>NC_069472.1:11088465-11263465 GCF_026875155.1 Cherax quadricarinatus
GGCCGCAGCCCATCTCTGTTCCTCTTCGGGAGGAATATCACTCCTAGTTGCCTGCGGAGTGTCTCAGTAACTTCGCACTCCAGAAGATAGTGTGTTAGGGGCCGCTGGACAACGTGCTGACAGTACTGGCACATCTCCTCCTCAGCCTTGTCTACCATCATTTTGGCTGTGGGAAAGCCCAAACGAAGCCGATGGATGGCGGTACACTGCGCTCTGGACCAGCTTCTGTCATATGGAGGGGGTTCTCCCTGAGTCGCTGCTCGGTACCACTGTTGAGATGGGGTATCACCTAAGACCTCCCCCATAAGTTTCGTGGCTCTGGCAGCCACCAGTTTGGTCTGTCGTAGGCTGATTGGGACAGTAATCCCAACATGTGGATAGTCTGTTGCTGCCTTGGCTGCATCATCTGCCGCCTCATTTCCCCGGATGCCAGCATGGCTGGGGATCCAGTTCAATGTCGATCTGTTACCCTGAACTTCTAAGGCGGAATTTTGATGAGCTGGAGAGAGGAGACAGTGGAGAAACAAGCGATTACATAGTGGGAACGCTTCACTCTGGAGGTCCCAAGGTGGTAATTGCAGTGATGTATAACCCACCACAGAACAGCAGGAGGCCAAGGCAAGAGTATGGCGAGAGCAATAGAGCGATGGTTGACACACTGGCTGCAGTGGCCAGAAGAGCTCATGCATACAGGGCAAAGCTTCTGATTATGGGCGACTTTAACCACAAGGAGATCGACTGGGAAAACTTGGAGCCACATGGGGGCCAAGATACAAGGAGGGCTAAGATGATGGAGGTGGTACTGGAAAACTTCATGTACCAACACGTAAGGGACACTACAAAAGAGAGAGGAGAGATGAACCAGCAAGACTGGACTTAGTATTCACCTTGAGTTGTGCAGATATTGAGGACATCACACATGAAGGACCCCTTGAGGCCAGCCATCATATGGTTTTAAGCTTCGAGTACACAGTAGAGCTACAAGTGGAGGGGGAAGCAGGAAGGCCAGGACGAATGAAGCCAAACTACAAGAAAGGGGACTACACGGGAATGAGGAACTTCCTGAATGGGGTTCAATGGGACAGAGAACTGGCAGGGAAGCCAGTTAATGAGATAATGGAATATGTACCAACAATGCAAGAGACTGAGGAGAGGTTAGTACCCAAGGGTAACAGGAATAATGAAAAAGCCAGGATGAGCCCATGGTTCACCCAAAGGTGCAGGGAGGCAAAAACCAAGTGTGCTAGGGAATGGAAGAAATACAGAAGGCAAAGGACCCAGGAGAATAAGGAGAGCAGTCGTAGAGCCAGAAATGAATATGCACAGATAAGAAGGGAGGCCCAACGACAATATGAAAACGACATAGCAGCGAAAGCCAAATCTGACCCGAAGCTGTTATATAGCCACATCAGGAGGAAAACAACAGTCAAGGACCAGGTAATCAGGCTAAGGAAGGAAGGAGGAGAGACAACAATAAATGACCGTGAAGTATGTGAGGGACTCAACAAGAGATTCAAAGTGTTCACAGAGAGACATAAGGAGCTCCAGAAAGACAGAGGTGGGGTACACCACCAAGTGCTGGACACAGTACACATAACCGAGGAAGAAGTGAAGTGGCTTCTGAGTGAGCTAGATACCTCAAAGGCAATGGGGCCTGATAACATCTCTCCATGGGTCCTGAGAAAGGGAGCAGAGGCATTATGGGTACCTCTAACAACAATATTCAATACATCTATAGAAACAGAGAGATTGCCTGAGGCATGGAAGACAGCAAATGTAGTCCCAATCTTTAAAAAGGGAGACAGACATGAAGCACTAAACTACAGACCAGTGTCACTGACATGTATAGTATGCAAAGTCATTGAGAAGATTATCAGGAGAAGAGTGGTGGAACACCTAGAAAGGAATGATCTCATCAACAGCAGCCAACATGGTATCAGGGATGGAAATCCAGTGTCACAAACCTACTGGAGTTCTATGACATGGTGACAGCAGTAAGACAAGAGAGAGAGGGGTGGGTGGATTGCATTTTCTTGGACTGCAAGAATGCGTTTGACACAGCTCCACACAAGAGATTAGTGCAAAAACTTTAGGACCAAGCATGGATAACAGGGAAGGCACTACAATGGATCAGGGAATACTTGTCAGGGAGACAGCAGCGAATCATGGTACCTGGCGAGGTGTCAGAGTGGGCACCTGGACCAGTGGGGTCCCACAAGGGTCAGTCCTAGGACCAGTGCTATTCTGGTATTTGTGAACGACATGACGGAAGGAATAGACTTCGAAGTGTCCCTGTTTGCAGATGACGTGAAGTTGATGAGAAGAATTCACTCGATCGAAGACCTGGCAGAACTACAAAGGGATCTGGACAGGCTGCAGACCTGGTCTAGCAATTGGCTCCTGGAGTTCAACCCCACCAAGTGCAAAGTCATGAAAATTGGAGAAGGGCTAAGAAGACCGCAGACGGAGTACAGTCTAGGGGGCCAGAGACTAAAAACCTCATTCAAGGAAAAATATCTTGGGGTGAGTATAACACCAGGCATATCTCCTGAAGTGCACATCAACCAAATAACTGCTGCAGCATATGGGCGCCTAGCAAACCTCAGAACAGCATTCCGACATGTTAATTAGGCCCATATTGGAGTATGCGGCACCAGTTTGGAACCCACACCTAGCCAAGCACGTAAAGAAACTAGAGAAAGTGCAAAGATTTGCAACAAGACTAGTCCCAGAGCTAAGAGGTATGTCCTACGAGGAGAGATTAAGGGAAATCAACCTGACGACACTGGAGGACAGGAGAGATAGGGAGGACATGATAACGACATACAAAATACTGAGAGGAATTGACAAGGTGGACAAAGACAGGATGTTCCAGAGATGGGACACAGCAACAAGGGGACACAGTTGGAAGTTGAAGACACAGATGAATCACAATGATGTTAGGAAGTATTTCTTCAGCCACAGAGTAGTCAGGAAGTAGAATAGTTTGGGAAGAGATGTAGTGGAGGCAGGATCCATACATAGCTTTAAGCAGAGGTACGATAAAGCTCATGGTTCAGGGAGAGTGACCTAGTGGCGACCAGTGAAGAGGCGGGGCCAGGAGCTTGGACTCGACCCCTGCAACCTCAACTAGGTGAGTACAATTAGGTGAGTACACACACACGCTCACATACACACAAACACATACACTGCCTGGTCCCCCACCTCCACTCACCCCTCCCCCACTCCTGGCCTGGTCCAATTTCAAAGTCATGAAGATTGGGGAATGGCAAAGAAGACCGTAGACGGAGTACAGTGTAGGGGGCCAGAGACTATTAACCTCACTTAAGGAAAAGGATCTTGGGGTGAGTTTAGCACCGGGAACATCTGCTGAGGTGCACATCAACCAAATAACTGCTGCCTAGCAAACCTAAGAATAGCAATCCGACAACTCAGTAAGGAATCATTCAGGACCCTGCATACTGTGTATGTCAGGCACGTACGGAGGTTAAAGAAAGTGCAAAGGTTTGCAATAAGACTAGTCCCGGAGCTAAGAGGCATGTCCTGTGAGGAGAGGTTAAAAGAAATCAACCTAACGACACTGGAGGACAGGAGAGATACATAGTTGGGATATGATAACGACATATAAAATACTAAGAGGAATTGACAAAATGGACTATGTATACTGCTTGTAGAGGCTAGTACACCAAACGAGAAGTAGAATGAACTTATCTATGAGGCACTCACACCATCGTATGTCCTCGGATCATGGTGCAACAACTAGGTCTGCTGGGTGCCTGATCTTTGTAGGATTGCATGGTCCAGTGGGTTAGAGCGTCGTGAATTTTCGCTCACCATGAGACGGGCTAAAACAACACAAGTTCGATCCCCCGGCTAGTCGCATGGTTGTTATTGATTTAATACTACTTGTTCGTGGTTACAATACAGTATATATATATATATATATATATATATATATATATATATATATATATATATATATATATATATATATGCCTTCACACAAAAATGTATATACGTACGCATGCATATATTATTTTATACTTTGTTGGATGTGTATTGCGTGATCATCATGCACTGTGGAACCCACTGATGTACAGGCGGCTGGAGATACGTTTCCTGGATTCTGCAGCGTCTGAATACATCTTGTTTACTGGTATTTGAAGTTAAATTATTGATTGATTAATGTTGGTAGTAGTAAAATGGAATATGTGAGAGACTTAACAATCTTTCATGAAGGCTGAGAAATCTGTGGAGAGATTGACAGTTGTCAAAGGATGCAAGTATTGGAATATTTCAGACGAATGGTGGTGGTGAAATATTAATATTTAGTTATGAATCAGTTTGTTGAAATGTAGTTGTATAAACGCTGAAGTCAGTTAAGTGTTGATTCTTAGATCAACACGATATGATATTATACAGAAAATAAGTTAAATAAATAAGAGCTATAGCTTGTTTAATTCAAATGGCTGAAGAGAAGTTTCAATAAACAGAGAGAGAATAGATGGAAGCGTGTGTAAAAGGTGACCTATTAAGAGTTTTTATGAAGCATTTAGTTACTGGAATGTACGGGCTTAGATCTTCACGAGTCATATCTATGAGTGTTTTAGGGATGAGTGGTGAAGAAGGGTTAATGAGATTTTGGATGATGTTATAGTGTATGATGAAATCTGTGGAAAGTCACAGGAAAAAGGTCACAGTGACATCATTGTAACAGGAGAGCATATCAGAGTAATGTCACGTTACGCCTCATCCCACCTAACAGTTACACATCACAACAACTTGTATGAAAACAGGATTTATTATAGTTTATTTTTTACTGAAATATTTAGGCTTTAGGTAAGTACTCCAGGTAAGTAGTTGAATATGTTCATTAAAAGTTTGTGGAATAAATTTACTTATATTAATTTTCATGTTGTAATGCCCAGATGTTGTGTACAGTATGTAAATATATTATTTCCAAAGATAGAAGTTGAAATATATTAAATCTTGGTTAGGTTATGCTATGGTGATGATAGAAGGTTTTGTAGAATGTATTAGTCACTGTAATGGTACAGAATATATTAATCACAGTATAGTGGTTGGGTACTTATATTTAGGGTCATCTGCTTTCTGGATAATGTTGAGGAAGTAGCAAGGAGGGAGATGCTTTTTGACGTAATTACTGTCTAATATTATATTCCGAAAATATAACTGAACAAATTTAGGGAATGGATATTCCTTCGCCCGAATTTGGTTATTTATGATTATTAATTGGAAGTGCACAGCAATATATGCATGTTATGGTGGTCAGGAATTCAGCTTATTGATCACAGGATTATAAATCATTATTGGCGACTTTATAATTTATTATGTATAATCGCAATGAGTATTAATACAACGAACATTTATTGTGGAGAAATTTTCTCCAGGGGGGGTATCAGCCCCCTTCAGCCCTTTCAGCCCTGAGGGGCCAAGCCTCTCAGCCCTGAGGGGCCACTCAGAAGGGGCGAGCGTCTTGTTTACTGCTAGAGGGAGTAATTAAACACAGATGCTATGCCACGTAAAAATGACCTCTGCTCCTTGCAGCGGGTTGCAAAGTGTATTTTTATACGAGCAGAAAACCCCTTTTATTTACGGGACAATTAAGGAAAAATCCTGCTCCCACTTTATTACCAATAAAAATAGTTCATTGTTGTTTCTGTTAAGCCAAAAGAAACAACTTTTTGTTTTTCTTCATCGGGGAGTTACAAGGATGCAAGGTACTAGGTAGCGTTTTTTTTTTGTGCGGGGGCATGCGGCATGGAGCGCTGTACGGCCAGACTAATTTTGACTCTACTACAGACACTGACGCCGGGTTTAACCAGAAAAGGGACACTGATCTGGCGTTAGTGTGAATAAAGGTTCACAAAAACAAAACCTTAAGAAAAGTGTGTCGCTTCTCTTGTGAAAATTTGGGAAACCAAAAAAAGACAAATTTTGTGAACATGTTACCATGTGCTTTTTCCTAACAATGGAAGACGGGACATCCAAGGACACTTCGCTTCTACAAGTCACCGATATCTGTCGAAGGTGTTGAGAACACCAAGCTACGTTCAAAGACAAGGTATGTTACGAATTTCTTGTAGATCGGGATTGCGAATTCTTGATCCCCAGGAGTTTGTAATCAACCTAAATCGCAGTAAGGGTGTGGATTTTTGATCCAAACAAGTAAGTATTTCGTCACCCCCATCTCGAATGAAATTGCTGAATAACACCCCCTGGGGGAAATTTATACTTAAATTGTATCTCTTGACACCCCCACTGTTGTGATGGTTTCAAACAGCATCTAACCTCGTCTGCAGGGGGGGCTGGTAGACGATTTGCTGTCATTTATCAGCTAATGTTCATTATAATAGTTATAAATTATATCTTGCTGGAAAGGGCCAAAATTCTCAACAGAGTTTTGGTCGTGCCGAAGGGAAAAGACCACACTGGGTCCAAATATGTTGTACTACAGGACAAAAACCTAAGCCAAAGGGCCCTTCAAAAAAAGGCTTAAAACTACGTTTTACAATAAAATCATATAAATGATCCCTCCAGACTCAATCCAGAAAGGGGCAGCCAAAAGAAAAAAGGCGCCACCCAGCTTTCCCCAACAAAACGGACGGGGTACTCCACCCAACAAGAAAACGGGGAGGGTACCCTGCACCCCCCATAAACTGCTCCAATCACGAAATCGCTGATTAATAAACAGAAACCCAAGTGAGTTGTTTGCTAGGTAATAACACATTTTATAATGTTTATAGACAAAATTAAGAGACAAGATTGTGTTAAAGTTGTTTTTTTAAATCTACCGTTTATTAAAGGAACTTAATATAAAGGTAATTTCAAATATATTTTAAACAAAAATTTATATAGTGTAAGTAATTTCCGTGTGATTACAGTTTACATACTTTTAAAATGTATTGGAAATGAAGTGTAAACTCGTTTTTTTACGTTTAATCATCGTGGGCAGGGCTACACAGCAAACAAGCTGTAAACCCAAAACACAGTAGGGTTAAAATTTTCAGGTCTTACCCGAGGTTAAGCTAGTGGGTCAGTAGTGCTGACCGTTTATTGCTGATTAAGCATAACAAAAACTCAGCTGCTATAGCTACGTGTTTTAAAAACACTCAAAATTTTTGCTAGAATTTTTCAGTATACCTTTAAAAAAGGGGCTTGTTTAAAAAATCTTTTTCATCTTTACAGACTAAGATTTACACAATTAAAAAATCTAATTTCAGCTTCTGGTTTAACTCAAATACAAACATGTTTTTGAGATCTTGAGGTCAAGTTTGAATTTTTTTACAAAACGTCGGGAAAATAATTAATTCAGACTTACACATTATGAAAATAAATTTCTTGAATCAGCCCACTGGGATGAAATTAAAAATTTTTTGGATATTTTTTAGTAAAACAATTAAGGGGGACAGGAGTACAGGCTATCTCCGTAAAACTCTGTCACAGAGACCTACGTAACTATGGCAAACACCTGTTAAAAACCTGTAACAACAACAAGTGTCCCATTACCAAGTTTTACCACATTTCATTACCTATTTTCCAAGGTCAAAATTTATGAAAAAATTCTTTAGGGGTTTCAACCCCCATATAAATTCCGAACTGACTAGGAGATTCCCAAATTCAATTACCTTAAATGTCTTGTAAGGGGAAAACCCCTTGAACTTTTAAGTATTTCCGTGTTAAAAAGGAAATTACAAATACCTTACGTGTCTTAGAAACAACTACTCATGCGACAAGGTAGATTTAGACATGCAGTCTTAAATCATTGAAGCCACCCAAACATTTTTTTTTCAGCTTACAGGTTTTTAAAATTTACATTAGAAATAGTCAAAGATTCTAAAATGCAAAAAAGCCTAAGAAAATGTGATGGTTTATCGGGGGTATTGTAAAAGATAAGTTTCACCACAAATATTTGAACGATTAATATTATGTTCAAAAAAACCTTTTTCACTTGTGAAAAATTCAATGGTTTACAAACAATAGTTTTCATGCATGCAACAACGAGACAAGATAAAAATCCAAAAAATCCATGGATAAAAACCCTTTAAACCATAAAAAAAGAGATCCCTACCCCCTTTAAAACCCACATAAGGGGAAAATCCAATATGGGCATTTTCAAGCTGTGAATACAACAGACAGAAACAACTTCATACAAAACGTACCCAAATTTTACTTTGGATGGAACACTTGGGCACGTTTTGTTTTCAATACACTCAAGGGAGCACGTAAACAACTTTTTCATCACAAAAAGGGTGCACAAGTTTTTTGGTGAACACAAGGGAGGTAAATCTCATAAAGAAGTTTTTAAATCAAGGGTATGCCATAAAAGCATTATCCCAAATATTTTTGCTGAAAACAGCAGCAGACTTCCACAAATCGGAAGTCAAAAACAACAGCATTAAAGTAAAAAATAAGTTTAAAGCAACTGCTCCCCGATAGCTCGAGTTGAGTTACTAATAAATTAAACAAACCAATTGTAACACTTTTGTCAAGGCTCACAAAGGCCCTTCATAAAAAACAGGTTGCAGAAACTGAATAAACAACCCTATGCCAAAAACAGTTAGATATGCGGTTTTTTCCTAATTCTGGTAAACAGACATATGACCTAGCCAAATCACTTTGGCGGGAAACAGGAAAAAACAGTAGAATTTGGGGTAGTAAGATTTGCCTAAGTCTTGCAGATCCGGGTTTAAAAAAGAAACATTCCCCCGCACTGAAAGCAGCTAAGTAATTTAGCCTGCCCCTGCTACAGACGGCACAATTAGTCCAATTGATTTAACATTGAAGTGTTTATTATCACTGTTTTGTGCAAAAATAGTAAGTAAACTGATTTTTTCATTTTGCTAAAAACGCGGGAGGCCACATGATTGTGGCCCCCTTTCCCCTCTCAAGGGGGGAAAGAAGCTGATTTGATTCAGGGGAAAATTACTATTACGAGAAAAAACCGCTGACAGTACCACAGAAAAAATTATTTTAAACTGGAAGAAATGAATGAACCAGTTATAATTTGGGATTTAGATGCAAAGGGTATTGATGAAATAAACCAAGCCCCAAGACTCAGACTTATAACCAATTTTTGGACACTGTCAAATATAAAGATGGACAGTTTTTAGGTTGGGTTTCCCCAGGGGAAATTAAATCCATCACATCGCCTAGAAATTACCATTGGCTTTGGGGACAAGAAAGCACAAATACATGACCGGGAAAGAATCCAACTACTGACTGTCTATATAAATCATACAAAAAACATTTGGCAAAAAATTTCTTGAGGAAATAGCGAAGAAATTTGAAGAAAACGCTCATTATCTCCCCACCATGGATCAGAAAAGATTCTAAAAACCCACCCCACTACGTTTGTATATAATTCAGGCACGTGCAAATAAAGATGTAGCAAGTCTTAATGACTGTCTATGCCCGGGACCCTCAAAAACTGAGAAGCTTGGAGACGTCTTATAAATTTCGCACAAACCCATATGCCTACCGCTAAATTTTTCCAAGTCTTTCCTAAGATAGGACCAAGAAATAGATAGAGATTAAACCCCGTTCTTTTGGCCGAAAATCCACATGATCCTCAAAGGGCCCCGTGAAAACTTATCGTTTTTTAAATCAGTATTTTTTGGGGCACAAACCCTCTCCATTCTTACTAAAGCTACTCTAAATACACATTTAAAAAATCTGAAAATCCCTTCAAAGAATCCCAAAAAAAAAAAAGTTTTTTATGGACAAACTTTAAGACTGTGAAAAAAAGAGGGTTTTTAAAAATCCTTATAAAGAAGCTAACAAGGAGTAAAGAAGCAAATATCCTCTAAGGATTGAAACAAATTCAAAGCAATTAAAAGGGAACTTAAAAGAAAATTTTTTCCCTGCTAATTTGGGGGAACAAAATTCTACTTTTTAACAACCAGGGAAATTCTTTTTCCAAAAGAAAACAAAAACAGAGACACTCAAAACGTATTTTTCTGTCAGAATAAAAAGTTTTGTCCTCTAAATCTCTCACCAAAACCATAAATAAAATCCCGCAGATGCTAAAAACCAAAATTTTAAACCCCCTAAAATTTTCAACATGGATAAAACCAAGGAGTTTAAGGGGAATCATAAAAAATTTCCCCGAAAAATATTCCCCAAGGAAAAAATTTACACTTACATTTTCTTATCGTCAAAAAATTAGGCGCTTAAAATTTCATATAATCCAAGGGTACACAAACTTCAAACCAGGGTACAACCTTAACAAAAACCACAACAAAAGAAGCATCCTTTTAATATTTTAATCAAAACCCCCAAAAGCCCCCCCCCCCGCCCTTACCCCTCCATCAAGTCCCAATGGGGCCCCACCCTCCCCTAACCCCCAAAACCCCTTTTATTGGGCAAAACAAAATAAAAACCTCCAAGTTTTTCAAAACCCCAATCAACCCACCCTCAACCGGGGAAGCAAAAGCGAAAACCAACCACCAACCCAACCACCAACAAATACTTGATCAAAACTCAAACTATTGAGAAAAAACCGGTCTGGAGTGATAATGAAGCAGTTCTCCAGTTTAAGAAATAATAAGATAAACTGGTTTATTTTACAGAACAAGTAGCAGAAATAAAAAGAGCAGAGGAAATTTTTCTCTTTTTTCTCCACGTCCTCTACCCAAGAGAATCCACTGGGGCATTTGTCACGGGGGTGTCCCACTCAAGAAATTTTTGGGAAAAAAATTAGGCTCCACGGACCGAACTGGCTCTCTAATGAAATAAAAATGGGCCCACAAAAAGCCACATTAGCCAAAAAAAACATCTGCTTGAACACAGCAAAATAAGTTTTGTAAATACTGCGGGAGCCACAACAGAAAAAGTCATTTAGGGTCTAAATACTCATCTTTGGGAAACTTTAAAAATTACAGTCCCTTTTCTTTAAATTCATTAAAGGGAAAAAAACCTGATTATGAATGTCTTGAACCCATTAAAAAACTGGGGGAAAATAATCCCCAAAGACTTTTTTTCTACAGAATATAAATTTTTAAAACCAAGATAAATCCCCAAAAAAACCCTTAGATTAATTCTTTAGGACTTTTTCTCGATCAGAAAAATTATAAAGTCGAGGGAAAAATTTTATAAATTTTTCATACCCCCAAAGAACCATACATCCAATATTGTCCCCAAGAATCATTGGGTAACAAAAAGATTGTGCAAAACGCCCACAGTAACGTGTTACATGGGGGGGTAGCGACACACTTTGTCAAAAAACGACAATCCACTGGGTAACTCAAGGGCACAAAAATGTGAAAAAAAAAAATAAAGGGCTGTATTACTTGCGCACTACAAAACGAGATTCAGTATCCAGGTCCCCTCCAATCCCTCGAAAAAGTTTGTCAATCACTCCATTTTGAGGTGACAGGTGTAATTTTAAATGGGCCAATAATTTTAAACCAAAAAAATTGACAAATTTCCCATCAAGGGGTACACTGTTTGTTCACTTGTGCTACAAAATAAGCAGTACTCTAGAAGTAGCCACTGACATTTCTGCAAAAAACCTTTTTCAAATTTTTTCAAAGGTTTGCGCCAAAGGGCATGTCCCAGACTGATTTTCAGATAATGCAACGAACTTTGTTGCTGGTGGGGCTTAAATCAGCAAAGATTTGTCAACCAGAATACAACAATGCTGAATCAACGCAGAGTCGTTGAGATACATTCCTCCAAAATCTCCATGGCCCGGATTTTATAAAGAATGATCGCATTGTAAAAACGTTTTTTAAGGGAAAACCCCCTTCTCGTCAGAGAATAGACTTTTGAAGAATTCCTACAGTTGTGACTAAAAAGAAAACAGAGTCAACAACAACCCTAACTTTTGTTTTAAACCGATGATCGGACAATTTAAAGTGTTAAGTCCACTCATTTTTCTTTCCCTGCAAGGGTCAACCTGTTCCCCCATATGATAAAGAAATCATAGGGATCCTACTTATTTTTGAACCGACAACTCAGACGTAAATTCAAACACCTTAATAAAGTGATTGAACGTTGGGAGAAAAATTTTGGGGAAAAAACCCATCTACCTCATTGAGAGAACACTCAGAGCTGGATTCCGAAAAAACATAAGTCCTTAAGACCTGGGGACATAGTATTATCGCAATGAAGGCCGAGGGCCCAAAGGCCCTTGGAAAAATTTTGACCATATACCTGATGCAAAAGGAATTTTCAACATTGATGTTTTTAGCAAAGGTTAGGAAAAAAGCGGACAATAATAAAACAGTCCATTAAAATTACACAGGTTGAAAAAAAAATTATGATTCCCCAGAAACCACCAACAAAGCTGTTCAGAAAAGACAAGCCATGGGGCGAGTGAAAAAATTAAATTAAAGTTAAGTGAGAATAGTTCACCTCACGAACTCCGCCGCCCCCCCTGTGGAAAATTTCTCCAGGAGGGGGGGATCACCCCCTTCAGCCCTTTCAGCCCCGAGGGGCCAAGCCCTCAG
Source organism: Cherax quadricarinatus (assembly GCF_026875155.1). Taxonomy (NCBI): domain Eukaryota; kingdom Metazoa; phylum Arthropoda; class Malacostraca; order Decapoda; family Parastacidae; genus Cherax; species Cherax quadricarinatus. The sequence goes on from NC_069472.1 coordinate 11,100,939, forward strand.
CCCTGGGGGGCCCCTCAGAAGGGGGGACATCTTTTTTACGCTAGAGTGATAATTAATACAGAGCTATGACGGAGAGCAAGTGACCCCGCTCCTTTCACGGTGTTCAAAGTGTATTTTTATACGACAGTACATCCTTTCTTACAGGACAATTAAGGAAAAAACCTGCCCCACTTTATTACCCTAGTAAAAATATTTTACATTGTTGTTTTTTGCTTAAGACACAAGAAACAAACATTTTGCTTTGCTTCATCGGGAGGTGACAAGGATGCAAGGTACAGGTTACTTTTTTTTTTTTTTTGCTGGGGCAGTACGGCATGGACCCCTGTGCGTGCCAGACTAACTTTGACTCTACACGAGACACTGACGCCAGGGTACCGCAAAGGACACTGACTGGCATTTTGTGAATAAAAAGCTCAAAAAAACACAATAAACCCTTTAAAAGAAGTGTGATCGTTTTTTCTTGTGATACATTGTAACAAAAAAGACAAATCTTTTGGGAAAATAGTGTACCATGTGCGTTTCCAACAATGGAAGACGTGGGCAACCAAGACACTTCAGCTCTACAATCACCGAACTGCAAGGTGTTGAAACACCCTAGCTCACGTTACAAAAAAGCAAGGTAGTTACGAATTTCTTGTAGATCTGGGGGTTGCGCAATTCTTGAGTCACAGGGGTTGTAATCAACCTTAATCGGCAAAAGGTGTGGACTTTTTAGTCCAAACAAATAAGTATTTTGTCAGCCATCATCGAATGAAATTGCTGACATAACCCCCCAGGGGGAATTTTTCTTACAAATTGTATCCTTGACAGCCCCTGTTGTATGGTTTTGACACATCTAGACCTCTCTGCAGGGGGCTGTGTAGACGATTTTCTGTCATTTATCACTAAGTGTTTTTTTATAAAGTTATAAATTATATCTTAGCTGTAAGGGCCAAAAAACTCAACTTTATTGTTCATTTCCTGTTTTCTAACGTGATGAGAAACAAAAAAGCAAACTAAATCTTTTTGACATTAACTAAACTTTCCCTTGTGGGAAATTTTTTATAATTTTCCTGAATTTAGAGTGTATAAAATTAAATATAATAATTTAAATTGTGGTGTTGATTTTTCCTTTCGGAAAATTTCGGGTGAAAAGGGAACCAGCACCCCCGGTAACTGAGTAGGGAGAGACCAAAAAAAGGGGTGAGTAAAAAGGGTTTGATGTAATATTTGGTGAAAAATTTCTGTGTCATCGAAGCTAAAAAATGGGGCGAAAAACGGCAAAATTGGATGAACACAAAAAATTAAACTCGTGTTTTTTGAAAATTTTGGTAAAAAATTTTCTCAAAAAAAGCTATAACTAGATGAAATTGGGGGAAAAATGAAAAACGCTCCCGCTGTGTGTAGTTTCCTACACCTTTCAGTAATGTCTCGCGGGCCATTGTACTGCTAACTCCCATGGGGTTGCAAGGGGTTGTGCCCCCGAATAATTCGAATTTTTTCCGTAACTTAGATTTTTAATTAGTTTAAACATCAAAATCTAACCCATTTCTTTTTTAATTAGTCAAAAATAATAAATAGAAACCCTTTAACCTTTTTCAATGCATTAAAATATGAAACCCCCAAACATAAATTACCAGTGTTATTACTAAAAATTTCAAAAATTTGTTTAAAATTTTTAAAGGTCCAACTTATTAAGGGGGGGTTTGGGGGGCATCAAGGGGAAAAAAGGCCTGAATTTTTAAAGCTTAACATTCTATCTGTCTTCTAGGGAAAACTAACATCAGTAAGCGTAAATTTTAATTTGGATGTATCTGCCCTAAATTGTGTATATGTAAAAATTCAGGTCAGTGCCTGTACATAATTTCTCACATCCTTGTCATAACAGCCTCACATTCCAGCACCTCACATTCCAGCACCTCACCTTCCAACAAGTCAATGTCCATCACCTCATTTTCCATCATCGCACCTTCCAACACCTCAATTGCCCTCACCTCCATTTCCAATACGTCACCTTCCAACACCTCACATTCCATCACCATCCTTTCCAATACGTCCCTTTCCAATTCTTCCCTTCAAATCTTCAACTTCTAACTCTTCACGTTCCAAAATATCATAGTCCAATACCTTAATTTCAAACAATTCACTTTCCATCACATTATTTTCAAACACGTTATTTTTCACCTGCTTTAACGAGGCATACATGTCTGTCTTTGCAGTTTGTTTGTCATTCCCTGGAATATTATGGGTTCAGAAGACTTAACAGGTGGGTGTTGTGTTGCACACAAATAGCTCCCTCGCAGTAATTAAAAAGTGTGGCAACTGCCTGTTTTGAATACAGATGAGCCATATTTTATGTGGCACTGTAAAACTTTTAAGTGAATTCAATAGAAACGTTAACGTTTCTATTGAATACATATCCCTTCCCTAGACGTTTGGTCACTGGAATGGTGGGGTTTGACTAGTGATGTCTCGTTAGTATTGTTAGTCAGCACTAACACTATGTCTCGACTAAACGAACATTCTAGGCAAGCTTTCCTCTTCATTAAAATTGCTTTTGAAAGAATACGCAACGATTTGGTGTCAGAATGTTTATTAGTGAACCACCTGATGGGAATTTGACTCTGTCTCTGATAGCAGAGGTCCGTTCAAGTAACAGTATTGTTCCTACATCCAGGAAAACAGCAACTGATCAATGAAATATTTGAAACCTGATTGTCACTTACGCCCCAGGAGCTGTATATCCCTTACAGGCGTATTATTATTATGAAAAAGAAGCGCTAAACCTACAAGGGTCAAACAGCTCTTATAGGTGTAGCCCATTCCTATATTTTATTTTTTTATTAGGCAGAGTGGCCCAAAAAAGAAAAACTTTCATCATTCACTCCATCACTGTCTTGCCAGTAGGGTGCTTTACACTACAGTTTTTAAACTGCAACATTAACACCCCTCCTTCAGAGTGCAGGCACTGTACTTCCCATCTCCAGGACTCAAGTCCGGCCTGCCGGTTTCCCTGAATCCCTTCATAAATGTTACTTTGCTCACACTCCAACAGCACGTCAAGTATTAAAAACCCTTTATCTCCATTCACTCCTATCAAACACGCTCACGCATGCCCGCTGGAAGTCTAAGCCAATCGCACACAAAACCTCCTTTACCCCTTCCCTCCAACCTTTCCTAGGCCGACCCCTACACCGCCTTCCTTCCACTACAGACTGATACACTCTTGAAGTCATTCTGTTTCGCTCCATTCTCTCTACATGTCCGAACCACCTCAACAACCCTTCCTCAGCCCTCTGGATAACAGTTTTGGCAATCCCGCACCTCCTCCTAACTTTCAAACTACGAATTCTCTGCATTATATTCACAACACACATTGCCCTCAGACAACTCCACTGCCTCCAGCCTTCTCCTCGCTGCAACATTCATCACCCATGCGTCACACCCATATAAGAGCGTTGGTGAAACTATACTCTCATACATTCCCCTCTTTACCGCCAAGAACAAAGTTCTTTGTCTCCACAGACTCCTAAGTGCACCGCTCACCCTTTTTCCCTCACCAATTCTATGATTCACCTCATCTTTCATAGACCCATTCGCTGACACGTCCATTCCCAAATATCTGAACACATTCACCTCCTCCATACTCTCTCCCTTCAATCTGATATCCAATCTTTCATCACCTCATTTTTTTATCCTCATAACCTTACTCTTTCCTGTATTCACTCTTAATTTTCTTTTACATACCCTACCAAATTCATCCACCAACCTTTGCAACTTCTCTTCAGAATCTCCCAAGAGCACAGTGTCATCAGCAAAGAGCAACTGTGACAACTCCCACTTTATGTGTGATTCTTTATCTTTTAACTCCACGCCTCTTGCCAAGACCCTCGCATTTACTTCTCTTACAACCCTATCTATAAATATATTAAACAACCACGGTGACATCACACATCCTTGTCTAAGGCCTACTTTTACTGGGAAATAATCTCCCTCTTTCCTACATACTCTAACTTGAGCCTCACTATCCTCGCAAAAACTCTTCACTGCTTTCAGTAACCTATCTCCTATACCACATGCTTGCAACATCTTCCACATTTCCTCCCTATCCACACTGTCATACGCCTTTTCCAAATCCATAAATGCCACAAAAACCTCTTTAAGGCCTTATCTAAATACTGTTTCACTTATATGTTTCACTGTAAACACCTGGCCCACACACCCACTACCTTTTTCTAAAGCCTCCTTGTTCATCTGCTATCTTATTCTCCGTCTTACTCTTAATTCTTTCAATAATAACTCTACCATACACTTTACCAGTATACTCAACAACTTATCCCCCTATAATTTTTGCACTCTCTTATGTCCCCTTTGCCTTTATACAAAAAAACTATGCATGCTCTCTGCCAATCCCTAGGTACCTTACCCTCTTCCATACATTTATTAAATAATAGCACCAACCACTCCAAACAATACCCCCACCTGCTTTTAACATTTCTATATTTATCCCATCAATCCCAGCTGCCTTACCCCCTTTCATTTTACCTACTTCCTCACGAACTTCCCCCTCACTCCTACAAGATGTTATTCCTCCTTGCCCTATACATGAAATCACAGCTTCCTTATTATCTTCAACATTTAACAATTCCTCAAAATATTCCCTCCATCTTCCCAATACCTGTAACTCTCCATTTAATAACTCTCCTCTCCTATTTTTAACTGACAAATCCATTTGTTCTCTAGGCTTCCTCAACTTGTTACTCTCACTCCAAAACTTTTTCTTATTTTCAACAAAATTTGTTGATAACATCTCACCCATTCTCCCATTTGCTCTCTTTTTACATCGCTTCAAACCACTCTCTTAACCTCTCTCTTTTTCTCCATATACTCTTCCCTCCTTGCATCACTTCTACTTTGTAAAAAACTTCTCATATGCTAACTTTTTCTCCCTTACTACTCTCTTTACATCATCCAACCAATCGCTCCTCTTCCCTCCCGCACCCACTTTCCTGTAGCCACAAACTTCTGCTGAACACACTAACACTACATTTTTAAACCTACCCCATTCCTCTTCGACCCCATTGCCTATGCTCTCATTAGCCCATCTATCCTCCAATATCTGTTTATATCTTACCCCTAACTGCCTCCTCTTTTAGTTTATAAACCTTCACCTCTCTCTTCCCCGATGCTTCTATTCTCCTTGTATCGCATCTATCTTTTACTCTCAGTGTAGCTACAACTAAAAAGTGATCTGATATATCTGTGGCCCCTCTATAAACATGTACATCCTGAAGTCTACTCAACAGTCTTTTATCTACCAATACATAATCCAACAAACTACTGTCATTTCGCCCTACATATCTTGTATACTTATTTATCCAATTTTTTCTTAAAATATGTATTACCTATAACTAAACCCCTTTCTATACAAAGTTCAAAGGGCTCCCATTATCATTTACACCTGGCACCCCAAACGTATGTACCACACCCTCTCTAAAAGTTTCTCCTACTTTAGCATTCAGGTCCCCTACCACAATTACTCTCTCACTTGGTTCAAAGGTTCCTATATATTCACTTAATATTTCCTATATTAACAATATAATAATTGTTGCCGATGAACGTTTACAGATGTAGAGGTAGCTCCTGAATATTTATAACTCCTATCATTCTTTCAATTTCACCCTCGCTCATTATCATCATAATGTCTACTCTGCAGAAGTTCACAGTGCAACTAGACATTAAATTAATTTTGGAGGTGTCATTCTGGGTTTATGGGCCTCAGGAAGGGTAGGTGTCTGACCTGCCTTCGTATCTTTATTAAATATTTTTATCAAGAGAGACAGTATGTGTTACTCACCAGGTGCATAGTTGGTATCGAGTTGTTGCAGTAGGATACATTCCATGACTAGACTCAATACATCGCATTAGTTTACATTATAATACCGAGAGTATGCGCATAGCAAATTTGCCGCCTTGTCAGTCGAGTGAGGGTAACGAAGATTCTTGGGAACACCGTTAATTATTTTTTTAATATATATAGTATACATCTGTTTAAGGAAGACAGGAGAACGAGTATCCTGTATCTGTGGTTATTTGTGAGTGATGTGAGGAGAAAAGCACTCAAGTGTACAGAGTTAAGATAAATGCCAAGCGTACAGTACATCTGTACCATGTGCACCAAAGTGGTTGGTCCACCTCCCTCCCATCCTTTTCCAGGATTTCCATCCTTCGTCCTCCCCTTCTTACCACAGCTCTGGTAGTGCTGAAGCTGAAGGTGAATGCCTCAACCTCCGCTAGTGATGAGCGACTACTGGATATCTCTCGTTGCTAGGCTGTCTCCACACTCAAACGTGGTACTATACTGAATTGCTAAGTTACTTAAATTATGTCTTAAGCATCGTTTAACATTTTACTTATACAAGAGACTGAATATTAATCTATAAAGTCTCTACTGTTAAATTAATCATAAGATTATGGTATTGATAGTTAAAAGTTTGGTAAACGTACATGGAGGTGAGTATTGTATTACAGACCTCCCCCCCTTTCTCCCTAATAACGTTTTCACCCCCCGACCTTGGGAAGGTCGGCATGGTTTTTTACATTAACGGAAATGCTGGGACACCGTTTTATGCTCCTGGTACAGAAGGTACCATGACAGAATACCCCACCCTCTACCCTTGTATTCCTTGTTTTCCTTTGTCAACTGGGTTACCGGCCACTCTCCTAGTGCGTAAGAAAAAGTTGCCTCGGGTCTTCACCTCGGCGTGGCTGTGAACTGCAGTAATAATCTGGAGTGTGCCTCATATTGGTAACTAGTATCTAAAACTATCCCTGATGGTGTTTTAATCCTTCCTTAAAAATTAGACACATATCCAACATTTGGGTATCTCTAATGCAGACGTTTCGCCATCCAATGCCTAGAATTTGTGTTGATAAAGCCAATGGATTGCGACACGTCTACATTAAAGATACCCAGATGTTGGATATGTGTCTAATTTTCATATTGTCGGTATCGTATACAATTCATGAACAATCCTTCCTTACACATGGTGACTCATCGGCCAACACAGTGAAGGCCTCCGTCTATTTTTGTAATGTTAACTGAAATGTACATGTGTTAAGAATCTGGATTGGTACTACCTTAGTTGTAATTCTCTACTGAATTACTAGCAGATTGACATTAGCACCTTTCGTTGTTTTCAATCTAAATAGATGGTGTGACTTTGTAAATGGTCGAAGTCGGACCGAAACGTCGTCGTAAGCTCCCCTCTCTTATGTGCGGGTTATTTTTGTGTTGTTCCAACCACGGTATTGTGACTTTTTGTTATTTAATAGATGGTTTTACTCTGACTTACTTTCTTTAACTTTGGGTGAACCATCCTAGTGCTGTGCACCAAATAGAGCGGAAGGAATGTCCCTAAAATATTGTTAGTGCTCAAAAATCCTTCCTGCCAAGAGTGTTAGATTATACGCAACTGAGCCCACTGAGCCAGGTTCATTGGTTTAAGTCTCTTCATCAATGTAAACAGCTAAGGAAGAGTTGTCGACCTGGCAGACAATTATCTGATTCATCATTTTGTTTGTTAAAATAGCAGTTGACCCGATCAAGGGGGATCTTCGTGAGTGGTTCATACGTTCCATTGTCACTTAGAGTATTTAGATAAGATGAATCGTTTACTGAATAACAAGGAAACTTAGTAAATGTTTAACCTTATCTGAATATTTTAAGTGACAATGAAACATATAAGCCACAAAGATTCTCCACTTGATCAAATCAACTCTCATTTCAACTTAAGCCTAGAAACGTCATTGAAGAGAATGAATTAGTGAAATGGATAATGCATTGATCAAAACATAAACCAGGGAACCCAGCTCGTCCTATTATAAGTTTGGTAGGCTCTGCTACAAACAAAATATCTATATGGTTAAACTCCTAACTCTCTTGGCAGGAAAGATTTCGCATGTGCTTATTATAAGTAACGTTGACCTTACAAAGAGATTCCCGAATTTTCATGTTTCACATGACTTTACTCTCGCGAGTTTTATCACAAAATTTTTAATCAGTATCAGTGTCCTTGATTTAAAGTATTTCAGAGAGGAACTAGGAACCTTCTCTATACCATCTAATTAAACTGAGTGTTATAGACTGTAAGTGCATTTGAACGTAAATATTATGCTCAAACCAAGTTATGGTTATGGTAAATTCACTCTTTCCCGTCCTTATCAATTTGTAGATATCCTTCCAAACAAATCTAAGTGGTTTAGATATGTAGATGATACACTGTGTCTATAGCCGAGAATGTGTTTTTGTTAGCTAGGAAAACTTTCTACAGGAATGAACCTTAGAAAGCCTCTCCCAGGTATAACCTGCTGGTTTGACTTGCCTCATGCACTGAAAAGATTCAATACAAATATTGTTATTTAAGAATAATATAACTTCTGTGTACATATATTGTTTGTAACAGCTTGATAAAGCTCTTGGAGAGTGGGTCATAAGAATAGTGTATGCACCTGGAAAAGAGAGGGATGTGGAGGAGAGAGAGCGAGAGATTTTGGAAAATGTTAAGCGAGTGTGTAGGAACTTTTGGGCCAAGTGAGAGAGTAATTGTGGTAGGGGACCTAAATGCTAAATTAGGAGAAAAGTTTAGAGAGGGTGTAGTAGGTAAGTTTGGGGTGCCAGGTGTAAATGATAATGGGAGCCCTTTGATTGAACTTTGTATATAAAGGGGTTAGGTTATAAGTAACGCATATTTTAAGAAAAGAGGATAAATAACTATACAAGATATGATATAGGGCATAATGACAGTAGTTTGTTGGACTACCTATTGGTAGACAAAAGACTGTTGGGTAGACTTCAGAATGTACATGTTTATAGAGGGGCCAACGATATATCAGATCACTTTTTAGTTGTAGCTACACTGAGAGTAAAAAGTGGATGGGATACAAGGAAAATGGAAGCAGCAAGTAAGAGAGAAGTGAAGGTTTATAAACTAAAGGAGGAGGCAGATGGGCTAGTGTGCGTAAAGGCAATGGGGTAGAAGATGTAAAGGGTAAGTTTGAAATAAAGTGTTGGAGTGTTCAGCAGAAGTTTGTGGTTATATGAACGTGGGTGCGGGAGGGAAGAAGAGCCATTGATGGAATGATGATGTAGAGAGAGTAGTGAGAGAGAAAAAGTTTGCATATGAGAGGTTTTTACAAAACAGAAGTGATGAAAGGAGGGAGGAATATAAGGAGAGAAAAAGAGAGGTTAAGAGAGTGGTGAAGCAATGTATAGAGAGAGCAATGAAAGAGTGGGTGAGATGTTATCAACAAATTTTGTTGAAAATAAGAAAAAGTTTTGAAGCGGGATAAATAAGTTCAGAAAGATTAGGGAACGAATGGATTTGTTAGTCAAAAATAGGAGAGGAGAGTTATAAAACGGAAGATAGAGGAAATATTTTGAGGAATTGTTAAATATCGATGAAGATAGGGAAGCTGTGATTTCGTGTATAGGGAAAGGAGGAATAACATCTCATAGGAGTGAGGAAGAACCATTTGTGAGTGGGAGGGGAAGATTGATGGGATAAAGGTAGAAATTTTAAAAGCAGGTAGGGATATAGTTTTGGTGTGGTTAGTGTTTTTATTTAATAAATATATGGAAGAGAGTAAGGTACCTAGGGCTTGGCAGAGACCATGAATAGTTCCTTTGTATAAGGGCAAAGGGGACAAAAGAGAGTAAAATTTATAAGGGAATAAGTCTGTTGAGTATACCTGGCAAAGTGTATGGTAGAGTTATTATTGAAGCAATTAAGAGTAAGACGGAGAGAAAAATAGAAGATGAACAAGGAGGCTTTAGGAAGGGTAGGGGGTGTGTAGACCAAGTGTTTACAGTAAAACAAATAGGTGAACAGTATTTAGTTAAGGGTAAAGAGATTTTTATGGCATTTATGGATTTGGATAAGGCATATGATGGGGTGGATAGGGAGCAATGTGGAAGATTTAGCAAATTTATGGAATAGGAGGTAGGTTATTGAAAGTAGTGAAGATTCTTTACGAGGATAGTGAGGCTCAGGTTAGAGTATGTAGGCGAGATGTTGATTATGTCCCAGTAAAATTATGACTTAGACAGGGATATGTGATGTCACCATAGTTGTTCAATATATTTATGGATGGAGTTGTAAGAGAAGTGAATGATCAAATGTTGTTAAGAGGTGTGAGGTTAAAAGATAAAGAATCTAACACAAAGAGGGAGTTGCCACAGTTGCATATTTCTGATGACACTGTTTTTTTGGGAGATTCTCAAGAGAAGCTGCAGAAGGTGGTTGATGAGTTTGGTAGGGAATGTAAAACAAGAAAAATAAAAGTGAATATTGGAAAGGGTAAGGTGATGAGGATAACAAAAAACATAGGAAATAGAAGACTGGATATCAGATTGGAGGGACAGAGTATGGAGGAGGTGAATGTATTCAGATATTTGGGAGTGAACGTGAATCATAGAAACATAGAACTGACGAGGGAAAAAAAAGTGAGCGGTGCACCGAGGAGTCTGTAGAGATAAAGAACTGTATCCATGAAAGCAAAGAGGGAAATGCATGAGAGTATAGTTATACCAACGCTCTTGTATTGGTGTAAGGCATGGGTTGTGAATGTTGCAACACGGAGAAGGCTGGAGGCAGTGGATATGTCATGTCTGAGGGCAATGTGTGGTGCGAATGTAATGTAGAGAATCTGTAGTTTTGGAGATTATGAGGTGGTGTTGGATTACCTGAACTATTATCCAGAGAGATGAGGAATGGTCACTGATATGATTTGAACGAATTTGAATGACTTCGAGAGTGTATAAATCTGTAGTGGAGGAAAGGCGGGGTAGGGGTCTGCCTAGGTAAGGTTAGAGGATGGGGTTAAAGAAGGTTTTGTGTGAGGGGTCTTGGACTTCCATCAAGCGTGTGTGAGCGTGTTAGAAGCAAATGGAGACAAATGGTTTTTAGGACTTGACGTGCTATTGGAGTGTGAGCAAAGTAACATTTATGAAGGGATTCAGGGAAACCGGCAGACCGGACTTGATTCCTGGAGGTGGGAAGTACAGTGCCTGCACTCTGAAGGAGGGGTGTTAATGTTGTAGTTTTATAACTGTAGTGTAAGCGCGCCTCTGATAAGACAGTGATGGAGTGAATGATGATGAAAGTTTTTCCTTTTCGAGCCACCCTGCCTTGGTGGGAAACAGCCGATGTGTTAATAAGAAAAATAACGCTCTCTCAGTCTTGATAGAACTTGGCCAACCCCAGTAGTTCAATTACAAGAAGATCAGTTTCTGCCAAAGTGAAGGACATAATTACTTCAAAATATTTCCTCTTCACTCTCTTTGTCTCCTGTGTTTATATTCTGTATTCCACTAAAGAAGTCTGCTGTATAGGCAATATCTTTCTGCAATAAACACACACAAGTGTTGTATATGTATTCTGTTCATCCACCCTATTTTTTATTTCACATAATAGGATATTATCATATAAATAAAAACAAAGAGTTCAAATTAAAAGCGATCAAAGTTCAATAAAAAAAATCGACAGTAAAATTTAATATTACTCTAATGGAAAAGTTTCTAATTAAGCATTGTATGATCGAAAAATATATTCCTAGCTTAACAACTAACTTGAACTTCAATATTTATCTTATCTTACAGACAAAAAAGGCTATATAATTGAGGATTACATGAACACTTCCGTCGCAGCTTCCAAGATCATACAAAAAAACTTTCCTACAACAAATCCAGACGTCAGGAAGGTGGCTCAGGTGCACTGCTTAAATATTACATTACAAGAGACCATGTATTTTAACCCTGTCTAAAAATCTCTATCTTGCAACATAGAGAATTTTGCCTTATTGAATGATTCCCCAAAATTCTATGGATATTTACGTCACTTTTATAAGAAATAAATACAAAAATAATTATATATGTCATCATCCTCATCATATTAATCATCTTCGTCTTCGTCTTTATCTTCATCTTCATCTTCTTGTCTTTCACTTTTCTCTTTCTCCCTCCTTTTCCACGTTTGTTGTCAAGTTAATCACATTACTCCTCTAACAAGACAGTTTATTAGCTGAAATAAAAAATAAAAAGATGCCAAGAAGTTCTGAGTGGGTTGGCCAGCATTGTTTTGTGGCCTGAGACAAATTACAAGAGAAATTTCCACCCCAGTTACTCTACACCGTCACCCAGGTATAATTGTGGAAAATAGACGACCACGTCTGTCTTCCATTACATTCATGTCACAATTCTCTTATTCTTCAAATATTTTTAATGATCTTGATGATGAATAATCACCGGTGTGCTGAATAATATTAAACTGGCCTTGTATGATATGCATTCACTTTTTCTAACATTGCCTTTAGAATTGTGTCATAATTAGTCTTATTAGGTTATATTCGGGACGAATAGGGATCTCAGAACGACGTAGAAAGCTTCGTGTTCGTCAGTGTCTCCGAGTCAGCATTCCATCTTCTTGTAGTCAGGAAAAACATCCTCGTGAACAAAGATGCAATTATGAGGAGTAAAACTTTATTTTCCTAAAGTTTCCCTATATCTTTTCAAGGATTTTGCGGCTTTACAGACAACACGAAATATATACCATTCTGTGTGGAGTATGAGACAAACAATATATGGGAGAAACATCCCACATTATGAACCAATATTCTTGCCGAAGAACATCAACATTGTGTATTGTTATCTAGCTCACTTATTTGTCTTATATTAGTTCACAGTTCATTTGTGTTATGCAGTGTATTTCGCTTTTATTCTCAACGCGTGCAGTTTGTCTGTCCCAGCTCATTTTTCATGCATTTGAAATCCTGTCGCTGGAAGAAATCATGCAAAGATAGGTATGCTTTGATAACAAAAAAAGGCACAACACCATTTTGGATAATTGTCAGTCGACGTAAAATCACGAAGCATAATTTAGCTGGGGGATTATGATGTTTGATGTAGCCGATAGAAAAGGAGATATATATGTTATTTAATTACTAACCAGTAAAGGGTGTTAATTCTTTTAAACTACAGTGGAGACATCAATATTTTGCTTTTCAGTTCAGATATTAGTAATTGTTTCTTTGTAATTTTCATAAAATGCACATATATTTGATAATACTGGTATGTAACTAGAGTTTGTGACAATTTAATATTTCTGAATTACCATAAGTGAAAGTATGGAAATGCTTATATTTAATGAAAAGTATCTGCAGAAAGTATAGTTAAGTATCACTAAGAGGTAGTCACAATGTTTCGTTTTCTTCCTCCAGCTTTCCGATATTAGTTTGTTCATAACTCGAGAACACCTCATCTAGTCAGCTTCAAAGTTTCAAAGTTTGTGTATGGTAACGGGGACCAAATTCTTGCAAAAATTTATATTTTCAATGCCCAATGACCAGAGTTGCTAAGCCCATTTCCAGCATCTTGAAATGGCTTGGATAACTCTCAAAGGTTCTGCAGTGAAGCTTCAAACTTTAAAAATGGTGCCTCTTAACTTGACGATAGTTGTGAGTAAAATTCAAAAGTATAGGTTCATTTCTGCCAATTTAATGTGTAAAATCGTGTGAAAAAAAATTCGTGTTAAATCACGTTAAATATATTTGAGTGTCTCTTCTGGATGCTTCAATATTGAGATACTGATGAACCTTGCGGCCAGGATAGCACAAATTAATTTTAGTTTGAATTCTGGTAAATATGGTAAAGCAGTAAATTTGTTTACAAAACTTAGAATTGTAGACTTCGGAGCGATGACAGGAGAATCCTTCATCTAATCGGCTTTAATTTTTCAGCCATAGTGTTGTCTTAATAAAGCATCGTCCGCGTTGTTACTGGCCTACATATGTCCTTAATTTTTCAGTTTTGTTATATAAATAGTTTTTTTTTTTTTTTTCGTTTGATAACTAAAGAATGCTTGATCTCATCGGGTTCAAAATAATAACTCTGATGTAGCCCAGAATAAGGATGACATCCAAGAAGTTTAGAAGGTGTAAGAGGTACACATCAAGTACATAAATACGTTACATGAAAGCACACCCAACTGGTACCTAACCGACTGGTGCTCAGGTAAGTAGACATTTAGACAAGCTGGTTAGGGAAACATTTAGACAAGCTAGTAGTGAAACATTTAACTATGATGGTAGGTAAATTTTTATGCAAGCTGGTAGGTACACATTTAAGGAAGCTGTTAAATAAATGCTTAAAAAAAGTGGTAGGTAAATATTGAGATAACTATTAACGAAAGTTCGTAGGTGAATATTTAGAGAAGCTTCAGGTAGAAAAGATCTGTAAATTTGTCGTTCTTCAAAAGAATAAAGAGAAAAAATGTACTCGAAAATAAGTTAAGGAGGAAAAAAATATAATAAGGATGTGGAAAATGTTGAAGAGAGGGAAGGGAGAAATGACAGGTTCCATTCATTGTTTTTAATTTATGATAATTTCTTTGGGCAACTTACCTGGCTGTCCGTACAACCACAATCACCTCCACCATCACCATAATCACATCCAAAACCATCATAAAACTCATCTCCACGACCACCACTATCACCTCTACCAACCTCCATCACCAACACTACCAGCAGCAGCATAACTTGACACCACCCAACTCCACTATCACCTACATCATCATTATCACCACCACCAACTCCTACATCACCATCACCGTCACATAACACCACACTGCCAAAGCCATCATCAACATATTGTTCCAGAAAAAACGATTGAGTAACCAGATTCCCATAATAACACTTTATCTCTGGGTAAGTCCTGATGGTTCCAGCTTTTGCTCCTCGATGGAGTCATGTGAGATTCGTACAGGTTGCTCTCATATTTATTTTATACCAAATCACCTAAGCTATTTTAAAATAATATAAAGCCTAATGGGCCACTCATAAGCTTTTATTTTTTTTATTAACACATCGGCCGTTTCCCACCAAGGCAGGGTGTCCCGAAAAAGAAAAATTTTCACCATCATGCACTCCATCACTCTCCTGCCAGAGGCGCGCTCAGACTACAGTTATAAAACTGCAACATGAACACTGCTCCTTCAGAGTGCCGGCACTGTACTTTCCATCTCCAGGACTCAAGTCCGGCCTGCCGGTTTCCCTGAATCCCTTCATAAATGTTACCTTGCTTACAATCCAACAGCAAGTCAAGTCCTAAAAACCACTCGTCTCCATTCGCTCTTGTTTAACACGCTCACGCACGCTTCCTGGAAGTCCAAGCACCTCGCACACAAAACTTCCTTTACCCCGTCTTCCCTCCACTTCAGATTCATATACTCTCGAAGTCATTCTGTTTCGTTCCACCCTCTCTACATGTCCAAACCATCTCAGTAACCTCTCTTCAGCCCTCTGGATAATAGTTTTGGTAATCCCACACCTCCTCCTACTTTCCAAACTACGGATTCTCTACATTATATTCACACCACACATTGCCCTCAGACATGACATCTCCACTGCCTCCAGCCTTCTCCTCACTGCAACATTCACAATCCATGCCTCACACCCATACAAGAGCATTGAAATAACTATACTCTCATACATTCCTCTTTTTGCTTTCATAGATAAAGTTCTTTGTCTCCACAGTCTCCTCAGTGTACCACTCATTTTTCCCCTCGTCAATTCTATAATTCACCTTACTTTTTCATATATTCCCATTTTAATTTTCTTCATTTATATACCCTACCAAACTCATCAACCAACCTCTGCAACTTCTCTTCAGGATCCCTCAAAAGCACAGTGTCATCAGCAAAGAGTAACTGTGACAACTCTGACTTTGTGTTGGATTTTTTTTATTTTTTAACCTTCACCGAGCATTCATTTCTCTTACAACTCCATCTATAAATATGTTGAACAACCACGGTGACATCACATATCCCTGTCTAAGTCCTACTTTTACTGGGAAATAATCTCCCTCTCACCTACATAGTCTACCTGAGCCTCACTATCCTCGTAAAAACTCTTCACCGCTCTCAGTAACCTTCCTCTTCCATACATTTGCAACATCTGCCACATAGACCACCTGTCCACCCTGCCATACGTCTTTTCCAAATCCATAAATGCCACAAAAATTTCTTTACCTTTATCTAAATACTGTTCACCTATATGTTTCACTGCAAACACTTGGTTTACACATCCCCTACTCTTTCTAAAGCCTCCTTGTTCATCTGCCATCCTGCTCTCCGTGTTACTCTTAATTCGTTCAGTAATAACTCTACCATACGCTTTCTTTACCAGGTATACTCAACAGACTTATTCCCCTATAATTTTTACACTGTCTTTGGTCCCCTTTGCCTTTATACAAAGGAACTATGCATACTTTCTGCCAATCCCTAAGTACCTTACCCTCTTCCATATATATTTGTTAAATAAAAACACTAACCACTCCTCACCTACTTCTAACATTTCCTATTTATCCCATCAATCCCAGCTGCTTTACCCCTTTTCATTCTACTCACTGCCCCACGCACTTCCCACACACTCACAACTGGCTCTTCCTCACTCCTATAAGATGTTATTCCTCCTTGACCTATACATTAAAACACAGCTTCCCTATCTGCATCAACATTTAACAGTTCCTCAAAATATTCTCTCAATCTTCCTGATACCTCTAACTCTCCATTTAATAACTCTCCTCTCCTAGTTTTTAACTAACAAATTTATTCTTTCCTTAGTCTTTCTCAACTTATTAATCTCACTCCAAAACTTTTTCTTATTTTAAACACAATTGTTGATAACATCTCACCCCCTCTCTCATTTGCTTTCTTTTTACATTGCTTCACCACTCTCTTAACCTCTTTTACTTTCCATATACTCCTCCTTCCTTGCAACAATTCTACTTTGTAAAAACCTCTCATATGCTAACTTTTTCTCCCTTACATCCCTTTACATCATGCCACCAATCGCTCTTCTTCCCTCCTGCACCCACTTTCCTGTAACCACAAACTTCTGCTGAACACACTATATCCTCAAAACTTACCCTATACATCTTCTACCCCGTTGCCTATACTCTCACCAGCCCTTCTCAAACAGTTGTTTATATCTTACCTTAACTGCTTCCTCCTTTAGTTTATAAACCTTCACTTCTCTCTTATTTGCTGCTTCCATTTTCCTTGTGTCCCACCTTCCTCCAGAACAAGTTGGCTCAATCTCTCGCCTGGACTCAGCCTGGATAGATCTTTCGCTTCAGCAGAGCCTTCAACACAAGAGGAATGTGGGCGGCCTTACCGTTGTGTACAAGGCCAATAATGTTAGAGTATCACACTTGGCTCCACTCCGAGGACAGTTAGAGGTGAGCTACACAACAAGACGGGCAGCAAGCAGCAACTACATTCTGGCTGTAACCTCCGGAATATTACTTCATTTAAGATTATTTATTTATAGGATGAGTCGAGTCTGGAACATGTTTGTACATCATGACATCAACAATATAAAGTCAGTTGACCAAATGAAATCGCTAGCCTTTAGATGGCTCCAACTTCATCCTGTTCCCTATCTGTATGTTTCGCAACAATAAAAAGGCTTTCAAATGAGCTGATGTGTGTAACTGCTTCTAGCTTGTTAGGTAGAGTTAGGAACCTTAACCTAACCTTGTAAATCCCAGTGTAAAAAAAGAGAGAGGTTCTAAATTTAGAGGGAAGTGAATTAATTTGTAAATGTAATTAATTTCTGAAGTTTCAGTACCTATAGTTCCTCCATTCAATATTATAAAATATTCTCGATGGAGGACATTGATATAGTTACTTGAATTTCATTTTTTCCTTCAGCGTTTCTTGTTAATTTCATTCTGAACACGATTAGAACTCATCCGATCGGCTTCAAATTTTCACCACTGGTGTTATAGAGTTAGGACAAGATTCTTGCAACTATTAACATGTGCAGGTGCTGCATGACTAAAATTGCAAAACCCCTTCATAAGTAACTGCAATGGGTCTAATAACTTTCAAAAGCCTCTTAGGTTGAACAGGTCAGAAAAATTCCTTCTTTGACGAGAAATAACAACGAAACTAAAGTGTATAGGTGTGCATCTAATATTTTTTTGTGATGCTGTTAAAATTTTATTCCCCTTAAATTACGTTAAATATATGTGAGGCTTCCTCTTCACAACCACTCCAATATTTACTAAGTGATTCATCTTCCAACCAGAATTGTATCCATTTATGTCCAGAAAAATATTTAAGTGGACCAGGATAGTTAAAAAATGGAATGTTATGAGTCGAGAAATAACTTGATAACGACTATTCTGATTGACGGTTTAGCGCTTTCTTTGATTATAATAATTCTTGTGATTAAGTTCAAATTTTTAGCCAGGGTATTTTTCACAAGGTAAATTTCGAGTCTTGATTGGGCGGCATAAGTCCCAGTTTTTAACACTGATGCAGTCCACAAGAAGCTTGACACAATATGTCAAAACTGTAGCTGAAAATTTGAAAATTTAGTAAATTTGTTAAAGATCTTAGAATCGTTGGATTTAAATCAATTTCTACAGAATGTTTAATTCTAACTTCCAGTGTTGATGGACTCTATTATGAGAAAATGTCAAGGGAAAGAGCTGCAAGGTTTTCCCTTTTTTAAGTTATAATTGAAAGATTTACGAAATCGTAATAACACGATTGCAAACAAGCTAAGAACGGGTTGGGTTCGAACCTATGGTGAGTTGTGAAACCTCAGGCCAGTTTTACGACTCACTCTCCATGGGGAAATGGTATGGTGATACCGACAAGATGTGGAAAAAGGCACTTATGTACAGTTCAGGACATTTATTAAAGGAAACGTTTCGCCACGAGTGGCTTCTTCAGTCCTAATAATGGGTTTAAAACCATGGGTTTAAACCTCACCCGTTTCGTGGTTTAAAATTGACAAATAAATTTAAAACCAAAAATATAAATAGGATTAAATAAACTTTAAAGAAAATTTTAGCACATTAAATAAACCTAACTCTAAAGAAAAACAGAAATAACAATAGAAGGACTAAACAAACCTAAATATAAGAAAAAATTATTCCTCCAGCACAGGAACAAGTTCACATCTGCGGAGATGACTCTGGTAATGTATATATCAGGGACCATTATTGGCGCTCTCCATAAAGTTAAGCAACTATAATAAATGTAGCTGGGGCGTCAAGGATGCTCTGATGTAAAAGGCAGGCAATTGATGAATTAGTGAAGGGTGACCAGGGAGGGAAGAAGCATGGTCGTTCATACACCTCCTTATCACAGCAAGAAACTGTTGAGATAAGAGAAGGATGTTAGATGCTCCGTGAAGTTTGAACACTTCATAAAAGAGATGTATATTTCATAGCCAGGAATGAAGTCCTTACAAAAAAGTCGAAGACTAAGTCACGTGTGTAGAAAAAGAATATTTTTGCAAACATCCCTTTCCCTTCCAGCTCTCTCTCCACGGAGGATTAAGCCAGGATTTAAATACACTTACAGGAAGCAAAAGAATTAAAATATGTAAAATACAGGTATCTAGTCTACTTGAAACCTTCATAATAGAAGAAAGTACCAACAAAGAGAAATGATTACGAGGACTACATGGCGGAAGTAGGTGAAATGATGACACAAATGTTGCCTCCCCTGAAGAAAGAAAAATTGAGAACAGAAGAGACACCTCTTGAGAATAAAAACAATATGTGACGAAACGGAGAAAATTCAATTGTATTACCTCTCTAGATGGCGCCACATCCGGCTCCTATCGAAAAAACTTCAGGCCGAAACAATCAAACCACAGCTGTACGAAACAATTAGACCACAGTTACACGAAACAATCAGACCACAGCTACATGAAACAATCAGACCACAACTACACGAAATATTAGCAGTCCAGCACTAAAACAACGTAACAAGTGCCACACGGCAGCACAATGCATGGCAGCAGCCACTTAATATAGCCGCGACGTAAGCAAAGCAATTAAAGTGCAACGTAGCTTAATGATTCAGGACAGCATCTCACATTATGAACACAAGTTGAAATGAAAACAATGTAATACCTGGCCGTAAATCAAGTCAACAGTTAAGGAACAAACCAAGAGTAATAAAGGCAAAGTTAAACACCTAAAGTTATCTGAGGACTCCAATGTTTCCACCTCCAGTATTTACAGAGAATGCAGTAGAGAAGCAGTGTAGGAAGAAACCATTCAGATAAGTGTTAAAATAAGAGAGCCAAGTGAGTTCGCTCACTACCACTGGCTTGTAACTCATACACAGGAGACCAATATGCAAGTGAAAGACTGACTCATGACCAGGGGTGTTGGTATTCTGTCCAGAAATCGCAGATGAGATGGAGGACAGGCTATCCAAGAAAGCTGAGCATACTCAAGGTGTGAGCGCATTTGTGCCTCATACACAATCTTGCAACTCTACTGTCTGCTAGACAGTAGAGTTGCAAGAATCGGAGTGCTGTAAATTTCTTGACCGATTTGTTTGCAAGATTTACAAAGTGGCTCTTCATAGTCAATATGGAGTCAGATTTCACCCCAAGGATATTAACTTAGTCCCCTAGCACCAACACTTTCCCATTCATTCTTACCACTCTCCAACATTACCATATGGTGGCTAAAAAACAAATGTATTTTCTCAGGAGCAAATGTGCTTAGGATCGTTTTCCCCAGGCTGATATCGCTGTGAGTTGGATACGTAAATGTCAGAGTTACAGTTATCTGCATATGCTTGGGATTCTGGAATGAGATGAAGGTCACTGAAGTAGACATTCATAACAATGGCCCAAGCACACTTCCCTTTGGCACGTTTGCTCCATTAGTGTCTTGCTGACTCTTTCCCGTTAAGAACTACGCTTAGATCTAACTAGAAGGTAATAGTGAGATGGCATAGTGTCGAGCCAGTGCTTGCAGTTTTGCCAAGAGTCCCTGGTGCTAGATTCGGTCGAAAGCTCCAGCAATGTGCAGAGGTACCACACACCTGACTTTTGGTTCATCCAGTGGCTGGTGCCACTTAGTGAAGATATTTAACAGCAGATCCGCAACAAAGTGACCTTTTCTGAAGCCATATTTACGGTCACAAAGAAGCCAGTTGTTAATCAAAAACCGCTGTTATCTGCCGTAACATTATTGTCTCAAGATTTTTGCCATAGCTGCTGATTTACGCTCTACTCTATTTTTTGTAAACAGGGACTACATTTGTCTCTTTCCACAGACAAGGTCATTTATACTGTGCTAGGCAGTGCTTATAGACGCGAGTTAGTGGTTATGTTAGCTGGTCTGCACATCTACTTAGCACTCTTGGGCTCATCTTATCTCGGCCCAAAGCCTTTTCCTGGTCCAGCGATTTAAAAAGATACACTTCATCCTGCCATATCATCACCGCTTACAGCTGTGACGATATGGTTCCAGCGCTGGCTCTCTCTCTCTCTCTCTCTCTCTCTCTCTCTCTCTCTCTCTCTCTTTCTCTCTCTCTCTCTCTCTCTCTCTCTCTCTCTCTTTTTACACACGGGTTGCACAGGGTTGCTACCACTATTTACAAGTTAAGATATGTTTTCTACGTAGGTCATTTGAAATATAAGTAAGGACTGTAATGAAGTTGGAGCCATCTGTGGGCCAGCAATTTCATTTGGTTAAGGGTCAACTGATGGTTTTCTCTCAATCACTCTCATTCTTTCTCTCTTTCTTTCCCATGAAATCACTTTTCGGTCTGCCTTTTACTTTCTCGCTGGTTTAACAACTAATTTACAACTACTTATCTTCCCTTCTTAGCTATTACATCTTCCTACTTGAAGCTTACAAAAAATACGAAGTATTTTTTCTGGGGTAGTGGAATGAGGGGGTAACGACGAAAGTGACAACGGATAGAAAGCGAATCATGAAAATTAGTTTGTTTTTGATGAGAATCTATCACGGAATGGAGGAATGAGATGAGTCGCTCTCAGTAACATTCTTTACAACCGTGTTGGACGAGAAAATAAGATATCGTCACCGTCTTGTGATGATGCTAGCTAGTCTGCACATCTACTCAGCAGTCTTGCACTCATCTTATCTGGGCCCACAGCCTTTTCCTGGTCCAGCGATTTAAAAAGATACACTTCATCCTGCCAGTCATCCTACCACCGTGTTGGACGGGAAAATAAGATATCGGCAGCAGTCTTGGGTAAATAAGATGAAGCCTTAATGCTCATGTCTTGTGTGTGTGTGTGTGTGTGTGTGTGTGTGTGTGTGTGTGTGTGTGTGTGTGTGTGTGTGTGTGTGTGTGTGTGTGTGTGTGTGTGTGTGTGTGTGTATGTGTGTGTATGTGCGTACTCACCTAATTTACCTAATTGTGATTGCAAGGGTCGAGACTCAGCTCCTGGCCCCGCCTCTTCCCTGAACGCTACTAGGTCCTCTCTCTCCCTGTTCCATGAGCTTTATCATACTTCGTCTTAAAGCTATGTATGGTTCCTGCCTCCACCCCCTCCCTTTCCAGACTATTTAACTGCCTGACAACTCTCAATACTTTCTAATATCCCAGTGACTCGTCTGAGTCTTCAACTTCCAACAGTGACCCCTTGTTGCTGTGTTTCATCTCGGAAACATCCTGTCCCTGCTCACCCTGTCGATTCCTCTCAGTATTTTATGTTATGTCTTCCGTGTCCCTCCAGTCCTCCGGTATCGTCAGGTCGATTTCCCTTAACCTCTCCTCACAGGACGTGCCCCTTAACTCCGGAACTAGTCTCGTTGCAAACCATTGCACTTTCTATTTACGACTCCTTACTGAGATGTCGGCATGCTGTTCCTAGGTTTGCTAGTCGCCCTTTATGCCGCAGCAGTTAGTTGGTTGATATAAGAACATAAGAAAGGAGGATCACTGCAGCAGGCCTGTTGGCCCATACTCGGCAGGTCCTTTACAATTCATCCCACTAACAAAACATTTGCCCAACCCAATTTTCAATGCTCCCCAAGAAATAAGTTCTGATAACTCTATCCACTCATTTGAAGTCCCACTCAAATCCAACCCCTCCCCCTCATATATTTATCCAACCTAATTTTGAAGCTACCTAAAGTCCTAGGACTCAATTAACCCAACGAGTAAAGAACTTCACTACATACACCATTATTTCAGAAACTATACGTGCCTATGTCCTTTCTAAACTAAAGCTGTTCTAATTAAATCTACATTACTGTCGGGGTTCTCATTGGAGAGATTATTCTCAGAACCAAATTTAGAAATATGACCCCTATAATACTCATTTCACATAGACATTTGACACTTCGAATCAATGGTCTACCTCATTTTGCGTCTAACAAGTGAATGATTAAAGCTTCAATATTTCTGTCATAAAAATCTAATGCAAATGTATTAAGTTTAGTCAATTCTAAGCTGAATGTTTTACCACGGAATTTATGTCCAGTCTGTAATGGAGCCAAACTGAGCTGCATAATCTGGCGACCTTACTAATGATGTATAATACGCAGTATGACCTATGGAAATTCTGTTGCTTACACTTCTTGATATAAATCTCAATAATCTATTTACCCTATTACGCACGCTTAGGCATTGCTGTCATGGTTTAAGGTTACTGCTCACCATAACCCCCAAGTCCTTTTCACAATCTGTATGGCTAAGTTCTACATTATTTAACTTGTAAGTGCTAGGGTTATGGACACTCTCGAGCTTCAGAACTTGCATTTATCTACGCTGAGCTGCATCTGCCACTTTGCTGACCAGGTATTGAGTTTACCTAAATCCTCCTGAAGTTCCCCGATATCTACGTTTGAATCACTTATCCTACCTATCTTTGTCATCGGCGAATTTGCTCATTTCACTAGTAATTCCCTCATCAAGATCATTGATATATATTATAAACAACAACGGGCCCAAGACTGATCCCTGTGGAATGCCAGCAGTGGTGACCTGTACTTAATTCTGTGAAGAAGTGTCTTGTGTGCTCTCCGTGGACTGAACCAATATGCCCTCCATCGAGCAACTTTACCAGCAGCTTAAGGAAGAATTGAGAGTAGCGAAGATGGAGATACGGCGATTGACTGAGGAAAACAAGAGGATTCGCAGTAGTCCTCCTGTTTTGAGTCCTCAGGTCAAGAAGGGAACGTGGTCAGTGGCTGGACAGCATGGAACGAAGTTGACGATGAAGAAGAATGGAAAGATAGAAACGATGAAGAAGAAAGAGACTGCTGTGGAAACATATAATGCATTCTCCGTGCTACCCGACAAATGTGAGTCGACTACTGGAAACGTCACGACGAACGACACCAAGGAAGGTAAGAATATTGTTGTTGATGGGGATAGCCAGGTTAGATACATGGATAGGGCATTCTGCTTGAAGGACAGGAGTAGGAGACAGAGGGTTTGCTTTCCTGGGGCTGGGATGGAGGACAATGCTAACCGGCTTGACAACATCATGAACGGTAATGGGATCAATCCTATTATTTGTCTCAGTGCTGGAGGCAATGATGTAGGCAAGCGTAGAAGTGAGGATTTAGTTAGAAAGTTCAGAACAGCTATAGACATAATTAGGAAGAAGGGGGAGCCCGACCTGTTATGTGGCATTTTGCCAAGAAGAGGTGTTGGTAATGAATGGTTGTCCAGAGCAATTGGTATTAATTGTTGGCTGGATAAACACTGTAAGGATAATGCAGTACCATTCATTGACAACTGGGACAACTTCTATGGCCGAAATGACATGTATGCCAGAGATGGGGTTCACTTATCCAGGGCAGGCGTGGGTTTTCTTTCTAGCTCAGTTGACGGGGTTGTTAGGACTTTAAACTAGGATTAGTTAGAGGTATGGGTTTAGAAATGATAAATAATGAGTATGGATATATTGACTTATGCTCTGATATTAAGAATCTTAACAGTAACTGTCATGGAGTAACTCTGGGTAATGATAATTTCAGAAATTGTGTAAAAACAAAGATGAATAGGAAAAATGTGCAGAAGAAAAAACATATGATGGTATTTTATGCTAACAGTCGAAGTGCAAGAAATAAAATTAATGAACTACGTTGGTAGCATGTACTGGGAACTTTCATATCATTGCATTAACTGAAACGTGGTATGATTTAAAGAGTCGGGATATGATTGCTGAGTGTAATATTCAAGGATTTAATTTGTTCCATGTAGACAGATGTAATGGGAAGGGGGGAGGAGTTGCATTATATGTTCGAGAAAATATTAATTGTTGCATAAAAACAGGTATAAAAATAGATGGAACAGTAACAGAATCTGTTTGGGTAGAGTTTGTAGAGGGTCAAGAAAAACTAATTCTAGGTATAATATGCCAACCTCCCGGCTTGGATCACGGTAGAGGGAGACTTCTTTGGGACGAAATTGTTAGGGCTTCTAGACACAATAACATAGTCATAGTAGGGGACTAACTTTAGTCAAATTGACTGGAATTCTTTGACAGGTAATCTAGAGTCCAGTGACTTTATGGAAACAGTTCAGTACTGTTTTCTGAAGCAGTGCGTAACAGAGCCTACCAGGGGTAATAATTTGCTAGACCTAGTCTTGTCAAATAAGGAAACACTCGTAAATAATCTGGAGATCACTGAAGAGCCTGGCGCAAGTGATCACAAATCCATCACTTTTAGCATTAACTGGGAATGTAAAAATCCCTGATTTCCGTTCTGGCGATTATAATGGACTTCGGGAACACCTGTCTAATCTTGATTGGGGTTATCTCGCTAATGATTTTATTGACGATGATCATACTTATGATTATGAAGATCTACTTTAATGTTTTTTTTTTTCTTAATAATGTACACCGTGCTCAGAGTATATACATTCCGCAGAGAGAAATTAGGTCTAATAATAACGATCCCAAATGTGTTAACAGTAGGCTAAAGCATCTATTAAGGGAGAAAAGGGGAATTTACAGGTGCATCAGAAGAGGAGAGGTTAACCTTACTGTCCAATATGTTCAGCTTAAAAGAGAAGTAAAAAGGCGATCAGAAAGGCTAAACGTGACTATGAAATTAGAGTTGCTAATGAATCAAAGACTAATCCAAAGGGGTTCTTTCAAGTGTATAGGACGAAGGTGAAGGAAAAAGTAGGATCTCTGAAAATTGGGAATGGACAGCTGACGGATAACGAACTGGAAATGTGTTCCTTATTTAATGACCATTTTTTGTCAGTTTTTACACAGGAAGATATAACTGAGATTCCAGTAATTAACAATTATTTAGTTCCTGATGAATTTAAATTAATTAATATTACTGTCACGAGGGACATGGCTATTAAACAGATATACAAACTGAAGCAAAATAAGTCCCCGGGACCCGATGAGTTGTTTTCCAGGGTACTTAAGGAAAGCAAGATGGAGCTTAGTCAGCCATTAACGAGTGTGTTTAATGCGTCCATCCTTACCGGTGTTGTGCCAGATTTGTGGAAGACGGCTAATGTGGTTCCTATATTCAAATCAGGGGATAAGTCCGTTCCTTCAAATTACCGTCCAATAAGCCTGACATCTATAGTGGGCAAGTTATTAGAATCAATTAACATAAGAACATAAGAAAGGAGGAACACTGCAGCAGGCCTGTTGGCCCATACTAGGCAAGTCCTTTACAATTCATCCCACTAACAACATTTGACCAACCCAATTTTCAATGCCACCCAAGAAACAAGCTCCGATGTGCAAGTCCCTCTCAAATCCAACTCCTCCCACTCATGTACTTATCCAACCTAAATTTGAAACTACCCAAAGTCCCAGCCTCAATAACCCAACTAGGTAGACTATTCCACTCATCAACTACCCTATTTCCAAACCAATACTTTCCTATGTCCTTTCTAAATC
Organism: Cherax quadricarinatus; assembly: GCF_026875155.1. Classification (NCBI taxonomy): domain Eukaryota; kingdom Metazoa; phylum Arthropoda; class Malacostraca; order Decapoda; family Parastacidae; genus Cherax; species Cherax quadricarinatus. The sequence goes on from NC_069472.1 coordinate 11,127,660, forward strand.
TAAACTTATCTAATTTAAATCCATTACTGCGGGTTCTCTCTTGGAGAGATATCCTCAAGCCCTTGTTAATATCCCCTTTATTAATACCTATCTTCCACTTGTACACTTCGATCAGGTCTCCCCTCATTCTTCGTCTAACAAGTGAATGTAACTTAAGAGTCTTCAATCTTTCTTCATAAGGAAGATTTCTAATGCTATGTATTAATTTAGTCATCCTACGCTGAATGTTTTCTAACGAATTTATGTCCATTCTGTAATATGGAGACCAGAATTGAGCTGCATAATCTAGGTGAGGCCTTACTAATGATGTATAAAGCTGCAGTATGACCTCTGGACTTCTGTTGCTTACACTTCTTGATATAAATCCCAGTAATCTATTTGCCTTATTACGTACGCTTAGGCATTGCTGTCTTGGTTTAAGGTTGCTGCTTACCATAACCCCCAAGTCCTTTTCGCAATCTGTATGGCTAAGTTCTACATTGAACTGCATCTGCCACTTTTCTGACCAAGAGTAGAGTTTGTCTAAATCCTCCTGAAGTTCCCTAACATCTACGTTTGAATCAATTATCGTACCTATCTTCGTGTCATCGGCGAATTTGCTCATATCACTAGTAATTCCTTCATCAAGATCATTGATATATATTATAAACAACAACGGGCCCAAGACTGATCCCTGTGGAACCCCACTTGTTACTGATCCCCACTCGGATTTAAACCCCATTTATGGACACTCTCTGCTTCCTGTCTGTGAGCCATGTATTCGATCCACGAGAGCACCCTTCCCCCAATGCCATGAGCTGCTACTTTCTTCAACAGTCTTTGGTGCGGAACTCTATCAAATGCCTTACTAAAATCTAAGTAAACAATATCAAATTCTTTATCGTGGTCAACAGCCTCAAACGCTTTACTGAAGAAAGTTAATAAATTAGTTAGACAAGACCGGCCTCTTGTGAATCCATGCTGAGTATCATTAATCAAGCTATGCTTATCGAGATGGCTTCTTATAATCTCAGCTATAATTGACTCTAGTAATTTGCCTACAATTGAGGTCAGGCTTATTGGGCGGTAATTTGACGGTAACGACTTGTCCCCTGTTTTAAAAATAGGAATTACATTAGCCATCTTCCACATATCAGACACTACACCTGTTTGAAGAGATAAATTAAAAATATTAGTTAATGGTTCACAGACTTCCATTTTGCATTCCTTAAGAACCCTTGAAAATTCCTCATCAGGACCCGGTGACTTATTTTGCTTCAGTCGGTCTATCTGCTTCACAACCATTTCACTAGTGACTGTGATGTTACATAATTTATCTTCTGATCCACTATAAAAATTAATTACCGGAATATTATTAGTGTCTTCCTGTGTAAAAACCGAGAGAAAATAATTATTTAAAATCGAGCACATTTCATTCTCTTTGTCAGTAAGATGCCCATAGTTATTTTTAAGGGGACCTATCTTATCTCTGACTTTTGTTCTATAGACCTGGAAAAAACTTTTTGGGTTAGTTTTAGAATCCCTAGCAACTTTAATTTCATAGTCCCTTTTAGCTTTTCTTATCCCCTTTTTAATGTCCCTCTTAATGTCAATATACTGATTCATAAGATGACCCTCGCCTCTTTTGATACGTCTATAAATTCTTTTCTTATGCCCTAGTAGATATTTCAGCCTATTATTCATCCATTTTGGGTCATTTCTATTTGATCTAATTTCCTTATAAGGGATAAACGTTGTTTGAGCAGCATGTATTGTGTTCAGAAAACTGTCATATTGATAGCTCTCTTCGTTACCCCAGTCAACAGATGATAAGTTCTCTAAGCCCATCGTAATCTGCCTAAGCAAAAATCTGGGACTGTTACTGAGTTATCCCTACTATCATACTTCCATTCATTTCTAAATGTAATTGATTTGTGGTCGCTAGCACCCAGTTCCTCCGAAACTTCTAAATTATTAACAAGGGATTCATTGTTTGCCAGAACTAAGTCAAGCAGGTTATTACCCCTTGTAGGTTCTGTCACAAACTGCTTCAAAAAACAATCCTGAACTACTTCTAAGAAATTGTATGATTCTAAATTCCCAGTCAAAAAATTCCAATCAATATGACTAAAGTTAAAGTCTCCTAGAATTACTACATTATCGTGCCTTGTGGCCCTAACAATTTCCTCCCATAGTAGTCTCCCCTGGTCCCTATCTAAATTTGGGGGACGGTATATCACACCTAAAATAAATTTTTCATGCCCCTCTGAAAATTCTATCCAAACAGACTCTGTATGTGTTACTTCAGACTTAATACACGTTTTTATGCAACAGTTCAAGCGATCTCGGACATACAATGCCACCCCACCCCCCTTCCTGATACTTCTATCTACTTGGAACAATTTGAAACCCTGAATGTGACATTCTGCAGGCATGTCCCAACTTTTTGAATTAAACCCCGTCTCAGTAATGGCAAATACATCTATGTTACCTGCACTAGCAACTAGTCTCAACTCGTCCATCTTATTCCTACCACTGCGACTATTTGTGTAATAAATATTTAATGACCCTCCTCTCTCTTTACCCTTCCTGCTCCTTTCTGTTATTCCACTAAACCTACTACTGTCCTTGTCAATTAGTGCCACTGGCTTTCCAATATCCACCTCATTTTGCCTATTACTAGTTCTCCTAGTACTCATGTTACTACCCTGCGACTTCACAGTTTTCCCGCCAAAACCCATACCACTAACTATTCCTAGTTTAAAGACCTAACAGCTCCCTCCACTGCGTTGGCCAGTGCTCCCACCCCACACCTAGATAAGTGAACCCCATCCCTGGCATACATGTCATTTCTGCCATAGAAGAGGTCCCAGTTGTCAATGAATGTTACCGCATTTTCCTTACAGTATTTGTCCAGCCAGCAATTGACACCAATTGCTCTGGACAATCATTCATTTCCAACTCCTCTCCTTGGCAAAATGCCACATATGACAGGTTTCCCACCCTTCCACATTATTAAAAGTCACCTTGAAGTGCATAACTTGATAAATGAATCTCAGCATGGATTCACGAGAGGTCGTTCCTGCCTGACAAGCTTGCAGACATTCTTCAATAGAACATTTTAGGCAGTTGACAGTGATAAGGAATATGATATTGTTTATTTGGATTTTAGTAAAGCCTTCGATAGAGTACATAAGAACATAAGAAAGGAGGATCACTGCAGCAGGCCTGTTGGCCAATACTCGGCAGGTCCTTTACAATCCATCCCAATAACAAAACATTTGCCCAACCCAATTTTCAATGCTTCCCATGAAATAAGGTCTGATAACTCTATCCACTCATTTGCAAGTCCCACTCAAATCCAACCCCTCCCACTCGTATATTTATCCAACCTAAATTTGAAGCTACCTAAAGTCCTAGCCTCAATAACCCAACTAGGTATACTGTTCCACACATCAACTACCCTATTTCCAAACCAATACTTTCCTCTGTCCTTTCTAAATCTAAACTTGTCTAACTCAAATCCACCACTGCGGGTTCTCTCTTGGAGAAATAACCTGAAGACCCCAACAATATCCCCTTCATTAATACCCATCTTCCACTCATACACCTCGATCACGTCTTCCCTCATTCTCGTCCAACAAGTGAATGAAATTTTTAAGAGTCTTCAATCTTTCTTCATAAGGAAGATTTCTAAGTGGCAGCTCATGGTATAGGAGGAAAGTTCTAGCATGGATAGAGGCATGGCTTACCACAGAAAGCAGAGAGTTTTCCATTAATGGAGTGAAATCTGAATGGGGGTTAGTCATTAGTGGCGTTCCCCCAAGGATCAGTTTTTGGCCCTCTCTTGTTCATAATTTTTCATTAATGACCTTGATGAAGGGATTACGAGTGACATGAGTAAGTTTTTCTGATACAAGGATAGGCCGTATAATTCACTCTGAGGAGGATAGCAATGAACTCCCGGAGGATTTGGACAAATTAACGTCTTGTCTGAAAAATGGCAGATGAAAATTTAATATGGATAAGTGTAAGGTACTAGGCCTTGGTAATGAAAATAACCCTCGAAGCTATAATCTAGGTGAAGTAGAGCTTGATCATACAGAATGTGGTATTTTGTCATATGTGGTATTTTGCCAAGGAGAGGAGTTGGAAATGAATGGTTGTCCAGGGCAATTGGTGTCAATTGTTGGCTGGACAAATACTGTAAGGAAAATACAGTAACATTCATTGACAACTGGGACCTCTTCTATGGCAAAATGACATTATGCCAGGGATGGGGTTCACTTATCCCAGGTTTGGAGTGGGAGCACTGCCAACGCAGTTGAGGGAGCTGTTAGGTCTTTAAACTAGATATAGATAGTGGTATGGGTTTTCGTGGAAAATCAATGAATTCTGAGTGTAGCGATAGTGTGAGTTTTAAGGAAACCAGTTATAGGCAGAATGAGGAAGAGTTATTGATGAACATAGGAAAGTCAATGGCATTAGGTGATAAGGAGAGTAACAGGCAAAGTGGAGGAACAGAAATCAGCAGGAAGAAAAAAGAGAAGGGAAGGTCCTTAAATATATATTACACAAATAGTCGTAGTGCTAGGAATAAGATGGATGAGTTGAGACTAGTTGCTAGTGCAGGTAACATTGATGTATTTGCCTTAACTGCGACGTGGTTCAATACGAAAAAACGGGATATGCCTGCTGAATGTCACATTCAGGGTCTTAAATTGTTCCAAGTAGACAGAAGTATCGGGAAAGGGGGTGGGGTAGCACTGTATGTCCGAGATCTCTTGAACTGTTGCATAAAAACAGGTATAAAGTCTGAAACCCACACTGAGTCTGTTTGGATAGAATTTTCAGAGGGACATAAAAAATTTATTTTAGGTGTAATATACCGTCCTCCAAACTTAGATAAGGACCAAGGGAGACTACTATGGGAGGAAATTGTTAAGGCCACAAGGCACGATAATGTAGTAATTCTAGGAGACTTTAATTCAGTCATATTGATTGGAATTTCTTGACTGGGAATTTAGAATCAAACGACTTCTTAGAAGTAGTTCAGGATTGTTTTTTGAAGCAGTTTGTGACAGAACCTACAAGGGGAAATAACCTGCTTGACTTAGTTCTGGCAAACAATGAATCCCTTGTTAATAATTTAGAAATTTCAGAGGAACTTGGTGCTAGCGACCACAAATCAATTACATTTAGCATTGAATGGAAGTACGATAGTAGCGATAACTCAGTAACAGTTCCAGATTTTCGCTTAGCAGATTACGATGGGCTTAGAGAACACTTTTCATCTGTTCACTTGGGTAACGAAGAGAGCTATCAGTATAATAGTTTTCTGAACACTATACATGCTGCCCAAAGAACATTTATCCCGTATAAAGAAATTAGATCAAGCAGAAATAATCCAAAATGGATGAATAATAGGCTCTTTTAGGGCATAAGAAAGGAATTTATAGGTGTATCAAAAGAGGTGAGAGTCATCTTATGAATCAGTATATTGACATTAAGAGGGACGTTAAAAAGGGGATAAGAAAAGCTAAACGGGACTATGAAATTAAAGTTGCTAGGGATTCAAAAACTAACCCAAAAAGTTTTTTCCAGGTATATAGAACAAAAGTTAGAGATAAGATAGGTCCCCTTAAAAATAACTCTGGGCATCTTACTGGCAAAGAGAATGAAATGTGCTCAATTTTAAATAATTATTTTCTCTCGGTTTTTACACAGGAAGACACTAACAATATCCCAGTAATTCATTTTTACAGTGGGCCTGAAGAAGATAAATTATGTAACATCACAGTCACTAGTGAGATGGTTGTGAAGCAGATAGACCGACTAAAGCAAAATAAGTCGCCGGGACCTGATGAGCTTTTTACAAGGGTTCTTAAGGAATGCAAAATGGAACTCTGTGAACCATTAACTAATATTTTTAATTTATCTCTTCAAACAGGTGTAGTGTCTGATATGTGGAAGATGGCTAATGTAATTCCTATTTTTAAATCAGGGGATAAGTCATTACCGTCAAATTACCGCCCAATAAGCCTGAACATGATGTAAAACTCTCATGTTCTAGGGTTTTGCTTGGCAAACATAAAAACAGGGTCTCATAAACCAGTATTCAGTTCAGCTCTGGCTACCTGATAAGGCACATCAGAAGAAGTGAAATGGCATCAAGAGGCTGTAGTGATTCTCCAGATGCATTCTGCTACACTTGTTAATTCATTAAGACTAGAGCAAATAAGTTCTTTGTAACAGCATCTAAAAAAAATGTGTGAAGCTTACAAAGCATATTTTGTCATGACAATTGTGGACCAAGACAAGACCTGGGCGCTTCATGTTGCTTGTGAACATTGTAAGAAAACATTGGAAGGTAAGAAAGTCATTTATTATATGAAGGGTAAAATCTTGAATAGGAACATTTTTTTAAATGAAATGTATGTAATAGAAACTATTTTTTTTTTGTTCTTTAACAGGATGTTATACTAGTTTGGTGTTCCTGGATGAAGTTTACTGTTCCTGGAATATGGTGTGAACCCACTGATCACTGAACCAACTGCTACTTCTGCCTGGTGGATCCTTCCAAACACCGAACTGGGAAAAAATGCACTATTTCTTATCCAGACCTTTCCTTTTCTATTGCGCCAGTACCACACAGTGCTGATCTTCCTGTACCTACACCTCCAGAAAGAAGTCAGCCGTCAGAAGAAGAAAGCAGCAGATCTGAAAATGAAGAGCACAGTGAACGTGACTCTGATCTGACTGATACAGCTGTTGGAAGGAAACCTTACTACCCAAACCAAATAGACCTCAATGACCTTATCAGGGATCTTGGTTTGTAATGTCAAATGATGAGTTTTTGATTTCAAGGAGTGGGACTTGGTGAACGAAAGTGTGCAAGTGTAAAGTCAAAGAAAACGTCACCAACATTTCTCAAGTTTCTTAACTAATGAAGACAGGCTATGCTACTGTTTGATGCAATTCAATGGAAAAAAAGTATCCATCTCTTCCCCTGGCTCATTCAATGAATTTTAAAGAGGACTACAACAGTGTCAAACTCCTACTGGAAGCTTTGAACTATGATAAGTATGGCTGGGAGGTTATTGGAGACTTCAAAATTGTGGCATTTTGATGGTTTTTACCAAGTTTCCCTGTTATCTCTGTCATTGGGATAGTAGAGACAGAGCAGCACATTACCAGAGGAAGCACTGGCCTCAAAGGACCGAGTTCACAGTAGGAAGACATAATATCAAGCATAAACCATTGTGGATCCTCCTAAGATTCTCTTCCCTCCATTATACATCAAACTAGGGCTAACGAAACAGTTTGTTACAGCTTTTGACAAAAAGTCTGCAGCCTTTAAGCAGCATCTTCAAGACTTCTTTCCCAAGCTATCAGAGGAAAAGGTGAAGGCTGGCACTGGACCACAAGTCAGGAAAATTATGGAGTGCTCAGAATTTCCAAAGAAGCTCACAGACAAGGAATAGGAAGCCTGGGAGAGTTTTGTTGCTGTAGCACAGGTCTTACTGAGCAACAACAAGGCTGACAATTATGTGGACCTTGGTAAAAAGCTATGGTCAGATGGGTTGTAGGATGTCCCTTTAGGTCCATATACATGATGCTCATCATGTCAGTTGACTGTTGTGGGAACTGTACTGGGGAACAAGCTACCCAAAATGTTCTGCGTAACCAAGAACTTTCAATATAGTATACCAGTGAAGTCAGCTAGACCTGTATTAGTTGTATTATGTACTTGTAGAAATATGATACAGCACTTTGAATGTAAGCAACCTGTATACTTGTTCCAACGACGTAAGTTCAACCAGCAAATCACCTGATCTTTGAGGGCGTACAGACTCCGTATACGTATCATCTCACGCACCGCTTTTACGATGCTGATGAAGTTAAGTCTTGTCAGGAGAAAGACACTCTTTCGAGCTGATATAGACGAACCAGAACATCCGGCACGTCAACCAACACAACTGCACCTCTTCCTCCAAACTTGCCTAATCCAGCGTTTTTCCGGTGATTCGTCTTTCATCCCCACACCCTAAAACCCACCCCCACACCACATCAACACTACCACCCCCACCATCAGCTGTAGCTGCTCCTCCTCTTCCTCTTCCTCATCCTCCTCTTCCTCTTCACTCTCCAGCGGGCGCTTGTCCGGATCCATCTCCAGGGTGGCCGCCCACAAATACCACCAGAAAGAATCAACAATAATTAGTAAGAAAGGCAGCAGACACAATCCTTCCCCACCACCACACGCACGGAATTCAAAGACTAAACTATTCAGCTACGGAGTGTGAGGTACCTGGTTCACTTTCGAGAGCTGCTTCTCCCTCTCTCAACTGTCTCGATGTGTTGCACAACTCCAGCATGAATTTATCTCCCATTCTAAGCTAGAGAGTCATATGAGAACCAAAGTTGTCTCTTTAGCTGGCAACTGTATTTCACTGCTGCCGGGAATCAACACTCCTGTTCACCTCAACTGCATATTTTTGTTCAGTACTTGGTCAAACTAAAGTGTATTTTCAACCACATTTCATTATTTGCTGCAGTTAGAATTAACAATTGATTTTCTGTTTTCTCGTGATTTCTTTAGACTAAGTTAATGTTTTATAGTTTTCCTAAATCATTTTCCTTAAACGATTACATTTTGACATTCTCTAAAGGTTCAAGATCATATTATTCTTTACAGTTTATATACATGGACGCCTCTATGTCCTTGTATGTGTATATGCGTATGTATGTTAGAGTGCACATGTTTGCGCGAGTTTTTCTATTTGTATATGACTGCATGTACTCACCTATTTGTGGTTGCAGGGGTCGAGTCACAGCTCCTGGCTCTCTGTATGCGCGTGTGTATGTCTGTTTATGTATAGTGTAGGTAAATATGTATAGAAAGCTTAAATAGTTGTAAGAATTTTTTTAATTCTGCTGTACCAATTTTCCTATTTAAACTTATTTTGTCATTTTATCGTTATTGTAATTCTGATCTCGATACTAATATATATATATAGCATGTGTAATGCGCTACACTATTTTCAGTCTTCAAATAATTGTTACATTTTTCATAAATGTTGCAACATTATTGGAAAAATATGGGGATAATAGCATTAGAATAATTAAAATATTTAATTCACTTCTCAATGCTTGTTATTTAGTAAGAAAATATTAAGATTTATTATTTTAATACACACAATGGCTTTTTGTTGAAAGATGGTGAGGAATAACGTCAGATAAAGGAATATGGAATGGTTGTAAACTCTTCACGTAAGTGATCAGGTGCAAACTTAACTTAGGATACGACCACTGTGCTCAGGAGAGTACCAGCAAAGAAAAACTGCAACCAGTTCCCACAACTTTAAGTTACCTCAGAAAATTGCTCACAACAAATCTGCTTTAATCAATCACTTATTCACACAGCACAGAAATAATATAGTTTCCACAATTACCCACAAGCCAACTTTGACTCGTACCAAAAATTTAAATCTGTTTTGATCAATGTCTGCAACACAAAAATCAACCTTTAACATTTTCCACATCCTACTACAAGCCAGTCTACGTCATTGTAGATGCACACGAGTTTAGTTTCAACACAAGGCGACATTGACATATACCTACAGTACAACAAATCAATGATAACAAGTAACAGCAATATAAATGTAACATGTGACTAGTACTTACAACACTATGCAAGTCAGTGGTGACCAGTATATACAAGAAGTCAGTAGTGACCAATATACACAAGATGTCAGCAGTAAGCAGTATACACAAGAAGTCAGTAGTGACCAGGATACACAAAAAGTTAGTAGTAAGCAGTATACACAAGAAGTCAATAGTGACCAGTATACACAAGTCAGTAGTGACCAATATACACAAGATGTCAGCAGTGACCAGTATCGACAACACAATTCAGTGGACCAGTACCCACCATAAGTCAATGGTTGGCGGTACCCAGAGCTGTCAAGCATGTCAAAGCCGGTCTGTTTTATTCCATGTAAAGAGTTTTTCTAGAATGAAATGATAGCTTTTAAAAGTACCAGAGTTGCTTGTAATTATGTGATGGGGGAGGACTTAACTATTAATACAAATATATATTGAGTCGATTTAACTTTCAGATCGCAACAAATGTGGCGTTATATTTACTGCTGATGCTGCAGTGGCGTTGTGTTTACTGTTGTAGCTGCAGTGGCGTTGTGTTCACTGTTGTAGCTGCTGTGGCGTTGTGTTCACTATTGTAGCTGCAGTGGCGTTGTGTTCACTATTGTAGCTGCAGTGGCGTTGTGTTCACTGTTGTAGCTGCAGTGGCGTTGTGTTCACTGTTGTAGCTGCAGTGGCGTTGTGTTCACTGTTGTAGCTGCAGTGTACAGCAAACGTGGTTCTCTGTTTGGTAATGTAGCAGCAGTAAGCAGCTACAGTAACAAACTTGCTGTTGTAATGCGCAAAAAATAGTTTCATTTCATTTAAATCCTTTAGCTATTTTGTGCACCAACAATAACAGTATGATTACTGGTGTTCTTTTAGTGTACAACAACAGTGACGAAAATTAAGACACCGTAGTCGTGAAAATTCACGACTACGGTGCTCTTCACACCAACTCCAAGGCTGAGGGACTGATTACCTCATCTTTTGTATATTGTTCTACTGTCTTTAATTTTTATTTTTTTTATTATCACACTGGCCGATTCCCACCAAGACAGGGTGACCCAAAAAAGAAAAACTTTCACCATCATTCACTCCATCACTGTCTTGCCAGAAGGGTGCTTTACACTACAGTTTTTAAACTGCAACCCCTCCTTCAGAGTGCAGGCACTGTACTTCTCATCTCCAGGACTCAAGTCCGGCCTGCCGGTTTCCCTGAATCCCTTCATAAATGTTACTTTGCTCACACTCCAACAGCACGTCAAGTATTAAAAAACATTTGTCTCCACTCACTCCTATTAAACACGCTCATGCAAGTCCAAGCCCCTCGCACACAAAACCTCCTTTACCTCCTCCCTCCAACCTTTCCTAGGCCGACCCCCTACCCCGCCTTCCTTCCACTAAAGACTGATACACTCTTAAAGTCATTCTGTTTCGATCCATTCTCTCTACATGTCCGAACCACCTCAACAACCCTTCCTCATCCCTCTGGACAACAGTTCTGGCAATCCCGAACCTCCTAACTTCCAAACTACGAATTCTCTGCATTATATTCACACCACACATTGCCCTCAGACATGACATCTCCATTGATTCCAGCCTTCTCCTCGCTGCAACATTCATCACCCGTGCTTCACACCCATATAAGAGCGTTGGTAAAACTACACTCTCATACATTCCCTTCTTTGCCTTCAAGGACAAAGTTCTTTGTCTCCACAGACTCCTAAGTGCACCGCTCACCCTTTTCCCCTCATCAATTCTATGATTCACCTCATCTTTCATAGACCCATCCGCTGACACGTCTACTCCCAAATATCTGAATATATTCACCTCCTCCATACTCTCTCCCTCCAATTTGATATCCAATCTTTCATCACCTAATCTTTTTGTTATACTCATAACCTAACTCTTTCCTGTATTCACTTTTAATTTTCTTCTTTTGCATACCCTACCAAATTCATCCACCAACCTCTGCAACTTCTCTTCAGAATCTGCCAAGAGCACAGTGTCATCAGCAATGAGCAACTGTGACAACTCCCACTTTATGTGTGATTCTTTATCTTTTAACTCCACGCCTCTTGCCAAGACCCTCGCATTTACTTCTCTTACAACCCCATCTATAAATATATTAAACAACCACGGTGACATCACACATCCTTGTCTAAGGCCTACTTTTACTGGGAAATAATCTCCCTCTTTCCTACATACTCTAACTTGAGCCTCACTATCCTCGTAAAAACTCTTCACTGCTTTCAGTAACCTACCTCCTACACCATACACCTGCAACATCTGCCACATTGCCCCCTTATCCACCCTATCATACGCCTTTTCCAAATCCATAAATGCCACAAAAACCTCTTTAGCCTTATCTAAATACTGTTCACTTATATGTTTCACTGTAAACACCTGGTCCACTGACCCCCTACCTTTCCTAAAGCCTCCTTGTTGGTCTGCTATCCTATTCCCTGTCTTACGCTTAATTCTTTCAACAAAAACTCTACCATACACTTTACCAGGTATTCTCAACAGACTTATCCCCCTATAATTTTTGCACTCTCTTTTGTCCCCTTTGCCTTTATACAAAGGAACTATGCATGCTCTCTGCAAATCCCTAGGTACCTTACCCTCTTCCATACATTTATTAAATAATAGCACCAACCACTCCAAAACTATATCCCCACCTGCTTTTAACATTTCTATCTTTATCCCATCAATCCCAGCTGCCTTACCCCCTTTCATTTTAACTTCTGCCTCACGAACTTCCTCCAAACTCACAACTGGCTCTTCCTCACTCCTACAAGATGTCATTCCTCCTTGCCCTATACACGAAATCACAGCTTCCCTATCTTAAACAACATTTAACAATTACTCAAAATATTCCCTCCATCTTCCCAATACCTCTAACTCTCCATTTAATAACTCTCCTCTCCTATTTTTAACTGACAAATCCATTAGTTCTTTAGGCTTCCTTAACTTGTTAATCTCACTCCAAAACTTTTTCTTCAAATTATGTCCTAGAATTTGTATTGATAAAACCACTGGATGACGAAACGTTAACAATAAAGATACCCAAATATTGCACATGTGTCTTAATTTTCATCTTGTCGGTATTGTATACCATTCTTGTACAACAACAGTGACGTTATGTTCACCTCTGTGTCCAATAAATGTAACATGTTCACTGCTGTGGTTGTAGAGAGGGGAAAAAATTTGTCGCCTATAGTTTTGTAGTACATCGCTCTCTATTATCAAATATTTCCGAATAAAAGTTACAACAGAAAACAGTATGTGGAAAATAAAAATTTTATTATTAAAAAATAAATTTTGTGTATTATTGCTCTAGGAATCTGAGTGAAAGATTTGAATTATTAACTGATATATATGTGCATCAATACAATGTAGTGAAAACATAGCATAACTCTGGCACTAAGACATGGGTAAGCTCTGTATGCTGAGATCAGTGGTTACCCGCGGTCATATCTGTCCTAAGCTCTTGGGAGTTAGCATGGGGTGGTACCAAGCACCATGGCTTGCTGTATGGTTTTAGAATCTCAGGTTCAAGTGTTGAAGGAGGAGGTTCTACATCTTCAGGAGGAAAATAGGAGGCTGAAGCTTCGCCTTGATTAATGATACTCAGCATGGATTCACAAGAGGCCGGTCTTGTCTAACTAATTTATTAACTTTCTTCAGTAAAGCTTTTGAGGCTGTTGACCACGATAAAGAATTTGATATTGTTTACTTAGATTTTAGTAAGGCTTTTGGTAGAGTTCCGCACCATAGACTGTTAAAGAAAGTGGCAGCTCATGGCATTGGGGGAAAAGTGCTCTCATGGATCGAGTCATGGCTCACAGATAGGAAGCAGAGAGTGTCCATAAATGGGGTTAAATCCGAATGGGGATCTGTAACAAGTGGCGTTCCACAGGGAACAGTCTTGGGCCCGTTGTTGTTTATAATATATATCAATGACCTTGATGAGGGTATTACTAGTGATATGAGCATATTCGCCGATGACACAAAGATAGGTAGGATAATTGATTCAAACGTAGATGTTATGGAACTTCAGGAGGATTTAAACAAACTATATTCTTGGTCAGAAAAGTGGCAGATGCAGTTCAATATAGATAAATGCAAGGTTCTGAAGCTCGGGAGTGTCCATAACCCTAGCACTTATAAGTTAAATGATGTAGAACTTAGCCATACAGATTGCGAAAAGGACTTGGGGTTATGGTGAGCAGCAACCTTAAACCAAGACAGCAATGCCTAAGCGTACGTAATAAGGCAAATAGATTACTGGGATTTATATCAAGAAGTGTAAGCAACAGAAGTTCAGAGGTCATACTGCAGCTTTATACATCATTGGTAAGGCCTCACCTGGATTATGCAGCTCAATTCTGGTCTCCATATTACAGAATGGACATAAATTCGTTAGAAAACATTCAGCGTAGGATGACTAAATTAATACATAGCATTAGAAATCTTCCTTATGAGGAAAGATTGAAGACTCTTAAGTTACATTCACTTGTTAGACGAAGAATGAGGGGAGACCTGATCGAAGTGTATAAGTGGAAGGTACTGATAAATTAGACACATGTGCAACTCTTGGGTATCTTTATTGAGGAAACGTTTCGCCACACAGTGGCTTCATCAGTCCATACATAAGAACATAAGAACATAAGAACATAAGAAAGGAGGAACACTGCAGCAGGCCTGTTGGCCCATACTAGGCAGGTCCTTTACAATTCATCCCACTAACAAACATTTGACCAACCCAATTTTCAATGCTACCCAAGAAATAAGCTCTGATGTGCAAGTCCCACTCAAATCCAACCCATCCCACTCATGTATTTATCCAACCTAAATTTGAAACTACCCAAAGTCCCAGCCTCAATATCCCAACTAGGTAGACTGTTCCACTCATCTACTACCCTATTTCCAAACCAATACTTTCCTATGTCCTTTCTAAATCTAAACTTATCTAATTTAAATCCATTACTGCGGGTTCTCTCTTGGAGAGATATCCTCAAGACCTTGTTAATATCCCCTTTATTAATACCTATCTTCCACTTATACACTTCGATCAGGTCTCCCCTCATTCTTCGTCTAACAAGTGAATGTAACTTAAGAGTCTTCAATCTTTCTTCATAAGGAAGTAGGTCGTGGGCACGACCTACTTCGACATTGAACAAATGTTACACGACCTATGACTTCTGCACCTCTCCTGCCAACGGTTTATAAGCTCCTTCCCAGCACGTATGCCGTATTCTATTCAAGATTGATGGACTGACCACATCGACTCAAGGTTGAGGGACTGATTACCTCATTCTCCTCCTGTTCTTCAAGATTCTCCTTTGTATGGACTGATGAAGCCACTGTGTGGTGAAACGTTTCCTCAATAAAGATACCCAAGAGTTGCACATGTGTCTAATTTATCAACATGTCGGTTCTCTGAACCATTCATCTACAAAGTGGAAGGTACGTATTAATAAAGGGGATGTTGATAAGGTCTTGAGGATATCTCTCCAAGAGAGAACCCGCAGTAATGGATTTAAATTAGATAAGTTTAGATTTAGAAAGGACATAGGAAAGTATTGGTTTGGAAATAGGGTAGTTGATGAGTGGAACAGTCTACCTAGTTGGATTATTGAGGCTGGGACTTTGGGTAGTTTCAAATTTATGTTGGATAAGTACATGAGTGGGAGGGGTTGGATTTGAGTGGAACTTGCACATTAGAGCTTATTTCTTGGGTAGCATTGAAAATTGGGTTGGTCAAATGTTTTGTTAGTGGGATGAACTGTAAAGGACCTGCCTAGTATGGGCCAACAGGCCTGTTGCAGTGTTCCTCCTTTCTTATGTTCTTATGAAATCTACCCACCACTCTTTTATCTACCATTACGTAGTCCAACTACTTTCATTTCGCCCTTCACCATATCTTGTATACTTATTTATCCTCTTTCTATACAAAGTTCAATCAAATGCTCTCCATTTAATACTTTCACCATTTTAGAAAATTCAATTAACGCATTTTTAATATGTCATCATTTATAACACTCTTCCAATATCCGCTTTATCTGTGCATATGCACAAGTTGTTAGGTAAGACACATATGCAACAGTTAGGTATCTTTATTTCGAAACGTTTCGCCCACACAGGAGGCTTTGTCAGTCAAGTACAGAAAAGTTGATAGAAGCAGAAGAGACTTGAAGACGATGTAATCAGTCCATCACCCTTAAAGTTTTGAGGTGGTCAGACTATCGAACAATGCTCTTCTCCAGACTGAGGGACTGACCACCTCAAAACTTTAAGGGTGATGGACTGATTACATCGTCTTCAAGTCTCTTCTGCTTCTATCAACTTTTCTGTACTTGACTGACAAAGCCTCCTGTGTGGGCGAAACGTTTCGAAATAAAGATACCTAACTGTTGCATATGTGTCTTACCTAACAATCTGTCGGTATTTTATGCCATTTTAATGTTCATATGCACAAGTGTTGCGATTTTTTTTTAATTTTCAGATTTATCATCATTAACTTCTAAAACAAATAAAAATTATCGGAGAATTAATAAAATCTTCAAAGCTTTAACGGAGAAAGGAAGAAAAATGGTTGAGTTCCTACGCTATACACAAATAACCCGCACATAAAAGACGACGACGTTTCGGTCCGACTTGGACCATTGACAAAGTCACACTAACCAGAGGTCGAGTAGGACGGCTATATATAGGCAGGAAGAGGTGATGGTAGTAGTAGTAGTACAAGAATGTGCAAGAAAGGTATAAAATACCGACAATATGAAAGTTAAGACACATGTGCAACATCTGCCCGTCCCTATCCACTGACGCCTATATAACCGCCAGTCTTCTTGTCTTTGCTCCAGATTCTCCTCCACCACGATGCTGTGAACAGTAACTCCAAGGCCGAGGGACTGATTACCTCATCTTTTGTATATAGTTCTACTGTCTTCCTATTATGTCCTAGAATCTGTATTGATAAAGCCACTGGATGGCGAAACGTCTACAATAAAGATATCCAGATGTTGCACATGTGTCTTAACTTTCAGTACAAGAATGGTATATAATACCGACAAGATGAAATTAAGACACATGCGCAACACCCGGGCATCCCTATCGTAGACGTTTCGCCATCCAGCCAGCCACTGGATGGCGAAACGTCCACGTGGACGTTTCGCATGATTGCAAATACAAGTGACGTATTCATAAGCAAATACGCTTCCGTACACGTCTGTTTATACATATGTATTTACCCATGACTGTGTACTCTGATGCAGAGTTTGCAGGTTCGAGTCCTGTTGTGGACTTAGAGATAATGTATGTAAATAATTTCGCCTGTTTGCGAATTGTTAAGCATTACCCATGAGTACATACACACATATACACACACGCATACATGCATAAATATAAATATACACACATGCATACATGCATAAACATACATATGCGTATGTCCATATATGCACACGTATACACAAGTATATGTGTAATATGCACACGTATACATAAGTATGTGTATAATATGCACAAGTATACATACCTTCACAAATACCATATAATAATGGTTAACAAAACCAATAAGTACTTGTAGGGTTTACAAATAATAAATCATACTTTTATGACACAGTAACATCTTCGAATCTTGGTATACCTGAAGGTATACCAGGTATAAAGATTTCTTCAACAACTCAAATATTGGTTAACACAGTGCCATGACTTTCTTCCACTAATGTGCTGCGTCCACCCATGACGTTCTCACCTAACTAATTCTTAAAGGGGGTGGACAGGTAAGCCAGTGGAAGGCCTCGGTCAGATGACCAAAAGCTACAGTGGTGGGTCGTCACATGACTTAAGACCCGCATCAGGAAACACTTGTCCTGTTTCCTGATGGAACTTACCTGACCTATCTACTTCAGATTCAACAAAACTATTGCATGGAACACCTACTTTCTAGGATGAGGGACGGCCCCCCAAGGAAGGTTCCTTGATGCTGGTGAGGGGGTCTTGATCTAGATAACTAGATCTGTGCTCCATTAAGCCTCAGTGCCTTCCATCCCCCCACAGGTGCTGTGTAATCCTACGGGTTTAGCTCTTCCCTCTTATAATAATAATAATAATAATAATAATAATAATAATAATAATAATAAGGGACTGATAACCTCAAATTAATATTCTGCGTTCATCTAGGTTGAGGGTGTGATCACCTTAGACTACTTTTTGGTATCGTCTCCTGTCTGCAGTATTATTTTCTGAATTGGACTGATAAATCCACTAGTTGGCTAAACGTCTACACAATAGATTCCCAAGTGTTGAACATGTGTTTTAATTATTTACACACATATTTACACAATGGTTTACATTTATAAAGCCACGGAAAACCTAAACAACAGCAAACATTTGCACACATATTTATACTCACTTACACCTACACATATACAAGAGTGCATGCCTGTATGCATACATATGCACACATACAAATGCAAACGCATATTTATTTATATATATTTTGCTGAATTTGAATTTTATAACCTGACTGCATTGAAATAAAAGGGTTGTATTTATTGAATGAGGTAATATCGTTCTGGGATCGTGCAGCGACCAGAATACATCTAGTTTTTTTCATATTAATGTCGTACAGGACAGAGTAAATTGTACAACAGTGCCACTCTCTGAAGCCATATTGTAATACAATATTCATTTGAAGCCACACTGACGCTGTGTTATGTAATAGTCGTTAAATATTTTTAGCGAAACGTATTATAACAATTCACTATTTGCATAAGTTACACAGACAAGCACCATGTGCTATCACTAGGTAGTGATAATGCTGTGTTATAACACTTGCTATCACCTACTGTATGGTGATAAAAACTAATATATACTCTCTGTAGTATGTACATAACGTATTATCACTATACAGGTGTTAGAATTACACTTTAGATGTTATCTACATAGTGTACCAACACCTGCAGTCTGCATACACTTAGTGTTAACACGAACGCTTGGAACGTACAATGTCTTGGTCTGAAAAGTGGCAGATGCAGTTAGTTGTTAACAAATGTAAAGTCCTAGTCCTTTGGAATGAAAATAACCCTCGAAGTTATAAACTAGGTCATGTAGAATATGATCACACAGAATGTGAGAAAGACTTGGGAGTCATGGTATGAAGAAATCTAAAGCCAAGACAACAGTGCCTAACTGTGCGAAATAAAGCTAATAGATTACTTGGATTCATATCAAGAAGTATAAGTAATAGGAGTCCAGAAGTTATTTTACAGCTCTATACATCAGTAGTGAGGCCTCGCTTTGATTGTGCTGCTCAGTTTTGGTCTCCTTACTACAGAATAGATATATATTCATTGGTGAACATACAGAGAAAGATGACAAGGTTGATTCACTGTATAAGGAGTCTCCCATATGAAGACAGACTTAAAGCCTTGAAACTTCACTCTTTTAAGAGGCGCAGAATGAAAGGAGATATCATTGAAGTATATAGGTGGATTTAGGGCATAAACCCGAGGATATCGATTCAAGTAAAAATCAATAAAACGGATTTAAGTTTGACAGAATTAAAGGAGCATAGGTAAGTACAGGTTTTCAGAGTTGTCAATGTTATTTTACTTTTTATTAACACATCGGCCGATTCCCACCAAGGCAGGGTGGCCTGAAAAAGAAAAACTTTCATCATCGTTCACACTATCACTGTCTTGCCAGAGGCATGCTTCTCTACAGTTATGAAACTGCAACATTAATACCCCTCCTTCAGAGTGCAGAAATTGTACTTCCCATCTCCAGGACTCAAGTCTGGCCTGCCGGTTTCCCTGAATCCCTTCGCAAATATTACCTTGTTTACACTCCAACAGTGCACCAAGTCCTAAAAAAACATTTGTCTCCATTCACTCCTGTCTAACTCGCTCACCTCCTACCCTGCCTTCCCTCCAGTACAGATTTATACAGTCTCGAAGTCATTCTATTTTGTTCTAACCTCTCTACAAGTTCGAACCACCTCAACAACCCCTCCACAGCACTCTGTATAATAGTTTTGGTAACCCTGCACCTCCTCCTAATTTCCAAACTAGGAAATCTCTGCATTATATTCTCATCACACATTGCCCTAAGACATATCTCCACTGCCTCCAGCCTTTTCCTTGTTGCAATATTCACCACCCATGCTTCACACCCATATAAGAGCGTTGGTGTAACTATACTCTCATACATTCCCCTCTTTGCTTCCACGGACAAAGTTCTCTGGCTCCACAGACTCCTAAGTGCACCACTCACCCTTTTCCCCTCATCAATTCTATGATTCACCTCAACTTTCATAGACCCATCTGCTCACAGATTCACTCCTAAATATCTGAATACATTCACCTCCTCCATACTCTCTCCCTCCAAACTGATACCCAATCTTTCGTCATCTATTCTTTTTGTTATCCTTATCACCTTACTCTTTTGTATATTCCCTTTTAATTTTCTTCTTTTACATACCTTACCAAACTCATCCACTAACCTCTGGAACTTCTCTTCAGAATTTCCCAAAAGCACAGTGTCATCAGCAAAGAGCAACTGTGACAACTTTCACTTTGTGTTAGATTCTTTATCTTTTAACCTCACACCTCTTGGCATGACCCACGCATTCACTTCTTTTACAACCCCATCTATAATTATATTGAACAACCACGGTGACATCACACATCATTGTCTAAGGCCTACTTTTACTGGGAAATAATCTCCCTCTATCCTACATACTCTAACTTGAGCCTCACTTTTCTCGTAAAAACTCTTCACTGCTTTCAGTAACCTACCTCCTATTCCATATAGTGTACCTGCAACATCTGTCACATTGCCCCCCTATCCACCCTGTCATATGCTTTTCCCAAATCCATAAATGCCACAAAAACCTTTTTACCCTTATCTAAATACTGTTCTCCTGTATGGCCTACACACCCCCTACCTTTTCTAAAGCCTCTTTGTTCATCTACTATCCTACTCTCCGTCTTACTCTTAGTTCTTTCAATAATAACTCTACCATGCACTTTACCAGGTATACTCAACAGACTTATTCCCCTATAATTTTGCACTCTTTTTTTGTCCCCTTTGCCTTTATACAAGTGAACTATGCACGCTCACTGCCAACCCCTAGGTACTTTACCCTCTTCCTTACATTTGTTAAATAATAGCACTAACCACTCCCCACCTGCTTTTAAACATGTCTATCTTTATCCCGTCAATCCAAGCTGCTTTACCCCTTTTCATTGTATCCACTGCCTCACGAACTTCCCCCACACACTGACAACTCTTTTCCTCACTCTTCGAGATGTTATTCCTCCTTGCCCTATACACAAAATCACAGCTTCCTTATCTTCAACATGTAACAGTTCCTCAAAATATTCCCTCCATCTTCCTGATACCTCTAACTCTCCATTTAATAACTCTCCTCTCCTATTTTTCACTGACAAATTCGTTCCCTAGGCTTCCTCAACTTATTAATCTCACTCTAAAACTTATTCGTATTTTCAACAAAATATGTTGATAACATCTCACCCACTCTCTCGTTTGCTCTCTTTTTACATTGCTTCACCAGTCTCTTAACCTCTCTTTTTCTCTCCATTTACTCTTTCCTCCTTGCATCACTTCTTTTTCTCTGTTACTACTCTCTTTACATAATCATTCCACCAATAGCTCTTCTTCCCTCCAGCACCCACTTTCCTGTGACCACAAACTTCTGCTGAACACTCTAACACTACATTTTTAAACTTACCCAATACATCTTCGACCCCATTGCCCATACTCTCACTAGCCTACCTATCCTCCAGTGGTTGTTTATATCGTACCCTAACTGCCGCCTCTTTTAGTTCATAAAGCTTCACCTCTCTCTTACTTGATGCTTCCATTTTCTTTGTATCCCATCTACCTTTTACTCTCACTGTAGCTACAATTAAAAAGTGATCTGATATATCTGTGGCCGCTCTATAAACATGTTCATCCTGAAGTCTACCCAACAATCTTTTATCTACCAATACATAGTCCAACAAACTACTGTCATTATGTCCTACATCATATATTGTATACTTATTTATCCTCTTTTTCTTATATGTATTACCTATAACTAACCCCTTTCTTTACAAAATTCAGTCAAAGGGATCCCATTATCATTTACACGTGGCACCCCAAACTTACGTACCACACCCTCCCTAAATGTTTCTCCTACTTTAGCATTTAGGTCCCCTCACTCTCACATCTCCCAAAATCTCTCTCTCTCTCCTCTACACTCCTCTCTTCTCCAGTTGCATACACGCATATTATGGCTCACTTTTCGCATCCGACCCTTATTTTAATCCACATA
This sequence comes from Cherax quadricarinatus, assembly GCF_026875155.1. Lineage (NCBI taxonomy): Eukaryota > Metazoa > Arthropoda > Malacostraca > Decapoda > Parastacidae > Cherax > Cherax quadricarinatus. The sequence continues at coordinate 11,149,636 of NC_069472.1, forward strand.
ATCCTTGAATTTATACATTTGTGTTCCCTCTTCTCCTCCCATAACTGATCTTTCAACATTATTGCTACCCCTTCCTTAGCTCTAACTCTCTCAGATACTCCCATTTATTTCTATCCACTGAAACTCGCCTACCCCTTCAGCTTTGTTTCGCTTAGGGCCAGGACTTCCACCTTCTTTTCATTCATAACATCAGCAATCATCCACACTACATCCACTCACATTCAAGCATCCCAATTTTATAAAGTTTTCGTTCTCTTTTTTGGTAATGTATACTGGGGAAGGGTTACTAACCCATTGCTCCAGGCATTTTAGTGGCCTCATACGACACACATGGACAGGTGTCTTATCAACCTCTCAGTATTCACTCGGTTGTATATCATTTTAGTATTCACCCTGCCAGACACTGCAACATAACAGTATCTTGGTTCAAAAAACACCTTGGCAAGTGAGAATGGATGAATTTGAGAGGGACCTGCCCTCTCAATGATTACATTCTTTCTTATACTAGTGGGCTGCTCATCTCTTATTGTTGCCTCAACTTTACATTGTACCAGACTATGGAGCAAAACTCTTCTCAAGGATAATGGACTGATGGCATCGTCTTTACATCTCTACTGCTTCTGCTCACTCTTCTCTACTCTACTGAGGAAGCCTACTGTGTAGGCGTAACGTTTTGGAATGAGGATATCTAAATGTTGTACATGTGTTTTATCAATCTGTCGGTATTGTATACCATTTTAACATTCACAGTGGGAACGTACACTGAGAGGGGTAGGAACACACGCTCTTATGAAAACATGTCTAGTGTGCTCTCCGTTCTTAGCTACCGAGAGTGTGGTTTCCCTCAACTACGAGCAGCTATATATTCAGCTTAAGAAATAGTTAATAGAAGTAAGGAGAGAGATTCAACAACTGAAAGGTATGTGTAAGGTTTATCCCCAGAACAACGTCGTCGAAAACAGCTGTACCAATGATCGTACCATAGAATGAATGCTGGTTGTAATGGAGGGAATGAAACTAAAGCTAAAGAAGGGTCAGGAGACTCCAGTGGTGACCAGAAATACCTTCTCAGCATTGGCAGACAAGTGTGAGTTGACGATCATAGACACCCCAGTGAAGACCATCCCAATGAAGATCATTCCAATGAAGATCATCAGGAACGTCAAGAAAACACAACCAGTGAAGGTAGGAACGTTGTTTTAGTTGTGGACAGTCAGGTTAAGTTTATGGATAGGGCCTTTTGTCTAAGAGATAGGAAGAGGACACAGAGGGTGTGTTTCCTGAAGCTGAAATGAAGGATGTTAGCCATCTGGACGACATTATGAGAGGTAATGGGAGCAATCCTATTATCTGTCTCAGTGTGGGAGGCAAGGATGTTGGCAGACACTGGAGTGAGGACCTGATTAGCAGGTATAGGTTAGTAGTAGAAATAATTAGGAAGGGAGACCTGTGATATGTGGCATTTTGCTGAGGAGAGGAGCTGAAAAAGAATGGATGTTCAGGGCAACTGGTGTCAATTACTGGCTGGGCAAGCTCTGTAAAGAAAATGCAATAACATTCATATAAAACTGGGACGTCTTCTGTGGTAGAAATGACATGTATACCAGAGATGGGGGGATTCACTTCTCTAGGTCTGGGGTGGAGGCACTGGCCAGTGCAGTGAAGGGAGCTGTTAGAGCTTCAAACTAGAAATAATTGTATAGGTTTTTGTGGGAAGCAATGAAGTCTGCATAGTGATATTGTGAGTTTTAGAGAAATCAGTTATAGACAGATTGTGGAAAGTCGGTGGCACTAGGTGACAAGGACATTAACTGGGATAGTGGAAGAACAAAAAGAGCAGAAAGGGAAAATAGATGGCAGGGTTTCTAAAATTATATTATACAAATAGTCGAGTTGAGATTAGTTACAAGTGCTTGTAACATTGATGTATTTGCCATAACTGAGGCATGGTTTAATATGAAAAATTGGGATATGCCTGCTGAATGTCGCATTCAAGGTTTTAAATTGTTCCACATAAACAGAAGCATAGGAAATATGGGTGAGGTGGCACCGAATGAGCGAGATCACTTGAAATGCTATATAAAAATAGGTATAAAGTCTGATATAACATATAGAGTCCCTCTAAGTAGAATTTTTAGAAGGGCATGGAAAATTCATTTTAGGCGCGATATACCATCCCCCAAACTTGCATAAAAGGCTCTAGGGGAAACTACTTTGGGAGGAAACTGTTAAAGCCACAATGCACGATAATGTAATAATTCTAGGAGACTTTAACTTTAGTCTCATTGACTGGAATTCCTTGACTGGGAATTTAGAGTCATAAGACTTCTTAGAGTAAGTTCAGGAATGTTTTTTTAAAGCAGTTTGTTACAGAACCTAGAAGGGGAAATAACCAGCTTTACTTGGTTCTAGTAAACAAGGAAACCCATGTTAATAATTTAGAAATAACAGAGGAACTTGGTACAAATGACCACAAATAAATTACTTGGAAATATGGTGGGAGGGATAATTCAGTAACGTCCCAGATTTTCGCTTAGCAGATTACAGTAGACTTCGAGAACATCTGTGAGGAAAAAAATCATTAGATGGGAGTGGAAGCATGAATGAATAATGGTGGTAGTTTGATTGTTAGAATAAACCATACCACGGGTGGGGTTTGAGCCCGCGATCAGAGAGTCTCAAAACTCCAGACCGTCTAGTTTTGAGACTCTCTGACCGCGGGTTCAAACCCCATCCGTGGTTTGGTTTGTTTGCAGTCGTGTCATTACGATTTTGTGAGTCATTGTTAGAATGCTTGTTCTGAAAGGTGTGTACATTGTTACCGCAGTCTCCCCCCCCCTCCTTTTTCCACCCTGTGGGAGTTAATGTTGGACCCTCCTAACGGATTGCGGTCACTTGACTTTCGGCTCCCATCAAGTCTGTAAGTATCCAATCCACTCCTGTTTAGTAATTTATTTTGTTGGGTTGTGGTGAATTTAGTTTAAACAAGTGCTTCACTCTTGTTTCTAATATCTGTTATTTGATTCAGCCGGACCTGCTTTAATTTACGTAAGTCAACGTAAACGTCCTCAGTCCTCATCATTTCTCTTAAAGGCCATATGCCTATCACGTGAGTGACTGCTTGTCCGGGTTGTAATATTTTTTTTTTTAGCCTTGTTTGCCAGCATGGGCCATCCGACACAAGCGAGACAGGGCGAGTAGCAGGATCTATGCTTAGATCCGAGACCACAACCTGCAAATTTAACGTTACTCATCACCCTTTGAGTGGAACTCCGGATATTTAATGAAACTCTCGAGTTCTTCTTACTCTCGTTTTTGATAAACTGCTATCTTCATACCACCCTACAGCCATTACACACCAACATTTCATTTCGTTGAATAATGGCAACTCTACTGCTTAGGACGAAACTTCCGAAGACCTAAGTATCTCAGAACTACCGAATCTCTACACGTGTTGGGGTCATCATCTACTGTGTTCAGAGGTCACAGTAATCAAGTCCACCAGTGACCACCTTACATCCATATTGGCTTAGCATTCCAAAACCAAAAATGATACAGGAGCTATGAGCCTTGAAAAGTGGCAATGCGGAAGTCTATCCTTCCACTATATTATTCATTTTCTTAGTTATTTTTGTGTACATATTAGCTTCGATTCATAAGAATTATTTTTTATTTAATTTTTCATTATTTGCTTCAGATTGGATTATATTTATGTTTGTTTTACATTTTATATAAGTTTTGGACATTATTAATAAAATTGTGTATCCTATTGTTATTATTGATTTTGAGACCATGCCTTGAGGCCTGGTCTCAGACTGGGCTGCAGGGGGGGGGGGTTGACCCCCCAGAAACCCTGTCCAGGTATGATCCACGATGATTTGTAACACATATTCAGTGTCTTACTTTGTGTACAAATTTCCTAGCATTGTATAGAATCCGGTCAGAGCCTAAAATATCTTCTGTCTATCTTTTGTATTAGTCTAGCTGTATGTCAGGGGACACCATATGTTAGCGTCGGCGAGCTGTTAAAAATGTAATATAAATAGATTTCCTAGTACTTTTATAGCCATGCTCCCTGGCTATTCTGACGTCACAGGTTCCTAGGCCGGCCGGCCAGCCAACTAGCAGACAGACCTTGCCCTCACTCCAGACAGGCTGACCAATATGGCTAGACACACAGGCTGGGCCCTCTACCAAGTATTTCAATATAACGCTACTGTACAACAGTCAATAGTTTTTTTTTCGCCATCACTTCATCTATGAACCCCACCCTGATACCCTTCCCTGGACCCAGCCTAGATAGATCTATCATTTCAGCAGATCCTTCAACACAGAGAGGATGTGGGTGCCGTTGCTTTTAAGTACAAAGCCAATATTGTCAAATTATCACACTTAGCTTCAATTCGAGGGCAGCAAGAAGAGAGACTGCATTTTTCTACATCTGTTTTTTCTAAGATCGTTTATTCCTAGGATGACTCGAGTCTGGAACATGTTCATTCACAATAATGACATCAACGAAATAAAATCAGCTGACAAACTGAAACCGCTGGCCCATAGACTTTCTCTGACTGTATTGTCTTATAACAATAAAATGCTTTCAAATATGCTGATGTAGGTAACAGATCTTGTAAATAGAGCTAGGAACCTTAGCGTAACCTTGTGAAACCCTGTGTAAGAACGAGAGAGAGTACATAGTAAACACTGAAAGCAGATTTACAAGGGTAGGTTAAGGATCCTAACTTTTCAAGTTAAGAGCTGTTACCTACGTCAGTTCATTTGAAAGCTTTTTTAAGTGTTATGAGACATACAAATATGGAACAGGATGAAGCTGAAGCCATCTGTGGACCAGCGATTTCATTTGATCAACTGACTATTTCAAGTCATCCTAGGAATAATTGATCTCAGATGAAGTGATGTTCTGGTGAAGGTTACGGTCAAGAGTGAAGCTGTTGCTTACTGTCCGTCTTGTTGTGTAGAAGCTCACTTCTAGTTGCCCTCGGAGTGGAGAAAACTGTAGTACTTTGATAAAACGTCCACCCACATCCCTCCTGTGTTGGAGCCTCTGCTAAAGTGACAGATCCATCCAGACTAGGTCCAATTCTCTATTCTGTCAAGAAGTCACAAATGAGATGGAAGGCAAGTAGTCCAAGTGACGCATATTCAAGGTGTGAATGTACTTATGCAACATACAGAATCTTGCAACCTCTACTGTCGAGATGCATCGAAGTGCTGTAAGCTTCCTGGCCGCTTTGTTTGTAAGATTTACAACGTGGCTCTTTATGGTCAGATTGGAGTCAAATTTCATCTCAAGGATATTAACTTCGTTACGGGTACGAACACTTAACCTTTCATTCTTACTACTGTTCCAGCATTACAGTCATGGTGCCTAGAGACCATTATCATTTGTGTTTTCTCAGGAGTAAATGTGGCCTGTCATCGTTTTCCCCAGGTTGATATAGCTGTAAGTTGGTGACTGACATAACTTTGAGCAGCTGGCATTTCCTCTCTTGGATTAGTAAGTATCAGAGTACAGTTGTCTGCTTATGCATGGGATTCTGAGATGAGATGAAGGTTATTGAAGTAGACATTCCATAACAATGGCCCAAGCACACTTACCTGTCGACAGTGCCGGATTTTCCCATGGGCTTGGCAGGCTGAAGACTAAGGCCTCATAATCTAGGAGGCCTCCGGCCTCATAGGCCTTTCTTACACATGCTGTCGTAACGCACTCTAGTCTCTAAACAGCCTTTCAGAAATGTTCCTTTCACTCCATTTCAGAATAATTCTGTCTTAAGCCAATAACTAGACACTAGCATTGATTTCTGTATTACTTTTGTCCTTCCAGGAAAGGAGTGAGTTAGATAAGTTGATTAAGGCCCTCATCATTTGTACTCTGATGTTAATGAGAAGGATGATACCAGACTTCAGGCTAACAATCTTTTGCAGAAAATGGAAGAACTGAAATTTGTGTTTATGCTGCATTTTTGTACCCGTGTGCTTGGTCAATGTCATAAGGTCAGCAAAGCCATTCAGAAATCAGAACTGTCATTAAGTACTTGTGTATGTCTGTACAGTTCACGTCAGGATTTTTTAAGCAAAATTAGAGAAGATTTTAATGAGCTTGAGCAACAAGCAAAAGCCACCTTGCCAAATGTTAACTACAAAACTGTCACAAGGAGATAAAGAATAAGGAAACGGCCAGGAAATGACGGAAGTGCACCTGTTTCTGATGCCTCATATGAACTCTCTTCAAGAGATAAGTTTAAAATAAAATCTTTTGTTCCTATACTAGATGCACAAATGTTTCCCTTTCTTGCTAAACTAACAGCATCTAAGCAAGTAATTCAGCAAGGTGTTGAACTATTGATGGAAGCATACCTAGAAAATGTTGACCGGAAACTTATTGATGACCATTTGCACTTTCACTTGTACATGAGACAGACCCAGAAGAGCGGTCAAAATCTCATACAGACCTTTATGAAATTACGTAGAAAGAAAAAATTCAGATGGCATTCCTTCATGTGGAGGCAATCTTGCGGCTATTTCTTAGCTTAATGGTCACTAAGTGCTTGAGAGAGAGGTCTTTTACAAGCCTCAAAAGAATTACAAAAGTAATTAAGGGCCACAATGTCTCAAGAGAGATTGTTCGTCCTGAACATTCTTTGCATTGAAAGTGACAAACTTAGACAAATTTTGATGAACTTTTGGATGATTTTGCTATGGGGAACTCTAGAAAAAGCTTTTTTTAAATCTTAGTGTATTTGATGATTGTAGGTTCTTTATTTCTTAATATGTGTTTTAAAATAATATATGTATTTTAAAGGATATAACAGTAAACTTACAATTTCATTTTTCTAAAATTTCTGCTTATTCCATAAAATGTTTACAAGTTCTGTTATTGCAAAAGTTTTTCACTGTTAACTTTAACATTTTTCTTTTTCAACTACTTCCGTATTTAATACTAACATCTTATGTTCTTAAGAGGAGGAATTGTAAATTGCGGAATTTTAAACACCAGTCATCATCCTCGGCTCCACTAAATTTTGTTTAAACACTCTTCCATCTTCCTTTAGTCCTGCGGGGGAAGGGGGGCACTGGGAGGGGCCTCACAAGCGAGATAGTCCATTTGGCTCTCTTCATCTAAATCCGGCACTGCCTATGGAACACTTGCACTAATAGGATGTCTTGCTGACTCTGTCCCATTGAGAACTACTCTTAGAGATCTACCTTGAACTTAGTCATTGAGGAGGCATAGTAAGGAACCAGCAATTCCCAGTGTCTGCAGTTTTCCCAAGAGTCCCTTGTGCCATACTGGGTTGAAAGAACCAGTAATGTCCATTGCTACTACACAGATGACTTTGGAATTATCCCTTCTGTGGTGCCACTTATTGGAGAGGTTTAACAACAGGTGTTTCTCTCTCTTGAGAATCTGGAACCAGCTGTGGGAGAGAGTTTTCGTTATATCAAATCCATCCAAGCTGTTAGCTTCTTGGCTGCCATACACACACGATTTACCATTTGCTTCTTCATGGACATTTTGGAGTCAAATGTCACCTCTTAGGATATTCACCTGAAATCCGGATTCTAACAGTTTTCCATTCATTCTTACCACTGCTCTAGCATTAACATCACGATGCCTAGAAACCATGATCATTTGTATTTTCTCAAGACCAAAGAAAAATTTCCAAGTCAAAGTACAGTCATCAGCATAGGCATGCTTATAGTTTTGTCAAGAGTCCCTGCAGTAAGCACCAGTGTAATCCAGTGCTACCACACAGCTGATTTTGGATTTATCAGGCTACTGGTACCACATAGTGAAGAGGTCTAGCAAGAGCTCAGCAGTAAAGCGACCTTTACTGAATCGACATTGACCGCCACGAAAAAAGTGAGTGTTATTAAAAAAACGCTGTCATTTCCCCCAGAGCATTGTCTCAATTATATTTCAAGTGATAGACAGGAGTGACACTGGTCAGTATTTGCTGATTTTCTGCTCTGCTCTTTTCGATTTGTTTTTAGAACAAGTAGTACATTTGCCACTTTCCATATACTGGTAAAGTGACTCCAACCATCACCTATGAACCAGAGTCTTAACAGTGGAACCTGAAAACCCCATTTTTTTAAAAAATGTCTAACCGAATGTAGGTCTCTTCTGACACTGGTAATACATCCTTACGTAGCAAGGAGAATGTGCTACATTCATCCATTAAAGATATAACAACTTCGACCCTACCTTCATTTTGGTGCATGGTCAGTGTGGACTTGAAGAAAACCCTCATCCATCCGAGGGTCTAAAACAACTTTATTTCCTAGTATACTTTGGAGTAAAACAGCAATACAAGCTACAGCATGTGTAACCGGGGTATTTGAGAGTCCTGCGCAGCAGTATGGTCCCTAAGCATCTCTGTAATATTGCTGTCAGTGGCCTTTCTTATTACAGTAGATACAGTTATTAATTTTAAAGGTACCATGCCCACTTGAGGTAGACTGGCTCCCTTTTCTCTGGGGAACTGGGCTTTTTCTACGTGTTCCCTGATTGCCTGAACCTGAAATTGACTTACCACTTCTCTAAGCAGGTATCTGAGAAATAGACTTAAATCCCTGGGAACCAAGATTCTGGTGGTTAGTAAGCTGAAAACTCTTTGGATTATCAGGCTGGAAAGAATTTAGCTTAACCCTGAGAAATTTCTTACTTCTCTTGGTTAGTGGAGAAAAGTTATTAATATGATCTGGGTGATAACTACTACCGGATTTATGGTTGGCTAAAAACCTTTCACCCTTCTGTAAAGCATGATTAAAAACCATTAAATTTACATACACAGAAATTAGACAAAAGCATAATTGTTTACTAATTATAACTTAAAAAGCAGTAAAGTATTACTTTTTCTATTTTATAGTAAATACTTCCTATAATCCTTTCTCTAAACATTGACTCTCCAGGTATCAAATTTTTAATTATCACTAAATTTGATAATTATCCCGGATATGGCCTCCATGTAACGCAATTATTACGTTACCTAAATATATGCTGGCGCCTGGTGGTAAAAGCCTTGTCTAGGGGCATTTAAAATTTTAAAATACACCAACCTAGGGCCAAGCTTGTTTCTTCACTAAAAGCTTTAACTAAATGTTCAAGACTATCAGGAAGAATAGATAAATGCACAAAATAGTTATTTTTATATTAGGTATGTGACAAACTAACATGTACAAAAATATATATTATTAAGTTAGGCTATCTAAAAAACGCAACACTGTTACAAAAATCACCAATCACCAGTACACCTTTACCTGGTACTCACTTTACGTCATCTACTGTGTGTGTTTATGTGTGTGTGTGTGTGTGTGTGTGTGTGTGTGTGTGTGTGTGTTGTACTCACCTAGTACTCACCTAATTGTGGTTGAAGGGGTCGATTCATAGCTCCTGGCCCCGCCTCTTCACTTGTCACTATTTGGTCACTCTTCCTGCTTCGTGCTCTTTATCATACCTCTGTGACTGAAGAAATACTTCGTAATGCCCCTATGATTCATCTGAGTCTTTAACTTCCAATTATGACCCGTTCTTGCTGTGTCCCATCTCTGGGATATCCTGTCTCTGTCCACCTTGTCGATTCCACTCAGTATTTTATATGTCGTTATCATTTCCCCCCATCTCTGCTGTCAAGTCGATTTCCCTTAACCTCTCCTCGAAGGACATACCCCTTAGCTCCGGGACTAGTATTGTTGCAAACCTTTGCACTTTCTCTAGTTTCCTCACATGCTTGGCTAGGTGAGGGTTCTAAACTGGCGGTGCATATTGCAATATGGGCCTAACGTAGTGTACAGGGTCCTGAATGGCTCCTTATTTAGATGACGGAATGCTGTTCTTAGGTTTGCCAGGCGCCCGTATGCTGCAGCAGTTGTTTGGTTGATGTGCGCCTCAGATGCGCCCGGTGTTATAATCACCTCAAAATCCTTTTCCTTGAGTGAGATTTCTAGGCTCTGGCTCCCTAGATTGTACTCCGTCTGTGGTCATCTTTGCCCATTCCCAATCTTCATGACTTTGCACTTCGTGGGGTTGAACTCCAGGAGCCATTTGCTGGACCAGGCGTGCAGCCTGTCTAGATCCTCCTATAGTTTACCTGATCCTCGTCCAATGAATTCTTCTCATCAATTTCACATCATCCGCAAACAGGAACAATTCGATGTCTATTCCTTGTCATGTCGTTCACAAATAACAAAAACAGCACCGGTCCTAGAACTGATCCCTGTGGCCCCCCGTTCGTTACAGGCGTCCCCTCTGACAACTCGCCACGTACCATGACTCGCTGTTGTCGTCCTGACAGGTATTCCCTGATCCATTGTAATGCCTTTTGTGTTATCCCTGCTTGGTCCTCCAGCTTTTGCACTGATCTCTTGTGTAGACCTGTGTCAAACGCCTTCTTACAGTCCACGAAAATGCAATCTACCCATCTTGCCTTATTGTCGTCACCCTGTCATAGAACTCCAGTAAGTTTGTGATGCACAATTTCCCGTCTCTGAAACCGTACTGGCTATCGTTAAGCTCATTCCTTCCTAGGTGCTCCACCACTCTTCTCCTGATAATTTTTTCCATGACCTTCCATACTATGCACGTCAGTGACACTGGTCTGTAGTTTAATACTTTGTGTCTGTCTTTTTTTAAAAATTGGGACTACATTTGCTGTCTTCCATACTTCTGGTAGTCGTCCTGTTTCGATAGATGTGTTGAAAATAGTTGTTAGTTGTACACAAAACGCTTCTGCTCCCTCTCTCAGGACTTATGAAGAGAGACGTGTGTATGTGTGTGTGTGTGTGTGTGTGTGTGTGTGTGTGTGTGTGTGTGTGTGTGTGTGTGTGTGTGTGTGTGTGTGTGTGTGTGTGTGCATGTGTGTGTGTGTACTCACCTATTTGTGGTTGCAGGGGTCGAGTCATAGCTCCTGGCCCCGCCTCTTCACTGATTGCTACTAGGTCCTCTCTCTCCCTGCTACATGAGCTATATCATACCTCGCCTTAAAACTATGTATGGTTCCCGCCTCCACTACTTCACTTTCTAGACTATTCCACGACTTGACTACTCTATGACTGAAGAAATACTTCCTAACATCCCTTCGATTCATCTGAGTCTTCAACTTCCAATTGTGACCTCTTGTTCTGTGTCCCATCTCTGGAACATCCTGTCTTTGTCCACCTTGTCTATTCCGCGCAGTATTTTATATGTCGTTATCATGTCTCCCCTGACCCTCCTGTCCTCCAGTGTCGTCAGGCCGATTTCCCTCAATCTTTCATCAGAAATCCTAGCTCTGGACTAGTCTTGTTGCAACTTGCCTTTCTCTAATTTCTTGACGTCTACCAGTGTGGATTCCAACTGTGCTGCATACTCCAGTATGTGTGTGTGAAGAGAAGAAGAGAGAGATGAGAGAGAGAGAGAGAGAGAGAGATAGAAGAGAGAGAAGAGAGATGAAGATGAGAAGAAGAGAGAAGAAGAGAGAGAGAGAGAGAGAGAGAGAGAGAGAGAGGAGAGAGAGAGAGAGAGAAGAGAAGAAGAAGAGAGAGAGAGAGAAAAGAAAAGGAGAGAGAGAGAGAGAGAGAGAGAGAGAGAGAGAGAGAGATGCAGAAATATATTATATATTTATATTTACTCGAATAAAGTTCATGCTGGTGGTGTGTCATCTGTTGTTTCAAATTTATCATTCAAATTTGTAACATTCTCGATGCTTGTGTTATTCACTAATTTCTTTCGATAATACATACACTATAAACCATTTCCAGTTTTTAATTATAAGTGATTTCATTAAGATCCTCGGAGATATGAATTGGTAAAGAAGGAGAGGCTTTAATATATTGTAAAGCACACATTCACATCAGTGTATCACAGCAATCATGCTTGGATGCTCCATATTTTCAAATAGATATATATATATATATATATATATATATATATAATATATTATATATATAATATTATAAAGCTGCCTTATCTTCAGTACTCCATCTGTCTATCGAGGTACTGTAAATAAATCATACCAAGGGCGGGGATAGAACCCGCGATCAGAGAGTCTCTAAACTAGAGACCGTCTGGAGTTTCGAGATTCTCTAATCGCGGGTTCTATCCCCGCCCGTGGTATGGTTTGTCTGCAATCGTGTCATTACGATTTCGTGAGTCGAGCTACTGTACTAATAAATGTTTCCTCAAATATGTCTAGCTGTCATAAATAACGTAGGTGAACAGATGTTCCTGGTGTCTACTCTATTTCTTGCTCCTCCTGTCCTCTTCAATACTTTGGAGAAACTGGTCGATCTCTCTCTGACAGACTTAGGGAGCACAAAAATAGTGTTAGGCTTGCCGACACTAACAATGCTCTGTTCTGTCACGTCAGAGATCATAGCCATCCTATTGACTGGTCTTCCGCTAAAACTGTCTTCCCTACTTCCAACTTTAACAGTCGACGTCTAGTTGAATCCTCTCTAATGCACAACTTTCCTTGTATGAATCTTAGTCTTGGTTTCGTCCCTGTAGATGCCTTCCTCTCCCACTACATTGTAAAATGCTCCAAACTTCAGAACACCCGTGACTTAACCTGATTCCTCATTTTTTCTTTTTTCTTCTTCTCCCTCTTCCCCTTTCCTCTTTCCTTCTTTTTTTTCTCCTCTGGGTTGTCTTTCTTTCTTCTGTCTCGTGTTTCTGTTCCTTCATTATTTATTTCATCTCTTCCCCTTCCCCCCACCTCTGTGTACTTGCTCTCCCTCAGTGGGCACCTGCTGCCTTGCAGTGCTCCCCTTTCTTTGTATTTGACTGGCTCCTTCTCCTTAATTCCCCACTACTACCACTACTTTTGCCACTACTACTACTACTACTACTACCACCACCACCACCACCACCACTTCCTCTTCCTGCCTATATATACCCGTCCTGCTCCACTTCTGGTTAGTGTGACTTTGTAAATGGTCCAAGTCAGACCGAAATGTCGTCGTAACCTCCTCTCTTCTATGTGCGGGTTGTGTAAGAACAGTGTACTAATGGTAGAGAATTTGACTAACAGCCGGAAGACTGAGTTTATCTTCATTTTATTAAAAATGTCTGTTGTTTACCTAGCAATGAAGAGGTACCTCGGTGTCAGACGTTGAGGTCGATAGATTAGGTCAGACTTTGAAATGATCCAATCTTTTCATATTAGTTATACTCTTTAAAACAACAATATCAGGCTCAAAGAAGAAGCTTCTCTGAGGAGAAGCTTCACACTAACTGAAATCAATCCTGGATGTAAATTATGCCAGATGAAGCAGGTCTCAGGAAGCCGAGATAAGCACCCTGGGGTAGCAAAATAATACTCGGAAACTCTCTCAACCCGTATTACTTAGCACCCTGGGGTAGCAAAATAATACTCGAAAACTCTCTCATCCCGTATTACTTAGCACCCTGGGGTAGCAAAATAATACTCGAAAACTCTCTCATCCCGTATTACTTAGCACCCTGGGGTAGCAAAATAATACTCGGAAACTCTCTCATCCCGTATTACTTAGCACCCTGGGGTAGCAAAATAATACTCGGAAACTCTCTCATCCCGTATTACTTAGCACCCTGGGGTAGCAAAATAATACTCGGAAATTTCTCTCATCCCGTATTACTTAGCACCCTGGGGTAGCAAAATAATACTCGGAAACTCTCTCATCCCGTATTACTTAGCACCCTGGGGTAGCAAAATAATACTCGGAAACTCTCTCATCCCGTATTACTTAGCACCCTGGGGTAGCAAAATAATACTCGAAAACTCTCTCATCCCGTATTACTTAGCACCCTGGGGTAGCAAAATAATACTCGGAAACTCTCTCATCCCGTATTACTTAGCACCCTGGGGTAGCAAAATAATACTCGGGAAACTCTCTCATCCCGTATTACTTAGCACCCTGGGGTAGCAAAATAATACTCGAAAACTCTCTCATCCCGTATTACTTAGCACCCTGGGGTAGCAAAATAATACTCGGAAACTCTCTCACCCCGTATTACTTAGCACCCTGGGGTAGCAAAATAATACTCGGAAACTCTCTCATCCCGTATTACTTAGCACCCTGGGGTAGCAAAATAATACTCGAAAACTCCTCTCATCCCGTATTACTTAGCACCACTGGGGTAGCAAAATAATACTTGGAAACCTCTCTCATCCCGTATTACTTAGCACCCTGGGGTAGCAAAATAATACTCGGAAACTCTCCCATCCTGTATTACTTAGCACCCTGGGGTAGCAAAATAATACTTGGAAACTCTCTCATCCCGTATTACTTAGCACCCTGGGGTAGCAAAATAATACTTGGAAACTCTCTCATCCCGTATTACTTAGCACCCTGGGGTAGCAAAATAATACTCGGAAACTCTCTCATCCCGTATTACATAGCACCCTGGGGTAGCAAAATAATACTCGGAAACTCTCTCATCCCGTATTACTTAGCGCCCTGGGGTAGCAAAATAATACTCGGAAACTCTCTCATCCCGTATTACTTAGCACCCTGGGGTAGCAAAATATACTCGAAACTCTCTCATCCCGTATTAACTTAGCACCCTGGGGTAGCAAAATAATACGCGGAAACTCTCTCACCCCGTATTACTTAGCACCCTGGGGTAGCAAAATAATACGCGGAAACTCTCTCATCCCTTATTACTTAGCACCCTGGGGTAGCAAAATAATACTCGGAAACTCTCTCATCCCGTATTTAGCACCCTGGGGTAGCAAAATAATACTCGGAACTCTCTCATCCCGTATTACTTAGCACCCTGGGGTAGCAAAATAATACGCGGAAACTCTCTCATCCCGTATTACTTAGCACCCTGGGGTAGCAAAATAATACGCGGAAACTCTCTCATCCCGTATTACTTAGCGCCCTGGGGTAGCAAAATAATACTCGGAAACTCTCTCATCCCGTATTACTTAGCACCCTGGGGTAGCAAAATAATACTCGGAAACTCTCTCACCCCGTATTACTTAGCACCCTGGGGTAGCAAAATAATACGCGGAAACTCTCTCATCCCTTATTACTTAGCACCCTGGGGTAGCAAAATAATACTCGGAAACTCTCTCATCCCTTATTACTTAGCACCCTGGGGTAGCAAAATAATACTCGGAAACTCTCTCATCCCGTATTACTTAGCACCCTGGGGTAGCAAAATAATACTCGGAAACTCTCTCATCCCGTATTACTTAGCGCCCTGGGGTAGCAAAATAATACTCGGAAACTCTCTCATCCCGTATTACTTAGCACCCTGGGGTAGCAAAATAATACTCGGAAACCTCCTCATCCCTTATTACTTAGCACCCTGGGTAGCAAAATAATAACTCGGAAACTCTCTCATCCCTTATTACTTAGCACCCTGGGGTAGCAAAATAATACTCGGAAACTCTCTCATCCCGTATTACTTAGCACCCTGGGGTAGCAAAATAATACTCGGAAACTCTCTCATCCCGTATTACTTAGCGCCCTGGGTAGCAAAATAATACTCAACTCTCTCATCCCGTATTACTTAGCGCCCTGGGGTAGCAAAATAATACTCGGAAACTCTCTCACCCCGTATTACTTAGCACCCTGGGGTAGCAAAATAATACTTGGAAACTCTCTCATCCCGTATTACTTAGCACCCTGGGGTAGCAAAATAATACTCATAAACTCTCTCATCCCGTATTACTTAGCACCCTGGGGTAGCAAAAATAATACTCGCGAAACTCTCTCACCCCGTATTACTTGCACCCTGGGGTAGCAAAATAATACTCGGAAACTCTCTCATCCCGTATTACTTAGCACCCTGGGGTAGCAAAATAATACTCGGAAACTCTCTCATCCCGTATTACTTAGCACCCTGGGGTAGCAAAATAATACTCGGAAACTCTCTCATCCCGTATTACTTAGCACCCTGGGGTAGCAAAATAATACTCGGAAACTCTCTCATCCCGTATTTACCACCCTGGGGTAGCAAAATAATATTCGGAAACTCTCTCATCCCGTATTACTTAGCACCCTGGGGTAGCAAAATAATACTCGGAAACTCTCTCACCCCGTATTACTTAGCACCCTGGGGTAGCAAAATAATACTCGGAAACTCTCTCATCCCGTATTACTTAGCACCCTGGGGTAGCAAAATAATACTCGGAAACTCTCTCATCCCGTATTACTTAGCACCCTGGGGTAGCAAAATAATACTCGGAAACTCTCTCATCCCGTATTACTTAGCACCCTGGGGTAGCAAAATAATACTCGGTAACTCTCTCATCCCGTATTTAGCACCCTGGGGTAGCAAAATAATACTCGGAAACTCTCTCATCCCGTATTTAGCACCCTGGGGTAGCAAAATAATACTCGGAAACTCTCTCTTCCCGTATTTAGCACCCTGGGGTAGCAAAATAATACTCGGTAACTCTCTCATCCCGTATTTAGCACCCTGGGGTAGCAAAATAATACTCGGAAACTCTCTCTTCCCGTATTTAGCACCCTGGGGTAGCAAAATAATACTCGGAAACTCTCTCACCCCGTATTAGTTAGCACCCTGGGGTAGCAAAATAATACTCGGAAACTCTCTCATCCCGTATTATTAGCACCCTGGGGTAGCAAAATAATACTCGAAACTCTCTCATCCGTATTACTTAGCACCCTGGGGTAGCAAAATAATACTCGGAAACTCTCTCATCCCGTATTATTAGCACCCTGGGGTAGCAAAATAATACTCGGAAACTCTCTCATCCCGTATTACTTAGCACCCTGGGGAAGCAAAATAATACTCGGAAACTCTCTCACCCTGTATTACTTAGCACCCTGGGGTAGCAAAATAATACTCGGAAACTCTCTCATCCCGTATTACTTAGCACCCTGGGGTAGCAAAATAATACTCGGAAACTCTCTCATCCCGTATTATTAGCACCCTGGGGTAGCAAAATAATACTCGGAAACTCTCTCATCCCGTATTACTTAGCGCCCTGGGGTAGCAAAATAATACTCGGAAACTCTCTCATCCCGTATAACTTAGCACCCTGGGGTAGCAAAATAATACTCGGAAACTCTCTCACCCCGTATTACTTAGCACCCTGGGGTAGCAAAATAATACTTGGAAACTCTCTCATCCCGTATTACTTAGCACCCTGGGGTAGCAAAATAATACTCATAAACTCTCTCATCCCGTATTACTTAGCACCCTGGGGTAGCAAAATAATACTCGGAAAGTCTCTCATCCCTTATTACTTAGCGCCCTGGGGTAGCAAAATATTACTCGGAAACTCTCTCATACCGTATTTAGCACCCTGGGGTAGCAAAATAATACTCGGAAACTCTCTCATCCCGTATTACTTAGCACCCTGGGGTAGCAAAGTAATACTCGGAAACTCTCTCACCCCGTATTACTTAGCACCCTGGGGAAGCAAAATAATACTCGGAAACTCTCTCACCCCGTATTACTTAGCACCCTGGGGTAGCAAAATAATACTCGGAAACTCTCTCATCCCGTATTTAGCACCCAGGGGTAGCAAAATAATACACGGAAACTCTCTCATCCCGTATTTAGCACCCTGGGGTAGCAAAATAATACTCGGAAACTCTCTCACCCCGTATTACTTAGCACCCTGGGGTAGCAAAATAATACTCGGAAACTCTCTCATCCCGTATTATTAGCACCCTGGGGTAGCAAAATAATACTCGGAAACTCTCTCATCCCGTATTATTTAGCACCCTGGGGTAGCAAAATAATACTCGGAAACTCTCTCATCCCGTATTATTAGCACCCTGGGGTAGCAAAATAATACTCGGAAACTCTCTCATCCCGTATTATTTAGCACCCTGAGGTAGCAAAATAATACTCGGAAATTTCTCTCATCCCGTATTACTTAGCACCCTGGGGTAGCAAAATAATACTCGGAAACTCTCTCACCCCGTATTTCTTTCTTCGAATTATGTTTTTAGAAATGTTGAGCAATATTATCCCACTTACAGGAAATTACGCTAAATTATGCACGATATTGCTGCAAATGGATATTAAAATCACGAAAATGACACATAAAAACAAAACTGTACAAAATCCAACAGTTTTTCGCTGCTCGTTTTGTGGCTATTATTCTCATAAGCTGCGAGATAATGCAGTTTATTACGAAAAATAAAAAGAGTTCATTCTACCTTAGTACGTAATGCTATTACTTAACAGTATAACCTTTCTCTACTATTATGAAATTCTACAAGTCGTCCTTGACGCATTTATCATTAATATATACTGCTGCTGAAAACGCATTTATCTTTTGATGTAAACCATACCACGGGCGGGGATTGAACCCGCGGTCAGAGTGTCTCAAAACTCCAGACCGTCGCGTCTGCAATCGTGTCATTACGATTTCGTGAGTCAAGTTATCTTGTGATGTACTTGCGTTGTCACCGTTGTCTTGTGATGGAATGTTATCCAGAGGCGTCGTAAGGGGGGCGGCGCCCCGGGTGACACCATTTAGGGGGTAACACCATAGAGCCTCTAAAGAAGGTGACTTAACTAATGCACAAAACAGAGCTGCACCAACATAAGAGAAGAATCCTTCGTTTCTATATAATCTGTTATATATTAACAAAGTACAAATAAGCCTATATAGGGAAAATCATTGATTTTGATGATGTGATAGATTATTTTGCATAATTGAAGGCAATGAAATGTAAGATCTGATTCACTGAGGTGTTACCTGTACTCAATCAAGGTCAAATCGGAACTATTGTTTCCCTGATATTGCAATGGTCCAAGTTGGACCGAAACGTCGTCGTAAGCTTCTCTCTTATGTGCGGGTTATTTGTGTATCGTTCCAGTCACGGTATTGTGCCTTTTTTATTATTTATTTTTCAAGTTTTTTATTTTGTTTGTTTTTTTGTTTTTGTTTTTGCATTGTTGACGGTGAATAAATGTAGGATCTGTTGGCTGTACTCAAAGTGGTATTTGAGTTTGTTTCCTCAATAATACTACGATTATTTATTTTATCATTAATAAAGTTGAGAAGTTTTCTCCTATTCAGTTTATGGCCCTTAAACGTTCTTATTGCTAAACATTTGTCACTGGTCATGTAGCGGTGACATAACTGGAGGTTTTCCCCCCCCCCCATCCCCCCTCCCTTGAATTTCATGGGGGTGACACCAGAGATTCCGCCCCGGGTGACACCAACTCTAGCGACGCCTCTGATGTTACCGTTGTTTCTCGCGATGTTATTTTCTTATTGACTAGTTACATTATGCTGCTGATGCTTTGTGAATTTCTACAGCTGTGTGTGTTTTGTTACTATTATCACCAATACATTTTATTATGCTACAGTTATTTGTTACTTTTATGAGATTGTGTGGCCTTTGTCACCACTTAAATACACCTGACGTCATCCTCACTAACAATGATGGAATCAAGTCAACCATATCCTAACTTAAACAAGCTGGGAAGATATCCTAAACAACATGGATCCGAACCAGGGAGGCCTGGTCACAGACCGGGCCGCGGGGGCGTTGACCCCCGAAACTCTCTCCAGGTAAACTCTCCAGAAAGAATTAACTCTGTGGCACTTGAGGTCTGCACAAGGCATATTCCTTTAAGAAAAAGGAAGAGAAGATTAAACTAGAGAGAAAGAGACTCTCCTCATACAGGCGAAGGTGAATAATCACACAAGGCGAAGAATCACAAAGACAAGAAAATAAAAGAATTAAAAGTCATAAATGAATTTGAAAGAAACCCAAAATATTTCTTTTCATATGTCAAATCAAAGGCGAGAAAAATATCTAGTTGAAGTTCCTTGACTTGTATTCACTGGAATGCAGGCGCGAGAGATACATGAAAATATACACTTCGAAAATCACACGAAAATCACTACCTGAGAAAGCAAACGGCTCGGAAGGCGGTGAAACATAGCCCCAAATATAAGCAGGGGAGCAACGAATACCCTAAGAGACAAAATAAGGGTCAGGCCCCCAAAACTATTCAGAAGCCAATGTCTGGATCACATGTCCTGCCTGTCTGGGTCCCTTTGCAGTCCTGCCTCATCCTCATCCGATTTAATTCTTCTCATCAGCTTCACATCATCTGCGAATAGGGACACTTCAGAGTCTATTCCTTCCATCATGTCGTTCGCATATATCAGAAATAGCACTGGTCCTAGAACTGACCCCTGTGGGATCCCGCTCTTCACAGGCGCCCACTGTGATACCTCTTCACGTACCATGACTCGTTGTTGCCTCCCTGTCAGGTATTCCCTGATCCATTGCAGTGCCCTCCCTGTTATATGCGCCTGATCCTCCAGCTTCTGCACTAATCTCTTGTGGGGAACTGTGTTAAAGGCCTTCCTGCAGTCTAGGAAAATGCAGTCAACCCACCCCTCTCTCTCTCGAGTCTTACTTCTGTTACCTTGTCATAAAACTCCAGAAGGTTTGTGACACAGGATTTGCCTTCCATGAACCCATGCTGGTTTTCATTTATAATCTTGTTCCGTTCCAGGTGTTCCACCACTCTCCTCCTGATAATCTTCTCCATGACTTTGCACACAATACATGTCAGAGACACAGGTCTGTAGTTTAGTGCCTCATTTTTGTTTCTTTTCTTAAATATGGGGACTACATTTGCTGTCTTCCATTTCTCAGGTAGTTGCCCAGTTTCAAGGGACGTGTTGAAGATTGTGGTTAGGGGCTTGTTGGTATTTTCCCTCTTGATGTTCCCTTCTGTGCTGTCTTCCCAGAGCCCTTCCTGTCTCTACTGTAAAAACTTCCTTAAATCTCCTGTTTAGCTCTTCACATACCTCCTGATCATTTCTTGTGAGTTCTCCACCTTCTGTCCTCAGTCTGATCACCTTGCCTTTGACTGTTGTCTTCCTCCTGATGTGGCTATACAGTAGTTTCGGGTATGTGTGAATGGATGTTTGTTTGTATTTGTGTGTGTGTGTGTGTGCGTGTGTGTGTGTGTGTGTGTGTGTGTGTGTGTGTGTGTGTGTGTGTGTGTGTGTGTGTGTGTGTGTGTGTGTACTTACCTATTTGTGGTTGTAGCGGTCGATTCATAGCTCCTGTCTCCGCCTCTTCACTGATCGTTACTGGGCACTCTCTCTCCGTGCTCCATGAGCTGTCTCATACCTCTTCCTAAAACTATATAAGGTTCCTGCCTCCACTACGTCATTTGCCAGACTGTTCCACTTCCTGACAACTCTATCGCTAAAAAAATGAACCCTAACATCTCTTTGACTCATCCGAGTCTTCAACTTCCAATTGCGACCCCTTGTTTCTGTGTTCCATCTCTGGAACATCCTGTCTCTGTCCACCTTGTCAATTCCTCGTAGTATTTTGCATGTCGTCGTCATGACTTCCCTAATCCTCCTGTCCTTCAGTGTCGTCAGGCCGATTTCTGGTAACCTCTCTTCGTATTACATTCCCCTTAGCTCTGGAACTAGTCTTGTTGCAAACCTTTGCAATTTCTCTAATTTCTTGACGTGCTTGACCAGGTGTGGGTCCAAACTTGTGCTTCATACTCCAGTATGGGCCTAACGTACATAGTGTACAGAGTCTTGAACGGTTCTTTACTGAGGTATCGGAATGCCTGACTCACGAAATCGTCATGACACGATTGCAAACAAACCATACCAGATCGCGGGTTCTATCCCCGCCCTTGGTATGGTTTGTATCGGAATGCTATTTTCAGGTTTGCTGCAGCAGTTATCTGGTTGATGTTCTCGCTATTATACTCACCCCAAGATCCTTTTCCTTGAGTGAGCTTTGCAGTCTTTGGCTACCTAGCCTGTACTCTGCCTGCGGTATTGTGTGTGTGTACTCACCTATTTGTGGCTGCAGGGGTTGATTCACAGCTCCTGGTCTATGCTAGGTCCACTCTTTCCATGCTCCGTGAACTTGATCATACATCTACTTAAAACTATGGATTGATCCTGCCCCCACTACATCACTCTCCAGACTGTACCACTTCCTGAGAACTCTATCACCAAACAAATACTCTCTAACATCCTTGTGACTCGTCTGAGTCTTCAGCTTCCAGTTGTGACCCCTTGTTACTGTGTGCCCTCTCTTAAACAACCTGTCCTTATCCACCTTGTCAGTTCCACTCAATATTTTATACGTCATCATATCCCCCCTATAATTTTTTTTCTCCATTGACATCAAGTCGATTTCCCTTAATCTCTTCTCCTAGAACATACCCCTTAGCTCTGGGACTAATCTTGTTGTAAACTTCTGCACTTTCTCTAATTTGACATGCTTGACGATGTGTGGGTTCCAGATTGGTGCTGCATACTCGAATACTGGCCTGACATTCACAGTGTACTGAGTCTTGAACGATTCCTGAAGTGTCGAAATGTTATTCTTATGGTTGCCAGGCGCCCATATACTGCAACAGTTGTTTGGTTGTTGTGCGCCTCAGGAGATTTGCTCGGTGTTATACTCACCCTAAGATCCTTTTCATTTGAGGGAGATTTGCAGTCTTTGGACCCCTAGACTGTATTTTGTCTGCGGTCTTCTTTGCCTTTCCTCAATTTTCATGTGAGGTTAATTAAACTCCAGGAGCGAGTTCCTGGACCAGGCTTGCAGCCAGCTCAGATCCGTTTGCAGTCCTGCCTGATCCTCATCCGATTAAATTCTCCTCATTATCCTCACATCGTCTACAAAAACTACCAGAAACAGCACCGGTCCTAGGAATGACCCCTCTGCAGCCCCACTCGTCAGAGGCGCCCACTCTGACACCTCGTCACGTACAATGATTCGTTGTTGTCTTCCTACTAGATATTTTCTGATCCATTGCAGCGCCTTTTCTGTTATACCTGCCTGTTTCTCTAGCTTTTGCCATAATATCTTGTGTGGAACTGTATTAAAAGTCTTCTAACAGTCCAAGAAAATGCAGTCTACCCTCCCCTTCCAGGTGTTCCACCACTATGTGCTCTTCCACTCCTCAGGTAATCGCCTTGTTTCCATAGATGCTGAAGGTTTTTGTTAGTGGCACACACAACAATCCGGTCTCACCGCCTTTGAGGTATGTAGTTCGCTTAACAGCCTCTTCATCGCCTCCTCAGTTGTGTGTTTTGTGTCCAACAGTTGTTGGTATACCACACCATTCTGGCTTTCTGGAGTCTTTTCGGTCTCCACTAAAAATACTACCTTAAATATCATATTGAGCTCTTCACATACTTCTCGGTCGTTTCTTGTGATCTCCCTTCCTTCCTCAGCCACATTACCTAGTCCTTGACTGTTATTTTCATACTAATGTGGCTGCACAACAGGTTCGGGTCAGACTTGGCTGTCGATGTTATGTCATATTCATATTGCCGCTGGGCCCCACTCTTTATCTGTGCATATCCGTTTCTTGTTCTTAGACTGATCTCTTTATTTTCCTGGCTCTTCTGTCTTCTATACATTTTCCATTCTCTAGCACACTTATTTTTGTCTTATCTTCACCTTTGTGTGAACCAAGGGCTCGTTCTGGTCTTCCCATTATTTCTGTTGCCCTTGGGTGCGAACCTCTTCTCTGCCTCCTTGCATTTTGTTGTTACGTATTCCATCATTTTATCCAATTGCTCTGTTGCTCTCATCATATTTTTGTCTTGGCCTCCTGCTATTTTGTGATAGGTTATTTTGTGATAGGCCTGGAAGGCCTTCACCTACACTGTTCTATTTTTTGCAAGGAGAGATATATGATAATGGACATTATAATTTATTATTTTTGTATTAATGTAAATCGGTTCACGATTATGTAATTAATGTGTATACTTTTATGTAATTAATGTGTACAGAGGTAACCCAGTCAGCTGTATTTAATTTTGTGTCATGTTAAGCTAAAATGCATCAACGTAGGTGTTTGGCCAACACTGTGTTGTGATGGCGCATTTTCCTAAAACATCACTGTTTGCTCATCTGGCGTAAAACTTGATCACTTTTACATAAAACGAGTTTCACACGTCTACGGATTATCAGTGCTCATTGTAGAGATAATATATGATTTAATTTGATCAATGTCAATTTTGTTTTTCTATGTAAAAGAAAATTGCACCAAGGGAAATAAGGGAAGAATTAATACTTGATGCAGTTTTCTTATTTTTGGTGATGGTTATTTGTGTTGCTTCAGATGGTTATTTGTGTTGCTTCAGATGGTTATTTGTGGTAACAGTTAGTTGAGTGAGACCAGTGGTCTGGTGGTGGGAGTATTATGTATAATAAAGTATCTGTATTAAAAACTCTCCATTAAAACAGTGTTAGTGAACGTAGACTAAGAGAGGTGTGTGTGTTAATGCCAGAGGGACAATGGTTGAAGAAGGCTGGATTTTGGTGTATGGTTAAGTATGGGGGTGGTATTTTGGTTAAGTTTAAGACCATAGGTTGTTTTAGTGTTTTTATTTGCACTCTCATGATATTACTTGTAAGGCCTAGTAGGTGGAGGGGACTGTTTAAGTTTAGGAGAGTAGAGATAATAGTGTTTTGGCCTGGGGATGGGTCATGCAGCCCCACTGTTTGCATATGCTGTAAACTGAAATAATTAGTAGTTGTATACTAGTGAATTTTGGTAATATTTTGTAATAATAATATGACTCAAGTGAGTGCCTGGTAAAGGTGTACTAGTGTGTGTGTGGTGATTTTTTGCAATGTGTTGTGTGGTATAAATGGTCTAGCTTAATAATATATTAATTTTTTTTGTATATGTTAGTTTATGTGAAGTTCCTGATAATTAACATAAGGACAGTTTATCTATCCTATCTGATAGAATATTGACCATCTAGTTCAAGTTTTTTTTTCTCAAGAAATAAGCTTGGCATTTGTTTTGTTTATTTCAATATTTTAAATGCCCCTAGACAAGGCTATTAGCTCTAGTTGCCAGTATAAATTTACATAACATAGGTAGTAGGTTGGTAGACAGCAACCACCCAGGGAAGTACTACCGTCCTGCCATATGACTGTGAAACAGAAACCTGTAACTGTTTTGCATGATGGTAGGATTGCTGGTTTCTTTTTCTGTCTCATAAACACGCTAGATAACAGGGATATCTTGCTACTCCTACTTACACTTTGGTCACACTCCACAGATACGCACATGCATATATATATACATACATCTAGGTTTTTCTCCTTTTTCTAAATAGCTCTTGTTCTTCTTTATTTCTTCTATTGTCCATGGGGAAGTGGAAAAGAATCTTTCCTCCGTAAGCCATGCGTGTCGTATGAGGCGACTAAAATGCCGGGAGCAATGGGCTAGTAACCCCTTCTCCTGTAGACACTTACTAAAAAAGGAAGAAGAAAAACTTTATAAAACTGGGATGCTTAAATGTGCGTGGATGTAGTGCGGATGACAAGAAACAGATGATTGCTGATGTTATGAATGAAAAGAAGTTGGATGTCCTGGCCCTAAGCGAAACAAAGCTGAAGGGGGTAGGAGAGTTTCAGTGGGGGGAAATAAATGGGATTAAATCTGGAGTATCTGAGAGAGTTAGAGCAAAGGAAGGGGTAGCAGTAATGTTAAATGATCAGTTATGGAAGGAGAAAAGAGAATATGAATGTGTAAATTCAAGAATTATGTGGATTAAAGTAAAGGTTGGATGCGAGAAGTGGGTCATAATAAGCGTGTATGCACCTGGAGAAGAGAGGAATGCAGAGGAGAGAGAGAGATTTTGGGAGATGTTAAGTGAATGTATAGGAGCCTTTGAACCAAGTGAGAGAGTAATTGTGGTAGGGGACCTGAATGCTAAAGTAGGAGAAACTTTTAGAGAGGGTGTGGTAGGTAAGTTTGGGGTGCCAGTGTAAATGATAATGGGAGCCCTTTGATTAAACTTTGTATAGAAAGGGGTTTAGTTATAGGTAATACATATTTTAAGAAAAAGAGGATAAATAAGTATACAAGATATGATGTAGGGCGAAATGACAGTAGTTTGTTGGATTATGTATTGGTAGATAAAAGACTGTTGAGTAGACTTCAGGATGTACATGTTTATAGAGGGGCCACAGATATATCAGATCACTTTCTAGTTGTAGCTACACTGAGAGTAAAAGGTAGATGGGATACAAGGAGAATAGAAGGATCAGGGAAGAGAGAGGTGAAGGTTTATAAACTAAAAGAGGAGGCAGTTAGGGAAAGATATAAACAGCTATTGGAGGATAGATGGGCTAATGAGAGCATAGGCAATGGGGTCGATGAGGTATGGGGTAGGTTTAAAAATGTAGTGTTAGAGTGTTCAGCAGAAGTTTGTGGTTACAGGAAAGTGGGTGCGGGAGGGAAGAGGAGCGATTGGTGGAATGATGATGTAAAGAGAGTAGTAAGGGAGAAAAAGTTAGCATATGAGAAGTTTTTTACAAAGTAGAAGTGATGCAAGGAGGGAAGAGTATATGGAGAAAAAGAGAGAGGTTAAGAGAGTGGTGAAGCAATGTAAAAAGAGAGCAAATGAGAGAGTGGGTGAGATGTTATCAACAAATTTTGTTGAAAATAAGAAAAAGTTTTGGAGTGAGATTAACAAGTTAAGAAAGCCTAGAGAACAAATGGATTTGTCAGTTAAAAATAGGAGAGGAGAGTTATTACATGGAGAGTTAGAGGTATTGGGAAGATGGAGGGAATATTTTGAGGAATTGTTAAATGTTGATGAAGATAGGGAAGCTGTGATTTCGTGTATAGGGCAAGGAGGAATAACATCTTGTAGGAGTGAGGAAGAGCCAGTTGTGAGTGTGGGGAAGTTCGTGAGGCAGTAGGTAAAATGAAAGGGGGTAAGGCAGCCGGGATTGATGGGATAAAGATAGAAATGTTAAAAGCAGGTGGGGATATAGTTTTGGAGTGGTTGGTGCAATTATTTAATAAATGTATGGAAGAGGGTAAGGTACCTAGGGATTGGCAGAGAGCATGCATAGTTCCTTTGTATAAAGGCAAAGGGGATAAAAGAGAGTGCAAAAATTATAGGGGGATAAGTCTGCTGAGTATACCTGGTAAAATGTATGGTAGAGTTATTATTGAAAGAATTAAGAGTAAGACGGAGAATAGGATAGCAGATGAACAAGGAGGCTTTAGGAAAGGTAGGGGGTGTGTGGACCAGGTGTTTACAGTGAAACATATAAGTGAACAGTATTTAGATAAGGCTAAAGAGGTCTTTGTGGCATTTATGGATTTGGAAAAGGCGTATGACAGGGTGGATAGGGGGGCAATGTGGCAGATGTTGCAAGTGTATGGTGTAGGAGGTAGGTTACTGAAAGCAGTGAAGAGTTTTTACGAGGATAGTGAGGCTCAAGTTAGAGTATGTAGGAAAGAGGGAAATTATTTCCCAGTAAAAGTAGGCCTTAGACAAGGATGTGTGATGTCACCGTGGTTGTTTAATATATTTATAGATGGGGTTGTAAGAGAAGTAAATGCGAGGGTCTTGACAAGAGGCGTGGAGTTAAAAGATAAAGAATCACACACAAAGTGGGAGTTGTCACAGCTGCTCTTTGCTGATGACACAGTGCTCTTGGGAGATTCTGAAGAGAAGTTGCAGAGATTGGTGGATGAACTTGGTAGGGTGTGCAAAAGAAGAAAATTAAAGGTGAATACAGGAAAGAGTAAGGTTATGAGGATAACAAAAAGATTAGGTGATGAAAGATTGAATATCAGATTGGAGGGAGAGAGTATGGAGGAGGTGAATGTATTCAGATATTTGGGAGTGGACGTGTCAGCGGATGGGTCTATGAAAGATGAGGTGAATCATAGAATTGATGAGGGAAAAAGAGTGAGTGGTGCACTTAGGAGTCTGTGGAGACAAAGAACTTTGTCCTTGGAGGCAAAGAGGGGAATGTATGAGAGTATAGTTTTACCAACGCTCTTATATGGGTGTGAAGCATGGGTGATGAATGTTGCAGCGAGGAGAAGGCCGGAGGCAGTGGAGATGTCATGTCTGAGGGCAATGTGTGGTGTGAATATAATGCAGAGAATTCGTAGTTTGGAAGTTAGGAGTAGGTGCGGGATTACCAAAACTGTTGTCCAGAGGGCTGAGGAAGGGTTGTTGAGGTGGTTCGGACATGTAGAGAGAATGGAGCGAAACAGAATGACTTCAAGAGTGTATCAGTCTGTAGTGGAAGGAAGGCGGGGTAGGGGTCGGCCTAGGAAAGGTTGGAGAGAGGGGGTAAAGGAGGTTTTGTGTGCGAGGGGCTTGGACTTCCAGCAGGTATGCATGAGCGTGTTTGATAGGAGTGAATGGAGACAAATGGTTTTTAATACTTGACGTGCTGTTGGAGTGTGAGCAAAGTAACATTTATGAAGGGGTTCAGGGAAACCGGCAGGCCGGACTTGAGTCCTGGAGATGGGAAGTACAGTGCCTGCACTCTGAAGGAGGGGTGTTAATGTTGCAGTTTAAAAACTGTAGTGTAAAGCACCCTTCTGGCAAGACAGTGATGGAGTGAATGATGGTGAAAGTTTTTCTTTTTCGGGCCACCCTGCCTTGGTGGGAATCGGCCAGTGTGATAATAATAATAATAAAATAATTGCGTGTCAGTGGTATATGTGAAGGACAAGATGGAAGCTATAGATTAAAAAGTGTCTCTGTTTGCATATGATGTGAAGCTAATGAGGAGAATTCAATCGGATGAGGATCAGTCATGACTACAAAAGGATCTGGGTAAGCTACGAGCCAGGTCCAGCAACTGGATCCTGGACTTCAACGCCAGCAAATGCAAAATCATGAAAATTGGTAAAGAGCGAAGAAGGCAGCAGTGTAAAAGCTAGGGACGGTGGGGGGGGCAAAGACTGCAAACCTCAAGAAAAAAAATCTTGGGGTGAGTATAATACCGATCACATCTCCCTAGATGCACATCAACCAAATAACTGCTGTAGAATATGGGAACGTGGCAAACCTAACATATAAAATACTGAAAGGAATTGACAAAATGGACAGAGAAAAGATATTCCAAAGATGGGACACAACAACAAGGGGTCATAATTTAAAGTTAAAGACTCAGATGAGTTCACAGGGATGTTAGGAAGTAATTCTTTAGTGATAGAGTTGTCAGTAAGTGGAATCGTCTGGAGAGTGATTTAGTGGAAGCAGGATGCACACATAGCTTTAAGAAAAGGTATGATAAAGCTCATGGAGCAGGGAGAGAGTGGATCTAGTGGCGGCTAGTGAAGAGGCAGGTCCAGGAGATGTAACTCGACCCCTGCAACCACAATTAGGGAAGTACAATTAGGTGAAGTGAGTACACACAGAAGAGGGACAGGAGGGATAACGACATATAAAATACTAAGAGGAACTGACAGGGCGGATAGCGACATAGTGTTTCAGAAATGTAACACAGCAACAAGGGGTCATAAGCGGAAGCTGAAAACTCAGATGAGTCACAGGGATGTTAAGAAGTATTTCTTCAGTCAGAAAATGGAACAGTCTGGGAAGTGACGTAGTAGAGGCAGGATTCATACATAAATTTAAGAGGTATAATAAAACACACAGACACACACACACACACACACACACACACACACACACACACACACACACACACACTGGAGTATGCAGCACCTGTTTGGAACCCGCACTTGATAAAGCACGTCAAGAAACTAGAGAAAGTACAAAGGTTTGCGACAAGGTTAGTTCCAGAGCTAAGGGGAATGTCCTATGAAGAAAGATTAAGGGAAATCGGCCTGACGACACTGGAGGACAGGAGGGTCAGGGGAGACATGATAATGACATATAAAATACTGCGTGGAATAGACAAGGTGGACAAAGACAGGATGTTCCAGGGGGGACACAGAAACAAGAGGCCACAATTGGAAGTTGAAGACACAAATGAGTCAGAGAGATATTAGGAAGTATTTCTTCAGTCATGGAGTTGTAAGGCAGTGGAATAGCCTAGAAAATGACGTAGTGGAGGCAGGAACCATACACAGTTTTAAGAAGAGGTTTGATAAAGCTCATGGAGCGGGAGAGAGAGGGCCCAGTAGCAACCGGTGAAGAGGAGGGGCCAGGAGCTAAGACGCGACCCCTGCAACCACAAATAGGTGAGTACAAATAGGTGAGTACACACACACACACACACACACACACACACACACACACACATACACACACTACCTAAGGTGTGGAAGACAGCAAATGTAGTCTCAGTTTTTAAGAAAGGAGTGTCACTAACAGTGTCACTGACATACAGTGCTCACCACGGCATTATGCCGGGTGAGCACCCCGGCACAATGCTGTGATGAAAATCAAAGGCCTACCATACAGGGAGGGAGGTCTTTTTTCGTCAGTATATTCTGCTGGGTAGCAACCGTTAGCATGACGTCTCGGACTACTGCCACACTTCACAGTGACTTCTCATTGCTCAAGTGGCTGCCGTGGGGAAAAGTGTTGCACTGTTGTCTCTCACTCGCCCCATCTTTTGTCCAGTGTTCCCAGTGTTACTCTTTAACTGCTTCTTTAACACAGTTAAGATACGAACAGATGTCTTCTTCGAGGGGCCAGGCTGAGGTTTGGCAGACGGTAGCTCGACACAGCCACCAGCCTTGAAACGTTGCACCCAGTTCCTTACTGAATCTCTCACACACACACACCAACATTCTCCAGTATTTCTTTCGTCTGGTGCCCAGCTTTGTGGAGCCTTATGATTTGAGCTATAGTTTCAGGTGTTAAAGACTTCCTTTTACCCATAATCAAAGATGAATAGCCCCAAAACCAAAGGGTACACTGGACAAAAGATGGGGCGGGTGAGAGACGTCAGTGCAACACTTCCTCTCACCACGGCAGCCACTTAAACAATGAGAAGTCACTGTGAAGTGTGGCAGCAGGCCGAGACGTCATGCTAACGGATGGCTACCCAGCAGAATGCAATGACTAAAAAAGACCCCCTGTATGGTATGCCTTTGATTTTCATCACAGCATTGTGCCGGGGCGCTCACCCGGCATAATGCCGTGACGACCACTGTATAGTATGCAAAGTCATGGAGATGATTATCAGGAAAAGAGTGGAGGAGCACTTAAAATGAATGCGCTTATATACAACAAGTAGAAGGGTTTCAGAGAAGGGAAATCCTGTGTTCACAAACCGATTGGAGTTATACAACAAGGTGACAGAAGTAATATCAAAGAGAGAGAGAGAGAGAGAGAGAGAGAGAGAGAGAGAGAGAGAGAGAGAGAGAGAGAGAGAGAGAGAGAGAGAGAGAGAGAGAGAGAGAGAGAGACAGACAGAGAGAGAGACAGACAGACAGACAGAGGGCTGGGTTGATTGCATTTTCGACAGTTCCACACAAGAGATTAGTGCAAAAGCTGGAGGATCAGGCATGTATAACAGGAAAGATACTGCAATGGATCGGAGAATATCTGACAGGATGATAGCAACGAATCATGCTACGTGACGAGTGGAGTTCCACAGGGGCCAGTTTATGGTATATGTAAATGACATGATGGAAGGGATAGACTCAGAAGTATCCCTGTTGGCAGACAATGTGAAGCTAATGAGAATTCAATTGAAGAAAGATTCATTTGTTATATTACAGTCAACTTACCTTAGGCCCATCTTGGAGCATTCTGTGCCAGACAGGAATCCGCACCTCATCAGATTTACAGAGAAAATTATAAAGATCCAAAAGGTTGCAACAAGACAGGTCGAGGAGATAAAGGGAATGGTTTACGAGGATAGACTTAAGGAACACAGACTCTCAACAATGAGAAGAGAATAGGTTCACGGAGACATGACTACGATATTCAAAATATTCAGAAGATTAAATAGAGTAAAATGGGATGGTAAGTCCGAGAAACGATCAGAGGAAGTAATAGAAAATATATGGCGGATAAAAACACAGCTGTGCCAAAGAGACAACTGGTGAATATTTGTGAATAGTGGAATACAAAGGATGAATAGGTGGTGGAAACATTGGAATATGCACGTGAAGGTAATATAGTTTGTCAAGCTAAACTAGTGATGCTGTGTTTACATCTTGTAAGTCACAGCAAAACAATGTCTGTGATTCATATTATATGATCCAGCATAAAGTGATCAACTCTTTAGTCCTCAAACCACCACAGAAAACATTAGCTTCGTTAAATTTTACAGATATCTTGGTGTAGATGTATCCTCCAATAAATCCACCATACCATAACTAAAAAAGAAATGCAAAGATAGGGTAAATGCTCTCATAGCTGTTCCTGGCTACAGCCCCATCTATGTTGCTAATATGTGAATCGTAAGAATGATGTACAAAGCCTATGTTAGGTTCTTAACTGATTATGCTGCTCCCATGTTGATATTAGCTAGAGAAAGTTCTCTCCAACCCTTGGAGTTAATACAAAATGAAGCTCTCAGAATTATTGAGATTAACACTATTCTCAGAATTAGAATGTTAAGAAATGAACCACACACTGTCACTATGAATCTTACTAAATCTCTAGAAGTAAATACACAAAGATCTAAATACATTATGAAATCCTGCAATTATTTTAGGTTTTATACCCTGCATGAACTGAATCACTGTAGACAACAAGAGCATTTCACCCCTCCATGGAAGATGTGTTAATTTAACATTACATACTTGCAAGTCCCTCCCAAGAAGCTCATTGCTAGTAATAACTTCCTTAAATCACTTGTTAAAGCAACTACTCGGTTTCAGGAAATCGGTTTCAGAAATTCCACCTTAGGAAAACCTACACTGGATGTGAGTAACCCAGGAGCTAGAGACTGACCAGCGGTGGGGGTGGAGTCTTTGTTAGTAAGCTTAACATGACAATTAATTTTTGTTAGCACGCTTTTGACATAAGTCTTAGTCAGGAGCCTTTGTTTGAAACCTAAATAAGGAAAAGAGAGAAAAATCCAAGGTATTAGAGCTCAATTGTTCACATAAAATGACTAAATTAAAATCCTAAAGAAGGTGAGTTCAACGCTTCGTTATGATTATAAGGCCATCTGGACCTTACTGACAGTGGAACTACCAGTAAGGTCCAGGTGACCCAGGATACCTGAGCAGTGGCACTGTCAGTAAGGTCCTCTGATCCCCCCTCCCCAGGATGTCACCCAAATCAACATTTTCACACCTAATACATTTATATACGTATTTTTATATTCAACAAAATATGAAATAAAAATGCTAAAATAAAAGCGCATTATTATCCCAAGATGTTGAATAAAAATATATCCAATTATTATGAACTAAATTAATAATAAAAATATTAGCTTAAATGATTATTAAGAACTCAAATAATGTAATAAAACTCTTAAATGGAAGAAGAAATCGTAAAAGATTTCAAGAATTGGAGCCACACGTAAAATGACAACACCATGATTTAAAATGTTGGAAGAACAGCTTGACTTTAAAAATAAAATATGAATTCACTGTAACTAAGTGGAGCAGACAGGGTTCAGCTGCATAATAATAATAATAATAATAATAATAATAATAATAATAATAATAATAATAATAATAATTATAATAATAATAATAATATCTTTATTTATTACAAGTATATGTACAAGGTATACAGGCCTAGCTGATTTTACACATCAAAATAGACCGGTGTGAATGATTGGACAAGACCAGTGTTTGTGAGCGTGTGTCGTCCAGCCCGGTGGAAAACATTGCTACAACTCGGCTGGAGGTCAGCTCTCTCATTACTGGTAGACTGAACAGAGCAGTGTGCCAGAGCAGTGTGGTCCCAAAATAACCTGCTACAGTAACTGTCAATTTGGCTGATCTAGTGAACATGCCAATGGGTGTGTGATGAAAGCCAAATAACTTTGCGCACGCCACAAACTGATACCAAGCCGATATCACTATACCAGCAGAAGAATAACAATATGCAAACTTATATAATAATTCCCTTAACATATCATTATTTGCACATATGCATAAGAATTTGAGATTACATGTATATTATAAAGAGTATGACTATATTACGATTATCATCGAATTCAATGTTACTCCTGTAATACAGGTTACTGATATTCATAACACCTACGCCATTTTTCCTGTTGCTTGTATAGTGGCCTTTACTATTTAACATACCCTTGTTTATTGACTCTCTGGTGAGTGAGTGTTTATATTTGTATGTTGTTGGTAATATGCATGAGGAAGGGAAGCCCAATCATAGCCAGAAAGTGTAGTGGTATTGGTTATAATGGTGTGTAGCTGATGCTGTGTGTATAGAAATTCAGCACTACCACAGCTAGAGAGTGTGGAGATGGTGGTCATAATGGTGAACCTGTGGGGCTGTGTGAGGTAAGTCAGCACTGGTGTAGCCAGAGATCTGTATGTAAGGAAACAATACCTGAGGATCAAGAAGGCATATAGGCATGTAATCTACATTCCACCTAAAGTCATTTAATGATGTAATGCTCAACTGTGCTTCTTTCAGGATGATTACCAAACATTACCTAACCTTACAGCCAACGACACATAACCTAAGCAAAGTTATAATAACCTAAATTAAAAATAACCTACCCTAACATATTCGAGAGCTAACCTACTCTAACCTTAACCTAACTCAGACCTAACCTAACCTAAATCCACCCGAAATTACCTAAAAAAATCTCCCTAAACTTTGCAAAACATTACTAGAGTTAAAAGCTGGAATGAAATATAAAAAATCAAATCACTCAATAGAAGTTGTAATATTTTATTATTTGGAGAATGAATAGAGTTCAACTGAGGATAGGCTGCTTCCGAAGCTCTCAGTGTAAAAATATTTTGGTGTAAGCACAAAGAGTCGTCTATATTATGTAGCTAGTGAGTGAATGGGTAGATTATGCTTGAGAAAGACTAAAGTACAGACTGTCTATGGAGAAGAGAATAAGTGATTCCATAACTTTATGCTTGTAAAGGGCGCTGCTGAAAGAAAATTAATTAAAATTTGTGGAAAATTCATTAAAGTGTTTGAAGGCAAGATTGTAGAGTGGCTGTTCCATAACTGGTCGAATCTTCTTTCATTTTTTGGCTTGATCAATTGGGCCTCACAGAAGAGTGATGTAACGTCGAGGCTGGACTGTATTATGTTTTTCTTGCTGACGATTTTATCCTAATCTATCCTCGACGATATTCATACTACCAAGGCCCTACAACATTCATACTACCAAGGCTCTACAATATTCTCCCTCCCTGTCTCCTGTGATATTCATCCTCCCTGTCATCTGCCATGTTCATCCTTCCTTCCCTTTGCAACATTCATCCGCACTAAATTCTGTGACATCCCCGCCAACGTTCTTCCATCTTCATGCTTAATCACTTTATTAACACCCTGATATCACTTCCACTTCTTGCAGTTAAGACAGCAAAGCGGTCCAAGCTTCAGCAGTTGCCTCGTCAGCTCTCCACTCATGTCACCATTTGCATATATTAATGCCTCCAACACCTACTTCTCTCTTCCGGACTCCAGATTAAGTCATCTCCATATTTCTAATAATCATTTCCCAAGTTGCCTGTTCATGTATGCATAGAATAGCAAGTGAGAGCGATGATTGAAGCGTAACTCCCTCACTTACAGCAATTTAACTTCTCAGAGTATACTGCAGGTGTAAATGTGATGGAAGTTTTAACAGTGAGAGAGAGAGAGAGAGAGAGAGAGAGAGAGAGAGAGAGAGAGAGAGAGAGAGAGAGAGAGAGAGAGAGAGAGAGAGAGACAGAGAGAGAAACAGAGAGAGAAACAGAGAGACAGACACACAGTGACAGAGACAGACAGACAGACAGAGACAGAGACAGTATTGTATAGATCACATAAAATAAGGTGTCCAAATGAAATCGCTGGCCCACAGATTGCTTCCCCGTCATCCTGTTCCTTATCTGTATATCTTTTAACAATAAAAAGACTTTCAAATGAGCTGATGTAGTTAACAGCTCTTAGCTTGTAAGTACAATTAAGAGCCCTGAACCTAATTCTGAAAAACCCTATGTAGAGAAAAAGAGAGAGGCACAAGTACGCTCACACCTTGAGTATGCTCCACTTTCTTGGTTTGCCTGCCCCCCCTCTCATCTGCGACTGCTTGACAGAGTAGAGAACAGAGCAAGACGTCTCATCTCTCGCCTGGACCCATCCTGGATAGATCTGTCATTTCAGCAGAGCCTTCAACATAGGAGGGATGTGGGTGGCCTTACTGTTATGTACAAGGCCAATATTGTCAAAATACCACACTTGGATCCACTTCGAGGACAGCGTGAAACAAGCTTTTATGCCACAAGACGGGCAGAAAGCAGCAACTTCACTCTGGCTGTACCCTTCTCCAGAACATCACTCCATCTGAGATCATACATACCCAGGATGACTCGAGTATGGAACACATTCGTACAGCATAATGATGTCAACGAGATAACGTCAGTTGATCAAATGAAAATGCTGGCCCACAGATGGCTCCAACTTCATCCTGTTCCCTACTTGTATGTCTCATAACAATAAAAATGCTTTCAAATGAGCTGATGTAGGTAACAGCTCTTAGCTTGCCAATAAAGTTAGGAATCCTTAACCTGTAAATAGCTGTCAATAAAGATAGGGATCCTTAACCTTGTCAAACCCTGTGTAAAAAAAAAAAAAAAAGTATCTTGTTAAGCATCTGCGCTGTGATCTGAGTCGCTGTCTGGCCTGTGTACAACCATCTACCCAGTTGCCTTCACAGCAAGAATCATATAATTTTCGGTGCTATATAATAATATCCGAGTACTAAACACGCATCAGTCTGGGGTTCGTATTTAGTACTGTAATTAAATCAAAGTGAGTGAATAACATACTAAGAGGAATTATGAAGTGTCAGTGTGTGAAGTCCTACCCCGGCCTGCCACTTACCTATCTCTCTCTCATCTCAATCTTGAGAACTTTTTCTTTTGTAAAGAATTCTTATAGCGATATTGAAAGGTTTTATTCACCATTTCATTACTGTCCTATAATCTATTGCTAAGCATGTGGATATACAACAAGAGACCACGCGGGCCTCGCCTCTTCACTGCTCGCTACTCGTTCCACTCTCTCTTTCCTGCTCCATTAGCTTCAACATAACTCTGCTGAAAGGTATGTATAGATCCTGCCTCCACTATATCACTCTCCAGATTGTTCCACTTCCTGATAACTCTGTGGCTGAAGAAATACTTCCTAACATCCCTGTGACTCATCCGAGTTTTCAACCTATAGTTGTGACCTCTTATGTCTGTCACATCTCTGAAACATTCTGTCCCTAACCACCCTGACAAATCCTCTCAGTATTATGTATGTTGTTATCATGTCATCCCCTGTCCCTCCTGTCTTCCAGTGTTGTCAAGTTAAGTTCCCTTAACCTTTAACCTCTTCTCGTAGGACAAACCCCTCAGTTCTGAGACTAGTCTTGTTGCAAACCTTTGCACTTTCTTTAATTTCTTGACGTGTTTGACCAGGTGCGGGCTCTATGCTGGTGTTGTTTGAGAGTGCTCACATAATTGTACACACTTAATTGTGGCTGCTCCTGACCTCTCCTTTTCACTGGCCACTACTAGGTCCATTCTCTCCCTACTCCATGAACTTTATAAGAACATACCTCTTCTTAAAGCTATGTATGTATGTATGTGTGTGTGTGTGGTGTGTATGTGTGTGTGTGGTGTGTATGTGTGTATGTGTGTGTGTGTGTGTGTGTGTGTGTGTGTGTGTGTGTGTGTGTGTGTGTGTGTGTGTGTACTCACCTAGTTGTACTCACCTAGTTGAGATTGCAGGGGGTCGAGTCCAAGCTCCTGGCC
Source organism: Cherax quadricarinatus (assembly GCF_026875155.1). Taxonomy (NCBI): domain Eukaryota; kingdom Metazoa; phylum Arthropoda; class Malacostraca; order Decapoda; family Parastacidae; genus Cherax; species Cherax quadricarinatus. Next base: position 11,187,248 of record NC_069472.1, read on the forward strand.
CCGCCTCTTCACTGGTCGCTACTAGGTCACTCTCCCTGAGCCATGAGCTTTATCGTCCCTCTGCTTAAAGCTATGTATGGATCCTGCCTCCACTACATCGCTTCCTAAACTATTCCACTTCCTGACACTCTGTGGCTGAAGAAATACTTCCTAACATCCCTGTGATTCATCTGTGTCTTCAACTTCCAACTGTGTCCCCTTGTTACTGTGCCCCATCTCTGGAACATTCTGTCTTTGTTCACCTTGTCAATTCCTCTCAGTATTTTCTATGTCGTTATCATGTCCCCCCTATCTCTCCTTTCCTCCAGTGTCGTCAGGTTGATTTCCCTTAACCTCTCCTCGTAGGACATACCTCTTAGCTCTGGGACTAGTCTTGTTGCAAACCTTTGCACTTTCTCTAGTTTCTTGACGTGCTTGGCTAGGTGTGGGTTCCAAACTGGTGCCGCATACTCCAATATGTGTGTGTGTGTGTGTGTGTGGTGTGTGTGTGTGTGTGTGTGTTGTGTGTGTGTGTGTGTGTGTGTGTGTGTGTGTGTGTGTGTGTGTGTGTGTGGTGTGTTTGTGTTTTATTATTCTCGGGTAAGAAGATTTTGTAAGGTTTGTGATGGGATGGCATGCTGTGGCATCAGATGACTATTTTGTTGGTAGATGAGTCTGTGGGAGAGTGAGAGAGAGAGAGAGAGAGAGATGAGAGAGAGAGAGAGAGAGAGAGTGTGTGTGTGTGTGTGTGTGTGTGTGTGTGTGTGTGAGTGTGTGAGAGAGAAAGCCTGATATTGTAGCCTGACAGCTACAATATCAACCAGATTCCCTTAATAGTTCCTCTGTAAATTTACTTATCTCCTGCTATGTTATATTTATTAGCAATAAATATATCCAGACAACTGTATTCAAATGAATTCAGTTTTTTTTTTTTTTGCATCTCCCCTAATAATATTTCTAATGCTTGACAAAGTCGTGCAGAATTTATATTCAAAGCTTTCCTCCAAAGTGATTTTTATGGCTAATTTATCAGCTATATCTTCTTATAGTAATTCACTATGTGAATGAATGCCTAACGTTTTGCATTCAATTCTTTCTCTTCAAGTTCTTTAATATTTATACTTGGCTTCCACATTGATCATGTTTTAGTCATTTTCTAAGCCTTTAAGCCACTTGTTCTCTCTAGGCTGGAATACTGCTGTACACTAACCCTTTCAGGCAGATCCGTCGAATATACAGAGAACTTTTCTGCACGTATAGGCACGTATAGACACCTCAGTTACTAGGACTGCTTGCAGTCCCTTGACCTTAACTCCTTGGAACGCAGGCGAGAAAGATGCATCATAATTTACATCTCGAAAATCTTAAGCAAAAGACTCGGCAGGAGGTGTAACATCTCTCCAATGAAAAGTATAGATGATTTGAGTACACTAAGAGGTAACACAAGAAGTGACAGTGGTCAAATTGTGTTCAACTGCCTCCTAGGTTATATAAGAGGGCTTAACAGTAGACTCCTGTCTTCAAGAGGGAGCTGGACACATACCTTAAGACAATAATTAACCAGCAAGGCTCTAGTTCGTACGCTGGATAGTGTGCGGCTGGCAGTAACAGTTTGGCTGAGCAGGTCCTGATCCACCGCGAAGCTTGGATCGGGCCGCGGGGGCGTTGATCCCCGTAACATCCCCAAGGAAGACTCCTGGTAGTGATTACACTGAACCAGTAATGGTACAGGAGTCAAGCTCAGTATCATAAGTTACCTTTAATGTCACCAGAATGGTAGACATACGAATTTATAAAGAAGGAGGGTTATTAATTCTTAAGCCTGACTCAATGATAGTTATTATTCTTATCTAAAAAGGTGGCGACCTGAGAAGTGAGAAGGTTTGGATGCATCGGTGAATATAATTTGTAATATGTTCTTACAAACTGAATATAAGGTGTGGATCTCACAAGCCAGCAAGGAGCTTAGTCAGTGTTCTGAAGTCACAAGCCAACAAGAAGCTTAGTCAGGGTTCTGAAGTCACAAGCCAGCAAGGAGCTTAGTGTTCTGAAGTCACAAGCCAGCAAGGAGCTTAGTCAGTGTTCTGAAGTCACAAGCCAACAAGAAGCTTAGTCAGGGTTCTGAAGTCACAAGCCAGCAAGGAGCTTAGTGTTCTGAAGTCACAAGCCAGCAAGGAGCTTAGTCAGTGTTCTGAAGTCACAAGCCAACAAGAAGCTTAGTCAGGGTTCTGAAGTCACAAGCCAGCAAGAAGCTTAGTGTTCTGAAGTCACAAGCCAGCAAGGAGGTTGGTCAAGGTACTGAAGTCACAAGCCAGCAGCATGATTAAGAGGGGTTGTAGAATTTAATTAAAAGTATGAAACTTACATCATTCGTCCTTCTGGTCATTAAAAAATCCATTGGGAAACTTGTTTTATTACTGAGTATATCATCTCTAAATGGAGATACAGTACGATTATTTATATTTCACCAGTAATAGTTTTACTCGAGTGTTCAACTATTCCGAAAAAACAGTGACTAGCAAACATAATTACTTGGTTCCAGAAGATTTCCACCTTCTCGAAGCCTCTGCAGGAACAGAAATTTAGAAGGTATAAGGTTACAACATAAGAAAAAACAGTAGAACCATATATATCTGATTTCATCACATTAAAGTAACCTGTTCTTTTAAAAGACTAAAGTTAAAGAAGTAGTAATATACTGTATTATAGTGAATCTTCAAACAATGAAGAATCTTATTTTCGACAACTCATTTATAATTATTCCCACAGATATGTCGGGTGGTATTGGTGACTCGACTCGATATTTACGCTTCCACCAGTCTTAGTGAACACGTGTCTATTATTAATGTTTATTTTTTTTTTTTCATTTTTATTAACACATCGGCCGTTTCCCACCGAAGCAGGGTGACAAGCACCCCATAATCATGGAGTGCTTGTAGTAAGGAATCGTTCAGGCCTTTGTACACCGTGACGTCAGGCCCATGCTGGAATATGCAGCAGCAGTTTTGAACCCACACTTGGTCAAGCACGTCAAGAAATTAAAGAGAGTGCGAAGCTTTGAACAAGACAAATCTCAAAGCTAAGGGGGTTGTCCTTCCATCAGTGGTTGAGGAAAATCAACCTGATGACACTAGAGAACAGAAGGGATAAGGGAGACATGATTGCATAAAATACTGAGAGGAATTAACATGGTGAATAGGGACAGGGTGTTTCAGAGATGGGACACAGAAACAAAGGGACAGTCACAATTGGAAGCTGAAGACTTAGATATATCACAGGGATGTTAAGAAGTATTTCTTCATTCACAAAGTTGACAGGAAGTGGAATAATCAGGAGAGTGATGTAGTGGAGACAGGGTCCATACATAGCTTCAAGAAGAGGTATGATAAATCTTATGGAGCAGGGAGAGAGATGACCTAGTAGCAACCAGGGAAAAGGAGGGTCCGGGAACAATGAATCGACTCCGTGAAACCAGAATTTGGTTTGTATACACCCCCACACAACCCACATAGCCATATCTAGCTAAGGTCAGCTGTGTACAACATAGGTTACTAGAAATTTATTTAATATTGCTTAAAATAAAAGATATATATTTTTTGGTTAAGCTCAAATCGAGTTCTGCTGATTTATAGTAAAAACAATTTTTTATTATTCTAGTCTGGCAAAGATTCGGCATATTAGGCACGATATTGTGTGTGTGTGTGTGTGTGTGTGTGTGTGTGTACTCACCTAATTATGGTTGCAGGGGTCGAGACAGCTCCTGGCCCAGCCTCTTCACTGATCGCTACTGGGTCCTCTCTCTCCCTGCTCCCTGAGCTTTGTCATACCTCGTCTTAAAGCTATGTATGGTTCCTGCCTCCACTACACACTTGCCAGACTATTCCACTTCCTGACAACTCTTGACTGAAGAAATACTTTCTAACATCCCTTTGACTCATCTTAGTCTTCAACTTCCAATTGTGACCCCTTGTTTCTGTGTCTCCTGGAATATTCTCTGTCCACCTTATCTATTCCTTGCAGTATATTGTATGTCGTTATCATGTCTCCTCTAACCCCCTGTCCTCCAGTGTCATCAGGCCGATTTCCCTTAACCTTTTTCGTAGTACATTCCCCTTACCCCTGGAACTAGTCTTGTTACAAACCTTTGCACTTTCCATAATTTCTTGATGTGCTTGACTAGGTGTGGGCTCCAAACTGGTGCTGCATACTCCAGTATGGGCCTGACGTACACGGTGTACAGAGTCTTGAACGATTCCTTACTAAGGTATCGGAACGCTATTCTCAGGTTTACCAGGCGTCCACATGCTGAAGCAGTTATCTGTTTGATGTTTGGTTCCGGAGACGTGCTCGGTGTTATACTCACCCCAAGATCTTTCTCCCTGAGCGAGGCTTGCAGTCTTTGGCCACCTATCCTATACTCTGTGGTCTTCCTTGCCCTTCCCCTATCTTCATAACTTTGCATTTGGCGGGATTAAATTCGAGAAGTCAGTTGCTGGACCAGGTGTGCAGCCTGTCCAGGTCTCTTTGTAGTCCTGCCTGATCCTCATCTGACTCAATTCTCCTCATTAACTTCAGATCATCTGGGAATAGGGACACTTCTGAGTCTATCCCTCCCATCATGTCATTCATATATAACAAAAAAAAACAGCACTGGTCCTAGGACTGACCCCTGTGTGACCCCGCTCGTCACAGATGCCCACTCTGATACCTCATCTCGTACCATGACTCGTTGTTGCCTCTGTCAGGTATTCTCTGATCCATTGCAGTGCCCGTCCTGTTAAACGCGCCTGATCCTCTAAGCTTCTGCACTAATCTCTTGTGAGGAACTGTGTGGAAGGCCTTCTAGCAGCCCAAGAAAATATAATAAACCCATCCCTCTCTCTCTCTCGTGTCATACTTCTGTTACTTTGTTTTAAAACTCCAGAAGGTTTGTGACACATGATTTGTGTGTGTGTGTGTGTGTGTGTGTGTGTGTGTGTGTGTGTGTGTGTGTGTGTGTGTGTGTGTGTTTATAAATGTGTATTAATATGTCCATGTGAATAAATGTATATACATATGAAGTTATTACTAATTCTTCTTTTACAATAATAAAACATTTCTATGTTAATGTTAATAATATAACATCTAACCCTCGTAGACGTGCCTAAAGTATTGTCCATAACGCCACAGGTTAGAAACATCTGCTCTCATATAACACTGCTTATGTGCAGGTGATACTGCAGGGATTATGGGGGGGTATGCGTGTACATGTGTGTAATTATATATAAGTAGTCAAATACTCATCTGCCTATGTACTTACCGAATGGAATTCGTGAAGCAACTCTTCCCCGCTTTGCTTCAACGAAATCTCTGAAGCTTACACAGAATAAAAACCTTTACTGCAGTCTTCCAGCTCATACTGATAAGAGTTCAAGATCATGTATGATTCTCACCCTGCGTGATGCAGCATGACATGGGAAACAATTAGCTTTTTTTCCCCTGTTACTATCATATATTAGGGTAGTGCCATGCTGCTCTTGTAACAAATTTTACTAAATGATAAAAAAATATGAGCAAGGCAATATTTTTCCTATTTTTTCTAATCTGTGTAATAGGGAGCGACCAATTTCAGAAATGTATTGGAGAAGGCGAAAGAAGCCGGAAATAGACCTGACATGGGCAGAATCAATAGGAGGAAAATAAGAACCAGATTGTTCTAATGATACTGATTATAATTTCTATACTTTAAAGAATGTCCCTTATCATGTAGAGCATTTTGGGCAGTTTCAAAATTAAATTAAAACTACCAAACAATTATTTAATTTGGTTTATTTTACTAGAACATCGTGATTTGTAATTTTGAATATTTTATATTGCAATTTAGTTTATGTTCCATGATATATTGAGCTTCTACGTAATAGTTTGGTATAACATTTTTAAATACTGAAGTAGAACATATTTCGGTTATTACGTATACTGAAATATATTGTGATAGTGAGAATATTACTGTGACTGTTAAAATGATTTAGATCAACAGGGTTGTTGTAGTTGAACTGTTATTTAACATATGCTAACTAATTTAAGCAGAGTTTAAGTGTGAGAGAGGAGGTGATTTTTAACCATTGAATTGTAAGCAAGGTACCAATTATGAAGGGGAATCAGGGAAACTGGTTAGCCAGTCTTGAGTTCTGGAAATGGTACAATGCTTGCACTCTGAAGGAAGAGTGGGGACATTGTAATTTGAAGGGGCGTATGAATTGTAATGCTGGAGCGTCTCTGGCAAGACGGTGATGACGTGAGTGGTGGTGAAAGTGTTTCTTTTTTTTTGGGTCACGCCTCGGTGGAAGATTGCCGGTGTGTTTAAAAATGAAGCAGGTGACAAGGGGACTTTTTTCATTTTCTGGAAAGGAGTTCCTCTATAGGTTGAGTCATAGATGCTGTATATCAAAGAGATACTTATTTCTTGTATTGTGTCTGTGTTGTGTTGCAGCTCTCCAGGAAGAGGCGGAATGCTAGGCTGAACTTCATCCCAGTGCTCACTAAATGTCCTGTATAAATAAAACTCACAATAGCTGATGTAAATTTGTTGTACGTTGAGTAAATTCTCACTTTTGAATAGCGGGGAAGGGGAGGAGTTGGGTGTTTGTAACCTGATTGACTGATTATTCTAACGGTTAATCTGTTGGTTACTAATGAGTTTTAGCAGATCTGCTGAAGTAAATCTCTAAACACAGAAACTATAAGTATGGTAGCGATAGATTATTAAGTAGTACAATATGAGCAGTGCTGTTTGTGTGAGATGTGAGTATTGAACTTCAGGAGGAAGGCGAGATTCAAATGTTTATTTTTCAGATTTATTCCCAAATGACGAGAAAAATGTCTTGTCAATATTGAGAAAAGGTATATTAACTGCATTCCAAGAAGAAATCATCTCGAGTTCATCATTGCCTATGATGCTGAGGATAACGGGATCTGGATGGGATGTGACTAATATTTTGTCATCGACCAAAAAAAAAGTACATTTGGTAAGTCAGTGATATATTTGAGGAATAATTTTGGGTTAAGAATGCTATCTTGAGTCACCTCTTTGTTGATAGTTTGGGTTAATGAACTTCAGGTTGCAACCCCTGAATGGGTTACAATGATTATGTATATATATATAATGTATATTACCTTTTCATTTAATTTTATATTGCTTATATTTGCGATAATAGCTAAATCGCAAATGTATTGCCTTATATTGTTATTTGACGTAGCTTATGTTGTTAGGATGTATATAAAATGTGCTCAGTTAGTCTTGATTATCAAACTACTGTAATTATCGCTTGTCGCTCGTTATACTGCCGGCTTCTGAGCTGCGCTGTCCATGGGGCTATCACGTGATCGAGGGGGGGGGTGTCCTCACCTCTCGTGAAGTTTTCAGTCTGCTCTAGACTCGCTTGGTGGTTGGACAGATTGTCTGTCTCATTATTCTTTTTAGTTCTGTAGAACTCTGTTCACAGAACATAGTATAGACTTTGTGATTTTCGACGTTGTACTGAGGTTGTGTGTCACATAGACACTCTGAACATCTCAGGTCCTTAGCTATAGCTTCTGGCCTAATTTTGTACTGGTTTCTGTGCATTGTCACAGTCGGGTTTTCCTATGCTGAACTTAGATTCAGTAGTATGGGAGTTTTGTAACTTTTGTGGAGGATCTGCTGATGGTCCCTACTTAGTGTCGTTATATTATCTCCTTGATCCTGATTGTGTCGCAGTCGCATATTGCATTGCTATTGGGCTTAGCATTCTTTGTTGTTCAAGCAGACTGTTCGGGTTGCCAGTTTGTCAAGAAGTTAGTTTATTTGAGGATTTTGTCAGTCACTTGTTTAAGTCTTATTCGAGTCTTGAGAATAGCTAACTACTTAAGAGCACTTAACGCATACACACACTTGTACATATTTGTAATATCTTATTAAATGTTAATGTACCTGACGGTACTTAAGAATTATAAATGTTGATATGTGCTTTCAGCACAATAATATTGAACTCGAGAGATTGATTTTATTTTGATTGCTGTAATTTAATTTAATTTGATAATATACCTCTAGACTTAATAAATTTATTAAATTTTAATTTCTCTAGTTAGTAGCCTACCAGTTGTAATCCTAATGCACTATTGAACCATACTGAATTTTAATGGATAATTGGACAAGGATACTGACTACTTGTTACGAAAACCCAGTAACAGGCTGGATGCTAGAAGGGCAGTCCTTTCTAGTATTCACTGGAGATCTCTAAGCTTTTAGAATCGCGTTTTTTGTAACAAATGGGGGCCTGTCTGGGAGGTTCTTGAACCAAGGTGTTGGAGAAGTTGTCTAGTTTGACATACTAGTACTTCTATGATCAAACACTGAGTACTTTCCTAATCTGAAGACTTTGAGTTTAGTCTTGTACAACATACCAGGTGGATGTATGTACCTGACTGAGTCTCTTGATCCAAGGAGATGGAAATACTGTTTATGAGTACTAGCTCTAAGACAACCAACACTAAAATTCCTATTAGGATTATAGTTTTCCATAATCACTCTCTCGTAGTACAATTATTTTCGTGATGTATGCCAAAGTGAAACAGTTAATTGATACTCTGACTTTGTCTGAGTTAAGTACATTAAAACTTCAGACGTGTTGGCAAGTAGCCAAGTATCTCGGTGTGACGTATAACAGGAATTACACCGCAGAAACTGTCAGAGCATTAATTAAAGATATATTGTTTCCTGCTCATACAGAGATGTCAGATTATGATTCAGATTCTGAAAGCCTAGTGTCACAATTAGGAAGTATGGCTCTATTTGAAGTTGAAGAAAGAGGAACTAGAGCAGAAGTGAGCCTAGTGTCTGAGCCTAGTGTAGATCAGTTCTCGCTCGCTCCTTCCTTCACTGACACTATAGTACAGAGTATAGCTGTTAGTATGACACAGCCTAATACTAGTACAGTGTATACTACACCTGTATTTACTTATCCTAGACCAGATCTAGGCACTCTAGAGACGGCTGGACCAAGTGTCCGACCTAAGGACCGTCCAGACCATGTTAATTTCCCTACTCCTCCATTACCCACTGATCCTATCTCTCAGGAACAGTTTGAGAGGTTGGAACGCCTCATTATGTTGCAGACTGCACAAATTGAGGCACAGAGGAAATTGAACGAAGAAGATTTCCAAAGAGAAAATGTTCGTCTGTTAAGACAACAGACTGATATATCACAGGACACATTTAATGTGCAGAAAGCTGCATCCATGGTTCCTAAGTTTTTTGAAAGAGACTTAGACACCTATTTTGATGTGTTTGAGAACCAGGCATGTGCTATGAACTGGCCACGTAAGCACTGGGCAACATTGCTTCATACTGCTTTGACGGGAAAAGCTCAAACCTGTACTGCAGCTTTGCCATTTGCTAAGTACATTAGTTATGACGCTGTCAAACAAACTATTCTAGAGACATATAACTTGTTACCTGTAAGTTATCAAAGAGCATTTCGTACGTTACAACGACGACAAGATCAAACTTGTGTAGAGCTTGCTCATGAGAAAAAAGTTGCATTTGAGAGATGGTGTAGAGCTGCCAAGTGTAACAACTATGACAGCCTTGTTCAGTTGTTACTACACGAAGAGTTTAACAACTGTATGCCTGCTGACATACAAGAATATCTGATCGATCATACTACCTCAGATATTCTGGAAACTGCAGCATTAGCAGACAATTACGAGATTTCTCACAAACTTGTACGTACTAAAACACAGAGAAACAAGGTAACTAAAGATTGTCCTAGAAGTTGGCAACCTAAATCAGCTGCTCATTGCCGGCCTGATGTATCTGCTACTGTAACTTCTCGTACCTTTAGCAGGAAAACTCACAATCCTGAATCTGTCTCTGTGGCTAGACAGAAATCTGATATCGAGAAGAAGAAAGTTAAATGTACCTATTGTAACAGAAAAGGACATACTAGAGAGTATTGCTATAAGTTAGAAAGAGATACGAGAAACAGTCGTGCGGCTGGCGCCCCCACTCAAGTCGTATCCTCTTCCGTGCAACAAAGACACCAAAAGCCTAGCAATGCCTCTGATCCTACTGTTTTAGATAATGTTACTCAGGATAGATGACTAGCGTCAGAAAGTGTATCTGACAAAAAGATTCGTTCAGCGATGAGTCCTTACTTTTCGAGAGATAAAGTAGGATTTGACGAATCACATCTGAGATAATTTCTTTCAGAGACACTGGCAGTTATCTCACTTTATTAAGAGAAGATGTACTGCCCATAACTGACGATACCTATTGCAAGATAGATGTATTGTTAGAAGCCTATGGAGGGGCTGTTATAAAAGTGCCTCTGCACAAAGTTTATATTGAAACAAGCTATTATACTGGTTATATTTCAGTGGGTATATCCAGTGGTGTATTTCCCATCAGGTCAGTGGACTTGTTGATAGGGAACGATATCCTTCATGCTGGTATATGTAAAGAACCACTTGTGATTGATAATACCACTGATGATAATTATGCCATTGAAGCTTGTAGAGAGAAACCTATTTTATTTCCTCTCAGCGCAATTACTAGAGCTATGTCAAAGATTCAACAACCATCCTTGTCTCCTGTTGAGTTAGTGGATGACAATGATTTGGGCTTGAATATGTTGTTTAGTGACGCTCTGCGCCCAGGGTCATTAACACTGACTCCCCCCTGTCATCAACCTAGTCAAGACACAACTGACGTTAAATTTCTAACTCATGATGATTTAATCAAGGATCAGTTTGTTGATCAGTCACTGGAAAGACTGAGAGATATAGCAGTTACTGAGAGTGAAGCAAAGGATCTCGATAATTGTTACTATTATCGTAACGGTGTACTGATGGAGAAAAATACATGTAAGTTGTCCAGCTGAAGCTGGAGGTGCTGTCCTGAGAGACAGAAATGGTGAAGCTGGAGATACTGTCCTGGGAGACAGTAATGGTGAAGCTGGAGATTTTGTCCAGGTAGTCGGGAATTATACGCAGGAAGGAATACATATAAATGACCTCATAGGGGATAGGTGCCATAGTAGGGAAACAAGTGTAGTCAAAGATAAGATAAAACCAATATTGCAAACTAGAAATACCGCAGGAAATAGCAAACAAGAGGACTCCAATAGCAATAGTGAGGATAAATTACCAAAAACAACTGGTGGGAGCTCCATTGTTGGTGCTAGGGAGGATAGAAGACAGGGAAACATGCACCAATAGGGAATACAGTCACAGAAACCCAAGGCAAGCGGAAACCAAGCCTGTGCACATACTATGCACTTGGTATCTGCTGGCATGGGAAATTTGGAAAAACAGATGGGACGTGCAACTATGACCACCCTAGAAAATGCCATGCCCATATGACAATAGGAAAATGCAAACTCCCTTCCTGTAAGCTTTTTCACCCTGAAATGTGTACCTCTTCAGTACAGGAAAGACTGTGCTATAACTTAAATTGCCAGGCATACCATCTAAAGGGGACAAAAAGATACAAAACATCCAGGCCATGGGAAAACCTGGGTAGCCACAGCCACTCAAGAGGGAGAGGTTTTTTAGTGCCAGGAAGGAAAAAAAACTGGCAGGAAATGGCAGAAATCGTACACCAAATCCAGTCATTCCTGGAGTGGAACCACAGTCGATGGCCTCCACTCCAAACCAACAGATACAGATACTGAGGAAAAAAAATCCCCCCCCCCAGTACCAACAATACCACCAGTCCGATAACATTCTTCTTTGCAAATATACAGGGTCTAAAGCCAGCAACAAACAACAAAATACCTTTCATCCGTGGACTGCTTGCAGAGGCAAAGGCAATGTTCGCGGCTTTCACTGAGACCCACATAAAGGATCACTTGGACAATGAAATATGGATCCCAGGTTACAACCTATACAGATGTGACAGAGTGAACAGGCAAAAGGGGGGGTTGGCCTGTACATTGCAGAGTCACTTGTTTGCACAGAACTGCTTAATGCCTCAAATGACGTAGTGGAAGTTTTAGCAGTAAAGGTCGAGAACCAAAACCTAGTCATTGTGGTAGTCTACAAGCCTCCGGATGCAACATCCCAGCAATTCCAGGAACAGTTGTTAAAAATTGACCACTGTCTGGAAAATCTTCCAGCTCCTGCACCCAACATCTTGCTCCTGGGGGATTTCAACTTAAGGCACCTAAAATGGAGGAATATAGCAAATAATATTGTTGCAGTAATAACACCAGGAGGCAGCTCTGATGAAAACTCACACTCACACGAGCTTTTAAATCTCTGCACAAAATTCAATTTAAACCAGCAAATAATAGAGCCTACTAGACTGGAGAATACACTAGACCTCATATTCACTAACAATGATGATCTGATAAGAAATGTCACCATATCAAAAACAATATACTCAGATCACAACATAATTGAGGTTCAGACATGTATGCGAGGACCCCGACCGACAAAATGAGACTAGTCACGAGGGAGCATTCACCAAATTCAACTTCAATAACAAAAACATAAAGTGGGACCAAGTAAACCAAGTCCTAACCGATATAAGCTGGGAAGATATACTAAGCAACACAGACCCAAACTTATGCCTAGAACAGATTAACTCGGTGGCACTCGATGTATGCACAAGGCTTATTCCTCTAAGAAAAAGGAGGAGTAGATGTAAAATAGAAAGAGACAGGCGCTCCCTTTACAGGCGACGGAAAAGAATAACAGAGCGGCTAAAAGAGGTCAATATATCTGAAATGCGCAGGGGGACACTGGTCAGAGAAATAGCAAGCATCGAACTTAAGCTAAAGGAATCCTTTAGGAGTCAGGAATCGCGGGAAGAACTAAAAGCTATAAATGAAATCGAAAGAAACCCAAAGTATTTCTTCTCCTATGCAAATCAAAAACGAAACAAACGCCAGTATTGGGCCCTACTTAAAGAAGATGGGTCTACACAGATGACAGCAAGGAAATGAGTGAGCTACTCAAGTCCCAATATGACTCAGTTTTTAGCAAGCCGCTAACCAACTGAGAGTCAAAGATCAAAATGAATTTTTTTATGAGAGAGCCACAAAATTTGATTAACACAAGCCTATCCGATGTTATTTCCTGACGCCAAATGACTTCGAACAGGCGATAAATGACATGCCCATGCACTCTGCCCCAGGGCCAGACTCATGGAACTCTGTTTTCATCAAGAACTGCAAGAAGCCCCTATCACGAGCCTTTTCCATCTATAGAGAGGGAGCATGGACACGGGGGTCGTCCCTCAGTTACTAAAAACAACAGACATAGCCCCACTCCACAAAGGGGGCAGTAAAGCAACAGCAAAGAACTACAGACCAATAGCACTAACATCCCATATCATAAAAATCTTTGAAAGGGTCCTAAGAAGCAAGATCACCACCCATCTAGAAACCCATCAGTTACACAACCCAGGGCAACATGGGTTTAGAACAGGTCGCTCCTGTCTGTCTCATCTACTGGATCACTACGACAAGGTCCTAAATGCACTAGAAGACAAAAAGAATGCAGATGTAATATATACAGACTTTGCAAAAGCCTTCGACAAGTGTGACCATGGCGTAATAGCGCACAAAATGCGCGCTAAAGGAATAACAGGAAAAGTCGGTCGATGGATCTATAATTTCCTCACTAACAGAACACAGAGAGTAGTCGTCAACAGAGTAAAGTCCGAGGCAGCTATGGTGAAAAGCTCTGTTCCACAAGGCACAGTTCTAGCTCCCATCTTGTTCCTCATCCTCATATCCGACATAGACAAGGTTGTCAGCCACAGCACCGTGTCTTCCTTTGCAGATGACACCCGAATCTGCATGACAGTGTCTTCCATTGCAGACACTGCAAGGCTCCAGGCGGACATCAACCAAATCTTTCAGTGGGCTGCAGAAAACAATATGAAGTTCAACGATGAGAAATTTCAATTACTCAGATATGGTAAACATGAGGAAATTAAATCTTCATGAGAGTACAAAAACAAATTCTGGCCACGAAAAAGAGCGAAACACCAACGTCAAAGACCTGGGAGTGATTATGTCGGAGGATCTCACCTTCCCAAGGACCATAACATTGTATCAATCGCATCTGCTAGAAAAATGACAGGATGGATAATGAGAACCTTCAAAAACTAGGGAGGCCAAGCCCATGATGACACTCTTCAGGTCACTTGTTCTATCTAGGCTGGAATATTGCTGCACTCTAACAGCACCTTTCAAGGCAGGTGAAATTGCCGACCTAGAAAATGTACAGAGAACTTTCACGGCACGCATAACGGAGATAAAACACCTCAATTACTGGGAGCGCTTGAGGTTTCTAAACCTGTATTCCCTGGAACGCAGGAGGGAGAGATACATGATTATATACACCTGGAAAATCCTAGAGGGACTAGTACCGAACTTGCACACGAAAATCACTCACTACGAAAGAAAAAGACTTGGCAAGACGATGCACCATCCCCCCAATGAAAAGCAGGGGTGTCACTAGCACGTTAAGAGACCATACAATAAGTGTCAGGGGCCCGAGACTGTTCAACTGCCTCCCAGCACACATAAGGGGGATTACCAACAGACCCCTGGCAGTCTTCAAGCTGGCACTGGACAAGCACCTAAAGTCAGTTCCTGATCAGCCGGGCTGTGGCTCGTACATTGGTTTGCGTGCAGCCAGCAGCAACAGCCTGGTTGATCAGGCGCTGATCCACCAGGAGGCCTGGTCACAGACCGGGCCGCGGGGGCGTTGACCCCCGAAACTCTCTCCAGGTAAAAACCTGATAGTGTTTCCACCACAGTCAAGCATTTCGTAGTGTTACCAGTTACATTTCGTGAACAAGCCATTGATTTTGCTCACAACAGTCCCATAGGAGGACATTTGGGTGTCAAGAAGACACTCGGTAAACTGGCAAAACATTTTACTTGGCCAAAGATGAAGGAAACAGTAGCTGATCATGTGCGACGTTGCCACGTGTGTCAAGTGACAGGCAAGTCAGCACACTCACCTCCACCTCTCACTACGTTCATTAGTAGCAAAGTTCAGTTCATCTGGACTAGAGATTGTTCAGACTCGTTCAAAAGGTTGAAGCGCTTGCTATCTTCTGCTCCTGTGTTGAAGAGTCCTAATTTCAATCTTCCCCTTCTTTTTTACATATAGATGCGAGTGGTTATGCAGTGGGTGCTGTGCTGCTCCAGCAGTCAACATCCACTGATATTCTCCATCCTATATGTTACTATTCATCTAAGCTTAAACGACACCAGAAAAATTATGCCACAATTGAGAAAGAGGCTCTAGCTCTTGTGGTGTCCTTTGAACATTTTGACGAGTATTTGGGCACTTCCCCATTTAAAATTTACGTAATTTTATGCCCAAATACCTTTTGTTACTTGCTATCTCAAATTCAGTAAAGTAACTTTATCCCTCCAGCCCATATTAACTATATATACTCATGTCATGTCTAATTATTATATTTATATATTCACAGTAATGTTGTGTGGGGGGGAGACAAGCTGAATGTTGAGTGAGTAGTGTCGTGTGGGAGAAGGTACTGCGTGACGCAACACTGTCCTGTCGCAGACCCCCCCCTCACTACACACCTTAAGCTGTTTCATACTCAGATGTTCATACTGCCTCGCATTCCACCACCACTACTTAAGAGTGGAATGCAGTCTCCTCAACTATGATCGAGCCTCAACGTGCCCTCCTTGTCAGTGCTATACTGTCTCTACACTGATGTACATAACCACGAATATACAGAGATACGATACTGTGTACTGCCCTAGTACAAGGGGCATATCCTAGTGACGGACGCTGTGAAAGACATTAATGCAACTCCTAGTGCGCCCCTCTGTCGTGTTGGGGGGGGTGTTGCAACCCCTGAATGGGTTACAATGATTATGTATATATAATGTATATTACCTTTTCATTTAATTTTATATTGCTTATATTTGCGATAATAGCTAAATCGCAAATGTATTGCCTTATATTGTTATTTGACGTAGCTTATGTTGTTAGGATGTATAAAAAATGTGTTCTTTTAGTCTTGATTGTCAAAAATACTGTAATTATCGTTGTCGCTCGTTATACTGCCGGCTTCTGAGCTGCGCTGTCCATGGGCTATCACGTGATCGAGGGGGGGTGTCCTCACCTCTCGTGAAGTTTTCAGTCTGCTCTAGACTCGCTTGGTGGTTGGACAGATTGTCTGTCTCATTATTCTTGTTAGTTCTGTAGAACTCTGTTCAACAGAACATTGTATAGACTTTGTGATTTTCGACGTTGTACTGAGGTTGTGTGTCACATAGACACTCTGAACATCTCAGGTCCTTAGCTATAGCTTACTAAACCTAATTTTGTACTGGTTTCTGTGCATGTCACAGTCGGGTTTTCCTATGCTGAACTTAGATTCAGTTTTATGGGGAGTTTTGTAACTTTTGTGGAGGATCTGCTGATGGTCCCTACTTAGTGTCGTATATTATCTCCTTGATTGTGTCGCATCGCATATTGCATTTGCTATTGGGCTTAGCATTCTTTGTTGTTCAAGCAGACTGTTCGGTTGCCAGTTGGTCAAAAAGTTAGTTTATTTGAGGATTTTGTCAGTCACTTGTTTAAGTCTTATTCGAGTCTTGAGAAAATAGCTAACTACTTAAGAGCACTTTCACGCATACACACACTTGTACATATTTGTATATCTTATTAAATTTTTAATGTACCTGACGGTACTTAAGAATTTTTAAATGTGATATGTGCTTTCAGCACAATAATATTGAACTCGAGAGATTGATTTTATTTTGATTGCTGTAATTTAATTTAATTTGATAATATACCTCTAGACTTAATAAATTTATTAAATTTTAATTTCTCTAGTTAGTAGCCTACCAGTTGTAATCCTAAAGCACTATTGAACCATACTGAATTTTAATGGATAATTGGACAAGGATACTGACTACTTGTTACGAAAACCCAGTAACAGGCTGGATGCTAGAAGGGCAGTCCTTTCTAGTATTCACTGGAGATCTCTAAGCTTTTAGAATCGCGTTTTTTGTAACAGTTAATCTGTTGGTTACTAATGAGTTTTAGCAGATCTGCTAAAGTAAATCTCTAAACACAGAAACTATAAGTATGGTAGCGATAGATTATTAAGTAGTACAATATGAGCAGTGCTGTTTGTGTGAGATGTGAGTATTGAACTTCAGGAGGAAGGCGAGATTCAAATGTTTATTTTTCAGATTTATTCCCAAATGACGAGAAAAATGTCTTGTCAATATTGAGAAAAGGTATATTAACTGCATTCCAAGAAGAAATCATTTCGAGTTCATCATTGCCTATGATGCTGAGGATAACGGGATCTGGATGGGATGTGACTAATATTTTGTCATCGACCAAAAAAAAAGTACATTTGGTAGGTCAGTGATATATTTGAGGAATAATTTTGGGTTAAGAATGCTATCTTGAGTCACCTCTTTGTTGATAGTTTGGGTTAATGAACTAGTGTTATTGACTGTCACTTACTGACATCTAGCGGTGAGTCAGGACTTCATGTAAGCAATAGCATGCTATTGTGATATACAGTACTTAATCTTTTTCTACATCAATTAGAAGATCCTTAGGATATTCATTACTTATTAAAACTAACTAGACTGAGGCTGGCATCTTTATGTTAGCATCATTAGAGCTTTTTCCTGACCTGAAGCCAAACTGGCCTGGGTGGAGAATGTTCTGTTAGGAATAACTGCATACATTCGTTCGTTCGTATATATTCTTTCCAGATAATTTAAATAATGAAAGGTAAGTCTATATTTGGTCTATATTTATTGATTTCAGCTGAGTCTTTACCTTCGTGGAGTGCGGTAACATGTGCTAGTTTAGAAAATGCATAAGATTGACTTAATGCTAATTTAATGAATGAGGAGGATGTTATTAGAATTTTGTTTATGAAATATATAAAGAAGGAAAAATACTGGAGCTATCAAATAAGAATTGGATGTAAGAGATAAAAAAAAGTTTGCTTAGCATGCAGTGTTCATAAAATAAAATGATGAGAGAATGAAACTGTCACAATAAAGAAATATCTCGTCACAGATACTGATTAAGGCAGGAGCAGAAAAAAACATGAATGCTATAGTAATAACTATATATGCTACTATTACATAGGCTTGTGATGGATGGAAAAAAAAAAAACAGGATGTGGCTGAAAACAAAGACATCATTTGCTTGATGAGACCATAAAGAAGGAGGTATAACAATAGTTGGAAGTTGAACATTTTCAAAATATTCCTGGGCAAGGTCTGGGCCTCAGGGACGTTGACCCTAGGAGTGACCTCCAGGTATGTAGACTCCAGGTAGAGATAGCGAATAGGGAAGAGGTCATAGCATTAGTATAATTAGTAATAACTTCATATGTATATACATTTATTCAAATGGACACATTAATACACATATATACACATACACATACACACACACACTCAGATGAATCACAGGGATGTTACGAAGTATTTCTTCAGTCACAGAGTTGTCAGGAAGTGGAATAGTTTGGGAAGCGATGTAGTGGTGGCAGGATCCATACATAGCTTTAAGAAAAGGTATGATAAAGCTCATGGAACGGGAAGTGTGACCCAGTATCGGCCAGTGAACAGGCAGTGCCAGGAACTGTGACTCGGCCTCTGCAAGCTCAACTAGGTGAGTACACACGCGCACACGCACACGCACACGCACACACACACACACACACACACACACACACACACACATACAAACACACACACACACACACACGTTACGTTAGGCCCACATTGGAGTATGCAGCACCAGTTTGGAACCCACACCTAGCCAAACACGTAAAGAAACTAGAGAAAGTGCAAAGGTATGAAACAAGGCTAGTCCCGGAGCTAAGCAGTATGTCCTGAGCTTCGAATACATAGTAGAGTTACATGTGGAGAGAGAAGCAGGAAGGCCAGGACCAATGAAGACAAACTACAAGAGAGGGGACGACACAGGAATGAAGAATTTCCTACACGGGGTTCAGTGGGACAGAGAACTGGCAGGGTAGTCAGTAAATGAGATGATGGGATATGTGACAGCAATGTGCAAAGAAGCTAAAGAGAGGTTGGTACCTAAGGGAAACAGAAATAACGAGAAAGCCAGGATGAGCTCTTGGTTTACCCAAAGGTGTAAAAAGTTCAAATCCAAGTGTGCTAGAGAGTGGAAGAAGTATAGAAGGTAAAGGACCCAGGAGAACAAGGATTGAAGTCGTAGAGCCAGAAATGAATATGCTCAGGTAAGAAAGGAGGCCCAACGACAATATGAAAATGACATAGCAGCTAAAGCCAAATCTGACCCAAAACTGTTGTACAGCACATCAGGATGAAAACAACAGTCAAGGACCCAGTAATCAGGCTAAGCACGGAAGGAGGAGAGATCACAAGAAGCAAGCGCAAAGCATGTGAGGAACTCAACATGAGGTTCAAAGAAGTGTTCACAGAGGAGACAAGGGACTCCAGAAAGATGAAGAGGTGGGGTACACCACCAAGTGTTGGACACAATACATACAACCGAGGAAGAAGTGAAGAGGCTGCTAAGTGAGCTAGATACCTCAAAGGTGATGGGGCTAGATAACATCTCTCCATGGGTCCTGAGAGAGGGAGCAGAGGCACTGTGTGTACCCCTAGCAACAATATTCAACTCATCCATCGAAACAGGGCAACTACCTTTTTTAAAAAAGGAGACATACATGAAGCATTAAACTACAGACCTGTGTCCCTGATATGTATAGTATAAAAAGTCATGGAGAAGATTATCAGGAGAAGAGTGGTGAAACACCTAAAGAGGAATGAGCTTATTAATGACAGCCAACACGGTTTCAGGGATTTGAAATCCTGTATCACAAACCTACTGGAGATCTATGACAGGGCGACAGCAGTGAGACAAGAGAGAGAGAGAGGGGTGGGTAGATTGCATTTTCTTGGACTGTAAGGCCTTTGACACGGTCCACAAACAAAAAAGGCACAATACCGAGACTGGAATGATACACAAATAACCCGCACATAGAAGACAGGAGCTTATGACGACGTTTCGGTCCGACTTGGACCATTTACAAAGTCACACAGGAGATTAATGCAAAAGCTTGAAGACCAGGCAGGGATAACAAGGAAAGCACTACAATGGATCAGGGAATACCTGTCAGGAAGACAACAGCGAGTCATGGTACGTGGGGATGTGTCAGAGTGGGCACCTGTGACGAGTGGAGTTCCATAGGGGTCAATCCTGGGACCGGTGCTGTTTCTGGTATTTGTGAACGACATGTCGGAAGGAGCAGACTCCGAAGTGTCCCTGTTTGCAGATGATGTGAAATTGATGAGACAAATTCAATCAGACGAAGACCAGACAAAACTACAAAGGGTTCTGTCCAGGCTGCAGGCCTGGTCCGGCAACTGGCTCCTCGAGTTCAACCCCACCAAGTGAAAAGTCATAAAGATTGGGGAAGAGCAAAGAAGGCAGCAGATGGAGTACAGTCTAGGGGGTTAGAAACTACAAACCTCACTCAGGGAAAAAGATCTTGGAGTGAGCATAACACTAGGTACATCTCCTGAGGTGCACATCAACCAATTAACTGCTGCAGCATACAGGTGCCTGTGTGTGATAGGCCCATATTGGAGTATGCAGAACCAGTTTGGAACCCAAGCACTTAAAGAAACTAGAGAAAGTGCAAAGGTTTGCAACAAGATTAGTCCCTGAGCTAAGGGGTATATCCCTTGTGGAGAGGTTAAGGGAAATCGACTTGACAACACTGGAGGACATATAAAATACTGAGAGGAATTGACAAGGTGGACAGAGACAGAATGTTCCAGAGATGGGAAACAGCAGCAAGGGGAAGTTGAAGACTCAGATGAATCACAGAGATATTAGGAAGTATTTCTTCAGTCACAGAGTTGTCAGGAAGTGGAAAAGATTGGGAAGTGATGTAGTGGAGTACCGGAGCATGTACCTCGACTGAGACAGAACACAAGAAGAAAGGATGATACTGAGAGAGAGGGTGCAATGTCGCAAGGAGGAATGGGAGGCAAGGAAAGCGGTTAGCAGGAGGAACAAGACCCAGCGGGAAGAACAAACACAACCTCCTCCAGTACCACCCGCAGAAGGAACCCAACCATGGTAATCTCAATGCAATCAAACAACCCAATCCAAAACCCACACACTGCACCCTATGCATCCATGCACCTCACCACAAACCCCACCGCAACAATAACCCACAGTAAACCACACACTGTACCCTCTGTCCCCATCACCCTCACCACAACCCCTCCCCAGTAACATACAGCAACCCACACACTGTACCCTCTGTCCCCATCCCCTTCACCAAAAACCCCACCCCCACAGTAACCCACAGCAACCTACACACTGTATCCTCTATCCCCATCTCCCTCAACACAACCCCCACCCCCAATAAAAGCCCCATAGGCCCTCTCCCCCCATTCCCCACACCACAGGCCTCACCCCACACGCAACCCCCTATAGCCCCCCCACCAGAGCACCTGCTCCCCCAAACCCACCATTCTCCCAGGACCACAGTTATAGAAAAGAAGTTGAAGGTTTGGTACACGAACGAAGATGGAATAACGAATAAATGTGAGGAGTGGCATGAAAGAATAAAGGAGATGTCCCCGGACATCATAGCAGTCAGAAAAACAAAACTCACTAGGACAATAACAGATGCAATCTTCCCACAGGAATATCAGATCCTGAGGAAGGATGGAAGGAGCAGAGGGAGAGGAGGGGTTGCACTGGTCATTGAAAACCGATGGGGATATCAGGAAATGGAAGGAATGGACGAAAATGGAGAAAGGAATTACATAATAGGTACAGTTCAGTCAGGGAAACATGAGGTAGTCATTGCACTGATGTATAACCCACCACACAACTGCAGGAGGCCCAGAGAGGAATATGAGTGCACCAGAGCAATGGTGGACACAATAGCTGAGATAGCAAGAAGAGCTCACTCGAGTAGAGCAAAGCTACTGGTTATGGGCGACTTCAACCACAGGTAGATTGGCTGGGAAAACCTGGAGCCACATAAGGGTCCCGAAACATGGAGAGCCAAGATGATGGATGTGGTACTGGAAAACATCATGCACCAACATGTTAGGGACACTACCAGAGAGAGAGGGAAGGATGAACCAGCAAGACTGGACCTTGTGTTCACCCTAAATAGCTCAGACATCGAGCACATCTCTCATGAAAGGCCCCTTGGAGTGAGTGAACACGTGGTTCTGAGCTTTGAAAACATCGTAGAGCTACGAGTGGAAAGGGTAACAGGAGTAGAAAGGGAAAAGCCAAACTGTAAAAGGGGGGACTACACATGAATGTTTACCTTCCTGCAGGAAGTTCATTGGGAAAGAGAGTTGGTAGGAAAGTCAGTAAACGAAATGGACTACGTAACAACAAAATGCAAGGAGGCGGAGGAAAGGGTTGTTCCAAAGGGTAACAGAAATAACGGGAAGAACACAACGAGTCCTTGGTTTACCCGAAGGTATAGAGAGGCAAAAACTAAGTGCACTAGAGAATGCAAGAAGTACAGAAGGCAAAGAACCCAGGAAAATTAAGAGATTAGTCGGCGAGCCAGAAACGAGTATGCAGAGAAAGGAGGGAGGTCCAGTGGCAGTACGAAAACGACATAGCATCGAAAGTCAAGTCTGGCCCGAAACTGCTTTACAGCCACATCAGGAGGAAGACAGCAGTCAAGGACCAGGTAATCAGGCTGAGGATAGAAGGTGGGGAGCTGACGAGAAGTAACCAAAAAGCATGTGAAAAGCTCAACACGAGATTTCAGTAAGTATTTAGAGTGGAGGCAGAAGGGACACTAGGAAGACAAAACAGAAGGGTACACCAAGAAAGGATATACCAACAACTGTTGGATGAAATACACACAACCGAGGATGAGGTGAAGAAGCTCCTAAGTGGCCTTGATACCTCAAAGGCGGTGGAACCGGACATCTCTCAGTGGGTCCTTAGAGAGGGAGCAGAGACACTGTGTGCCACTAACCACAATCTTCAACACATCCTTTGAAACTGGGCAACTACCTGAGGTATGGGAGATGGCAAATGTAGTCCCCATCTTAAAGAAAGGAGACAGAAACGAAGCACTCGAGTATAGACCAGTGTCACTGACGTGTATAGTAAACAAAGTCATGAAGAAGATTATCAAGAAGAGATTAGTGAAATTAAGACACATGTGCAACATCTGGGTATCTTTATTGTAGACGTTTCGTCATCCAGTGGCTTTATCAATACAAATTCTAGGACATAACTTGAAGACAGTAGGACGATATACAGAAGATGAGGTAATCAGTCCCTCAACCTAGGAGTAGGTGCGAAGAGCACCGTAGTCGTGGAGATTCTGAAGCAGACGCAAGGCGCCTGACTCTTATATACTAACGTCAGGTGGAAATGGGATGGGTAGCAAACGAGGGCTTATTCACTGGTAGGCGGGATTCCCCAGTGGAAGTAGGTCCTACCCAAAGAGATGGGTTAATTGTAGTAATAGTTGTCATAGTCGAGAAGGTTATGTACATGTCCTCAGAATCAAGATTCCATGATGTTGCAGTGTCTGACAAGTTGTACAAGAATGGTATATAATACCGACAAGATGAAATTATTGATAAAGCCACTGGATGGCGAAACGTCTACAATAAAGATACCCAGATGTTGCACATGTGTCTTAATTGCAGTTTCACTGGAGAATATTCACCCTCATTGTCGCAACTAGAACTGCTTTCAATAGCTTTGAAATCACTATCACTATCACTGCTCACATCTTAGTCTTGGACACAGGCAAATAGTTTCCTCTTTCATCCTGGTACAGATGAACGTGAATGAGACGGCCCAGCACCAGAGGTGGAAGGTTGTGGGTTACCTGGATTTTCATCACTAATTATGTTATCCTGGGCGCTGCTTTCGGTCACACCCTCTCCAAAACCATGAAATTCACTTTCACTTGCACTTCCATCGCTGTTAGAGCTATCACTTGGAAACAAAAGACCTCCAATCCGCCGAGGAGTGAGGAACTTCTTACCGCGAGGCATGGTGAAAATGGACTACCAAGATGGCATTCCCACAATGCACCACTGAGTCCCCGATTTTTTTCACAGGGCGCACACCTACCATGCAGACCCATTCTCTCACATGTAGGCCTACCAGCTTTTTCCCACTTGATTTGAAGCCGCTAGAATTTATGCGTATTAATACGTCAAACACGGTGGCTCATAAGACATATACGACCAAAACAGTCAAAGGGTTAATTGTTGTTGAAGGGGTCGAGTCATAGCTCATGGCCTCGCCTCTTTACTGGTCGCCTCTAGGTCACTCCCTGCTCCGAGAAAATTATCACACATCTTTTCAAAACTATATACAGATCCTGCCTCCACCACATTCCTTTCAAGACTATTCCACTTCCTGACGCTCTGTGACTGAAGAGATACTTCCTAACATTCCTGTGGCTCAACTAAGTCTTCACCTTCCAATTATGACCCCATGCTGCCGTGTCACATCTCTGAAACATCCTGTCCCTGGTCACCTTGTCGATTCCTCTCAGTATTTTATGTGTTATCATGTCCGCCCCTGTCCCTCCTATCTTTCAGTGTTGTCAGGTCGATTTCTCTTAACCTTTCCTCGTAGAACATGCCCCTTAACTCCGGGACTAGGAGCCATTTGCTGGGCTAGGCCTGCAGCCTGTCCAGATCCCTTTTTAGGCCTGCTTGGTCCTCCTCCTTCCGTCATGTCATCCACATATACGTACCAGAAACAGCACCGGCCCTCGGACTTACCCCAGTGGAACCCCCGCTTGTCACAGGCGCCCACTCCGACAGCTCGTTGCGTACCACGACTCGCTGCTGCCTTCCTGTCAGGTATTCTCTGATCCATTGCAGTCCTTCAGCTTTTGCACTTATCTCTTGTGTGGAACTGTGTCAAAAGCCTTCCTACAGTCCAAGAAACTACAATCTACCTACCCCCCCCTCTCTCTCTCTCTCTCTTTTGTCTTACTGCTGTCACCTTGTCATAGAACTCAAGTAGGTTTGTGACAGAGGATTTCCTGTCCCAGAATCCATTCTGGCTGTCGTTGATAAGCTCATTCCTTTCTAGGTGCTCTACCACTCTTCACCTGATAATCTTCTCCATGACTTTACATACTATACATGTCAGTGATACTGGTCAGTAGTTTAGTGCTACATGTGTGTCTTCTTTTTTTAAAAATTGGGACTACATTTACTGTCATCCATTCCTGTGTCCACTTGGTGCACTGAGCGTCTCGAGCCTCCCATCCACATTCTTAGCAAAAACGTCCCTCTGAACGAGTCTGCTAAGATCTCTTACTCATTTCTGCGACTTTACTAGCTTCTGATGATGTGTTGATTGCAACACGAGACGCCTGGAGCTATGATTCAACCCTCTCCCTCTCTGTTGTTCTTATGTATCTTGTATCAGAAGATGCGTACGAGGTAGAGAGGCAGTAGACACCGAATGACTCACACATGACAGTGCCCGGTACCCTATGCAAGAAATATTGTGTATTAAAGAATTCGATGACAGCCAATCCACAACCAGTGATACTGTTGTAATGACCTAATGAATGTAACATCACTGACATGGCAATTTCAAAAATTTCGGTCGGACTTTTGTATTATAATATATAAAAGACTACATTCTGAACAAGTTTCCAGTATAAAGGAAGGCCACTCATAGGCGTTCATATATCCAGTGTTACTCTATGAAACAAGTAGAAAAAGGAATGCCTTTCTATGTTTGTGAAAGCTTACTGAGTGTGTAGGCCAGAGTTTCTTGATGAGGAAATTAGGAAAATCTTTAGTAGAGATGTTGATCAATAATTCCCCTCTCGGATGTTTAGTGGATTCTGTGCAATATCTGCAACTTATCTTATGTGGGGTAGACTTGCAAACCTGTAGATGTTAGAATAACACAACACCAATATTCATTACAAACAGGTCAGGAGTTTACAACAATCCCGTACAATGGTCAGAAGCCAAAGTCCAAGTTACTTGTACCTCACGGCTGGAAAGAAATATTTTAGAATCGGCAGTTATAAAACACGATAAACTTCATTATATAAAAAGTGTCGTGGATTATTCAAACTCGATACATGTATAATTGAGGCCATCGTGAACAGCCTAAAACCGGATTTCTATATGAAAGCCTTGGATTGTCTTCAGTGTCGTAGTTCCACACTGAGGAATTAGGGCCTGTTTTCCTTTTAATTCATGTTAGACCGGAGTCTGCCCAAGAGTCTGGTGTGACAGATAAACTATGGCCGTCGTCCTCCAGATAAACTAGAGATGTCTCCCTATAGTTTTAAGTGAGTCAGTCGTAGACCCGGGAATTTTCCTGAGACAATTACCAGATAATTCTATATTCATAATGAAAAGCCTTTTTTTTATCATATTGAAATTTGACCATTTTTTTTATAATTGCCGTGTCACTATTGTTGTGGTTGCTTAGTGATTATTGCACACTGAATATTTACGGGCTTAATGTATACGTTTATATTCTGTAATATGTTGTCTGCTTTTTTCTGTCACTTGGAACTCTTCTTAGTGCCAAGCCTCGTTATCCTGGAGAGAACTATTCCCATAAACTGTTCTTTCTGGATATCCTGCTCTATTTCTGCAAATTTGCATGATCCTGGTGGTGTGTTGTTTGCAACCTGAAAAGCTTACACACACTATACATAGTATATATATATATATTATATATATATATATATATATATATATATATATATATATATAATATATATATATATATAATATAATATATAATAAATATATATATATATAATATATATAAATATATATATATATATATATATATATATATATATATATAGGTAGTAGGTTGGTAGACAGCAACCACCCAGGGAAGTACTACCGTCCTGCCAGATGACTGTGAAATAGAAACCTGTAACTGTTTTGCATGATGGTAGGATTGCTGGTTTCTTTTTCTGTCTCATAAACACGCTAGATAACAGGGATATCTTGCTACTCCTACTTACACTTTGGTCACACTTCACAGACACGCACATGCATATATATATATACATACATCTAGGTTTTTCTCCTTTTTCTAAATAGCTCTTGTTCTTCTTTATTTCTTCTATTGTCCATGGGGAAGTGGAACAGAATTCTTCCTCCGTAAGCCATGCGTGTTGTAAGAGGCGACTAAAATGCCGGGGGCAAGGGGGTTTTTAAAAAAATTAAAATTTTTTTAAAAACAAAAAAAAAATTTTTTTTTTTTAAAATTCCTGTTTTTTTTTTTTTTTTTTTTCCCCAATTTTTTTTAAAAGGAAAAATTTATTTAAAAAACCCCTTTTTGGGTTTTTTTTTCCCCCTTTTAAACTCTTTTTTTGGGGTTTTTTTTGGGGGGTTTTTTTTTTGGGGGTTTTTTTTTCCCGGGTTTTTTTGGGTTTTAAAAATTTTTGGGTTTTTTTTTTTTCCCTTTTTTAAAAATTTAAAAAAATTTTAAAAATTTTTAAAAAATTTTAAAAAAAAATTTTAAAAAAAAAAAATTTTTTTTAAAAAAAAAAAAAAAATTTTTTTTTTTAAAAAAAATTTTAAAATTTTTTTAAAAATTTTTTTTTTAAAAAATTTTTTTTTAAAAAACCCCCGGGTTTTTTCCCCCCGGGGGGGTTTTTTAAACCTTTAATTTTTTTTTGGGGGAAAAAATTTTTTTTTTTTTTTTAAAAAAAATAAAAATTTTTATTTTCCCCCCCCGGAAACCCCCCGGGGGGCCCAAAAAAAAAAAATTTTTTTTTTTTTTTTTAAAAAATTTTTCTTTTTTTTCCCCCCCCCCCTTTTTTTTCCCCCTCCCCAAAAAAAAAAAGGGGGGGGAAAAAAAAAAAAACCCCCTTTTTTAAAAAAAAAAAAAATTTTTTTTTTTGGGCCCCCCCTTTTTGGGGGGCCCTTTTTGGAAAAAAATTTAAAAAAAAAAAAAATTTTAAAAAAAAAAAAAAAAAAAATTTTTTAAAAAAAAAATTCCCCCCCTTTAAAAAAAAAAATTTCCCTTTTTTTCCCCAAAAAAAATTAAAAATTTTTTAAAAAAAAAAAAAAATTTTTTTTTTAAAAAAAAAATTTTAAAAAAAATTTTTAAAAATTTTTTTTTTTAAAAAAAAAAAATTTTTTTTTTTTTGGGTGAAAAAAACCCCAAAATTTAAATTTTAAAATTTTTTTTAAAAAAAAAAAATTTTTTTAAAATTTTTCCCCAAAACCGGGGGAAAAAAAATTTTAAAAAAAAAAAAAGGCCCTTTTAAAAAAAAATTTTAAAAAATTTTTTCCTTAAAAAAAGGGGAAAAAAAAAAACCCCTTTTTTAAAAAAATTTTTTTTTTAAAAAAAAATTTTTTCCTTAAAATTTTTTTAAAAAAAAATTTCAAAAACCCCCCCCGGGGGGGTTTTTTAAAAAAAAAAGGGGTTTTTTTTTAAAAAAAAACCCCTTTTTTTCCCCAAAAAAAGGGGAAAAAATTTTTTAAAAAAAAAAAAAATTTTTTTTTTTTTCCCCTTTTTTAAAAAAATTTTTAGAAAAAAAAAAAAAAATTTTAAACCCCTTTTTTAAAAAATTTTTTTAAAAAAATTTTCTTTTTTTAAAAAAAAAATTTTAAAAAATTTTTTAAAAAACTTTTTTTTTTTTTTTTTGGGGGGGGTTTTTAAAAACCGGTTTTTTTTTTTTTTTTTTTCTTTTTAATTTAAATTAAAAAAAAAAAAGGGGGTTTTTCCAAAAAAAAAAAAAAAAAAACCAAACTTAAAAAAAAAATTTTTAAAAAAAAACAAAAAAACCCCCCAAAAAAAAAATTTTTTTTTTAAAGGTTTTTAAGAACCCCAAAAAAATTTCCCTTTCCCCCTTTTTAAAAAAATTTTAAAAAAATTTTTTTTTTTTAAAAAAAAATTTCAAAAAATTTTAAAAATTCCCCAAAAAATCCCCAAAAAAAATTTTTTTAAAAAAAAATTTTGGTTTTTTAAAAATTTTTTTTAAAAAAAAATTTTTCCTTTAAAAAAAAAAAAGGGGGCTTTTTCCCCCCTTTTAAAATTTTAAAAAGGGTTTTAAAATTTAAAAAAAAAAGGTTTTTTTTAAAAATTTAAAAGGGGCCAAAAACCCAAAATTTAAAATTTTTAAAAAAATAAAAAGCAAATTGGGGGGGAAAGGGTTTTTTTTTTTTTTTTTCCCCAACCCCAAAGGAAAGGGAAAAAATTTTTTAAATTTTCCCTTTTTTAAAAAAAGGGGGGAAAAAGGGGGAAAAAAAAAAACCCCAAAAAAAAATTTTAAAAAAAAAATTTTTAAAAAAAAAAAGGGGTTTTAAAAAAAAAAAAGGGGGTTTTGGGGCAAAAAAAAAAATTTTTTTTTAAAGGAAAGGGAAAAGAAAAAAAAAAAAGGGGAAAAAAAAAAAAACCCCCTTTTTTTTTTTCCCCAAAAAAAAAAAAAAAATTTGGGGGGAAAAAAAAAGGGGAAAAAAAAAGGGGGCCCCCCTTTTTTTTGGGGGGGGGGGGGGGCCCCCCCCCTTTTTTCCCAAAGTTTTTTTTAAAAAAAAAAAAAAAAAAAAAAAAAAAAAATTGGGAAAAAAAAAAGGGGGCCCAAAAAAGGGAAATTTTTGAGGGGAAAGGAAAAAAAATTTAAAAAAAAAAAAAAACCCCTTTAATAAAAAAAAAAATTTTTAAAAAAAAAA
The DNA here is from genome assembly GCF_026875155.1 of Cherax quadricarinatus. NCBI lineage: Eukaryota > Metazoa > Arthropoda > Malacostraca > Decapoda > Parastacidae > Cherax > Cherax quadricarinatus. Next base: position 11,216,938 of record NC_069472.1, read on the forward strand.
TTAAAAAAATTTTTTCCCCAAAAAACCCCTTTTTTTAAAAAAAAAAAAAACCCCCAACCCCCCAAAACCCAAAAAAAAAATTTTTTAAAAAATTTTTTTTTTCCCCCCGGGGGGTTTTTTTAAAAAATTTTTAAAAAAAAAATTTTTTTAAAAAAAAAAATTTTTTTGGGGGTTTTAAAATTTTTTTTTTAAAAAAACCCCTTTTAAAAATTTTTTTTTTTTTTAAAATTTTTTTTAAAAATTTAAAAAAATTTTTAAAAGGGGCCCCCCCCCAAAAAAAAAAAATTTTTTTTTTTCCCCCCCAAAAAAAAATTTAAAAAAAATTTCAAAAAATTTTCCCCCAAAAACCTTTTCCCTTTTAAAAAAAAAATTTTTTTTTTTTTAAAAATTTTTTTAAAAAAAAAACCCCCCTTTAAAAAAATTTAAAAAATTTATTTTTTGGGCTTTTAAAATTCCGGGTTAAATTTTTTAAAAAAATTTTTTTAATTTTTTTTTTAAAAAAAAAATTTTTTTTAAAAAAATTTTTTTTTTTAAAAAAAAATTTAAAATTTGGGAAAAAAAAATTTTTAAACCCAAATTTTCCCCCCAAAAATTTGGAAATTTTTTTCCCCCCCTTTTTTTTTTTAAAGTTTTGGCCCTTTTTGATTTTTTTAAAAAAAAATTTAAAAAATTTTTTTTAAATAAAAAAAAGGGGTTTTTTTTTTTTTTTTTTTTTTTTTAAAAAAAACCCCCCCCCCCCCTTTTTTTTTTTTTTTAAAAAAAATTTTTTTTTTTCCCCCCCCCCTTTTTTAATTTTTTTTTTTTCCCCAAATAAAAAAAACCTTTTTTAAAAACCCCCAAACCCAAAATTTTAAAATTTTAAAAAAAATTTTAAAAGGGTTTTTAAAAATTTTTTTTTAAAATTTTTTCCCCAAATAATTTTTGGGAAAAAAATTTTTTTTAATTTTTTTTTTTTTTCCCCCCCCCCCAAAAAAAAAAAAAAAGGGGGTTTTTCCCCCAAAAAAGGTTTTTTTAAAAAAAAAATTTTAAAATTTTTTTCCCTTTTTTTTTTTTTTTTTAAAAAAAAATTTTAAAAATTTAAAAATTTTTAAAAAAATTTTTTTTTTTAAAAATTTTTTTTTTTCCCCCTTTTTTAAAAAAAAATTTTTTAAACAAAAAGGGTTTTTTTCCCCCCCAAAAAATTTAAAATTTTTTTAAATTTTTTTTTTTTTAAAAAATTTAAACCTTATTTTTAAAAATTTTTTTTTTTAAAAATTTTTTTTTAAAAATTTTTTTTTTTTAAAAAAAAAATTTATATATATATATATATATATATAAATATATATATATAATATATATATAAAAAAAAAAATTTTTTTTGGGGAAAAAAAAAAAAAAAAAAAAATTTTTTTTTTTTTTTTTTTTTAAAAAATTTAAAATTTTTTTTTTTAAAAAAAAAAATTTTTTTTCCCCCCAAAAAAAAAAAAAACCCTAACCTTATTATAACAAGAACAATTTATTTTAGCCTAACCCCCAAATAAATAAAAAAGAGATTTGTTTACAATAAATTTTTTCTTTAAAAAAACAAGAAATATATTTTTTTTTGTTAGGTTCAGAATGAATTTTTGGGGAAAATATGCATACAGAAATTTTCGCTTGTTTTTTTTATTTAAGTGAGCGTTTTAAATTTTAAACTAAGGGTGAGGTTAACCAAGAAATTTAAAAAGAAAAAAGGGGGGTGGTGCTTTAAAGGGATATGGGAGCAAAAAACATTATCTATGGAGGCAAAGAAAAAGGGAAGGGATGAAAGTATAGGTACCAACAAATTTATATGGGTGTGAAGCTTTGGGGGGTAAATGCTGCAGCGAGGAGGCGGTTTTGGAAAGGGGTGGGAGTCCCGTCTAAAAGGGGAAAGTGTGGTGTAAAAATTATGCAGAGGGAAATTTGAAGTGGGGGAAATTAGGAGAAAAGGTTTTGGAGTTAATAAACTTTTTATCAAAGGGGTGGGAAAAGGGGTTTTTTTGAAGTGGTTTGGTCATTTAGAGAGAATGGATCAAAGTGAATGACATGGGGCTTTTTAAAACTGTAGGGAAAGGGGAAGGCCCGGGGGGGGAGTCCCTCCCCGGGAAAAAGGGGGGGGGGGAAAAGGGGGAAAGGGGGTTTTTTTGGGGGAAAGGGGGTTGGACTTCCAGCAAGCCCTGGTGGGGCGTATTTGGGGGTGAATGGAGAAGAAAGGTATTTTAAAAACCCGAAAAACTGTTAGAAATTTTTTGGGAGGGGAATATTTAGTGAAAGGGTTCAGGGAAAAACCCCGGGTTTTTTTTTATTAGCCCGGGCTTGATCCCCGGAAATGGGGAAAATACAATTCCCGCACTCTAAAGGGGGGTTTGGGATATTGGCATTTTTAGGGTTTTGTTATTTTTTTTCTTTTCACGAAATTCTTTTTAAAAAATTGTGTTTTGGGCAAAAACAGTGATTATCTTGGGGTGAGGTAAAGTGTTTAAAAGATGAAAAAAAATTCTTTTTTTTTGGGGGTTTTTTTTCCCTTTTGGGTCCAAACCCGCCTCGGGGGGGGACGGCCAACTTTTTCCCTTTATATATTTATATTATTATATATATATATATAAATATATTTAAAATTTTTTTTAAAATAATTATTATTATATATATAAAATATATTTAAAAACATGCAGCCTGGTTTACAATAATGTTTCTTCCTTTTGAGGTCAGGAAAGTATAGTAGAAGTGAAAAAAGGGTTAAAACCCTACTTGAGGCCCCCTGGGTCCCCACGTTAAAAAAACAACTGGTTGTAAACAAGACTGCCTGGCTTTTGGACAAACTTTTGGCCGAGTGGTGTTTGACATTTTTAGGGGGAAAATTGCCAGTCTTCATTTAAAGTGGGTTCGAACCTAACTGCGTTTTTTCCTGTATTTTCATCAGTTTGTTTTTCTCCCCTGGCCCCCCGAGTGATTCATTGGGCCGCTTCGGCCCCAAAAAGGTATATCTTTGGGGATCTCTTTTTTTCTTTTGGCTCTTAAAAATTTTTTAAAGAAATTTAAATTTTGGCGGAAAAGAAATGGGTTTAGGGTTACTCCCCCCAAAAGGGTTTTTTGAAAACCCTTTTTTTCTTTTGGAAGCCCCTCCCAAAGGGGGGGTTTTTCCCTTTATGTTGGTGAGGGGGGTCTTGATTTTAAAAAATTGGATCGTGCTCCAGTTCCCCGAATAAAACCTGGGAAGCCTTTTCCCCATTCCCCCCCCCCGGGCCCGTATAAACCTCCGGGGTTTGCGCCTTCCCCCCTTTTTATAATAATTTAAAAAATCCTCTTATGAAATATTTTTTCCCCGATTTTGTTTTTTTATTGAAAAAAGTTTGATTTTCTTTTTTTTCGTATATATTTTACGTTTTTTAAAATATTTTACGTATATTTTCTTTCGTATATATTACATACTTCGGGAAATGTAAAAGAGTTAAGAAAACTTTAAATTTTGTAACTGAGTATTTGGGGGAAAAGGGTTTTTGCCAGAGTAGGGAATTTACCCCTGTGGGCGGCCCCCTGGAAAAAGCTTTATAAGCTGACCGTCAGGGGTAATTCATTCATACGGAAATTCCCCCCCCTGCTCGGTAAGACTTATTTGGGTTTTTTCACCCGGGGGTGTCCTTTTATTCGGGCCGGGGCACATACCGGGGCCCGGGGGGGTTTATCCCCCGAAAAAAACTTCCAGGTGTTCTCCAGGTATACATACGGTTTTACAAAGGTTAATACTGACATTGTTATGTCCCTCAACCCTTTTCCTCACGTTACGTATTTTTTTTTTTTAATTCTTCTGAACTTCCATATTTTTTGGTCGAAGTAAAAATGCATGAAACCGGGCCCGTGCACTTAACTGGTCCTAGGAGGGAAAAATACTATCCCTTTATGTGTAGAGGGAAAGGGACCATGAAGACTTATGGCGACCAAGTTGAAACTATTTCCGGGCAAAATGGTTTTTCCATATGTGGGATCAATCACAGCCAAACAGGTCAAAGTAACACCTTCCCTTGTTACTGTCCTCACGTACCCTTTACTCCTTCCCGGGGAAACATCCGTTTTTCTCCGATGCAAATTAACCCCTTCCAGTCATGCTGCTAAATTTTTTTCCTAATTTAAAAACCCCCCAGGGTTTAAAATAAAATTTCGATCCAAAAAAACAAAGTCATTATTTTTTTATTTATATTAAGGGTTTTTGTAACATTTTTTAATTTAGTTTTTAACTTATTTTTTCCTCGTTAGCAATTTTTATAATAAGGGGTTTTTTAACTATTTTTATATTAAAAGAAGGTACTTGTTCAAAACTAAGGATTATTAATTTGTTTTTTCATTAGGTCATTACGGGAAAAAACCAGAAAAAAATTTTAATCATTTTTTGCTAAATTTTTTTTTTTAGATTTTTTCCCCCTGAACCCCGGAAAAAAAATAATTTTTCTGCTTTCAAGTTGTGAGATATAGCATCTTGGCTGAGAGTGCGGGGGGACTGTTAAACGTTTTGGGCCCGATTTAAAAGCCGTTCCTATTATCGTTCTGGTATCATTAAAAATATTAAAACGATCCCCAAAAATTGCTCTCTACTTGTCGTATTTTAAACTATGATAGGGAAAAAACCCTTTAATTTTTTTACGGGAAAAAGATGAACAGATTTCAACCCTCTTATTTGGGAAAAACCATTTCCTCGTAAAAATTTCATTATCTTATTTAAGAAAAAAACGTAAAAAATAAATACAAAAGAAAAAAATCGAATTTTGGCTCGGGAAGGAAAAAGTTAGTTTATGAAGGAATAAATTTTGGGAATGTTTTCCGGGAAAATGGTATTAAGGTTTCCCCTTCCTGGGAAAGGTTTTGTAAAAAATGAATGTTTTTTTTTCAAACTTACTTTAAAAACCGGGTGTTCTTATATAGTATTTTGGATAAAAAGTTACCCCTTGGGGTTTCCCCTAAGGAAAGTCCTAATTGATTATCTTCGTAGATCTGATAAATTTCCTACAAAGTGATGTATTTTAAAATGTAATCGTATTCCGGGGGGCTTACCCAGGGCGTTTTGCCCCTAATGGTTCATGTTGTTTTTTTAATTGGGGAAAATTTGGGGGCCAAAAAATTTCCCCCTCTTCCCGATATAAGATATTATCAAAATAAAGTTTAAAAACCCTTTTTCCCCTTTAAGAGGAAACCCCCCACTTCTTTTAAACCAAAAACTATGGGCATTTACCGGGAACCTGTTATTCGGAATCAGTTTTTCCCAAGGGGATTGATGTTTCTATATTGAGGGCACTATAACCTTCACACGAGAGGTAATATCTCAGCTGGGGAAACAATGAATTTCCCCCGACCCCCCTAAGGATGCACCTGAGATATGTCTGACGTTTTAAAAACCCGTGCCTTTTGTTGTGGGTAACTAGATCACAAGCCTTAAAGGGAAAAAAACTTTCATTCCCTACTCTCCCCGTAATGGAAAACCTTTTTAGTTTTCACGCAAATCGTAAAGTTTCAAAAATAAATGCCCTTTTGAAAATTTTTTGTAAACATTTAGGAAAAAGGTAAACCCAAATTTTAAATGAAAAATTTTTAGTTTTAAATTTATAATAAAGAATCTTTAAGTTTTATCAAGTTTATTAAATTTTAAAGTTCCGGGCAAGTGGGGTCTCCAGGGGTCTCATGACTTCTGTTTAAAAAACATTTTTTCTCGCCAAAAAAAAAAAAAAAAATTTTTTTTTTTAAATTTTAAAAAAATTTTTTTTTTTGTAGTTGGTTGGTAGACAGCAACCACCCAGGAAGTACTTTTCCTCCTCCGCCTATGAAATGTGAAAAAAGAAACCCGTAAATGTTTTGCATGATGGAGGGTTTCTGGTTTTTTTTTCCTTTTTCTGTTTTTCATAAACCCCGCTAGATAACAGGGATAAACGTTTACCCTACTTTTCACTTTTTGGGCACACTTCACAGACCGCAAAATGCATAATATAATAAACAAACTAGGTTTTTCCCCCCCTTTTCTAAAAAGCTCTTGTTCCCTTTTTTTTTTTCTTTTTATTGCCCCTGGGAATGGAAAAATTTTCCTCCGTAAAGCCCCTGCTGTCGTTTTGAGGCCCAAATAAAAACCGGGAGCAAGGGGGGAAAAACCCCTTTTCCCGTAACAATTACTAAAAAAAGAAAAAAGAAAAACTTTATTTAAAAAAAGGGGTTTCTTTTTGCGTTTTGTAGTCGGGTGAAAGAAACAGTATTGCTGATGTTTTTGAATAAAAAAAAGTTTGGGTGTTCCGGGGCCCCAACGAAACAAAGGGTGAAGGGGGGAGGGGAGTTTCGGGGGGGAAAAAAAATGGGGTTAATCTGGAGTATCTTAGAGAGTTAAGCAAAGGAAAAGGGGGAGCGAAAAGTTGGGAAAGGGTCAATTTTGGAAGGAGAAGAGGAATTTTAAAAGTGGTTTTAAAATTTAAAAAATTATGTGGATTAAAAAAAAGGTTGGATGCGAAAAAATGGGTCCCTAATAAACGTGCATCACCTGGAAAAAGAGGGAATTAAGGGGGAGAGAGAAAATTTTGGGGGTGTTAAAGGTGAATGTATAGGAGCCTTTGAACAAGTGAGAGAGTAATTGTGGTAGGGGATCTGAATGCTAAAGTAGGAGAAACTTTCAGAGAGGGTGTGGTAGGTAAGTTTGGGTGCCAGGTGTAAATGATAATGGGAGCCCTTTGATTGAACTTTGTATTGAAAGGGGTTTAGTTATAGGTAATACATATTTTAAGAAAAGAGGATAAATAAGTATACAAGATATGATGCAGGGCGAAATGACAGTAGTTTGTTGGATTATGTATTGGTAGATAAAAGACTGTTGAGTAGACTTCAGGATGTACATGTTTTATAGAGGGGCCACAGATATATCAGATCACTTTCTAGTTGTGGCTACACTGAGAGTAAAAGGTAGATGGATACAAGGAGAATAGAAGCATCAGGGAAGAGAGAGGTGAAGGTTTATAAACTAAAAGAGGAGGCAGTTAGGGTAAGATATAAACAGCTATTGGAGGATAGATGGGCTAATGAGAGCATAGGAAATGGGGTCGAAGAGGTATGGGGTAGGTTAAAAATGGGAGTGTTAGAGTGTTCAGCAGAAGTTTGTTGTTACAGGAAAGTGGGTGTGGGAGGGAAGAGGAGCGATTGGTGGAATGATGATGTAAAGAGAGTAGTAAGTTAAAAAAAGTTAGCATATGAGAAGTTTTTACAAAGTAGAAGTGATGCAAGGAGAGAAGAGTATATGGAGAAAAAGAGAGAGGTTAAGAGAGTGGTGAAACAATGAAAAAAGAGAGCAAATGAGAGAGTGGGTGAGATGTTTTGGAGTGAGATTAACAAGTTAAGGAAGCCTAGAGAACAAATAGATTTGTCAGTTAAAAATAGGAGAGGAGAGTTATTAAATGGAGAGTTAGAGGTATTGGGAAGATGGAGGGAATATTTTGAGGAATTGTTAAATGTTGATGAAGATGGGGAAGCTGTGATTTCGTGTATACGGCAAGGAGGAATGACATCTTGTAGGAGTGAGGAAGAGCCAGTTGTGAGAGTGGGGGAAGTTCGTGAGGCAGTAGGTAAAATGAAAGGGGGTAAGGCAACCGGGATTGATGGGATAAAGATAGAAATGTTAAAAGCAGGTGGGGATATAGTTTTGGAGTGGTTGGTGCAATTATTTAATAAATGTATGGAAGAGGGTAAGGTACCTAGGGATTGGCAGAGAGCATGCATAGTTCCTTTATATAAAGGCAAAAGGGACAAAAGAGAGTGCAAAAATTATAGGGGGATAAGTCTGTTGAGTATACCTGGTAAAGTGTATGGTAGAGTTATTACTGAAAGAATTAAGAGTAAGACGGAGAATAGAATAGCAGATGAACAAGGAGGCTTCAGGAAAGGTAGGGGGTGTGTGGACCAGGTGTTTACACTGAAACATATAAGTAAACAGTATTTAGATAAGGCTAAAGAGGTCTTTGTGGCATTTATGGAATTGGAAAAGGCGTATGACAGGGTGGATAGGGGGGCAATGTGGCAAATGTTGCAGGTGTATGGTGTAGGAGGAAGGTTACTGAAAGCAGTGAAGAGTTTTTACAAGGATAGTGAGGCTCAAGGTAGAGTATGTAGGAAAGAGGGAAATTATTTCCCAGTAAAAGTAGGCCTTAGACAAGGATGTGTGATGTTACCGTTGTTGTTTAATATATTTATAGATGGGGTTGTAAGAGAAGTAAATGCGAGGGTTTTGGCAAGAGGCGTGTAGTTAAAAGATAAAGAATCACACATAAAGTGGGAGTTGTCACAGTTGCTCTTTGCTGATGACACTGTGCTCTTGGCAGATTCTGAAGAGAAGTTGCAGAGATTGGTGTATGGATTTGGTAGGGTGTGCAAAAGAAGAAAATTAAAAGTGAATACAGGAAAGAGTAAGGTTATGAGGATAACAAAAAGATTAGGTGATGAAAGATTGAATATCAGATTGGAGGGAGAGAGTATGGAGGAGGTGAATGTATTCAGATATTTGGGAGTGGACGTGTCAGCGGATGGGTCTATGAAAGATGAGGTGAATCATAGAATTGATGAGGGGAAAAGGGTGAGTGGTGCACTTAGGAGTCTGTGGGACAACGAACTTTGTCCTTGGAGGCAAAGAGGGGAATGTATGACAGTATAGTTTTACAACGCTCTTATATGGGTGTGAAGCAGGGGTTTGATGAATGTTGCAGCGAGGAAAAGGGGCTGGAGCAGTGGAGATGTCATGTCTGGGGGGCAATGTGTGGTGTGAAAAATAATGCAGAGAATTCGTAGTTTGGAAGTTAGGGGGGTGCGGGATTACCAAAACTGTTGTCCAGCGGCTTGAGGAAGGGTTTTGAGGTGATTCGGACATGTAGAAAAATGGAGCAAAACAGAGTGATTTCAAGGTGTATCAGTCTGTAGTGGAAGGAAGGCGGGGTAGGGGTCGGCCTGGGAAAAGGTTTGGGAGGACGGGAAAGGATTTTTGTGTGCGGGGGGTTTGGGATTTCCACACATGCGTAGGTGTTTGATAGGATGAATGGAGACAAATGTTTTTAATATTTTGACGTGCTTTGGAGTGTGAGCAAAGAACATTTTAAAGGGGGTTTCGGGGAAACCGGCGGGCCGGACTTGAGTCCTGGAGATGGGAAGTACAGTCCCTGAAACTGAAGAGTGGTGTTAAGGTTCTTTAAAAAAACGTAGTGTAAAGCCCCCTTTCGGGCAAGACGTGATGGAGTGAATGATGGTAAAGTTTTTTTTTTTCGGGCCACCCGGGTTTGGTGGGAATGGCCAGTTTTATAAAAAAAATAAATTTTTAGCCAGAATGCTACGACTTAGAAAATTATTGTGCATTAATATGTCAGTTAACTTCACAACATGATCATTTTTTTCGTTTTTTTTGGAGTGACTGCGATACTGGGGTCCCCCCCTCTCCTATTCTTCACAGGACACGTATGATTAATTTTAAAGACATTCCACAAACTTTCCTAAAGCTGTACCTATGGGGTCCAAAATTTCTAGAAAGGCTGATCTTTTGTCGTTTTTCCCAAAGGGGGGTATTAACAAGAGATTTTCGAGGATCATTAACCCAGTACACTCAAGTTTACGACCAAGTATACGCTAATTCTAAAGAAACTTGCTCATTGAAAAAAGGGAGGGACAGATATTTCTCATGTGAACTATTTTGCCTGAAAATACCTAGTATTCCTGAGTATTTCCCCCTTTGATGTTTTAATGCCCAAACGGGAAAAATTTCCTTTATATTTTTTGAATGAATTTTGAATATTCCAATGATCCCCAAAGGGGAAAAAATTTTTGACACTGATGTATCATTATGTAATCACCTTTAGTAGAAAAGATTTGTATGTTTGTGTTATTGAACAGGAGACCTTTATCTGAAAAAAAACAGAGATCAGATCCTCAAATTCTAGTGTTAACACTGAAGAGAAATTAAATTCTCACCAAAATCTCAACTGAGAAAATAGTGCCAGTTTTCAGGTATTTTCTCGGATATTCCAGGCAACACGATACATCTTCGTTTACGAAATTTAAAAGGTTGCCTAATTCTTTTGTTTCTTTACTGGTACATCTTTTCAATATCATTGCGTTCGAAACTCTAGGATACTGCGTCCAATCGGCTTCAATTTTTCAACTTTTGTGTACGACGAGAACAAAATTATGAGAACAGTTAGCATGTTTCCGCACACTTTAACCATAGTTGTTACACTCATTCCCAGGATCCTGTAATGGTTTGGATTACTTCCAAAACTTTCAGTGACATAGGCTCAAATGTTCAGAAATGTTGCCTCCTAATTCAACGATGGCAGAGTGAAATTCAAGTTATAAGATGTACACATGACGCTGAGGCAACTCAGATTTTTCAATGGTTCTCATCTTACCATCTGTATACAAGGATGGATAATTGTGCTGGTTCTCATGACGTAAACGGTCCATAATGTCCCCATCTCTAGTCTAACAGTTGATGTGCAGACTTGTTCAGTCGCTCTTCAGAGAGAAAATTTGCTCTTTAATTTTAAATTGCTATCTCACTGGATTCCTTCTGAACAAAAGAATCTCGTTTTCCATTATTTTGTAATGTATAGATTTATTTCCTTGAAGTCATTCAGATATAATTTCTAAGTACTATTGTTGTCTTACTGCCGCTGCACTGAATATGTGAATATGTTGTCCACAACAGCTTGATCAAAATTTCTTTAGTGTGTGATTCAGCAGATCATCACTTTGCTCCGTACGTGGGTTGGTGACATAGACGACAACTTTCACCAATGACTCGACATTCTGTCTGATCTTTACCGAGAAAGATTTGGCTTGCTGATGGTGTTGTCATTATCATGTTTGAGTGAGAATGCAGAATAAAACTCATTAATCATTCTGGTAAGCCCTGGTCTAATGACTGATCATTAGATTATGCGTGAGCCCTGTAGTACCTCCGACTTATTGTATGATAGAGTTATTTTGCTCATGTGCCTGATCAATGGATATTGATGAGAATATTTTTCTGCTCTTCCGGGTGGTGAATAGTCTATTGTGAAATTACTCTAAAACCATGGAGTGGATTTTGCTCAGGTTTACGATGTCCTTAGATATGAACAAAAGTCACCTGGCTTAGCTACTGTGTTGGAGGGAGAAACACCATGGCACAAGAGCTCTCAAGGAGTCCAAGTACAGTGTAATGTTCCTTTCTCGTAAAGACTGTACATAACATAGAACCAGCAATTCCAGATGCATGGGAGTATACCAGAAGAACTAGAGACTTTGTTCCTTCCTCATGTTGCACCAGTCAGTGCATGACTGATGTTGCTTGCCTTTGTGAATTTGTTGAGCCGAACTAAACAGTGTAATGATTGGTAGTTGTCCAGGATTAAGCAATTATGATCATATTTAATGATATTCATTGCTTGACGAATCATTGATGGAGATTTGGAATCATCAGGGAAGAGTGGAATGAGCAATGATACTGCTGGAGTGAGATCCAACTCAGGTATTAGAGATGCATCATATGCTGCCCATGAGATACTCGTATGTTCCTCCGAGTCAACCTCAACGATACATCATTTTACTACCTCAAACTACCTAGCCCAAACAGAAAAGAATACTTATAATGAAAACGGTAGCATTTTCACCTCCTAGTGGAATACAAAATACGTATCAGTGTTAACGATTACATCCACGAAAATAAGAGAGAGAGAGAGAGAGAGAGAGAGAGAGAGAGAGAGAGAGAGAGAGAGAGAGAGAGAGAGAGAGAGAGAGAGAGAGAGAGAGAGAGAGAGAAAGAGAAAGAGAGAAAGAGAGACCACTTATGTAGTTATCCTACCCACTTTTCTTCATCATTCTTTTCATCTCGAAACTCCATAGGTTCGTTACTAGCTGTGTCACGCGTACCCAGGGATAGGTTAAAGTTTCCTCACTTCAATTACAGGATAACTGCTATCTAAATAAGCATATTTTAAAGCTCTTTATTAGAGATACAAATATTGAAAAGGATAAAATTGGAGCCATCTGTGAACCACCGATTTCATTTCATCGACTGCCTTTTATTTCTGTGATGTCATTATGTTTCATACACACGCTCCAAATTCGAATCATCCTAGGAATAAATGTTCTCAGATAAAGTGATGCTCTGTAGAATGCTACACTCAGAATGAAGATGCTGCTGGCTACCCATCTTGTGTAGAAGCTCACTTCTCGCTGTCACCCGAGTAGAGCCAAGTGTGGTACCTTGACAATATTGATCTTATACATAACAGTAAGGCCAGCTACATCCTTTCTGTGTCGAAGGCTCTGCTGAAAAGACAGATCTATCCAGGGTGGGTACAGGCGAGAGATAAGTCGTTTTGCTCTGTTCTCTAGTCGGTAAAGAAGCTGCAGATGAAACGGAGGGCAGACAATTCAAGAAAGTGGAGCATACTCAAGGTGTGAGAGTACTTGTGCCTCGTACAGAATCTTGCAACCTCTACTGACGAGCATATGAGAGATACGTCAAAGTACTCTAAGCTTCATGGCAGCCTTGTTTGCAGGAATTACAACGTAGTTCTTTATATTCAGTATGGAGTCAAATTTCTCTCCCAGGGTACCAACACTCTCTCATTCAATCTTAACCACTTCTCTAGCATTATCATCTTGCTTAGAGACCATTATCATTTGCGTTTTCTCTGGAGCCAATGTGACCTGCCATAATTTCCCCCAGGCTGACATAGCTGAAAGCTGGCACTAATGTAACTCAGAGCAGCTGGCATTTCCTTTCTTAGATAAGTATATATCAGAGTACAGTCGTCTGTAAATGCATGGGATTCTGGGATGAGATGAAGGTCACTGAAGTAGACATTCATCTCTCTCTCTCTCTCTCTCTCTCTCTCTCTCTCTCTCTCTCTCTCTCTCTCTCTTATTCTGTTGCGGACCTAAACTTTGACAGTAATCCGTATGTTGTGGCATTATTTATTGCGTCTAAGATACATGGCTCCACTGATGAAAATGTCAAGATAAATGAGGGGCTTCCAGGGCGGCAGCAGTAGCCTAGAAGAGACAGAAGGCAGCAGGAGCCTAGGAGAGACAGAAGGAAGCAGGAGCCTAGGAGAGACAGAAGGAAGCAGGAGCCTAGGAGAGACAGAAGGAAGCAGGAGCCTAGGAGAGACAGGAGGCAAGAAAAGGTGGAGGAGGAGGAGGTTGAGACAAGCCAAGTACACAGGCGACATATAAAAGAAAGACGAAATTACAAGATAGAAAAAGGAGACAAGTGAAGGAGACAGAAAAGTAGAAGAGACAGTAAAGTAGAGGAGATAAAAAAAAGAGGAGTCAAAGGAAGAGAGAAGAAAAGGGGAATGATAGACAAGAGGAAGAAACAGAAGAATGAGAAAAAAAAGACTGAAAGCGAGGAGAGAGGAAGAAGAGAAAAAGACTGAAGATGGAGGTCTAGACAGGACAATTAAGGACAGAGGCGAGGAAAGTGAAAAAGATTTAGAACTGAAGAGAGAAGAAGACGTAAAGAATGGAGACACAGGAAGGGAAAAGAGCAAGACAGAACAGAAAAAAGCAGTTGAAATGCAGAAAGGGAAAGGTAAAAGGAAACAGGAGAAGAGGGAAAACAAGAGAAGAGCAAAAAAGAAAGAAACAGAGAAAAGAAAAAAAACTGAAGAAAGGAGGGGGAAATTCAGGGGAAGGGGAAGAGGAAACAGGGAAGGAAGAAAGGGATATGGGAGGCAAAAGAGAGGAAAAGTGAGAAGACTGAGGGGAGAAATACACAGAAGACAGAATGAGCAGAAAAAATAGGAGAGGAGAGAAATATGGAAAGGAGAAGACAACGCCAAGGAAAAGAAGAAAAAGGGATGGGGGGGGGAATTGGAGACAGTAAACGAAAGGATGAAATAAGGGAAGACGAAGAAGAGGAGGTAGATGAGAGGAGGTGAAAAGTGACAGTGATGCATGCAGTAAGTGGTGCACTGGAAAGTGACAGTGATGTATGCAGTACGTGGTGCACTGGAAAGTGACAGTGATGTATGCAGTACGTGGTGCACTGGAAAGTGACAGTGATGTATGCAGTACGTGGTGCACTGATAAGTGACAGTGATGTATGCAGTGATGCACTGGAAAATGACAGTGATATATACAGCAAGTGGTGCACTGGAAAGTGACAGCAATGCATGCAGTAAGTGGTGCACTGGAAAGTGACAGTGATGTATACAGTAAGTGGTGCATTGGAAAGTAACAGTGGTACAGAGGAAGGTGACAGTAGTACACTGGAAGGTGACAGTGGTACACAGGAAAGTGCCAGTAATACACAGTAACGTGATAGTGCTTCAAAGGAAAGTGAAAGTGGTACTCAGCAAAGTAACAGTGGCGGGGGTACACAAGAAAGTGTCATTGATACGCAAGAAAATGAAGAAGACACAAGAGAGTAATGGGTAGTACACAAGAAAATGATAAGAACAAGAGAGTAACGCTAGTGTGATGAAAGTGAAGTTACCAGAAAGTTAAAGTTTAAAATAGGGGGAAAGTGGTAGACAGCTCATCATGCTTCAAAGAAAGCTGCAGGCGAGTCTGGAACAGGTCATATCCATTCGCAACGGCTGGAAAGTAAATACATTAAACAATAATTTAAACCCCTAGGGGGTATTATGTCAGCATATATCAGACACTGATTGCTGCAACACTTACGTGTGTGGACACAAAAGTACCGCTTCTCACGAGGTTTTAAAGATAAGTTAATTCGTAACTTGTACTCAACTGCACAGTCAACCGTACTCCATTACGAACCAGTACACTTACCTGGGTATATTAATTGACCCGTAGTTATGCCCGGATATCCGAATCTTGATTTACAAATAGTGTTCTTTGAAGAATGTCCACTATACTCTGTTGGATTGCAAAACTCGTTGTTACACTGTTCATCAATAAATTACCGCACCATAATTCCATAAAGAAAGTTGATCACATTCTCTGTAAGTGTTTTTGAGATTCTTTTGTGCAAAACGCGGGAATAGTGTTCTTATTTGGTTTCCAAAGCATGTCGAATGTCTCTCTCTACAGTAGAGTTTCAAAAGGTAATCTGCCCTCACAAGCCCTACTACGCCGCTCAATGCCCCCCTGGAACATAAAGGAAAAGCTGACCTAGTACTTTTTGCTTCCTTACCAAACTTCCTCCATGAAACAAAGCAGAATGCTTGATTCTTGCTGTCTTAAGCATAGACAACAATGTACACTATTTTTACCATGATAACAAAGTGGGAGCAAGATTTTCCTTAATTGTCCTGCTAAGGTAAGAGATGGACTGTCTCTTATTAAACAACACTTTGCAACACTGGACTCTTGCAAGGAGCGGCGGTCGCTTGTCCACGTCACATAGTCGTATTGCATCTGGGGTCAATTACTTGCTGTAGCAGTAAACAAGATGTTTGCCCCTTCTGAGAGGGCTGGGCCCCTCAGGGCTGAAAGAGGCTGAAGGGGGCTGATGCCCCCCTCCTGGAGAAAATTTCTCCACAGCTAGTACACAAGAAAATGATAAAGACAGAAGAGAGTAACGTTAGTACACAAGAAAATGATAAAGACACAAGAGAGTAACGCTAGTACACAAGAAAATGATAAAGACACAAGAGAGTAACGCTAGTACACAAGAAAATGACATTGCTAAACAGGAAGGCAACAGTAGTACACCAGACAACGGCAGTGATACACAGTAATGTGATACAGACGCAGGTAAGTGACAGTAGTACATACAGATCCGAGAGCGATACACAGGTAAGTTAGTTGTAAGAACAACTGTATTACAGGATTTAAACTAGTGCATAGTAATCTATCAACAAACTCTTGTACACTAAGTACATTTTTTTGCAATCCTAGCATTTGCACCATTTTTGTGATTATATGCTACAACAGTTCTGAGAGCTTTAAGTATACCCTTGCATTGTTGATTAATTTTATTCACAGCTGTGTTCATGGACCAGTAATACCTAGATGTTTACAGGTCACATAATAAAAATGCCTGCCATTAATCTTCAAATTTTTATGGTCTATTTTAACGGTTACTAATCACCCGTAGCTATTGTTTAACGTAAATTGGAATAAGTTACATCTGTCATTGAACTTTTTTTCTAAATACTTCCCGCATGTGGTAGTTGCATGGTGTAACTAGAATCTTGTGCCCACCATTTAAATATTTTTTTCCTTGTTTATTGGATTTGGGTGAGCAATTTGCCTACTCCTTTTCTAATTATTCTGTTAATACCTGTTTTATGCTTTGCTAGGGGAGTGTGTTAATTCATTAACATATTTTTTCCCTAGTCATTTTTTCCTAAACTTAGATATTCTTTCCCTTACAGTACCATGAAAGGTGTAATATAACTTGAACATCTGGGGAGTTCTGAGACGCAGTCCTTTACATCAAGGGACTGCGTCAAATGTAATGTTTGTCGCTTTCACAGACACCCACATAAAGGACCATTTTGACAAACGAAATTGGGATCCCAGGCTATAACCTATTCAGATGCAACAGACTAAGCAGGCAACAAGGGGATTGGGACTGGGGGGGGGGGTTAGTCCTGTATATCACAGAGTCGCTCATTTGCTCAGTGCTACTAAACACCTCAAATGACGTAGTTGAATCTTGGATTCTGTTGAGAAATGGGATTACCAGCTAAATTTAAATATAGGGAAACTTAACTTAGAAAGACAGCTCATCGCCTGCACAGCCGCCCCTGCAGACGAGGTCTTGAGAAGCTGTCGAAGTCATCTCTCAACGGGCTGTAAATGAGTTATAATTTGTAAGATTATAAATTACCCCAAAGGGGGTTTTTATGAAAATATTTATTCCTGGGGGTTTACAAATTTCTGTCCCAAAGGCCGCAAACCCCGGGTTTTTTGATAAGGCACCCGTTTTATATAAACTCGAAAAAAAATGCCTCACGTTAGACATTACGGGTAAACACCGAATAGCCCCCCCTTTTAGGATTGGGTAGTGTTTTGAAGAATGTGCCTCTTTTCTTTTGGGGGGAAACACCGTTTTTTACTGTTATAATAATTGTTCAAATATCACGAAAAAGCGAAATTTCCAAATTTTATTTGTTTGTGGCCCTTTTGTTCACCTAACGCCAGATCGTTCTTTGTTGGTTACCCTGGCGTCGGGGTCATCTCAGTAGAGTCAAAAGTAATCTGAAGAGCCACAACCCCCCACGCCGTCACTGCCCCCCCCAAAAAAGGAAAAGCTCCCCTAGTACCTTTGTTTCCCTTGCCTTCCTCCTGAGGCAAAGCAAAAATTTTTAATCTTCTGTTTAAAGCATAGACAACAATGTCCACTACTTTACCATGGTAATAAAGTGGGAGCAGGATTTTCTTAATTTCCTGCTAAGGTAAGAGATGAACTGTCTTTTATTAAACTACACTTTGAACACTGCAAGGAGCGTCGGTCGAAGCGACCACCCCCATACTCTTTCTGCATCTTTTCATTACTCCGTGATAATGGTTTCCCCCGGGGGGGCTGGGCCCCGGGCTAAAAGGGGTAAAGGGGGGCTGAAAAAAACCCCCCCCCGGGGGAAAAATTTCCCGGGGGGGGGAAATTCCTAATAAAATTTTCTATCCCCCCCTTTTTGTTTTTCTTCGCCCCACTTTGTTTTGTTTTTTTGAAACCTTTTGTTTTGGTTTCTGGAAATATATTTTTTTTTCACACTTTGAAATTTCGTCTGTTTTTTTTATTGCCCTATTTATAAAATTTTCCAAAAAACCAGCCTGAGACCATTTGCCTTTAAAATTTCACATTTTTAAGGGATTGGGATCGGACACGTCAATAAATTTCCCGGGGGTTTAAGGACTTTAAATTTTTCAAAACCCATCCTGAAGGGTTTTAATATTTTGATGTCTTCGCAAATTTTCCCCCAATTCCCAAACTTTTTGGGGAAATCGAGTTCTCAGGCGAAATAAGTGGTTTCCCTTTATTTCATCTTTAAAATGGGGGGAAAGGTTTTTGCCTTTTTAAAAATTTGGTACAACCCTTCAAATTTTTCCCAGTCACCCTACATGAGGGGTTTTTTACCATTTTACGTCAAACTTAAAAATTCCTAAGGATTTAGGAAGGGAAATCTCCAAAAAACTTTTTTTAATCCTTTTATTCTTTATAAAAGCCTCCCTAATTTAAAGAAAAAACCCCAAAACGCAACTCTTGATTTACATTTTTGGGCCCCTTTTGTAAAAAATCTTTTATAAAGGGCCACCAAAAAAAATTTTCTTTGATTTCTAAATTTCCTTTGGGGGACAGCCCCCTGAAACCTTTTTAAATTTTGTAAATTTTTGAACTGCCCGGGGGTATTAAATGACCTCATGTACACAATTTAAAAACTGATTTTAACCTTTGGAATTTTGCAATTTTTTGGGAAAAATTAGGGCCAGAAATTTTACGTCCCTAAAGGGTTAAAACCCCCTCTTTGGGGGTATGGGGTGGATGGATTGACAATGCATCAGGGGAACAAGTAATGCTTTTATTTTTTTTTTCCCAACTTGTCATTTGGGATGTAGGTTTTGGTATGAAAATTGCACTCCCACCTTAAAACCTTTCGGGGGCGTTTTACATTTTTTGTTACCAAGTTCTTGGGGATTATTTGTTGGTTTTTTGGGATAAATTTGAACCCCCCTTTTATTTCCCCAGTAATAAGTTAAAAGATTATATAGGTTTTCTTTTTTTTTGGTTTTAAAAGAAATTTTATTCTTAGAGAAAACCTTTTGTATTTTTTTCCCCCCAGTATTTTGGTTAAAGGTTTTCAAATTATTTTTTCCTTTTTGTTTAAAAGAAAAATTTTTAAAAACCAAGGTTTTTTCCCAAAGATGGTTTTGACCATAAAAAACATTTCTGGGGGGCCCGTATTTCCCAAATTTTTTGTGTGAAGGGAATTTTTTTCTGCATTTTTTTTTTGCTACCGTTTTTTCTTTAAACCACTTTTTCCATTTTTTTTTTTTTTTTTTTTTTTTTTTTTTTTTTTTTTTTGGGGGGGGGAAAAAATTTTTTTTTTTTTTTTTTTTTTTTTTTTTTTTTTTTTTTTTTTTTTTTTTTTTTTTTTTTTTTTTTTTTTTTTTTTTTTAATTTTTTTTCTTTATTTTTAATGAACTGTTTTTCCCTCATAAGTTTTCATTCCAATTTTGGTAGTTCGCCCTTTTGGGTCCCCCTGGTTTGAATTTAATTTGTATTTTCCTTATTTTTAAGGCCCCCCCTAAGGGTTAAAACCCTCACAACCTTTAAAGGTTAGCCTTTTACCTTTTGCTAAGTTTTTTTATAATTTTTTTCCCCTTTGGGTTTTCTCCCATGCGGGGAATTTTTGAGGAATTTTTATCCTAATTTTCTTCTCTCTTCTAAGATTTTCCCCCTTTTTTATTTGAGCCCCCGGGGTCAAAAATTGACCTTAAGAAAATTTTTTAGGATTTTGAGATAATTTTTTATCCTTTTGAATAAATATTTCGGGGGTTCCAAATTTTTATTTTTGAATAGGAATTTCTTGGGTTTCATAATTCCCTTAATTGTTTGATTTTATTCCAACCCTTGGGAATTTTTTTCTTTTCTTTTTTTATTCCTTTAAGGATTTTTTCCCCTCTTTTTACTCCTTTTAAAGTTTTCCCAATTTTTTTTTAAGTTTTTTTGAAGGGATTTTAAATTTCTTAAATTTTTTAAAGGGATAGTTTTTAAAGGGTTTTGGGGGGGAGTTCAAAAAATTTTTGTTTGAAAAAAAATTTTTAAACAAATTTGGGTTTTAGTGGATTTTGGGCCCAAAATGAGTAAATTTTTTTTTTGTCCTACTTTTAAAGAAAGTTTGGAAAAAAATCAGCCGTGTGGCATTGGGTTTTGCAAAATTTCAAAAGCAGTTCCAAGCTTTTTTTAGTGGGGTCCGGTCACAGCGTTTTAAAAGACTTGCTACATCTTTTTTGCACGTGCGCGCAATTATATACAACACGTAGTGGAGGGTTTAAAATCTTTCGATCCATGGTGGGGAGTAATGAGCTTTGTCTTCAACTTATCTTTGACTTTTCCTCAATGAATTTATTGTCCAATGTTTTGATGATATTTTCATAGACAGTCGTAGCTTGGGGTTCTTCCTGAGCTCATGTATTTGTGTTTCATTTGTCCCAAAGCCATGCGATAATTTCTAGGCAGATTTTTGGGGGATTTAATTTCCTGGTAACCTAACCCAAACGTCCATCTTTTTATTTTACAGTGTCCAAATATTGGCTTAAGTCTGGACTCTTGTGGTTTGGGCTTTTACATCAAACCCATCGCATCTAAATCCCACAATTATCAATGGTTCTTATTTTTCCAGTAAAAAAATTTTTGCTGTGGTACTGTCAGGGTTTTTTTCGAACAGTACATTTTCCCCTGGGGAAACAATATCAGCTTCTTTCCCACTTGAGAGGGAAGGGAAAACTATCATGGGCCCCTGCTGTTTTCAGCAAAGGAACATCATGTTTCTTTCTTTAAATTTTTCACAAAAAGTATAAAAATCACTTTTTCCAAAGATTAAATCAATTGGACAATTGTGTCCGTCTGTATGTCAGGACAGGCTAAATTGACCTTTGCTGCTTTAGTGCTGCAACTGTTTCTTTTAATCCCTGGTCGCACAGATTAGGCAAAAACATTCTACCACGCTTCTATGTCTTTTTCCCCGTTTCCTAGACCAAAAGGATTCTGGCTAGGCCAATGCTGTTCCCAGAAATTGTGGAAAAAAACCCGCTATTCTAACTGGGATTTGGGGCATGGGGTTTTTTTTTTCTTTCGAAACACGTTCTTCTTTGAGGACTTTGTGAGCCTTGATCAAATAGTGTTAGCACATTGGGTTTTTGTAATTTATTTTTAACTCAACTCAGCTACGGGAGAGCATTCTTTAAAAAATTCTCACAAACCCACCCCACAAAAACCCCCAGCAAAAACAATTTAACAACCCTTCAAAAACCCCCCCCAGGGGCATTTACCCCCTTTTCACCCTAACACACACCTTTTCACAAAACAAATTTCCCAAAAATCAAAACCTTCCCCAAGGGCCCTCACAAAAAAACTTTTAACCTTTTTAAATAACACCCCAAAAAAAAACTTTTTAAACCCCAAAACCCAAAATTGGGGTAGAAACTCCAACCAAAACCCCAGGGGCATTTTTCTTTTGCACAAAACAAAAAACCCAATTTCCCACAAAAAAACAAACAAAAAACCAAAATTTTTGGGGAAAAAACCACCAACCCCGAAAAAACCAAAAACTCCAAAATCTTTTACAAAAAAAACATTTCAATTTTCAAAACCAACAAAAAAAGTTTTTGGAAACATAAACCATTCAACTTTTTCACTCAAAAACCAAACATTTAACACAAACTTTTTCACAAATTCCAACTTTTTTAACCCCCCACAAACCCAAAAAAATTTAAAAAAATTACACACA
This sequence comes from Cherax quadricarinatus, assembly GCF_026875155.1. NCBI lineage: Eukaryota > Metazoa > Arthropoda > Malacostraca > Decapoda > Parastacidae > Cherax > Cherax quadricarinatus. Next base: position 11,238,351 of record NC_069472.1, read on the forward strand.
AAACAAAACCACAATAACCAAAACCAAAAAAAATAAACAATTAGGTAAGTTGGTTTGGGAACTTTTGTTGTTCATAAAAGGTTTGCCCCCTAGTTAAGTGGGTCTCTTACATTTTCGGCAATGCCGTTGTCCCCCTTTAATTGATACTAGGTAAAACATTTTTTTTTTCCTCGAGGATTGTTCAAAAATTCCTTTTCATAAAGTTAATTGAATTTTATTTTCAGCGTTGTTTTGTATTTAATTTACCCAAGAATTTTAAAAAATTGTTTTATTTGAGTTAATTTCCTATAAACGAAAATTAAATTTTTTAATTGTGTAAAACTTGTCGTGACTGAAACTAGTTTTTAAACCATTTTTTGGGTAAAAAATTCCCCAAAGAGGTTTAAAAACATTATTTAAACGCTAGTTTTTGTTATGCTTTAAGTACAATAATGATAGGCATATGACCACTAAACTTTTTCTAAGGTCAATGCCTGAAATAAAAAAAAATGTGGTGGTGTTTTTTTGATTTGCTGTGTCCCCTACCCAATTTTGTAAATAAGTAAAATTTCTTAAACACTTAAAGGGTATGTATAACTTAACCACGGAATATTACTTAAATTTAAAGCATTTTTTAAGTATTTTAACTTAATTTTATGTAGTTTTCCTTTATTAAAAGGGTTAAAAAACAAAATTTAAAAAATCTTTTCCCCAATTTTGCTTAAAATTTTAAAAAGTATGTGTAAACACTGAAAAAAAAACATTGGGGGGTTTTTTGTTTACCCGGGTTTCTGAGAGGTGGGCAGGGTCCGGGGGACCCCCCCTTTTTGTTGGGGGGGGTCCCCACTATTTCTTTGGGGAAAACGGGTTTTATCCCCCTTTTTTTGGTTGCCCTTTTTTTTTGGGTTGGCGACTCGTTTTATGATTTTAGTTTAAAAAACTATTTTTTTGTTTTTCAAATTGGTGTATTTTTTTGTCCCCTAGTAAAAGTTTTTAACGGGGCCTTTATGGTTTTGAACGACCAAAATGTTAAAAATGGATACCCGTAAGTTTAAATAGGGAAAATAACAGAAAAACACTCATCCCCAACCGCCCCTGAGACAGGGCTTGGGCTGTCGAAAAAATTTTTTCAAGGGGGGAAAGAGTAATAATTTTAAATTATAAATAAACCCCAAAGGGGGTGTTATGTCGCTTATTTTCATTAATGGCTGAAATTATTTGGGCCCCTTAAAAAATTCTTATACCGGGGTTTTTTGAAATTTACAATCAGTTTTATCTCAAAAATCCTAAATTTAGCACATCAGGTTGAACACTTCCCGGGTAATGATCTGACCCGTTTTCCCCGGTTCCGTTGATTGTTGAAGAATAGTGTTCCCTGAAGAAATTTTTGCCTCACCTCGTTGGTTTTGCAAAAAAAATCGTTGTTACACTGTTTTCATCAATAATTGTTCCCACACAATACACTAAAGAAAGCTGATCACCTTCTCTGTAAAGGGGTTTATTTGTTTTGTGAGACCTTTTGTTCACACTTTAAACGCACAGAATCGTTTTGTTGGGTTACCTGGCGTCAGGTCACTTCAGTAGGCAAAAGTAATTGGGGAGCCACAACGCCCCCGCCGTCACGCCCCCAGCACAAAGGAAAAGCTGCCAGTACCTTTGCTTCCTTGCCCCTTCCCCATGAGGGAAAGCAGAATGTTTAAATCTTGCTGTTTAAGCATAGACAACAATGTCCCCTTCTTTACCATGGGAATAAAGTGGGGGGCAGGTTTTTTCCTTTAAAAGTCCGCTAAGGGAAGAATGAACTGTCTTTTTTTAAACTACACTTTGCAACACTGCAAGGACGCGGTTTGAAACGACCAGTCCCATATTTTGCTGCATCGCTATCAATTTTGTAGCAGTAAACAAGATGCTTGCCCCTTGAGAGGGTGGGCCCCTGGGTGAAAAGGGGGTGAAGGGGGGTGAAGGGGGACCCCCTCCGGAGAAAATTTCTCCACAGATTCAACTTCCCAGCAAAATTTAAAAAACTTTTGAAAACTGACCCCTGTTGGGAAAAACCCCAATCCTTTCCCCAAAAATCTTGCTCTGGGAGATTTTAGCTTAAACACCTAAAATGGAGGAGGGGTGGCAAATAACATTTTAGCAGCGATCACCCCAGGAGGGAGCTTAATGAAAATTCACACAACCGAGCTTTAAAAACCCTGCACCAAATTCACTTTAACCCGGAAAATTAGAGATACCGACTAGAAATCACGGACTCATTTCACTACAACGACGATATCATACATAATATCAGTTCAAAAAAATTCCTCAGACACAACTAATAGAAGTAAGACCAGCCAAATTTGATATAATGAGGTTCTTCAAAAAATTTTTACTTTTTAAAAAAAAAACATACAATGGGAAAAAAGTCAACCATCCCTAATAAATAAGCTGAGAAATATTTAAAAAAACGGATCCGAACCCCTTTTTTCCCGGAAAAAAATTAGCTCCGTGGTATTTAGGTTTTCCAAGGAAATCCCTTTAAGAAAAAAAGAAACGAGTAACTGAAAGAGAGGGTCCCCATACAGGCGGGGAAAGGGGAAGAATACAGGCTGCTGAGATGGGCCAAAATATCTGAAAACAAAGGAAGCCTGGTAAAAAAATAGAAAATTCGAATTAAGCTTAGGATCCTAAGGAGACAAAAATTTCAGGAAAACTAAAGGCCATAAGAAAAACTAAAAAAAAAAAATACTTCTATTTTTTATGCCAGTTTTTAAGGGAAAAAAAATGACATCCCAGTTTTGGGTTTTCCTGCTTAGGCGGAGGGGACCTAACGGATGACGCAAAGAAATGAGTGAGTAAAAAAGCCCAAGTACGATAGGTCAGCGAGCTTTTTAACTGAAATGGTCGCAATCAAAAAATTTTTTTTTGCCGAGACGAAAAATTGGTCCTCTCAGAAATTGTTATTTTCCCTAACCCACAAGACTTTAAAAAAAACAATAAATGAAATGAAGTTTTGCCCAGGCCGGACTCATGGAACTCCGTGTTCATCAAGAACTGCAAGATCCTGTCACGTGCTTCAGTTTCTAGGAGAGGAGATGAAAAACGGGGGTCATCCCACACTACTAAAAAAAAAACCGTCCCACTTACAAAGGTGGCAGTAAAGCAATTGCATATCATAAGAAGCAAGATCGCAACCCCCTAGATATCAATCATTTACACAGCCCGGGGTAAAAAAGGGTTTTAGATCAGGTCCTCCTGCCTGTCCCAGCTATGGCCCACTAAAACGGGCCCTGGATGCTAAGAGGATAAACAATGTGTGTGGTAACACAGATTAGCGAAGCCTTCGCAGTGCACCCCGGGGTAATGCGCTAAAATGCTGAAAAAGGAAAACAAAAGAAAATTTGGTAGTTGGATCTTTATCCCTAACAAATAGAAACAAAGGTAATAGTAAACATGGTAAAGTCTAAGCACGCAGTGAAAAGTTTTGTTACAAAGGACGTATCGCTCCCATCCTATTCCTCACCCTCATATCTGACAGAGATGTAAGCCATAGCAACGTGTCTTCCTTTGCGGATGACACCCGAATTGCCATGACAGTGTCCTCCATCGAAGACACCTCAAGACTCCAAGTGGACATCAACCAAATTTCAAATGGGCCACTCACAACAATATGAAGTTCAATGAAGAGAGATTTCAGCTACTCAGATATAGAAAACTTGAGGAAATCAAAGTGTATCAGTATATTCAACAAATTCTAACCATACAATACAGCGAGAAAGTAATGTGAAGGACCTGGGTGTGATAATGCATCTGCTAGAAAAATGATAGGATGGATAATGAGAACCTTCAAAACTAGGGATGCCAAGCCCATGATGATTCTCTTCAAATCGCTTATTCCCTCTAGGGTGTAATACTGCTGTACACAAACTTCCCCCTTCAAGGCAGGCGAGATTGCTGACCTTGAGAGTATACAAAGAACTTTCAAGGCACACAAGTACGATAAAGCACCTAAATTACTGGGAACGGTTGAAGTCCTTTGATTTACATTTCCTGGAATGCAGGCGAGAAAGATACATGATAATATACACTTGGAAAATTCAAGAGGGATTTATACCAAACCTGCACACGAAAATCACTCCCTATAAAAGCAAAAGACTCGGTAGGAAATGCAACATCCCCGGAAGGAAAAGCAGGGGCGCCACGAGTACACTGAGAGGCAACACAATAAGTGTCAGGGGCCCAAAACTGTTTAACTGCCTCCCAGCATACATAAGAGGGATTACCAATAGACATCTGGCTGTCTTCAAGAAGGCACTGGACAGGCACCTGAAATCAGTACCTGACCAGCCGGTCCATGGTTCGTACGTCAGTTTGCGTGCTGCCAACAGTAACAGCGTGGTTGATCAGACCCTGATCCACCACGAGGCCTGGTCTCAGACCGGGCCGCGGGGGCTTTGACCCCCCGAAACTCTCTCCAAATATACTCCAGGTATCATAATATTTTTGTTGTCCTGTATGCTGACTTTTCCTACCTTTCGTTTTAGTTGACTCATTAGCCAATACACAGCTAATATCTAGATGATATTGGCTATGTATGGAATAGATGTTACGAGTGAATGGTTAGACCTTTGAACATCAACATTATCATAATAGATGTTACGAGTGAATGGTAGACCTTGAACATCAACATTTTTATATGTAAATGAGATTGATGTATGACTTGAACATTAACATTATCATAATAGATGTTATGAGTGAATGGTTAGACCTTTGAACATCAACATTATCATAATAGATGTTATGAGTGAATGGTTAGACCTTTGAACATCAATATTATCATAATAGAGCTATTTATATGACAGACTTTGTACACATCAGTTTCTCTACATTTGAACTGGTTGATATTTTACTCATAATTTTAATTCCATACTTCATCTACTTTTAAAAGAGAGATTAACATTCTTACATTTGTATTTGTGGTGGAGTCACCCAATTTTTTGTGTCTTCCATTTAAATCGCCAGTTATCACAGTGAGTACAATATTAATGAAATTTGATAGATCTGTGTGATGAAGGAAGTTTGTAAGTGCATAAGAGTTGCCAGGAAACTGTATCTCTATGAGCAATGATAAGAGGCTCTGCTTCCATGGCTCATAACCTTCCATACCTCGTCCCTCCAACCTATCTAAGGCTCTCCCTTACCTCTCCTCACTCATCCCCAGATTAATATGTTCTCCTAGACATCCAGTTTTTTTACATCCTCTATTAATGTCCGAACCACTCAGCAACGGCTTCTTAGCCCTCTGGATAATATTTTTGGTAACGGCAAACGTCTAAATCTCCGAATCCACTGCATAATATTCATACCACACATTACCTTCAAAAAGCATAAAGACATCTTCGCTACCGGTAGGATATGTTCTTATATTAATTTATGGTAGCTACGATTAGTTTATATCCGAAATATATCATCCAGCACTAGAAAGTTAGGCTAAGTTACGTTAAGTTATATTATATTATGTTAGGTTAGGTTGCATCCTGAATATCTGATCCAGGCTTAGAGAGTATTATTATGTTAGTTACATTCCGTCAGTGTATATTATAAATACCACCTGAAGACCTGGAGAGTTGAACTAAATTATGTTGTATCCTACATATGTAATCCAATCTTGAAGTCATAGATCACGGAATTTTAGGTTAGAGTAATTTAGTTTGAATCCTGAATAACTCATCGCATTTTCTTTGAAATACAGCAACCACCCAGGAAGGTACTACCGTCCTGCGAAGTCACTGTGAAACAGAAACCTGTAACTGTTTTACATGATGGTAGGATTGTTGGTCTCTATTTTCTGTCTAATAAACACGCTGGATAACAGGTATATCTTGGTACTTCTACTTACACTTAGGTCACACTACACAGGCAAGCACATGCTATATTATATATATATATATATATATATATATATATATATATATATATATATATATATATTATATATATATATATAATGTCGTGCCGAATATGTAAAACTGGCCAATTAGCAAGAACTCATTTAAAATTAAGTCCTTTCTAAAATTTTCTCTTATACGTTTAAAGATATATTTTTTTCATTAATGTTAATGTAAAGACTTTTAATTTTGCTCCAAAAGAATCTTAGAAAGCTTACCTAACCTTATTATAACAAGAACAATTTATTTTAGCCTAACCCAACTAAATATATTTTAGATTTGTGAATGATTTTGGCGAAATTATTGCATACACAAATTTTCACTTGTCCTATATGGCAAGATGATCGTTGCTATTTAAGTCAAGATCGCAAGTTCTGCCTATTCGGCACGACGTTTAAATATATAATATATATATATATATATATATATATATATATTATATATTATATATATATATATATATATATATACACATCGATGAATTTAGTTGGAAAAGATATCTTTTTCTTAAAATGAGTTATCTATGAAGGGACTAAAAATTACCGGGAGCAAAGGATGAAAACCCCTTCTCCTGTACACAATTTACTTAAAATCAGAAGAAGAAAAACTTCATAAAACTCTGATGTTTGAATGTGCGTGGATGCAGTGCGGATGATAAGAAAGAGATGATTGCTGATGTTATGAATGAAAAGAAGTTGGATGTCCTGGCCCTAAGCAAAACAAAGCTGAAGGGGATAGATGAGTTTCAGTGGGGAGAAATAAATGGGATTAAGTCAGGAGTACCTGAGAGAGTTAGAGCTAAGGAAGGGGTAGTAATAATGTTGAAGGGCCAGGTATGGAAGGAGAAGAGGGAATATAAATGTGTAAAATCAAGGATTATGTGAATTAAAATAAGGGTCGGATATGAAAAGTGGGTCATAATAAGCGTGTATGCACCTGGAGAAGAGAGAAGTGTAGAGGAGAGAGAGAGATTTCAGGAGATGTTAAGCGAATGTATAGGAACCTTTGAACCAAGTGAGAGTAATTGTGGTAGGGGACGTAAATGCTAGAGTAGGAGAAACATTTAGAGAGGGTGTGGTAGGTAAGTTTGGGGTGCCAGGTGTAAATGATAATGGGAGTCCTTTGATTGAACTTTGTATAGAAAGGGGTTTAGTATAAGTAATACGTATTTTAAGAAAAAGAGGATAAATAAGTATACAAGATATGATGTAGGGGCGTAATGACAGAAGTTTGTTGGACTATGTATTGATAGATAAAAGACTGTTGGGTAGACTTCAGGATGTACATGTTTATAGAGGGGCCACAGATATATCAGATCACTTTCTAGTTGTAGCTACAGTGAGAGTAAAAGGTAGATGGGATACAGGAAAATAAACGCAAGTAATGAGAGGTGTGTTCAGCAGAAGTTTGTGTTACAGCAGAAGTTTGTGGGTGCAGGAGGGAAGAAGAACGATTGGTGGAAATGATGTAAAGAGAGTAGTAAGGGAGAAAAAGTTAGCACATGAGAGGATTTTACAAAATAGAGCTGATGCAAAGAGGGAAGAGTATATGGAAAGAAAAAGAGAGGTTAAGAGAGTGGTGAAACAATGTAAAAAGAGAGCAAATGAGGGAGTGGGTGAGATGTTATCAACAAATTTTTTTGAAAATAAGAAAAAGTTTTGGAGTGACATTAATAAGTTGAGGAAGCCTAGGGAACAAATGGATTTGACGGTTAAAAATAGGAGAGGAGAGTTAACTAAATGAAGACTTAGATGTATCGGGAAGATGGAGGGAATATTTTGAGGAATTCTTAAATGCTGATAAAGATAAGGAAGCTGTGATTTCGTGTACAGGGCAAGGAGGAATAACATCTTGCAGGAATGAGGAAGAGCCAGTTGTGAGTGAGGGGGAAGTTCATGAGGCAGTAGGTATGATGAAAGGGGGTAAGGGAGCTGGAATTGATGGGATAAAGATAGAAATGCTAAAAGCAGGAGGGGATATAATTTTGGAGTGGTTGGTGCTATTATTTAATAAATGTATGGAAGAGGGAAAAGTACCTAGGGATTGGCAGAGAGCATGCATAGTTCTTTTGTATAAAGGCAAAGGGGATAAAAGAGAGTACAGTTATTGAGTATACCTGGTAAAGTGTATGGTAGAGTTATTATTGAAATAATTAAGAGTAAGACAGAGAGTAGGATAGCAGATGAACAAGTAGGGGGTGTGTAGACCTAGTGTTTACAGTGAAACATATAGGTGGACAGTATTTAGATAAGGGTAAAGAGATTTTAGTGGCATTTATGGATTTAGAAAAGGCATATGACAGGGTGGATAAGGGGGGCAATGTGACAGATGTTGCAGGTGTATGGTATAGGAGGTAGGTTACTGAAAGCAGTGAAGAGTTTTTACGAGGATAGTGAGGCTCAGGTTAGAGTATGTAGAAGAAAGGAAGATTATTTCTCAGTAAAATTAGGCCTTAGACAAGGATGTGTGATGTCACCGTGGTTGTTCAATATATTTATAAATGGGGTTGTAAGAGAAGTGAATGCGAGGGTCTTGGGAAGAGGTGTGGAGTTAAAAGATAAAGAATCAAACACAAAGTGGGACTTGTCACAGTTGCTCTTCGCTGATGACACGGTGCTTTTGGGAGATTCTGAAGAGAAGTTGCAGAGGTTGGTGGATGAATTTTGGTAGGGTATGTAAAAGAAGAAAATTAAAAGTGAATATAGGAAAGAGTAAGGTTATGAGGCTAACAAAAAGATTAGGTGACGAAAGACTGTATATCAGATTGGAGGGAGAGAGTATGGAGGAGGTGAATGTATTCAGATATTTAGGAGTGGACGTGTCAGCAGATGGGTCTATGAAGGATGTGGTGAATCACAGAACTGATGAGGGAAAAGGGTGAGTGGTGCACTTAGGAGTCTGTGGAGACAAAGAACTTCGTCTGCGGAAGCAAAATGGGGAATGTATGAGAGCATAGTTGTACCAATACTCTTGTATGGGTGTGAAGCATGGGTGATGAATGTTGCAACGAGGAGAAGGCTGGAAGCAGTGGAGATGTCATGTCTGAGGGCAAAGCGTGGTGTAAATATAATGCAGAGAATTCGTAGTTCGGAAATAATAAGGTGTGGGATTATCAAAACAACTATCCAGAGGGCTGAGGAGGGGTTGTTCAGATGGTTTGGACATGTAGAGAGAATGGAACAAAACAGAATGACTTCAAGAGTATACACTCTTGTAGTGGAGGGAAGGAGGGGTAGGGGTCGGCCTAGAAAGGGTTGGAGGGAGGGGGTAAAGGAGGTTTTGTGTGCGAGGGGCTTGGACTGCCAGCAAGCGTGCATGAGCGTATTTGATAGGAGTGAATGGATACAAATGGTTTTTAATACTTGACGTGCTGTTGGAGTGTGAGCAAAGTAACATTTATGAAGGGATTCAGGGAAACCGGCAGGCCGGACTTGAGTCCTGGAGATGAGAAGTATAGTGTGTACACCCTGAAGGAAGGGTGTTAATATTCCAGTTTTATAACTGTAGTGTAAAGCACCCTTCTGGCAAGACAGTGATGGAGTGAATGATGATGAAAGTTTTTGTTTTTCGAGCCACCCTGCCTTGGTGGGAATCACCGTTGTGTTAATAAATAAAAAAATATTTTTAAATAAGATAGAATATACGTATCGAAAAAAAGTAAAGCAAAAAGTGGAAAAATGTAAGTGGGACAGAGGAGTGGGTTCACTTCCTCTCATCTCGCACTTTCTCTTTCTCCCGTCCATTTCCCCTTGTCTATGTAGTTTATTTCCATTAACCTTTCTCCATCTCCTGTTGTTGAATTCTCCTAACCACACTTTTGATGTTGCTACCTGCTGCTGCTGCTGCTGCTACCACTACTTCCACCTCCTTCTCCTCATCCTCCTCCTCCTCCTCTTCTTCTGCTGCTCCTCTGCCTCCTCCTTCCTCCCCTCATATATTCCAAACCTTTAATACCTTTGTGTGAGTGTGTGTGTGTACTCACCTAATTGCCTCTTCACTGGTCGCTACTATGTCACTCCAGCCCTGTTCCGTGAGCTTTATCATACCTCTTTTAAAAACTATATATGGATCCTGCCTCAACCACCTCCCTTTTCAGACTATTCCACTTCCTGACAAATCTGTGACTGAAGAAATACTTCCTAACATCCCTTTGACTCACCCGAGTCTTCTATTCCAATTGTGACCCTTTCTTGGTATGTTCCATCTTTGAAACATCCTGTCCCTGCCCACCATGTCGACTCCTCTCAGTATTTTATAAGTTATCATGTCCCATTTGTCCCTCCTGTCCTCCAGTGTCGTCAGGTCGATTTCCCTTAACCTTTCCTCGTAGGACATGCCACTTAACTCCGTGACTAATCTCGCTGCAAACCTCTGCACTTTCTCTAATATCCTGACGTGCTTGGCAAGGTGTGGGTTCCAAACTGGTACTGCATACTCCAATATGGGCCTCATGTACACAGTGTACAGAGTCCTACACGGCTCCTTACTGAGATGTAGGAATGTATTCTAATGTTTGCTAGTCGCCCGTATGCCGCAGCAGTTATTTGGTTCATGTGCACCTCAGGAGATATGTTCGGTTTGTAGCCTTTGGCCCCTAGACTGTATTCTATCTGCGGTTTTCATGACTGCACTTGACGGGGTTGAACTCTATGAGCCATTTGCTTTGAGGTATCTAGTTCACTTAGTAGCCTCCTCACCTCTTCCTCGGTTGTATGTATTGTGTCTAGCACATGGTGCTAGACACTATACATACTTAGTTTCTGATCCTCCCAGAAATCTGTGAAAAGCATCACTGATTCCTTACACAAATTGCCCAGTGAGTTTGTTGCATCTGTCTCATTATCCAAACAATTCCAGTCTTCAGTTGCTTAATAATACTGACAAACTGATATTTACACAGCTCAAACTGAGTGACTAGCTGTGTTTTAATAAGGCCCAACAATAATAAAAGTTTGAAGCAGCTGAGAAAAATCATTCTTCAGTAATTGATCCGATTCAGACGATTGCAAGATATTAAATTATTTAAGAAAAATTTTTAATTTCCAACTATTCAGACTAAATTTATGTTATTATCCTTATTGCAGAATGTAGTGTTAATAATATTTTGAAGCTATTCAGAAGAAGCATTCGTTAATTATTGAATAAAAAATTAATATCTCTGTTTATTCAATAAAATTGGCAAATTGGCACCAAATGGTAGCCTGAGCATTGTGGTAAAAAATTTGAAGCCGATCAGATGAGTCATTCTCCAGTTATGTCAAGGATTCCAACGATTCCAATTTCTTTTAATTATTTTACTACATCAACAAATTTGCTTGCATGTACACGAAACTTACTGGGTACTATTCTGGCCCTAAAATTTTCTGAGTTTACCAAGACATTCTGGCACGCAATGAACAAACACATCAGTTTATTGTGATCCTTTATTGACAACGTTACCATAAGAGGGTTTGTTATAAAACAGATCTATGGGGAAAATGGTAGGGAGCATTTATAAATGCACCTAACTTCCACCCGGTAGATCTTTTTGACTTGAAAACCCTTGTGGGTGAAACGTTGTCAATAAAGGATCACATTAAACTGCATATGTGTTTATGTTTCCATATTGTCGGTATTTTATACCATTTATTGTCATCCTGGCACGCAATGTTGCCATGTGTTCCATGAATTTCGTCTTCGTTAACTTATATAAGAGTCGAAAATTTGACAATTGAATGAGGTGGTCTTGAGTTATGAATAAAATATTATCGAAAAAATGGATGGAAGCGCGAAGAAACAGAGAAAATTCAAATAATTTCAAGCGCCGTCTTAAAACTCCCTCTTCGGGTATACCTGTTAGTGGTAATATTAACAGATATTCGGTATATGTAACGTGTTATGTAGTAAGCTGCGAAATGTCTGTGTCTGCTTATAACACATCGCAATTGTTTAGATCGAACTCTATAAGCCACTTGTTTGATGACGTCTACAGTTGCTTGAGGTCACTCGTTCTTATTCTTTGCAACAGTTTTACATTATCCCCAAACAGTGGCACTTTAGACTCAGTTCCCTCTTTTAGGTGATTTAAGTATATAAGGGACAGTAGTGGTTCAAATACTGATCCTTGGAGGATTACCACTCGTTAATCTTTCTTTTTATGATTGATCTCTATCACACTCTGACTTCTTAATATGGCTAAGCAACCATAGGATTCTTCCTCAAAACGTTGTGTTTCTTTAATTTCTGGGGTAATTTTTGATTGATCTGTATCAAATGCTTTCTTGATTTCAAAGAATATACAGTCCGCCTCACAAAGCCTTTCTTTGACTTGCTCAAAGAACACCAGTAAATTCATAAAACTGAATTTTTCTTGCTAAAGACCATGCCGTGTTTCTTTTCCTTTCAATCTCTAGAGATTTTCACAGTTTGCATTTTAGAGACACTGGCATAATTAGTGTATTTTGTCTGCCTCTCTTATGTATAGAAACATATCTACGTCTTTGCAAATATCTGAAAGTTGTGTTGATTAATTTGATTGATTAAAAATTGATTCACGAAATTGGTTCTACATCTCTCATAAACCATGGAGATGTGTTGTCTGGTTCCATTGTTTTTGTTATATCAGTGTATTTTTTAGCAGTCTCATCACATTATTTTACTGTGTCAATGTTTTCAATCACCTGCTCATGTTTTCAGACTACCTAATTTATTTTAGACTACCTAATTTGTTTTAGGATGATCTCTTTAAATCTTTTGCTGCGCTCTCTCCATATTTCTCTCTTAGACACCTCCCCATCAATCTTTCAACCTTAAACCCTTTGGTGGGCAAAAACGAAAATTGCCAATTTTGAAATGTTTTTTCCTTATGAGTGGATAGTGTGGCTAAATATAAAGTAAATGAGCCCATACAAAGGAATATGTGAAAGTTTGTTTTCAATCAATTGCCAATATGAGAAGACCGACAAAAGTATGTCTTGCCTATCTAAGGGTGAACATTTTTAAATGTTGCAAAGTTGCAATTGTTAATAAAACACCAAATAACTATTTTTTTTAATTTTATTATACAAAAAGACAATATCAAAGACATAAATTAAACTTGTTTTCAAACATTTTGTAAGTATTAAAAAAATACAAAAATGAATCAAGTAGCAACATAGGCACATTGCAAAGGGATGTAACTTTCAATTCCCACATTCCTGAGTTTCCTAAGAAAGAATAATGATTCTAGATCACTAATTTGTACAATTTCTATCCTTCTTGATGTATATATTTACTTTGCATATGGCAAAGGAAAATGAGGATGTGACATGATGTTTGTGCTTGCTCCACAATTTGCATCTAACTTGCCTGGCACTGGCCCATGAGAATTTTGGCGTTTTGGATGGTCTATCTTCCTCTGGCTATCTTCCTATCCTATCTTCCTCTGGCTCTGAGTCACTTTCCTCCAAAATGCAGAGATATTTGGACTTGTCTTTGGAGGATTCACCATAAAACAATTTCTCATTGATCTGGAAGGACAATAAAAACATTCTGTACACACCCAGACTACTACAGAATAGCTATATGCATTACATTTTTTTTATAAATATTTATTTACTGAAACTTAAAATGGGGCCAAAATAGGCTAGAACGATATTTTTAGGTCTTTTTTGTTGCGCTTTTTTCATATGCATGGTGCACTCACATTATGCTTCACACAGACTTTATATATACATATCAAAATATGCCTAAACTATTCATTTACACACTAGAAACACAAATGAGTACTTACCGACATTGTAGAGGGTAAAATCCAAGGGTATATGAGTGTCACTAGATGGAAAAAACGTCTCTCAGCGACGCCAAGCTAGAAGTGTTTACATTTTGGTCTCTCAACCAATGGGAAGCGAGCAGAAGCCATCACCACTTAGCTGGAGCAACTCAGGGAAGGCTTGTGATTGGTCAGAAATAGAGAATGGGAACCCATATGTGCAGTGGGTGTAGGAGGAATGTGCTAAATATCATGCCTTCAGGAACGACAAATGTCGTTCCTGCCTAACAATCGTCTTTCTCAATCGTCTTTCTTCTTAGGAGGCTATAAAATAACTATGGATCATTTTGATCTATGATGCTGTATCATGTTAAATCTGTCTTCTATATTCCATTCTCATTCTTTTCAGCGTAAGATTTTCTCTATATTTCTTCAAAACACTCATGCACCTCCCATTAACAATTCTTTGCATTCCAGACTGAGCCATCTATTACCTCTTATTTTACCCATTGCACTTCTCAAAAATGCAATCATTATCCTCCATTCTATAGTCCCATTTCTTATTATTATTTTCCTTCATCTCTTTCACCATTTCCATTTCTACCAAGTACTCAAGACTATGTACCACAAGTACCGCGATACTTGGCGATACCCAGTAAGTAATTTCAGCTATCATTTTCATTTGTGAGAACACTAGATCATCTTTCAGTGGTTCATCTTCTCACTCTTGTTGTTTCCATAACATGTTGGCTGAAGCATTTCTTCATTACTGTTCTCCATGTTTCAGGTGCTCCATGTGGGGGAAGGGTCCCAGTTTTCTTGGTTGAAATGTTCTCATACTGTGAATTTCAATTTTCATCTTACTCTTTGTACCAGAGTTCACAACATGTGCATCATTGTCATGCCACTGTGATCATATTCATCCATTAGCATCCTGATGTTTGATAGTAAATTAAATATATTACTGTTACTATTTTGTCTTATTGGACATGACATTACTTGCTGTACAATCCAATAAGTCCCATATTTTCAGGTCTCCTAGCTCTTCAAATATCCAATGATTTCTGACCATCTATTCAACTCCTTCTCCTGCTTTGTATTCCATTTCATTTCGGACTTATTGGTAACCCTACTAAAGGAATAATACATCTGATATTATTCCTCACATATTCTTCTTTGTAATATGTAAACTATCAGGCTTCTTCTCTCCTTCTGGTGATACAGGACAAGTTTTTAGGTCATTTCTTGGATTATTTCCTGGAAAGTTGAGTGAACTATACATGGATGTCAACTTTGTACATAAATCTGCAATTACAAACTTCTCAAAGCAGTATGAAGCATTGTCCACTCCATTCCCTAGGAAACAGTACTACACTTTGCTGGCTTGTACAGCTGTTCCCAGCAATTCACTATAGCATACTGGTATACCTTCCTGGCTTGTAAAGCTGCACCCAAAAGTTAACTACAGCATGCTAAAACAGCTTTCAGGATTGTACAGCTGCACCCAGCAATTCATTACAACATGCTGATACAACTTGCTGGCTTGTACAGCTGCCTCTGACACTATCTCAGAACAAATTGGTAGAACTTTTAGGTTAATAGTTAAACTAACCATTTCATCAGAACATTCATGCATCTAACAATGTTTCACAGAATATTCATGCACAACTTTCTATCCGTGTAAAGCTACAATCAACAATAGCAGATATATTTGTCTCATTCTCCCTGTACAGTATCAGGCAGATTATATATCTTAACAGTGTTCAGCAGGATTCTCAGGTCTCTTTTCTGGCGTTTTAACAACCCATGTTTCTCCCTTCTCTTATCTCATCACTTGTGTCTCACTTTCACTCATCACTTCCCTTCAGTCTCCCTGTCTTCTCCCTCATACAACACACTTTTCCTTCCTCTTCCCTCATACATCACACTTTCCCCGCCTCATACTTCATACAAAATATTCTCCCTGCCTCCTTCCTCATGCATCACATTCTCCCTGCCTTCTCTTTTATATATCACACTTTTCCTGCCTCCCTCATACACACTTTTCCTGCCTCATCCCTCATACAAAACACTCTCCGTGCCTCATCCCTCATACAAAACGCTCTCACCACCTTCATCTCCCTCACTTAATTTCCCCCACTATCTCTCGCTCTCCAGCCTTTCTTTCACACTTCTTAATTCTACTCTGCCTTCCCTAACTTCCTCACTGCTCCCTCCTCTCATTTCTTCACCCGCTTCTCTACACTGCAAAATTTTCCGCCCTCTTGTGTTATTATTCATTTCCCTTGAGTTATTTCTCTTTCAAACACATTCATCATTCTATTATAGGACGTATATGTGTGTGTGTGGACTTATTAAATATAAGTGATTTCAGGAGTCGAGTCACAGCTCTTGGCCCCTCCTCATCGCCGGTCTTTATTAGGTCCACTTTATCCCAGCTCCAAAAGCCTTGTCGTACAACTCCTTAAAGTTATCTATGGATCCTGCCTCCACTACATCACTCTCCAGATTGTTTCACTTCCTGAAAACTCTTGTGCTGAATTAATACTTTCTGATATTCCTGTGACTCATCTGAGTTTTAACTTCCAGTTGTGTCCGCTTGTTCCTGAAACATTGTGTCTTGTCCACCTTGTCAATTCCTCTCAGTATTTTATACGTAATTATCATGTCCCTCCTTTCCTCAATTGTCGTCAGGTTGACTTCCTTTACCCTCTCCTCGTAGGACATACCCTTTAGCTCCGAGACTAATCTTATAGCATACCTCTGCACTGTATTAAATTTCTTTACGTACTCGACCAGGTGTGGGTCCCATATTGGTGCTGCCTACCCCAATATTGGACTGACGTACATGGTGTACAGTGTCGTCTGTGTGTGTGCGTGTGTGTGTGTGTGTGTGTGTGTGTGTGTGTGTGTGTGTGTGTGTGTGTGTGTGTGTGTGTGTGTGTGTGCTCACCTAGTTGTACTCACCTAGTTGAGGTTGCAGGGGTCGAGTCCAAGCTCCTGGCCCCGCCTCTTCACTGGTCGCCATTAGGTCACTCTCCCTGAACCATGAGCTTTATCGTATCTCTGCTTAAAGCTATGTATGGATCCTGCCTCCACTACATCTCTTCCCAAACTATTCCACTTCCTGACTACTCTGTGGCTGAAGAAATACTTCCTAACATCCCTGTGATTCATCTGTGTCTTCAGCTTCCAACTGTGTCCCCTTGTTTCTTGTGTGTGTGTGTGTGTCTTGCAGTGTTGTTGTCTGCGTTGGCAGTCTTGCAGTATTGTTGCCTGGGCAATCTTGCAGTGTTGTTGCCTGCATTGGCAGTCTTACAGAGTAGTTGCCTGGGCAATCTTGCAGTTTTGTTGCCCGGACAGTCTTGCAGTGATGTTGCCTGGGCAGTCTTGCAGTGTTGTTGCCTGGGCAGTCTTGCAGTGTTGTTGCCTGGGCAGTATTACAGTGTTGTTGACTGAAGAGTCTTGCAGTGTTGTTGCCTGTACAATCTTGCAGCGTTGTTGCCTGGGAAGTCTTACAGTGTTGTTGCCTGTAGAGTCTTGCAGTGTTGTTGCCCGTACAGTCTTGCAGCATTGTTGCCTATACAGTCTTGCAGTGTTGTTGCCTGGACAGTCTTGTACAATTTTGCGGTGTTGTTGGCTGTGCAATCTTGCGGTGTTGTTGCCTGTACAGTTTTGCAGTGTTGCCTGGACAGTCTTGGAGTTTTCTACATACTTAAAGTGATCCTGTTCCCTCAGCCTCTCATAGACTTTAAGAGTCTATCGTCGCATCTGAGCCTGTTTCAACGCTATTACATTTATTAGAGACAATACACTATAGATCATTCAACACAAAAACTGATTAAGAGCTGACTATCCATCCTCTAGTCGTACCCTTGTCTCTGACGAGTTAAACAAGTCCTAATCAAAATACTTCAAGGATCAATTCAAGCTTGAAGTCCATGTACGTTTACATACACTTAAGTATGAGTTTTTGTGTTATTTTGAATGACATTTGTTCCTGCATTATAAAATATGGAAGGGAAATGTTAAATTCTCAGCTGAACATTTTACTGAAAGCGAAATAAGTACATGTTCCAAAATGGTTGAAAGTCGAAACAGAATATTACCGCAGAAAAAAAAAGTGTTTGTCGCTATTTAGTATTTTCCAGCTTCAGTGAATGTACAAAGAAGCATTTGTTAAGTCTATGCCTAAGCATATGCAATAATGCTCCAACTGTGTAATAACACTGCTTCCATCCAACGTTATTTTAAGTGTTTGAACTGCGTCGTAACTGATATTCTTTTGTACTACAGCTGTGTAATAACACTCACTCCTGCCGACTGGAAGCTTGTTCTTGGTGTTATAACTAGGTAATAACGCATAACTTCCCACTGGAAGGTTATTCATAGCGTTACAACTGCTGATCACAAGAAGGTTATTCTTAGTGTCACAAAAGAGTAGTAACAGAAACTGATGATCAGTGGAAGGGATTTCTTAGTGCAACAGCAGGGCTATAATACAAAAAACCCAGTTCTGTTACAGCACTGGCCTGGATTAAAAAGATTTTGAAATAGGGCGATCCTTTCATCACACTTGAAATTCCCGTGTGTGTATTGTATCCATAAAGCGAACACTTTTTGATTATGACATTGCGGAGGATGCTGCTGCTGCCCCTGTTGCTGGTACCGTGAATGATACTGATGGTACTGCTGCCTCTGTTGATACCGTGATTGATACTGATGCTACTGCTGCTCAGCTGCTGATACCGTGAATGATACTGATGCTACTGCTGCCTCTGCTGATACCATGAATGATACTTATGCTACTGCTGCCCAGCAGCTGATGCCGTGATTGATACTGATGCTACTGCTGCCTCTGCTGCTGATACTGTGGATGATACTGATGCTGTTACTGATTCTTTGGATGATACTGATGCTGCTGCTGCCTCTGCTGCAGGTGCTGCTGCTATTATTCTGGTTCATAATTTTGCTGTTGAGGCTGTTGTTCTTAATGTTCATATTTTTACTGCTGTTCCAGCTGCTACATCTGTTCCATCTGGTGGTGCTACTGCTGCTTAAAGTAATACTTCTAATAATACTATTACCTCTACTGCTACCGTCACTACCATCACTACTACTAATATTACTATCACCTCTACTACTACTACCATTACTACTACTACTACTACTAATCATAATAACGATAATAACACCTCTACTACAAATACTTTTAACCAATACTACTATTACTAATATAATTGTTGCAACCACAACTACTGTTACTATTTATGTTACTACTTCTAATACTTTTAGCATTTCTACTACTATTACTTCTACTACTATCACTACCACCACTGCTACTACTGCTACTAATACTTTTACTGTCACTGCTACGAATATTACTAGTACTATTTTTACTACTACTACTACTACTACCATTACTATTGCTTCTACTACTTCTAATAATACTTCCAATACTACTACCAATAATACTTCTACAACCAATGGTATTACTACTGCTGCTACCACCACCACTACTACTATTATTATTATTACTACTACTACTATAAATACTACTAATACCACGACTACCACAATTACTAACACCACTATATTATATACATTTTACTATACCGAAACACAATCGCAAACAGTCGACCTTAACACTGCAGAACCCAGATGGGGATAAAAAACTCAGCTCTGCATCTGTCGCAGTCTCGTGCGTCGTCAGGAACTTGATACTTGCAACTTCATGGTCGACACGAATATAATAATCATATTTCATAAAAAAAATAGTTTTGAAAATAATATGAATATTGCTTATGGTTTATACAAATTGGATTCATTTAAAATTAATAAAATTTGGGAAGAATTTAACATACATTAGACAAGTAAAAAATGTTGATGCTTGAGTAGAGTATCAGCTGTTTTTCACAGAGTCGGGTGTTGTGACGCGATTGTGAGGTGTAGTCTTGCCCTTATTTGCCTTCTTGTTGATGTTTTATTTTTACACTTCCTTAATTTAATAACGTGAGAAGTCACGAAATCGTTTGGAATTTCTGTTATTTTTAGAACGGTCATATATATATATATATATATATATATATATATATATATATATATATATATATATATATATATATATATATATTATTAATGAAACCACGAAACAAATGATTTTGAAACATATACCAAACTGCGACAAGCTGAGGTTAGATCCTGCGACACATTCTCTCGCCTTAACAGAACAACGTTCACTTTACCTTATCCACTTTAGAGTGTGATCTCTGAAGGATCGCTACTTAAGTCGATAAGCCAATGTGAACATTGTTCTCTCTTGATGCGAGAGAATGTGTCGCAGGATCGTTTCTCAGCTGGTCGCAGTTAGGTAGATGTTTCAATACCACTTCTTTAGTAGTTTCATTATATGTAAACAATCGCAGATTTTGCTGATCTCTGGCTGAAGGAGACTCAAACCCTACGAACCTTGGAGCAAGGTACGCAGTGCTTTACCTGCTCTTGCGAATTCCTTGCATATATATATAATATATATTATATATATATTATTTTATATATATATATATATATATATATATATATATATATATATATATATATATATATGCAAGTTCCTTGATAATGTGAGTAGTCACGAATGCGCTTGGAATTTCTCTATTCTTTCAGAGTGGTTTGTTTTGCATATATATATTATATATATATATTATATATATATATATATATTATATATATATATATATATAATATATATATATATATTTTAACAAGTTGGTCGTCTCCCACCGAGGCAGGGTGACCCAAAAAAAGAAAGAAAATCCCCAAAAAGAAAATACTTTCATCATCATTCAACACTTTCACCACACTCACACATTATCACTGCTTTTGCGGAGGTGTTCAGAACACAACAGTTTAGAAGCATATACGTATAAAGATACACAACATATCCCTCCAAACTGCCAATATCCCAAACCCCTCCTTTAAAGTGCAGGCATTGTACTTCCCATTTCCAGTACTCAAGTCCGGCTATTAGAAAATATATGTATATATTATGTCTAATGAATTTCCTTTTAATAATATATAGAAATTTTTATTGAACATGGAGCAAAAAATTAATTGGTACGAAACCTAACTGAAAAACTTACAAAACATCACATAGATGTATAATAGATGAGTTTAAATTTATTTAATGTTATTTAAAATCCCATTTATATATTTTTTTGGTATGATCAGATCGACTTTCTCTGTTTTATTGCATTAATAAATGTTCCTTTGGTTTATTAGGTAGAAATGATACTTGGGTTTTAAGCCAATCTCACCGGCTTTGCTTATTCAGCACGACTCATTTATGTAAATTCATTCTCGATTGTAAATAGTGACTTTTTCAAAGAAAAGAATCTGAATTATCTTTAACAGTATTAAAAATTATCTTAATTCATAAAGCACTTATGACTGATTAAAAAAAAATAAAGAGTAAGTGTCAATATGGTGAGAGTGTCCTGGCGTCCTTCAGGACCCGCAGCGTCGCGCCACAACTTCAACAGTACTCCTGGCGTCCCTCAGGACCCGGAGCGTCGCGCCACAACTTCAACACTACTCCTGGCGTCCCTCAGGACCCGGAGCGTCGCGCCACAACTTCAACACTACTCCTGGCGTCCCTCAGGACCCGGAGCGTCGCGCCACAACTTCAACACTACTCCTGGCGTCCCTCAGGACCCGGAGCGTCGCGCCACAACTTCAACACTACTCCTGGCGTCCTTCAGGACCCGCAGCGTCGCGCCACAACTTCAACAGTACTCCTGGCGTCCTTC
Source organism: Cherax quadricarinatus (assembly GCF_026875155.1). Classification (NCBI taxonomy): domain Eukaryota; kingdom Metazoa; phylum Arthropoda; class Malacostraca; order Decapoda; family Parastacidae; genus Cherax; species Cherax quadricarinatus. Next base: position 11,259,797 of record NC_069472.1, read on the forward strand.
AGGACCCGCAGCGTCGTGCCACAACTTCAACAGTACTCCTGGCGTCCCTCAGGACCCGGAGCGTCGCGCCACAACTTCAACACTACTCCTGGCGTCCCTCAGGACCCGGAGCGTCGCGCCACAACTTCAACAGTACTCCTGGCGTTCTTCAGGACCCGGAGCGTCGCGCCACAACTTCGCCACTTGTACTCCTGCTCACATCTTCACATAACTGTGATATATATTTGTGTTCTTCATTTCTGTAACTTATATTTCTCATGTTCTTGTAACTAAATAACATTCTCTTGTTTAACAGTAAACATTGAAAGTCAATCATTTCTCGTGGCACTACTGTTTGTTTACAATTATTATTTTATATAAATAGGAACTTGATAATACTATCCCTGATTATTTTAATATACATAGTGTACTATTTTTATATATGAAATGGGGAATGTGACACTTAGATTTCAATTAGAGCTTCATTTAACCGATTTCGATTATTTTCTAGTTCGTTATTAGAATCAATAAGAGCAGATTCAGTTGGTCTAGGTAATTTTATTAATATTTGTTGAAGTTGTTTCAGAAAGGATTCGTTCTTATTTAAATAAATCACTTTTTTTTTCTTAAAAATATTGAAAAATAATGAAAAAAAAGGCTTCAGAGTGTAAATAAGATTATTGGTCGATGAAGAAATTCGCAGAGCCTATTATTGTATAAAAATCTATCAGAGTTTGAATCAAGATCTTCTAAGATATGCAAATACAATTGTGCAAGAAAATGTCTATGTGACTCACGCGATGTTAAGGAAGACAAAGTAACTAATTCTCTTCCTTCTCCTGTAGAAACAAGTCTCTCTGAATTCTGAGTGAAAGTGGATCTTTGGGAGTCTCCAAGCACTTTGCTAAGAGTAAAGCACCACTTACAATATATTATGTAAGTAGTTAATGCAAAGTTGTGCAAAGTACTAACCCACAAATTTACACAATAATTAAAGGTATAATATAAAAAAAATATGAAATAAAATACAGAAATATATTATGGGTTAGTACAACTGATGGATTATTACATATTAATTAAGCATTAATAATTAAACACTAAACCAATCAACGAAATCTAAATAATGTTAAAATATACGTTAGTATTACAAAAACGACATTAGGTGCTACACTGATGTATGTCCAAACACTGTTTCTGTAATCCTGACTTATGTGTGACACTGAGATGATATAAAACTTTCATATGTTAAAACGCTGTTTCCCTGAGACGAGAGATTCGGGGTCACGCCCGCGGCCGGTCGTGACCAGCTCCTGTATGTACAAAGGTGATGTTATGCACAGCGCTGACCTAATGTAGATGATAAATCCATTACTGATGGTATGTGCAGCATTCACGATATGTTCAACACTGATTACAATGTACTTCATTACAGTGGGAAGGAGAACTAGAAGGAAAGTCAATGAATGAGATGATGGAACATGTCGCTAAAAAGTGCAGGGAGGCGTAGGAAAAATTCTTTCCAAGGGCAATAGGGAGAATGGGAAGATCGGAGTGTGCCTAAGAGTTACCCAGAGGTGTGAAGAAGCCAAAGCCAAATGTGCTAGAGCATGGAACAGGTTAGGAGGGCAAAACAATTCATGAAAACAGTGATTATAACCCAAGAGCCAGAAACGAGAATGCGTGATTAAGGAACGATGCTCAACTTCAGTTTGAGAAAAACTTTGCACCAAAAGCTATATCAGACCCTAAGTTCTTATACAACCTCATAAGGAAGAAAACAACAGTCAGGGACCAGTGAGACTGAAGAATTAAGATAGGGAACTCACAAGGAATGACCATGAAGTCTGTCAGGAGCTCAGCATGAGATCTGGGGAGGTATTCCTAGAAGTCACAGAAAGACTTCCAACAAACCGATTCAGAATAGTGCGCGAGAAAGTGTTGGACACAATACACACAGCCAGGGAGGAAATGAAGAAATTGCTATGTGAGTAAAATACCACACAGGCGATAGACCAGATAATCTTCAACAAGTCTATCGTAAAAAAAGGAAACTACCAGAGGTGTGGAAAACAGCAAATGAAGTCCCAGTTCTTAAGAAATGAGGCATACAGGCAGAATTAAACTACAGACCAGTGTCACTGAAATGTATAGTACATAGAAAGGATTATCACAAGAAGAGTAGTGGAGCTTCTAGAAAGGAGTGGCCTCAAACATGACAACCAGCACGGCCTTAGGGACGAAAAATTCTGTGACTCAAACTACTGGAGTTCACAAACAATGTAACAGAAGTAAGAGAGGAGAATGAGGGGATGTGTAGCTTTTTTTTTTTTTTTTTTTTTTTTTTTTTGGACTGAAAGAAGGCTTTTGACACAATATTACAGAAGAGAATTCTACAAAAGCTAGAGGAGAAGGCTCGAATAATAGGAAAAGCACTATTGTGTAGGAAATACCTGAGAGAAAGGAAACAATGAGTGATGTCGGAATGGGTTGCACAATGCTCAGACATACTGCTGTTTAATATAGACATGAATGATATGACAGAAAGGATAGGGTGAGAGGTGTTCTTGTTTGCAGATGATGTGAAACTAATGAGGAGAATACAAGATCTGGATAGGCTACTTCCCTGATCTGACAAATGACTCCTGGAGTTTGACCCCATAAAGTGCAAATTTAGTAAGCTTTGGGAAGAACAGAGAAGACTGCAGATGGAGTGTAGGCTTGGGACACACAGGCTGTCTGCAAAGAATGACACGATGCTGTGGATTACATCCCTGTCTATGCCTGATATGAGGATGAGGGCGAGTACTGTGCCTTGTGGTACGGAGCTTTTCACTACTTCAGCTGGGGTAATCTAGCTAATGATTTTATTAACGATGATCATACCTACAATAACAAAGGGATCTGCATTTATGACTACTTTCTTAATAATGTACGATGTGCTCAGAGTACATATATTCCCCAGAAAGAAATTAGGTCAAATACGAACGATCCCAAATGTATGAATAGGAGGCTGAAGCATGTATTCGGAGTGACAAGAGAAAATTATAGGCACATCCAAAAGGAAAAGGTTAACTTTATTGAACAATATGTTCAGTTTGGAAGAGAAGTAAAAAAAAAAGGAGATTAGAAAGGCTAAACGCGCCTTTGATATTAAGGTTGCTACTATATCAAAGATTAATCCAAAGAGTTCTTTCAAGTGCATAAGACGAAGGTCAGGGGAAAAATTAGGACCTCTGAGAACTGAGGATGAGTAGCTGACTGATAATAAACAAGAAATGTGATCTCTATTTAATGCTTATTTCTTGTCAGTCTTTACACAAGATATAAATAATATCCCATCAATTAACAACTATTCAATTCCCGAAAAAAAAGTAATATTACTGTCACGAGGGACGTGGTTATCAAACAGGTAGATAAACTGAAAAAAATAAGTCTCGGAGTCGAAACGAATTATTTTTAAGGGTAATTAAAGAATACCAGTTGGAACTTAGTCATTAACAAGGGTGTTTAATACTTCCATTCAAACTGGTGCTGTGTCAGAGATGTGGAAGATGGCTAATGTAACTCCTATATTTAAATCATATTTTGTATAATTGTCTGTGACTTTTTTCTTTGACTTTTCTCCTGTATTTTTTTTTCTGTGACCTTTTTTCTTGTTATTTTTCTTTCCTGGATCTTGTCTAACTTCAA
>NC_069472.1:11265765-11316250 GCF_026875155.1 Cherax quadricarinatus
TTTCCAATTTCGCCCTTTCCTTTCCCTTTTCCCTGATATCCCCATCGGTTTTCAATAACCAGTGCAACCCCTCCTCTCCCTCTGCTCCTTCTATCCTTCCTCAGGATCTGATATTCTTGTGGGAAGATTGCATCTGTTATTGTCCTAGTGAGTTTTGTTTCTCTGACCGCTATGATGTCTGGGGACATCTCCTTTATTCTTTCATGCCACTCCTCACATTTATTTGTTATTCCATCTGCGTTCGTGTACCAAACCTTCAATTTCTTTTCTATAACTGTGGTCCTGGGAGAATGGTGGGTTTGGGGGAGCAGGTGCCCTGGTGGGGGGGCTTAGGGGGTTGCTGTGGGGATGAGGTCTGTGGCGTGGGGAATGGGGGGAGAGGGCCTATGGGGCTTTTATTGGGGGTGGGGGTTGTGGTGAGGGAGATGGGGATAGAGGATGCAGTGTGTAGGTAGCTGTGGGTTACTGTGGGGGCGGGGTTTGTGGTGAAGGGGATGGGGACAGAGAGTACAGTGTGTGGGTTGCTGTGGGTTACTGGAAGGGGGTTGTGGTGAGGGTGATGGGGACAGAGGGTACAGTGTGTGGGTTACTGTGGGTTATTGTTGGGGTGGGGTTTGTGGTGAGGTGCATGGAGGCATAGGGTGCAGTGTGTGGGTTTTGGATTGGGTTGTTTGATTGCATTGAGATTGCCATGGTTGGGTTCCTTCTGCGGGTGGTACTGGAGGATCTTGTTTGTTCTTCCCCCTGGGTCTTGTTCCTCCTGCTTCCCGCTTTCCTTTCCTCCTATTCCTCCTTGCGACATTGCACCCTCTCTCTCAGTATCATCCTTTCTTCTTGTGTTCTCAGTCGAGGTACATGCTCCGGTACTCCACTACATCACTTTCCGATCTTTTCCACTTCCTGACAACTCTGTGTCTGAAGAAATACTTCCTAACATCTCTATGATTCATCTGAGTCTTCAACTTCCCCTTGCTGCTGTGTCCCATCACTGGAACATTCTGTCACTGTCCACCTTGTCAATTCCTCTCAGTATTTCATATGTCCTACAGTGTTGTCAAGTCGATTTCCCTTAACCTCTCCTCAAGGGATATACCCCTTAGCTCCGGGACTAGTCTTGTTGCAAACCTTTGCACTTTCTCTAGTTTCTTTAAGTGCTTGGGTTCCAAACTGGTTCTGCATACTCCAATATGGGCCTAACACACACAGGCACCTGTATGCTGCAGCAGTTATTTGGTTGATGTCTTGATGTGCACCTCAGGAGATGTGCCTGGTGTTATGCTCACTCCAAGATCTTTTTCCCTGAGTGAGGTTTGTAGTCTCTAACCCCGTAGACTGTACTCCATCTGCGGCCTTCTTTGCTCTTCCCCAATCTTCGTGACTTTGCACTTGGTGGGGTTGAACTCCAGGAGCCAGTTGCCGGACCAGGCCTGCAGCCTTAACAGAACCCTTTGTAGTTTTGCCTGGTCTTCGTCTGATTGAAATTTTCTCATCAATTGCACATTATTTGCAAACAGGGACACTTCGGAGTCTGCTCCTTCCGACATGTCGTTCACAAATACCAGAAACAGCACCGGTCCCAGGATTGACCCCTATGGAACTCCACTCGTCACAGGTGCCCACTCTGACACATACCCACGTACCATGACTCGCTGTTGTCTTCCTGACAGGTATTCCCTGATCCATTGCAGTGCTTTCCTTGTTATCCCTGCCTGGTCTTCCAGTTTTTGCATTAATCTCTTGTGTGACTTTGTAAATGGTCCAAGCCGGACCGAAACGTCGTCATAAGCTCCTCTCTTCTATGTGCGGGTTATTTGTGTATCATTCCAGTTACGGTATTGTGCCTTTTTTGTTTGTGGACCGTGTCAAACGCCTTCTTACAATTCAAGAAAATGCAGTCTACCCACCCCTCTCTCTCTCTTGTCTCGCTGCTGTCACCCTGTCATAGATCTCCAGTAGGTTTGTGTTACAGGATTTCAAATCCCTGAAACCGTGTTGGCTGTCATTAATAAGCTCATTCCTTTCTAGGTGTTCCACCACACTTCTCCTGATAATCTTCTCCATGAATTTTTATACTATACATATCAGGGACACTGGTCTCTAGTTTAATGCTTCATGTATGTCTCCTTTTTTTAAAAAGTGGGACTATATTTGCTGTCTTACATACCTCAGGTGGTTGCCCTGTTTCGATGGATGAGTTGAATATTGTTGTTAGGGGTACACACAGTGCCTCTGCTCCCTCTCTCAGGACCCATGGAGAGATGTTATCTAGCTAGATACCTTTGAGGTATCTAGCTTTCTTAGCAGCCTCTTCACTTCTTCCTCGGTTGTATGTATTGTGTCCAACACTTGGTGGTGTACCCCACCTCTTCATCTTTCAGGAGTCCCTTCTGTCTACTCTGTGAACACTTCTTTGAACCTCATGTTGAGTTCCTCACATGCTTTGTGCTTGCTTCTTTTGATCTCTCCTCCTTCCGTGCTTAGCCTGATTACCGGGTCCTTGACTGTTGTTTTCCTCCTGATGTGGCTGTACAACAGTTTCGGGTCAGATTTGGCTTTAGCTGCTATGTCATTTTTATATTGTCGTTGGGCCTCCTTTCTTACCTGAACATATTCATTTCTGGTTCTACGACTTCTCTCCTTGTTCTCCTGGGTCCTTTACCTTCTATACTTCTTCCACTCTCTAGCACACTTGGATTTGAACTTTTTACACCTTTGGGTAAACCAAGAGCTCATCCTGGCTTTCTCGTTATTTCTGTTTCCCTTAGGTACCAACCTCTCTTCAGCTTCCTTGCATATTGCTGTCACATATCCCATCATCTCATTTACTGACTACCCTGGCAGTTCTCTGTCCCACTGAACCCCGTGTAGGAAATTCTTCATTCCTGTGTCGTCCCCTCTCTTGTAGTTTGTCTTCATTGGTCCTGCCCTTCCTGCTTCCCTCTCCACATGTAACTCTACTATGTATTCGAAGCTCAGGACATACCCCTTAGCTCCGGGACTAGTCTTGTTTCATACCTTTGCACTTTCTCTAGTTCCTTTACGTGTTTGGCTAGGTGTGGGTTCCAAACTGGTGCTGCATACTCCAATATGGGCCTGACGTAACGTGTGTGTGTGTGTGTGTGTGTGTGTATGTGTGTATGTATGTGTGTGTGTGTGTGTGTGTGTGTGTGTGTGTGTGTTTGTATGTGTGTTTTGTGTGTGTGTGTGTGTGTATGTGTGTGTGTGTGTGTGTGTGTGGTGTGTGTGTGTGTGTGTGTGTGGTGTGTGTGTGTGTGTGTGTGTGTTGTGCGTGTGCGCGAGTGCGCGTGTTTTGCGTGTGAACTCACCTAGTTGAGCTTGCAGAGGGCGAGTCACAGTTCCTGGCACTGCCTATTCACTGGCCGCTACTGGGTCACTCTTCCCGTTCCATGAGCTTTATCATACCTTTTCTTAAGGCTATGTATGGATCCTGCCTCCATTACATCGCTTCCCAAACTATTCCACTTCCTGACAACTCTGTGACTGAAGAAATACTTCGTAACATCCCTGTGATTCATCTGAGTGTGTGTGTGTATGTGTATGTGTATATGTGTATTAATGTGGCCATTTGAATAAATGTATATACATATGAAGTTATTACTAATTATACTAATGCTATGACCTCTTCCCTATTCGCTATCTCTACCTTGAGTCTATATACCTGGAGGTCACTCCTAGGGTCAACGTCCCTGAGGCCCAGACCTTGCCCAGGAATATTTTGAAAATGTTCAACTTCCAACTATTGTTATACCTCCTTCTTTATGGTCTCATCAAGCAAATGATGTCTTTGTTTTCAGCCACAACTTGTTTTTTTTCCATCCATCACAAGCCTATGTAATAGTTGCATACATAGTTATTACTATAGCATTCATGTTTTTTTCTGCTCCTGCCTTAATCAGTATCTGTGACGAGATATTTCTTTATTGTAACGTTTTCATTTTCTCATCATTTTATTTTATAAACACTGCATGCTAAACAAACTTTTTTTATCTCTTACATTCATTTCTTATTTGATAGCTCCAGTATTTTTCCTTCATTATATATTTCATAAACAAAATTCTAATAACATCCTCCTCATTCATTAAATTAGCATTAAGTCAATCTTATGTATTTTATAAACTAGCACATGTTACCACACTCCACGAAGGTAAAGACTCAGCTGAAATCAACAAATATAGACCAAATATAGACTTACCTTTCATTATTTAAATTATTTGGAAAGAATATATACGAACGAACGAATATATGCAGTTATTCCTAACAGAACGTTCTCCACCCAGGCCAGTTTGGCTTCAGGTCAGGAAAAAGCTCTAATGATGCTAACATAAAGATGCTAGAATCAGTCTAGTTAGTTTTAATAAGTAATGAATATCCTAAGGGCATTCTAATTGATGTAGAAAAGGATTAAGCACTGTATATCACAACAGCATGTAAGCTTGCTGTTGCTTACATGAAGTCCTGACTCACCGATAGATGTCAGTAAGTGACAGTCAATAACACTAGTTCATTAACCCAAACTATTAACCAAGAGGTGACTCAGGATAGCATTCTTAACCCAAAATTATTCCACAAATATATCACTGACCTACCAAATGTCTCCCAGGAACCTGAACCAGTACTTTTTTTTTTTTGGTCGATGACACCATATTAGTCACATCCCATCCAGATCCCGTTATCCTCAGCATCATGGGCAATGGTGAACTCGAAATGATTTCTTCTTGGAATGCAGTTAATAAACCTTTTCTCAATATTGACAAGACATTTTTCTCGTCATTTGGGAATAAATCTGAAAAATAAACATTTGAATCTCGCCGTCCTCCTGAAGTTCAATACTCACATCTCACAAAAAGAGCACTGCTCATCCTGTACTACTTAATAATCTATCGCTATCATACTTATAGTTTCTGTGTTTAGAGATTTACTTTAGCAGATCTGCTAAAACTCATTAGTAACCAACAGATAAGCCGTTAGAATAATCAGCCAATCAGGTTACAAACACCCAACTCCTCCCCTCCCCCGCTATTCGAAAGTTAGAATTTACTCAACGTACAACAAATTTACATCAACTACTGTGAGTTTTATTTATACAGGACATTTACTGAACACTGGGATGAAGTTCAGCCTAGCATTCCGCCTCTTCCTGGAGAGCTGCAACACAACACAGACACAATACAAGAAATAAGTATCTCTTTGATATACAATATCTATGACTCAACCTATAGAGGAACTCCTTTCCAGAAAATGAAAAAAGTCCCCTTGTCACCTGCTTCATTTTTAAACACACCGGCAATCTCCCACCGAGGCGTGACCCAAAAAAAAAGAAACACTTTCACCACCACCTCACGTCATCACCGTCTTGCCAGAGACGCTCCAGCATTACAATTCATACGCCCTTTCAAATTGCAATATCCCCATTCTTCCTTCAGAGTGCAAGCATTGTCCCATTTCCAGAACTCAAGACTAGCTAACCAGTTTCCCTGATTCCCCTTCATAATTGCTACCTTCCTTACAATTCAATGGTTAAAAATCACCTCCTCGCTCAAACTTAAACTCTGCTTAAATTAGTTAGCATATGTTAAATAACAGTTCAACTATAACAACCCTGTTGATCTAAATCATTTTAACATTCACAGTAATATTCTCACTATCACAATATATTTCAGTATACGTAATAACCGAAATATGTTCTACTTCAGTATTTAAAAATACAAATGTTTTACCAAACTATTACGTAGAAGCTCAATATATCATGGAACATAAACTAAATTGCAATATAAAATATTCAAAATTACAAATTACAATGTTCTAGTAAATTAAACCAAATTAAATAATTGTTTGGTAGTTTTAATTTAATTTTGAAACTGCCCAAAATGCTCTACATGATAAGGGGCCTTCTTTAAAGTATAGAAATTATAATCAGTATCATTAATCATTAGAATAATCTGGTTCTTATTTTCCTCCTATTGATTCTGCCAATGTCAGGTCTATTTCCGGCTTCTTTCAATTTCTCCAATACATTTCTGAAATTGGTCGCTCCCTATTACACATATTAGAAAAAATAGGAAAAATATTGCCTTGCTCATATTTTTTTTATCATTTAGTAAAATTTGTTACAAGAGCAGCATGACACTACCCTAATATATGATAGTAACAGGGGAAAAAAAGCTAATTGTTTCCCATGTCATGCTGCATCACGCAGGGTGAGACTCATACATGATCTTGAACTCTTATCAGTATGAGCTGGAAGACTGCAGTAAAGGTTTTTATTCTATGTAAGCTTCAGAGATTTCGTTGAAGCAAAGCGGGGAAGAGTTGCTTCACGAATTCCATTCGGTAAGTACATAGGCAGATGAGTATTTAACTTCTTATACATAATTACACACATGTACACGCATACGCTCCCATAATCCCTGCAGTATCACCTGCATATGAGCAGTGTTATATGAGAGCAGATATTTCTAACCTGTGGCGTTATGGACAATACTTTAGGCACGTCTACGAGAGTTAGATGTTATATTATTAACATTAACATAGAAATGTTTTATTATTGTAAAAGAAGAATTAGTAATAACTTCATATGTATATACATTTATTCACATGGACAGTTAATACACATATATAAACACACACACACACACACTCACACACACACACACACACACACACACACACACACACACACACACCACACACACAACACACACACACACACACACACACATACGCGCACACACACACACACACACACACACACACACACACACACACACACACACACACACACACACACACACACACACACACACACACACACACACCCACATACGCGCACACACGCACACACACACACACACACACACATACGCGCACACACGCACTGGAGAACTTCAATGTACCAACACGTAAGGGACACTACAAGAGAGAAAGGAGAGGATTTAACCAGCAAGGCTGGACTTAGTATTCACCTTCAGTAGTGCAGATATCGAGGACATCACATATGAAAGACCCCTTGGGGCCAGTGACCATGTGGTTTTAAGCTTCGAATACACAGTAGAGCTACAAGTGGAGGGAGAAGCAGGAAGGCCAGGACGAATGAAGCCAAACTACAAGAAAGGGGACTACACAGGAATGAGGAACTACCTGAACGGGGTTCAGTGGGACAGAGAACTGGCAGGGAAGCCAGTTAATGAGATGATGGAATATGTAGCAACAAAATGCAAGGAGGCTGAGGAGAGGTTTGTACCCAAGGGTAACAGGAGTAATGAAAAAGCCAGGATGAGCCCATGGTTTACCCAAAGGTGCAGGGAGGAAAAACCAAGTGTGCTAGGGAATGGAAGAAATATAGAAGGCAAAGGACCCAGGAGAATAAGGAGAACAGTCGTAGAGCCAGAAACGAATATGCACAGATAAGAAGGGAGGCCCAAAGACAATATGAAAATGACATAGCAGCGAAAGCCAAATCTGACCCCGAAACTGTTGTACAGCCACATCAGGAGGAAAACAACAGTCAAGGACCAGGTAATCAGGCTAAGGAAGGAAGGAGGAGAGACAACAGGAAATGACCGTGAAGTATGTGAAGAACTCAACAAGAGATTCAAAGAAGTGTTCACAGAGGAGACAGAAGGGACTCCAGAAAGACGGAGAGGTGGGCACACCACCAAGTGCTGGACACAGTGCACACAACCGAGGAAGAAGTGAAGAGGCTTCTGAGTGAGCTAGATACCTCAAAGGCAATGGGGCCAGATAACATCCCCATGGGGATTGAGAGAGGGAGCAGAGGCGCTATGTGTACCCTTAACAACAATATTCAATACATCTATCGAAACAGGGAGATTGCCTGAGGCATTTGGGAAAACAGCAAATGTAGTCCCAATCTTTAAAAAAGGAGACAGACATGAAGCGTTAAACTACAGACCAGTGTCACTGACATGTATAGTATGCAAAATCATGGAGAAGATTATCAGGAGAAGAGTGGTGGAACACCTAGAAAGGAATGATCTCATCAACAGCAGCCAGCATGGTTTCAGGGACGGGAAATCCTGTGTCACAAACCTACTGGAGTTCTATGACATGGTGACAGCAGTAAAAACAAGAGAGAGAGGGGTGGGTGGATTGCATTTTCTTGGACTGCAAGAAGGGCGTTTGACACAGTTCCCCACAAGAGAATTGGTGCAAAAAATGGAGGACCAAGCAGGGATAACAGGGAAGGCACTACAATGGATCAGGGAATACTTGTCAGGAAGACAGCAGCGAGTCATGGTACGTGGCGAGGTGTCAGAGTGGGCACCTGTGACCAGCGGGGTCCCGCAGGGTCAGTCCTAGGACCAGTGCTGTTTCTGGTATTTGTGAACGACATGACGGAAGGATAGACTCTGAGGTGTCCCTGTTTGCAGATGACGTGAAGTTGATGAGAAGAATACACTCGATCGAAGACCAGGCAGAACTACAAAGGGATCTGGACAGGCTGCAGACCTGGTCCAGCAATTGGCTCCTGGAGTTCAATCCCACCAAGTGCAAAGTCATGAAGATTGGGGAAGGCAAAGAAGGCCGCAGACGGAGTACAGTCTAGGGGGTCAGAGACTACAAACCTCACTCAAGGAAAAGATCTTGGGTGTGAGTATAACACCAGGCACATCTCCTGAAGCGCACATCAACCAAAATAACTGCTGCAGCATATGAGCGCCTAGCAAACCTCAGAACAGCATTCCGACATCTTAATAAGGAATCATTCAGGACCCTGTACACCGTGTATGTTAGGCCCATATTGGAGTATGCGGCACCAGTTTGGAACCCACACCTAGGCAAGCACGTGAAGAAACTAGAGAAAGTGCAAAGGTTTGCAACAAGACTAGTCCCAGAGCTAAGAGGTATTTCCTACGAGGAGAGGTTAAGGGAAATCAACCTGACGACACTGGAGGACAGGAGAGATAGGGGGGACATGATAACGACATACAAAATATTTGAGAGGAATTGACAAGGTGGACAAAGACAGGATGTTCCAGAGACTGGACACAGTAACAAGGGGACACAGTTGGAAGCTGAAGACACAGAATGAATCACAGGGATGTTAGGAAGTATTTCTTCAGCCACAGAGTAGTCAGTAAGTGAATAGTTTGGGAAGCGATGTAGTGGAGGCAGGATCCATACATAGCTTTAAGCAGAGGTATGATAAAGCTCACGGCTCAGGGAGAGTGACCTAGTAGCGATCAGTGAGTGAGCGGGGCCAGGAGCTCGGACTCGACCCCCGCAACCTCAACTAGGTGAGTACACACACACACACACACACAACACACACACACACACACACACACACACACACACACACACACACACACACACACACACACATACACACACAAATCCTGTGTCACAAACCTTCTGGAGTTTTAAAACAAAGTAACAGAAGTATGACACGAGAAAGAGGGGTGGGTTTATTACATTTTCTTGGACTGCTAGAAGGCCTTCCACACAGTTCCTCACAAGAGATTAGTGCAGTGGCTTAGAGGATCAGGCGCGTTTAACAGGACGGGCACTGCAATGGATCAGAGAATACCTGACAGAGAGGCAACAACGAGTCATGGTACGAGATGAGGTATCAGAGTGGGCATCTGTGACGAGCAGGGTCACACATGGGTCAGTCCTAGGACCAGTGCTGTTTTTTGTTATATGTGAATGACATGATGGAAGGGATAGACTCAGAAGTGTCCCTATTCCCAGATGATCTGAAGTTAATGAGGAGAATTGAGTCACATGAGGATCAGGCAGGACTACAAAGAGACCTGGACAGGCTGCACACCAGGTCCAGCAACTGACTTCTCGAATTTAATCCCGCCAAATGCAAAGTTATGAAGATAGGGGAAGGGCAAGGAAGACCACAGAGTATAGGATAGGTGGCCAAAGACTGCAAGCCTCGCTGAGGGAGAAAGATCTTGGGGTGAGTATAACACCGAGCATGTCTCCGGAACCAAACATCAAACAGATAACTGATTCAGCATATGGACGCCTGGCAAACCTGAGAATAGCGTTCCGATACCTTAGTAAGGAATCGTTCAAGACACTGTACACCGTGTACGTCAGGCCCATACTGGAGTATGCAGCACCAGTTTGGAGCCCACACCTAGTCAAGCACATCAAGAAATTAGAGAAAGTGCAAAGGTTTGTAACAAGACTTGTTCCAGGGGTAAGGGGAATGTACTACGAAAAAAATTAAGTTAAGGGAAATCGGCCTGACGACACTGGAGGACAGGAGGGCTAGAGGAGACATGATAACGACATACAAAATACTGCAAGGAATAGATAAGGTGGACAGAGACAGAATATTCCACAGAGGGGACACAGAAACAAGGGGTCACATTTGGAAGTTGAAGACTAAGATGAGTCAAAGGGATGTTAGGAAGTATTTCTTCAGTCATAGAGTTGTCAGGAAGTGGAATAGTCTGGCAAGTGATGTAGTGTAGGCAGGAACCATACATAGCTTTAAGACGAGGTATGACAAAGCTCAGGGAGCAGGGAGAGAGAGGACCCAGTAGCGATCAGTGAAGAGGCTGTGCCAGGAGTTGTCTCGACCCCTGCAACCATAATTAGGTGAGTACTATGTGAGTACACACACACACACACACACACACACAACACACACACACTACACACACACACACACACACACACACACACACACACACACACACACACACACAACACACACACACACACACACACACACACACACACACACACACCACACACACCACACACACACACACACACACACACACACACACACACACACACACACACACACACACACACAACACACACACACACACACACACACACACACCACACACACACACACACACACACACACACACACACACACACACACACACCACCTACACACACACACACACACACACACACACACACACACACACACACACACACACACACACACACACACACACACACAGCACACACACACACACACACACACACACACACACACCACACACACACACACACACACACACACACACACACACACACACACACACACACAACACACACACACACACACCCACACACACACACAACACACACACACACACACACACACACACACACACACACACACACACACACACACACACACACACAACACACACACACACACACACACACACACACACAACACACACACACACACACACACCACACACACACACACACACCACACACACACACACACAACACACACACACACACACACACACACACACACACACACACACACCACACACACACACAACACACACACCACACACAACACACACACACACCACACACACACACACTCACACACACACACACACACACACACACACACACACACACAGACACACACACACACACACACACACACACACACACACACACACACACACACACACACACACACAGACACACACCACACACACACACACACACACACACACACACACACACACACACACACACCACACACAGACACACACACACACACAGACACACACACACACACACACACACACACACACACACACACACACACACACACACAGACACACACACACACACACACACACACACACACACACACACACACACACACACACCACACACAGACACACACACACACACACACACACACATACACACACACACACACACACACACACACACACACACACACACACACACACAACACACACACACACACAACACACACACACACACAACATCACACACACACACACACACACACACACACACACACACACACACACACACACACACACACACACAGAACACACACACACACACTCACACACACACACACACACACACACACACACACACACACACAATGTCGTGCCTAATATGCCGAATCTTTGCCAGACTAGAATAATAAAAAATTGCTTTTGCTATAAATCAGCAGAACTCGATTTGAGCTTAACCAAAAAATATATATCATTTATTTTAAGGAATATTAAATAAATTTCTAGTAACCTATGTTGTACACAGCTGACCTTAGCTAGATATGGCTATGTGGGTTGTGTGGGGGCGTATACACACCAAATTCTGGTTTGACGGGGTCGATTCATAGTTCTCGGACCCTCCTTTTCCCTGGTTGCTACTGGGTCATCTCTCTCCCTGCTCCATAAGATTTATCATACCTCTTCTTGAAGCTATGTATGGACCCTGCCTCCACTACATCACTCTCCTTATTATTTCACTTCCTGTCAACTTTGTGAATGAAGAAATACTTCTTAACATCCCTGTGATATATCTAAGTCTTCAGCTTCCAATTGTGACTGTCCCTTTGTTTGTGTGTCCCATCTCTGAAACACCCTGTCCCTATTCACCTTGTTAATTCCTCTCAGTATTTTATGCTATTATGTCTTCCTTATCCCTTCTGTCCTCTAGTGTCGTCAGGTTGATTTTCCTCAACCACTGATGGAAGGACAACCCCCCTTAGCTTTGAGATTTGTCTTGTTCAAAGCTTTGCACTCTCTTTAATTTCTTGACGTGCTTGACCAAGTGTGGGGTTCAAAACTGCTGCTGCATATTCCAGCATGGACCTGACGTCACGGTGTACAAAGGCCTGAACGATTCCTTACTACAAGCACTCCATGATTATGGGGTGCTTGTCACCCTGCGTTGGTGGGAAACGGCCGGTGTGTTAATAAAAAAAAAAAAAAAAACATTAATAATAGACACGTGTTCACTAAGACTGGTGGAAGCGTTAATATCGAGTCGAGTCACCAATACCACCCGACATATCTATGTGGGAATAATTATAAATGAGTTGTCGAATATAAGATTCTTCATTGTTGGAAGATTCACTGTAATACAGTATATTACTACTACTTTAAATTTAGTGATTTAAAAGAACAGGATATTTTAATGTGATGGAAGACAGATACATATGGTTCTATTATTTTTTCTTATGTTGTAACCTTATACCTTCTGTTCCTGCAGAGGCTTCGAGAAGGTGGAAATCTTCTGGAACCAAGTAATGATGTTTGCTAGTCACTGTTTTTTTCGGAATAGTTGAACACTCAAGTAAGACTATTACTGGTGAAATATAAATAATCGTACTGTATCTCCATTTAGAGATGATATACTCACTTAGTAATAAATCAAGTTCCCCAATGGATTTTTTAATGACCAGAAGGAAGAATGATGTAAGTGTCATACTTTTAATTAAATTCTGCAACCCCTCTTAATCATGCTGCTGCCTTATGACTTCAGCACCTTGACCATCCTCCTGCTGGCTTATGACTTCAGTACCTTGACCAACCTCCTTGCTGGCTTATGACTTCAGTACCTTGACCAACCTCCTGCTGGATTATGACTTCAGTACCTTGACCAACCTCCTGCTGGCTTATGACTTCAGTACCTTGACCATCCTCCTTGCTGGCTTATGACTTCAGTACCTTGACTAAGCTTCTTGTTGGCTTGTGACTTCAGAACCCTGACTAAGCTCCTTGCTGGCTTGTGACTTCAGAACCCTGACTAAGCTTTTTGCTGGCTTGTGACTTCTGAACCCTGACTAAGCTCCTTGCTGGCTTGTGACTTCAGTACCCTTACTAAACTCCTTGCTGGCTTGTGACTTCAGAACCCTGACTAAGCTTCTTGCTGGCTTGTGACTTCAGTACCCTGACTAAGCTCCTTGCTGGCTTGTGACTTCAGAACCCTGACTAAGCTCCTTGCTGGCTTGTGACTTCAGTACCCTGACTAAGCTTCTTGCTGGCTTGTGACTTCAGAACCCTGACTAAGCTTCTTGCTGGCTTGTGACTTCAGTACCCTGACTAAGCTCCTTGCTGACTTGTGACTTCAGTACCCTGACTAAGCTCCTTGCTGGCTTGTGACTTCAGTACCCTGACTAAGCTCCTTGCTGGCATGTGACTTCAGAACCCTGACTAAGCTCCTTGCTGGCATGTGACTTCAGAACCCTGACTCAGCTCCTTGCTGGCTTGTGACTTCAGAACCCTGACTCAGCTCCTTGCTGGCTTGTGACTTCAGAACCCTGACTCAGCTCCTTGCTGGCTTGTGAGGTCCTCACCTTATCTTCAGTTTGTAAGAACATATTACAAATTATATTCACCGATGCATCTAAACCTTCTCACTTCTCAGGTCGCCACCTTTTTAGATAAGAATAATAACCATCATTGAGTCAGGCTTAAAAATTAATAACTCTCCTTTTTCATAAATTAGTAGTGTACCATTCTGGTGGCATTAAAGTTAACTTATGATACTGAGCTTGACTACTGTACCATTACTGGTTCGGTGTAATCACTACTAGGAGTCTACCTTGGGGATGTTACGGGGATCAACGCCCCCGCGGCCCGATCCAAGCTTCGCGGTGGATCAGGACCTGCTCAGCCAAACTGTTACTGCCAGCCAGCCGCACACTATCCAGCGTACGAACAAGAGCCTGGTTGGTTAAGTATTGTCTTTAGGTATGTGTCCAGCTCCCTCTTGAAGACAGTCAGGAGTCTACTGTTAAGCCCTCTTATATAACCTAGGAGGCAGTTGAACACAATTTGACCACTGTCATTTCTTGTGTTACCTCTTAGTGTACTAACATCATCTATTCTTTTCATTGGGGAGATGATGCACCTCCTGCCGAGTCTTTTGCTTAACATTTTCGAGATGTAAATTATGATGTATTTTTCTCGCCTGCGTTCCAAGGAGTTAAGGTCAAGGGACTTCAAGCGGTCCTAGTAATTGAGGTGTTTAATTGCGCCTATACGTGCAGAAAAGTTCTCTGTATATTCTACGGATCTGCAATTTTGCCTGAAAGGGTTAGTTAGAGTACAGCAATATTCCAGCCTAGAGAGAACAAGTGGCTTAAACACTTACAAAATGACTAAAAACATGATCAGTGTGGAAGCCAAGTATAAATATTAAAGAACTTGAAGAGAAAGAATTGAATGCAAAACGTTAGGCATTCATTCACATAGTGAATTACTCTAAGATATAGCTGATAAATTAGCCATAAAAATTACCTTGGAGGAAAGCTTTGAATATAAATTCTGCACGACTTTGTCAAGCATTAGAAATATTATTATAGGGGAGATGCAAAAAAAAAAATCTGAATTCATTTAAATAAAGTTGTCTGGGTATATTTATTGCTAACAAATATAACATAGCAGGAGATAAGTAAATTTACAGAAAACTGTTAAGGGAATCTGGTTGATATTGTAGCTTCAGGCTACAATATCAGGCTTTTTTTTTTTTTTTTTTTTTTTTACACAGGGTTTGACAAGGTTGACTATCCCTAGCTTTATTGACAGCTATTTACAGGTTAAGGATTCCTAACTTTATTGGCAAGCTAAGAGCTGTTACCTACATCAGCTCATTTGAAAGCATTTTTATTGTTATGAGACATACAAGTAGGGAACAGGATGAAGTTGGAGCCATCTGTGGGCCAGCATTTTCATTTGATCAACTGACTTTATCTCGTTGACATCATTATGCTGTACGAATGTGTTCCATACTCGAGTCATCCTGGGTATGTAAGATCTCAGATGGAGTGATGTTCTGGAGAAGGGTACAGCCAGAGTGAAGTTGCTGCTTTTTCTCTCTCTGTCTCTCACACACACTCTCTCTGTCTCTCTGTCTCTGTCTCTCTCTCTCTCTCTCTCTCTCTCTCTCTCTCTCTCTCTCTCTCTCTCTCTCTCTCTCTCTCTCTCTCACTCTCTCTCTCTCTCTCTCTCTCTCTCTCTCTCTCTCTCTTCCTCTCTCTCTCTCTCGCTCTCTCTCTATCTCTCTCTCTCTCTCCTCCACAGGCTCATCTACCAACAAAATAGTCATCTGATGCCATAGCATGCCATCCCATCACAAACCTTACAAAATCTTACCCGAGAATAACAAAACACACACACACACACACACACACACACACACACACACACACACACACACACACACACACACACACACACACACACACACATACATACATAGCTTTAAGAAGAAGTATGATAAAGTTCATGGCGTAGGGAGAGATTGGACCTAGTAGTGGCCAGTGAAAAGGAGAGGTCAGGAGCAGCCACAATTAAGTGTGTACAATTATGTGAGCATTCTCACAGCACCAGCATAGAGCCCGCACCTGGTCAAACACGTCAAGAAATTAAAGAAAGTGCAAAGGTTTGCAACAAGACTAGTCTCGGAACTGAGGGGTTTGTCCTACGAGAGGAGGTTAAAGGTTAAGGGAACTCATCTTGACAACACTGGAAGACAGGAGGGACAGGGAATGACTTGATAACAACATACATAATACTGAGAGGATTTGACAGGGTGGTTAGGGACAGAATGTTTCAGAGATGTGACAGAAATAAGAGGTCACAACTATAAGTTGAAAACTCAGATGAGTCAGAGGGATGTTAGGAAGTATTTCTTCAGCCACAGAGTTATCAGGAAGTGGAACAATCTGGAGAGTGATATAGTGGAGGCAGGATCTTACATACCCTTTTAGCAGAGTTATGTTGAAGCTAATGGAGCAAAGGGGGAGAGAGTGAACGAGTACGAGCAGTGAAGAGACGATGCCGGGTGGTCTCTTGTTGTATATCCACATGCTTAGCAATAGATTATAGGACAGTAATGAAATGCTGAATAAAACCTTTCGATATCGCTATAAGAATTCTTTACAAAAGAAAAAAGTTCTCAAGATAGAGATGGAGAGAGATTTGGTAAGTGGCTGGGGCCGGGGTAGAACTTCACACACTGGTCACTTCATAATTCCTCTCAGTATGTTATTCACTCACTTTGATTTAATTACAGCACTAAATACGAACCCCAATTGGTGCGTGTTTAGTACTCGGATATTATTATATAGCACCGAAAAATTATATGATTCTTGGTGTGAAGGCAATGGGTAGATTTGGTTGGTACACACGGGCCCGACAGTGACTCAGATCACAGGCGCAGATGCTTAACAAGATACTTATGTATTACGTCTCTCTCTTTTTCTCTACATAGGGTTTTTTCAGAATTAGGTTCAGGGGTCTTAAATGTATTTACAAGCTAAGAGCTGTTAACTACATCAGCTCATTTTTAAAGTCTTTTTATTGTTAAGAGATATACAGATAAGGAGAGGATGACGGTGGAGCATCTGTGGGCCAGGGGATTTCATTTGGAACACCTTATTTTATATGATCTATAAAAATACTGTGTTGTCTGTCTGTCTGTCTGTCTCTCCCCCTCTCCTCTCTCTCTCTCTCCCCTCTTCTCTCTTCTCTCCTCTTCCTCTCTCTCTCTCCTCTCTCTCTCTCTCTCTCTCTCTCTCTCTTTCTCTCTTCCCCCCTCACTGCAAAACTTTCCATCACATTTACACCTGCATTATACTCTGAGAAGTTAAATTGCTGTAAGTGAGCGAATTACGCTTCAATCATCGCTCTCACTTGCTATTCTGTGCATACATGAACAGGCAACTTGGGAAATTGATTATTGGGAAATATGGAGATGACTTAATCGGGAGTCCGGAAGAGAGAAGTGGGTGTTGAGGCATTAATATATGCAAATGGTGACATGAGTGGAGAGTTGCGAGGCAACTGCTGAAGCTTGGACCGCTTTTGCTGTCTAACTGCAAGAAGTGGAAGTGATATCAGGGTGTTAATAAAAGTGATTAAGCATGAAGATGGAAAAACTTTGGCGGGGATGTCACAGAATTTTAGTGCGGATGAATGTTTTCAAAGGGAAGGAAGGATGAACATGGCAGATGACAGGGGGGGATGAATTCACAGGAGACAGGCAGGGAGAATATTGTAGAGCCTAGGTAGTATGAATATTTAGAGTCTTGGTAGTATGAATATTTTTAGAGCCTTGGTAGTATGAAATTGTAGAGCCTTGGTTTGTATGAATGTTGTCGAGGATAGATTAGGATAAAATTGTCAGAAAGAAAAGCATAATATTTACAGTCCAGCCTCGACGTTACATCACTCTGCTGTAAGACCCAATTAATCAAGCCAAAATAAGGAAAGAAGATTCGACCAGTTATGGAACAGCGACTCTACAATCTTGCCTTCAAACACTTTAATGAATTTTCCACAAATTTTAATTAATTTTCTTTCAGCAACTCTCTTTACAAGCATAAAGTTATGGAATCACTAACTCGCTTCTCTATAGACAGTCTGTACTTTAGTCTTTCTCAAGCATAATCTGCCCATTCACTCACTAGCTACATAATATGGACGACTCTTTGTGCTTACACCAAAATATTTTTACACTGAGAGCTTCGGAAGCAGCCTATCCTCAGTTGAACTCTATTCATTCTCCATATAATAAAATATTACAACTTCTATTGAGTGCTTTGTTTTTTTATATTTCATTCCAGCTTTTAACTCTAGTAATGTTTTGCAAAGTTTAGGGAGATTCCTTTAAGTAATTTCGGGTGGATTTAGGTTAGGTAAGGTCTGAGTTAGGTTAAGGTTAGAGTAGGTTAGCTCTCGAATATGTTAGGGTGGGTTATTTTTAATTTAGGTTAGTATAACTTTGCTTAGGTTATGTGTAGTTGGCTGTAAGGTTAGGTAATGTTTGGTAATCATCCTGAAAGAAGCACAATTGAGCATTACATCATTAAATGACTTTAGGTGGAATGTAGATTACATGCTTATATGCCTTCTTGATCCTCAGGTATTGTTTCCTTCCATACAGAACTCTGGCTGCACCAGCGCTGACCTTCCTTACACAGCACCACAAGCTCATCATTATGACCGCTACCTCCACACTCTCTGGCTGTGGAAGTGCTGACCTTGCTTACACAGCCCCACAGGTTCACCATTATGACCACTATCTCCACACTCTCTAGCTGTGGTAGTGCTGAATTTCTATACACACAGCATCAGCTACACACCATTATAACCAATACCACTACACTTTCTGGTTATGAATGGGCTTCCCTTCAGCATGCATATTACCAGCAACATACAAATATAAACACTCTCTCACTCACCAGAGAGTCAGTAAACAAGGGAATGTTAAATAGTAAAGGCCACATACAAGCAACAGGAAAAATGGCGTAGATGTTACGAATATCAGTAACCTGTATTACAGGAGTAACAAGGAATTCGATGATAATCGTAATATAGTCATACTCTTTATAATATACATGTAATCTCAAATTCTTATGCATATGTGCAAATAATGATATGTTAAGGGAATTATTATATAAGCTTGCATACTGTTATTCTTCTGCTGGTATAGTGATATTGGCTTGGTATATTGCATGGTATTGCATGGTATATAAACATCACAAGTTATTCTTTCATTGTTATTGTGGCGTGCGCAAAGTTATTTGGCTTTCATCACACGCTCATTGGCATGCTCACTAGATCAGCCAAATTGACAGTTACTGTAGCAGGTTATTTTGGGACCACACTGCTCTGTTCAGTCTACCAGTAATGAGAGAGCTGGCCTCCAGCCGAGTTGTAGCAATGTTTTCCACCGGGCTGGACGACACACGCTCACAAACACTGGTCTTGTCCAATTATTCACACCGGTCTATTTTGATGTGTAAAATCAGCCGTTGTGAGTGGCTCTTTGTTCTCTCGCTCATTATTATTTATTATTTATTATTATTATATTATTATTATTATTATTATTATTATTATTATTATTATTATTATTATTATTATGAAAATAACATCTTGTTGAAGGGAATATTTTGGTACTAAAACTACCCTCTTTACTTGCTTGGCTTACTTCTTATCTAGAAACATATATATATATATATATATATATATATATATATAAAATATATATATATATATATATATATATATATATATATATATATATATATATATATTTATAATTAACATTTTATTTTTAATATTGTTTTATGTAGCATCACTACTGGCAGTATGGTTTACAAGCAAGTTGCACTAGAGCTAATCAAAATACTGGAATGTATAGCTAATTGTGGGCAGCCCCTACTTCCTTCTGCTTGTCTCGGGTAAAGACGGTAAGCCGATGGCCGAAGGTGGAACGGAGTAAGTCTACCTACCTTGAGGGTGCTCCGGGGATCAACGCCCCCGCGGCTCAGTCCTTAACCAGGCGAACTTTATTTCCCAACACTCCTCATTAACAAACTCCTATACACAATCACTGTGGACACTTAGACATTTAAGATAGGTGGACCATAGAGTCTGTTCACCAGTGTTGACTGTTCATGTGCTGGTTTTGGAATTCGCATCTGTGGGGTTAACTGAACCCATTTGTACTTCTTTTCTTCTTATGAACACAGACTCGGGAACCATGACCAGGTCGGGGTTGTGTGATTACTAGACAAGTTAATCAGGGCACTCCTGACGTAAGAGAGTCTTACGTTTTCAGACACTTTGGCTACACAATTTGTCCTGTTTAATAAGCCCCAATGTATGACTGCCTAAGGGGTATAAATTATAGACTGCATCAATTTCTTTTCTTTAAATTCATTACGTCTTTCTGATAAATTTCGATGTGCTGATTTCATAAATCATGCTCAGATTTTTGTAAGATTTTGAGATTTTGTCCAATCGCTTACAAGATAGTGTTGCCACGATTCCTTGTCGTATAACAGATCTTGTCATGAATGTACTGATATGTACTGAATTTGTTCTGTATTGTAATTATGTTTATTGTATTTATATTTATGTGTGTTAATTGTTTGATCGATTTCCATTATATCTGTAGTGGAGTTTGTCATGAAGAATCAACACAGAAATATTACTTACTTTGTTATAAAAGTATACTATGCATTCTTCATTGTTTGTGTTGATGAAATAAGGAAGTGGATGAAAGGTGCCGAAAAATGATTTCGTTCTGGTGTTCCATTGATGTGGTAGGAACGGAACCTCACAGTGATGACCTCTACTTTTAGTTTTAAAATATACAAGAATATAACATCTATAAAATTAGTGTCAAACCTTCCTTCTTCCTTATGATGTTTCTCATCGACCAGACATACTAGTGCCAATACCACCTGAAAACCATGAAAATGTTTCTTTAAGCTTTGAACGAAAAAGCGGTGTGAGGACGAGGCAGAATTTAAGTGTAACAGCGATAGCGTAAAACCTCAAGTTTTTTCCTCATACTGAGCGTATGATCCGGTGATTCTGCTCAGATTTTGTGTTCCAGAATTAAATCACAGTTTATTGGCTCCTGGCACATTCTCCTGCTATCAGAATCAAGATAATTTTTTTTTCATATTCTGATAAAGATGATTTGGTTTAGTGCATAAATGTAGTTTGTTAAATGGAAAAGTTTTAGTGTGAGGTATAATGTTAATTCGTGGAAACTTTTCATCGATTACTTTAAAAGAAATCTTAAGGCAGTTCTTGTAAAAAATGGAGACAAAGCTATGTGGGTCATTCTGTTCAGCTGAAGGAAAGTTATGAAAATTATGAGCTGGTTTTAAATTAGATTATCAATAGACCACAGTTGGATGGTTTGTGAGAACTTGGAGGTACTTTGTATGTTGTTTGGACAACAGCTGGGAAACACAAAATTTTCGTTTTTCTTGTGTAATTGGGATAGCACAGCCAAGAGTCTACACCGGTTCCAGAAACAATGGCCAAGTAGGAGCAGACTTACTCCGGGGACAAGGAATATAGTACGAGACAGGGTATTTAATGTATTTAATCTAAAATAATGTCCTCTTGCTTCCTTTGCACATATATCTTTGCTCAGTGAAGCAAATTGTTAAATCTTTAACACGAGATGGAGATGGGTTTTCGTTTTTGAGTAAAAACTTTCTATGATTGTCCTATGGCATGCTTAAATAACCTTGTTTAGGATAAGAATTTTGAAAGAAAAGTGAGGATTGCATTCAAAAATGTCATAATTTTATTTGGTAACTAAAAGGATCCAAACTACAAGGAAATTACGAATAGGACATTGAGGTTCAGTTGAACTGCTTTCGGGAACAGTTGGGAACTTTGAAGAGCAAGGTTTCACCAGGATGAAAAGATGGAGTGAAAGAGTTAAGGAATACGGTGCGTCAGCATGATGGCTGACTACTGTTGAATGTTGCATAGACACACCACAAAACAATACCTAAACGGAAGTGTAACAAGCGCATTTTTGAAGGGAAAAACAAAGATTTACAAAGAAGGGACTTCTAGTGCAAATTTTATATATATTTTAAATGGAACTGTGTCTTGCTTCAATAAATATACTTTTTTCCTACAGTTTTATATAACATAAAATTTTATGCATACACTATAAAAGTTTACAAAAAGCTGAGAAGAAACTTTATTTACTAGATGAAAACTGACAGTATATTTGGAATTAATAATCCCAATATATGTCAGATAAGTCACAGTAACTGGGACTAGTTTCAGCATCTCACATTTTATAGGCCTTTGTTATTAGGCGCAACAACAGAAAATAGTAAAATGGTTATTAAAAAATTTAAATGTTTTCATAAATCAAATTTATTGAATGCCTAATGCAAGGTCGTAAATATTCCCAGGGAAGCACAATATTTTCGTGTATTCTCACATTTGCTCTTTAACAATGAGTTTGCCTACATCACCTTGAAACTATGCATTACAATGCATGTTTAAAATGATAATGTTACACAAAAAAAGATTTTAACGTAGAATATTGTAATGTAGAATATGGTAAGTAAGTAATGGTAAAGTAGAATATTGTAAAGTTGATCTCAAAAAGTGACGTTAAGGTAACAGTTGTAAAATAAAAGGCCATGGCGCCAGTACTGAATGAGAATGACTTAAAATGAGAAAACATTTGGAATAGAGAAATTATACTTAAATAAGTGTGATGTAAATCCTTTAAATAAAGGACAGATGTGAGAAATATGAAAAAAATAATGAATTTTTTTATAATTTTCCTGTAATTTGTGTGTAAGAATTGATGGTGTATCTTTAATGGGACTTTTAAAAGGTGTTGTGTCACCAATATTTTCTTTAATTTCCTTATATACTGTAAGGAGTTGATTCAGTAAGGAAATTTTTTTAAATTGTTGGAGGAAATTAATATTTCAATAATGAAAATGTATTACGCACCTGGAAGTGTTATTTAATTAATTAAGAATATGAACTGGTACACAAAAACGCTGGTGGGAAGCCGGAATGGGGCGTAGTGTGTATATTGTGCTAATGAGTGATGTTAATTAATCGTGGGCCATCAGTGACGATACAAATTCTATCGCCAAAAATCTACGATGACAGGAAGAATTAACGTGTAGTGTATCTGAAAAATTCCAGATTTGCGAAATACCTGTCAGATTAATGCTCATAATAATAGAAAATGGGGCGCGGTGTTAAAAGAATGAAGAAGTGACCAATGTCTGGATTGCAATGGTGTGTTCGCCTCGCATTGTGTTGTGATTCTCACACAATAGGTAAAATAACTAGTTATTGGCCAATATTTGGGTACCTGCGTATAGGGAGACGTTATGATACATCATCAAGACCATAATTTGGTAAGATATATTTCCTTTTGTATTATGTGTAAAAATTTATAGGACAAACAAATCCTTAGTCCTCAATTTCACAATATTTTTTCCTAGAAATCTCAGGTCCGGACGTAAATTCGAGAGCTGAGACGGTGGGCATCGAAGGAGTAATGTGGTAACCCATTATTTCTATAGTCCAACATGTCTCCGAGGTATATCAGAATCAAAAAGTATAATGTGTCTTAGATGTACCAGAGTTCTCACCAGGTACGTGTGTAAAATGTTAATTCAGGATTGTGCCTGGGAAATTCACCCATATAATTTCTCACATTGACATACTGTTCTCGGTATCAGAATATTAAGAAATGAACCACACACTATCACTATGAATCTACTAAATCTCTAGAGGTAACTGCACAAAGATCTAAATGAATTATGAAATCATGCATTTATTTTAAGTTTTATAATCTGCATGAACTGGATCACTGTAGACAAAAAAAAACATTTCACCTCTCCATGTAAGATGTGTTAATTTAATATCACATACCTGCAAGTCCCTCCCAAGAAGCTCATTGCTGGTAACAACTTCCTTAAATCACTTGTTAAAGCCCATTGCTAAAATGGGAACATGGGTGTTAGTCGACTGGTGTGGGTCGCATCCTGGGACAAAACTAACCTAATTTCCCCGAAATGCTTTGCATAACAAGGGGCTTTCTGTATAGTAGTATCTCATTGTTGTCAGCTAGCCTGTATACCTTGTACGTATACTTGTAATAAAGATATTATTATTATTATTATTATTATTATTATTATTATTATTATTATTATTATTATTATCATTATTATTATTATTATTATTATTATTATTATTTTTATTATTATTATTATTATTATTATTATTATTATTATTATTATTATTATTATTTATTATTATTATTATCATTATTATTATTATTATTATTATTATTATTATTATTATCATTATTATTATTATTATTATTATTATTATTATTATTATTATTATTATTATCATTATTATTATTATTATTATTATTATTATTTATTATTATTATTATTATTATTATTATTTATTATTATTATTATTATTATTATTATTATTATTTAATTATTATTATTATTATTATTATTATTATTTATTATTTATTATTATTATTATTATTATTATTTTATTATTATTATTATATTATTATTATTATTATTATTTTTATTATTATTATTATTATTATTATTTTCATTATTATTATTATTATTATTATTATTTTTATTTTTATTATTATTATTATTATTATTTTTATTTTTATTATTTTAAAATAATGAGCTGACCCCTTGCCTGTCCCTTAGTTACAGTGAATTCCTATTTTTTTTTAAAGTCAAGTTTTTTTTCCAACATTTTAAATCATGGTGTTGTCTTTTAATTTGGGGCCCAATTTTGTTGTTTTACGTTTTCTTCTTCCTAAGAGTTTTATTACATTATTAGGTTCTTAATATTTTGGAAATTTTTTTTTTTTTAATTTAGTTCAAAATAATTGGAGATATTTTTATTAACATCTTGAGATAATAACGCTTTTTTTTTTAGATTTTTTTTTCATTTTTTGTTGAAATAAAAATAGAATAAAAATGAATTGGGTTGTGAAAATGTTGATTTGGGTCCCTCCTGGGGGGGGTATCGAGGCCTTTATGACAGTGCCCATGCTGGGTATCCGGGGAGGGGGGATCGGGACCTTCTGACGTCCCACTGCTGGGTTCCGGGGGGGAGGGGGGATCGGGCCCTTTTACTGACGTGCCATGCTCGGGAAACCTGGGGGGGGGGGATCAGTGGACCTTTGACGTCCCATGTCGGGTATCCTGGGGAGGGGGGGTCAGAGGACCTTAGACAGTGCCATGCTCGGTTACCCTGGGGAGGGGGATTAGAGGCCCTTATGAAATTTCGACTGTGGGTATCCTGGGGGGGGGGATCGAGGACCTTACTGACAGTGCGACGTGGGTTTCCCTGGGGGGGGGGGGATCAGAGGACCTTTTACTGACAGTGTCATTCTCGGGTACCCTGGGGGGGGGGGTCAGGGCCTTATGACAGTGTCATGCTGGGTATCCTGGGGAGGGGGGATCGGGAACCTTTATGACAGGCCCTGCTCGGGTATCTGGGGAGGGGGGGAAACGAGGACTTACTGCGTGTCATGTCGGGTACCCTGGGGAGGGGGGCGGGCCCTTACTGACGGCAATGCTGGGTACCCGGGGAAGGGGGATCGAGGGACCTTATTTGACAGTGTCACTTGCTCGGGTTTTCCTGGGGAAGGGGGATCAGAGGACCTTATGACTCGTGCCACTGTCGGGTAATTTTCCTGGGGAGGGGGATCAGGGACCTTATGACAGTGCCACTGCTCGGGTATCCTGGGGTGGGGGATCAAAAGACCTTACTAATGGCGAACCTGCTGGTTATCACTGGTGGTGGGGTGATCCATGGACACTACTAACTTGCCAAATCTTGCTACGGGTTATTCTCATGGAGGGATCAGTGGTACCTTATACCTGTACTATTATTCTGATATGTATATTATTATTATTATTATATTAATCATTATATTGTTATTATGATGTATGATAATTATTGATTATTATGATATTCATATCGATTATCTATGTAGTTAGTATTCAATTATTATTTTATATATTATTTGGGTATCCTGTGGAGTTATCATTATTATTATTATTATATTATGATCATTGGTTATCTTTGATAGTGATCATACATTATTAATTATTATGTATCTTAGGTAGTTGATCATTATTACTATTATTATTATTATTGTATTATTGGATTGATGACTTATTGATATTATCTGGGTATTGATTATTGGATTATTAGATTATTGATTTATAATGTAGTTATTCATGATTATTATTATTATTATTAGTTACTTATATTATTATTGGGATATCTTAAGGATAGATATTATATTATTATTCGTATTGGGATATTCTTATTCATTATTATTATGACAGTTGTCATTTCTATTTATATTATGTATTATTATAAGGACTTATTATTATAGTTGATTTTTATCTATGGTATTATTATATATAATGCAGCTGAGCCCTGCCTGTCTCACTTAGTAGGGAATTCATATTTCTTTTGAAGTTCAATGCTGTTTTTCCTAGATCAGTCTTATACATCATGGTGTTGGTCATTTAATTTGTGGCTCCAATTCTTGATATGTTTACATTTCTTCTTCACATAAGGAGGTTTATATTACCATTATTAGAGTGTCATTATGAATCATGGTAGGCTAATTTTTTTTTTATTAATTTAATTCACAATATCTGGAGTATATTTTTATTCAACATCTTGAGATATAGAGGCGCTTTATTTTAGCATGTTTATTTCATATTTTGCTTGGAGGGGGGTATCAGAAAACGAATTAATGAATTGTGTGAAATGTGATTTGGGTGCATCCTGGGGAGGGGGGTATCAGAGGACCTTACTGACAGTGCCACTGCTCGGGTATCCTGGGGAGGGGGGGGATCAGAGGACCTTACTGACAGTGCCACTGCTCGGGTATCCTGGGGAGGGGGGATCAGAGGACCTTACTGACAGTGCCACTGCTCGGGTATCCTGGGGAGGGGGGATCAGATGGACCTTACTGACAGTGCCACTGCTCGGGTATCCTGGGGAGGGGGATCAGAGGACCTTACTGACAGTGCCATGCTCGGGTATCCTGGGGAGGGGGGATTAGAGGACCTTACTGACAGTGCGATCTGCTCGGGTATCCTGGGGAGGGGGGA
This sequence comes from Cherax quadricarinatus, assembly GCF_026875155.1. Lineage (NCBI taxonomy): Eukaryota > Metazoa > Arthropoda > Malacostraca > Decapoda > Parastacidae > Cherax > Cherax quadricarinatus. The sequence goes on from NC_069472.1 coordinate 11,293,031, forward strand.
TCAGAGGACCTTACTGACTGTGCGACTGCTCGGGTATCCTGGGGAGGGGGGATCAGAGGACCTTACTGACAGTGTCACTGTCTCGGGTAACCTGGGGAGGGGGATCAGAGGACCTTACTGACAGTGTCACTGCTCGGGTATCCTGGGGAGGGGGGATCAGTGGACCTTACTGACAGTGCCACTGCTCGGGTATCCTGGGGAGGGGGGATCAGAGGACCTTACTGACAGTGTCACTGCTCGGGTATCCTGGGGGGGGGATCAGAGGACCTTACTGACGTGCAACTGCTCGGGTATCCTGGGAAAGGGGGGATCAGAGGACCTTACTGACAGTGTCACTGCTCGGGTATCTGGGGAGGGGGGATCAGAGGACCTTACTGACAGTGCCACTGCTCGGGTATCCTGGGGAGGGGGATCAGAGGACCTTACTGACAGTGCCACTGCTCGGTATCCTGGGGAGGGGGTGATCAGAGGACCTTACTGACAGTGCCACTGCTCGGGTATCCTGGGGAGGGGGGATCAGAGGACCTTACTGACAGTGCCACTGCTCGGGTATCCTGGGGAGGGGGGATCAGAGGACCTTACTGACAGTGCCACTGCTCGGGTATCCTGGGGAGGGGGGATCAGAAGGACCTTACTGACAGTGCGACTGCTCGGGTATCCTGGGGAAGGGGGGATCAGAGGACCTTACTGACAGTGCCACTGCTCGGGTATCCTGGGGAGGGGGGATCAGAGGACCTTACTGACAGTGCCACTGCTCGGGTATCCTGGGGAGGGGGGATCAGAGGACCTTACTGACAGTGCCACTGCTCGGGTATCTGGGGAGGGGGGATCAGAGGACCTTACTGACAGTGTCACTGATCGGGTATCCTGAGGGAGGGGGATCAGAGGACCTTACTGACAGTGTCACTGCTCGGGTATCCTGGGGAGGGGGGATCAGAGGACCTTACTGACATTGTCCACTGCTCGGGTATCCTGGGGAGGGGGGATCAGAGGACCTTACTGACAGTGCAACTGCTCGGGTATCCTGGGAAGGGGGGATCAGAGGACCTTACTGACAGTGTCCACTGCTCGGGTATCCTGGGGGAGGGGGGATCAGAGGACCTTACTGACAGTGGCCACTGCTCGGGTATCCTGGGGAGGGGGAATCAGAGGACCTTACTGACAGTGCCACTGCTCGGGTATCCTGGGGAGGGGTATCAGAGGACCTTACTGACAGTGCCACTGCTCGGGTATCCTGGGGAGGGGGATCAGAGAACCTTACTGACAGTGCCACTGCTCGGGTATCCTGGGGAGGGGGGAATCAGAGGACCTTACTGACAGTGTCACTGCTCGGGTATCCTGGGGAGGGGGGATCAGAGGGACCTTACTGACAGTGCCACTGCTCTGGGTATCCTGGGGAGGGGGGATCAGAGGACCTTACTGACAGTGTCACTGCTCGGGTATCCTGGGGAGGGTGGTATCAGAGGACCTTACTGACAGTGCCACTGCTCGGTACCTGGGGAGGGGGTATCAGTGGACCTTACTGACAGTGCCACTGCTCGGGTATCCTGGGAGAGGGGGGATCAGGAGGACCTTACTGACAGTGCCACTGCTCGGGTTATCCTGGGGAGGGGGGATCAGAGGACCTTACTGACAGTGCCACTGCTCGGGTATCCTGGGGAGGGGGGCATCAGAGGACCTTACTGACAGTACCACTGCTCGGGTATCCTGGGGAGGGGGGATCAGTGGACTTACTGACAGTGCACTGCTCGGGTATCCTGGGAAGGGGGGATCAGAGGACCTTACTGACAGTGCCACTGCTCGGGTATCCTGGGGAGGGGGGATCAGAGGACCTTACTGACAGTGTCCACTGCTCGGGTATCCTGGGGAGGGGGATCAGGAGGACCTTACTGACAGTGCCACTGCTTCGGGTACCCTGGGGAGGGGGGTATCAGAGGACCTTACTGACAGTGCCACTGCTCGGGTATCCTGGGGAGGGGGGATCAGAGGACCTTACTGACTGTGATACTGCTCGGGTATCCTGGGGAGGGGGATCAGAGGACCTTACTGACAGTGCCACTGCTCGGGTAACCTGGGGAGGGGGATCAGAGGACCTTACTGACAGTGTCACTGCTCGGGTATCCTGGGGAGGGGGATCAGAGGACCTTACTGACAGTGCCACTGCTCGGGTATCCTGGGGAGGGGGTATCAGAGGACCTTACTGACAGTGCCACTGCTCAGGGTATCCTGGGGAGGGGGGATCAGAGGACCTTACTGACAGTGCACTGCTCGGGTATCCTTGGGAGGGGGGATCAGAGGACCTTACTGACAGTGCCACTGCTCGGGTATCCTGGGGAGGGGGGATCAGAGGACCTTACTGACAGTGTCACTGCTCGGGTATCCTGGGGAGGGGGATCAGAGGACCTTACTGACAGTGCCAACTGCTCGGTACCTTGGGAGGGGGTATCAGAGGACCTTACTGACAGTGCCACTGCTCGGGTATCCTGGGGAGGGGGGATCAGAGGACCTTACTGACAGTGTCACTGCTCGGGTATCCTGGGGAGGGGGGATCAGAGGACCTTACTGACAGTGATACTGCTCGGGTATCCTGGGGAGGGGGGATCAGAGGACCTTACTGACAGTGTCACTGCTCGGGTATCCTGGGGAGGGGGGATCAGAGGACCTTACTGACAGTGCCACTGCTCGGGTACCTTGGGAGGGGGGATCAGAGGACCTTACTGACAGTGCCACTGCTCGGGTTATCCTGGGGAGGGGGGATCAGAGGTCCTTACTGACAGTGCCACTGCTCGGGTATCCTGGGGAGGAGGGGGATCAGAGGACCTTACTGACAGTGTCACTGCTCGGGTATCCTGGGGAGGGGGGACCAGAGGACCTTACTGACAGTGTCACTGCTCGGTATCCTGGGAGGGGGGATCAGAGGACCTTACTGACAGTGCCCTGCTCGGGTATCCTGGGGAGGGGGATCAGAGGACCTTACTGACGTGCCACTGCTCGGGTATCCTGGGGAGGGGGGATCAGAGGACCTTACTGACAGTGCCACTGCTCGGGTATCCTAGGGGAGGGGGGATCAGAGGACCTTACTGACAGTGTCACTGCTCGGGTATCCTGGGGAGGGGGAATCAGAGGACCTTACTGACAGTGCCACTGCTCGGGTACCTGGGGAGGGGGTATCAGAGGACCTTACTGACAGTGCCACTGCTCGGGTTTTCCTGGGGAGGGGGGATCAGAGGACCTACTGACTGTGCCACTGCTCGGGTATCCTGGGGAGGGGGGATCAGAGGACCTTACTGACAGTGCCACTGCTCGGGTATCCTGGGGAGGGGGGATCAGAGGACCTTACTGACAGTGTCACTGCTCGGGAAATCCTGGGGAGGGGGGATCAGAGGACCTTACTGACAGTGCCACTGCTCGGGTATCCTGGGGAGGGGGGATCGGAGGACCTTACTGACAGTGCCACTGCTCGGGGTACCCTGGGGAGGGGTTATCAGAGGACCTTACTGACAGTGCCACTGCTCGGGTATCCTGGGGAGGGGGGATCAGAGGACCTTTACTGACTGTGCCACTGCTCGGGTATCCTGGGGAGGGGGGATCAGATGGACCTACTGACAGTGCCACTGCTCGGGTATCCTGGGGAGGGGGGATCAGAGGACCTTACTGACATTTGCCCACTGCTCGGGTATTCCTGGGGAGGGGGGATCAGTGGACCTTACTGACAGTGCCACTGCTCGGGTATCCTGGGGAGGGGGGATCGGAGGACCCTACTGACAGTGCCACTGCTCGGGTATCCTGGGGAGGGGGATCAGAGGACCTTACTGACAGTGCCACTGCTCGGGTATCCTTGGGAGGGGGGATCAGAGGACCTTACTGACAGTGCCACTGCTCGGGTATCCTGGGAAGGGGGGATCAGAGGACCTTACTGACAGTGTCACTGCTCGGGTATCCTGGGGAGGGGGGATCAGAGGACCTTACTGACAGTGCCACTGCTCGGGTATCCTGGGGAGGGGGATCAGAGGACCTTACTGACAGTGCCACTGCTCGGGTACCCTGGGGAGGGGGTATCAGAGGACCTTACAGACAGTGCCACTGCTCGGGTATCCTGGGGAGGGGGGATCAGAGGACCTTACTGACTGTGCCACTGCTCGGGTATCCTGGGGAGGGGGGATCAGAGGACCTAACTGACAGTGTCACTGCTCGGGTATCCTGGGGAGGGGGATCAGAGGACCTTACTGACAGTGCCACTGCTCGGGTATCCTGGGGAGGGGGATCAGAGGACCTTACTGACAGTGCCACTGCTCGGGTATCCTGGGGAGGGGGGATCAGAGGACCTTACTGACAGTGTCACTGCTCGGGTATCCTGGGGAGGGAGGATCAGAGGACCTTACTGACAGTGCCACTGCTCAGGTATCCTGGGGAGGGGGTATCAGAGGACCTTACTGACAGTGCCACTGCTCGGGTATCCTGGGGAGGGGGGATCAGAGGACCTTACTGACAGTGCCACTGCTCGGGTATCCTGGGGAGGGGGGATCAGAGGACCTTACTGACAGTGCCACTGCTCGGGTATCCTGGAGAGGGGGGATCAGAGGACCTTACTGACAGTGCCCACTGCTCGGGTATCCTGGGGAGGGGGATCAGAGGACCTTACTGACAGTGCCACTGCTCGGGTAACCTTGGGAGGGGGGATCAGAGGACCTTGCTGACAGTGCCACTGCTCGGGTATCCTGGGGAGGGGGGATCAGAGGACCTTACTGACAGTGTCACTGCTCGGGTATCCTGGGGAGGGGGGATCAGAGGACCTTACTGTCAGTGCCACTGCTCGGGTATCCTGGGGAGGGGGGATCAGAGGACCTTACTGACAGTGCCACTGCTCGGGTATCCTGGGGAGGGGGGATCAGAGGACCTTACTGACAGTGCCACTGCTCGGGTATCCTGGGTCACCTGGACCTTACTGACAGTGCCACTGCTCGGGTATCCTGGGGTCACCTGGACCTTACTGGTAGTTCCACTGTCAGTAAGGTCCAGGTGACCTTATAATCATAACGAAGAGTTGAACTCACTTTCTTCTTTAGGATTTTAATTTAGTCATTTTATGTGAACAATTGAGCTCTAATACCTTGGATTTTTTTTTCTTTTCCTTATTTAGGTTTCAAACAAAGGCTCCTGAGTTAGACTGATGTCAAAAGCATGCTAACAAAAATTCCTCTTCATATTAAGCTTACTAACAAAGACTCCACTCCCACCGCTGGTCAGTCTCTAGCTCCTGGGTTACTCACATCCGGTGTAGGTTTTCCTAAGGTTGAATTTTTGAAACCGATTTCCTGAAACCAAGCAGTTGCTTTAACAAGTGATTTAAGAAAGTTATTACTAGCAATAAGCTTCTTGGGAGGGACTTGCAGGATTGTAATATTAAATTAACACATCTTCCATGGAGGGGTGAAATACTCTTGTTGTCTACAGTGATACAGTTCATGCAGGTTATAAAACCCAAAATAATTGCATGATTTCATAATGTATTTAGATCTTTGTGTATTTACTTCTAGAGATTTAGTAAGATTCATAGTGACAGTGTGTGGTTCATTTCTTAACATTCTAATACCGAGAATAGTGTTAATCTCAATAATTCTGAGAGCTTCATTTTGTATTAACTCCAAGGGTTGGAGAGAACTTTCTCTAGCTAATATCAACATGGGAGTAGCATAATCAGTTAAGAACCTAACATAGGCTTTGTACATCATTCTTACGATTCTCATATTAGCAACGTAAATGGGGTTGTAGCCAGGAACAGCTATGAGGGCATTTAGCCTATCTTTGCATTTCTTTTTCAATTATGGATATGGAGGATATATCTACACCAAGACATCTGTAAAATTTAACGAAGCTAATGTTTTCTGTGGTGATTTGGGGACTAAAGAATTGATCACTATGCTGGATCATTCAGTATGAATCACAGACATTGTTTTGCTGTGACTTACATGATGTAAACACAGCATCACTAGTTTAGCTTGACAAACTATATTACCTTCACGTGCATATTCCAATGTTTCCACCACCTATTCATCCTTTGTATTCCACTATTCACAAATACTCACCAGTTGTCTCTTTGGCACAGCTGTGTTTTTAGCCGCCATATATTTTCTATTACTTATTCTGATCGTTTCTCAGACTTACCATCCCATTTTACTCTATTTAATCTTCTGAATATTTTGAATATCGTAGGCATGTCTCCGTGATCCTAGTCTCTTTTCATTGTTGACAGTCTGTGTTCCTTAAGTCTATCCTCGACCTCCTCGACGTCCTCGACCTCCTCGACCTCCTCGACCTCCTCGACCTCCTCGACCTCCTCGACCTCCTCGACCTGTCTTGTTGCAACTTTTTGGATTTTTATTATTTTCTCTGTAACTCTGATGAGGTGCGGATTCCTGTCTGGCACAGAATGCTCCAAGATGGGCCTAAGGTAAGTTGACTGTAATATAATAAATTAATCTTTCTTCAACTGAATTCTCATTAGCTTCACATCTGCCAACAGGGATACTTCTGAGTCTATCCCTTCCATCATGTCATTCACATATACCAGAAACACCACCGGTCCTTGTACTGACCCCTGTAGCATGATTCGTTATCTTCCTGTCAGGTATTCTCCGATCCATTGCAGTACCTTTCCTGTTATACATGCTGATCCTCCAGTTTTTGCACTAATCTCTTGTGTGGAACTGTCAAAAATGCTCTCTTTCTCTCTCTCTCTCTCTTTCTGATCTTCTGTCACCTTGTTGTATAACTCCATTCGGTTTGTGACACAGGATTTCCCTTCTCTGAGACCCTTCTACTTGTTGTATATAAGTTCATTCATTTCTAGGTGCTCTTCCACTCTTTTCCTGATAATCATCTCCATGACTTTGCATACTATACAGTGGTCGTCACGGCATTATGCCGGGTGAGCACCCCGGCACAATGCTTTGATGAAATCCAAAGGCATACCATGCAGAGGGTCTTTTTTCGTCAGTGTATTCTGCTGGGTAGCCATCCATTAGCATGACGTCTCGGCCTGCTGCCACACTTCACAGTGACTTCTCATTGCTCAAGTGGCTGCCGTGGTGAGACGAAGTGTTGCACTGACGTCTCTCACCCGCGCCATTTTTTGTCCAGTGTTCCCTTTGGTTTTGGGGCTATACATCTTTGATTATGGGTAAAAGGAAGTCTTTAACACCTGAAACTATAGCTCAGATCATAGGGCTCCACAAAGCTGGTCAACAGACAAAAGAAATATTGGAGAATGTTGGTGTGTGTGTGTGTGAGTTCAGTGAGGAACTGGGTGCAACTTTCAAGGCTGGTGGCTGTGTCCAGCTACCGTCTGCCAAACCTCGGCCTGGCCCCTCGAAGAAGACATTTGTTAGTAACTTAACTGTGTCAAAGAAGCAGTTAAAGAGTAACACTGGGAACACTGGACAAAAGATGGGGCGAGTGAGAGACAACAGTGCAACACTTTCTTTCCCACGGCAGCCACTTGAGCAATGAGAAGTCACTGTGAAGTGTGGCAGCAGGCCGAGACGTCATGCTAAGGGTTGCTATCCAGCAGAATATACTGACGAAAAAAGACCCTCCCCCCTGTATGGTAGAAACCCTTTTATTTTCATCACAGCATTGTGCCGGGGCGCTCCAACCGGCATAATGCCGTGAAGCACTGTACATGTCGTGACAAATGGTCTGTTATTTAAAGCTGCGTGTTTGTCTCCTTTCTTTAAAAAATGAGACTACATTTGCTGTCTTCCCCACCTCAGGTAGTGTGTGTGTGTGTGTGTGTGTACTCACCAATTATACTCACTTAATTGTTTGGGTTTCAGGGGTCGAGACTCAGCTCCTGGCCCCGCCTCTTCACTGATCGGGTACTAGGCCTCTCCCTCTCTGCTTCCTGAGCTTTGTCATACCCTTCTTTAAAATTATGTATGGCTCCTGCCTCCACTTCTTCACTTGCTAGGCTATTCCACTTCCTGACGACTCTATGACTGAAGAAATACTTCCTAACGTCCCTGTGACTCGTCTGAGTCTTCAGCTTCCAGTTGTGACCCCTTGTTTCTTTGTCCCCTCTCTGGAACATCCTATCTCTGTCCACCTTGTCTATTCCCGCAGTATCTTGTATGTCGTTATCATGTCTCCCCTGACCCTTCTGTCCTCCAGTGTCGTCAGTCCGATTTCCCTCAACCTTTCCTTGTACGACATTCCCCTGAGCTCTGGGGACTAGCCTTGTTGCAAACCTTTGTACTTTCTCTAACTTCTTGACGCGCTTGACCAGGTGTGCTTCCAGACTGGTGCTGCATACTACAGTATGGGCCTAACATACACAGTGTACAGTATCTTGAACGATTCCTTATTAAGGTATCGGAACGCTATTCTCAGGTTTGCTAGGCGTCTGTATGCTGCAGCAGTTATTTGGTTGATGTGTGCCTCCGGTGATGTGCTCGGTGTTATGGTCACCCCAAGGTCTTTCTCCCTGAGTGAGGTCTGTAGTCTTTGTCCACCTAGCCTATACTCTGTCTGCGGTCTTCTTTGACCCTCCCCAATCTTCATGACTTTGCATTTGGCAGGGTTGAAATCGAGAAGCCAGTTTCTGGACCACATGTCCAGCCTGTCCAGGTCTCTTTGCAGTCCTACCTCATCTTCATCCGATTTAATTCTTCTCATCAACTTCACATCATCTGCAAACAAGGACACTTCAGAGTCTACTCCTTCCATCATGTCATTCGCATATATCAAAAATAGCACTGGTCCTAGAACTGACCCTGTGGGACCCCGCTCGTCACAGGCGCCCACTGTGATACCTCTTCACGTACCATGACCCGTTGTTGCCTCCCTGTCAGGTACTCCCTGATCCATTGCAGTGCCCTCCCTGTTATATGCGCCTGATCCTCCAGCTTCTGCACTAATCTCTTGTGGGGAACTGTGTCAAAGGCCTTCCTGCCGTCTAGGAAAACGCAATCAAACCCACCCCTCTCTCTCGTGTCTTACTTCTGGTACCTTGTCATAAAACTCCAGAAGGTTTGTGACACAGGATTTGCCTTCCATGAACCCATGCTGGTTTTTCATATATAATCTTGTTCCGTTCCAGGTGTTCCACCACTCTCCTCCTGATAATCTTCCCAGGGAATTTGCACACAAATACATGTCAGAGACACAGGTCTGTAGTTTAGTGCCTCATTTCTGTTTCCTTTCTTAAATATGGGGACTACATTTGCTGTCTTCCTTTTCCCTCAGGTAGTTGCCCAGTTTCAAGGAAAATGTGCTGAAGATTGTAGTTAGGGGCACACAAAACATCTCTGCTCTTCTCTAAGGACCCATGGGGAGATGTTGTCCGGCCCCATCGCCTTTGAGGTATCAAAGTCACTTGGGCAGCTTCTGCACCTCCTCCCCGGTTGCTCGTTATGTCATCCAACACTTGTTGGTATATTCCCTCTTGATGTTCCCTTCGTGCTGTTTTCCCAAAGCCTTTCCTGTCTCTACGGTAAAAAACTTCCTTTAAACTCCTGTTTAGCTCCTCTCATACCTCCTGATCATTTCTTGTGAGTTCTCCACCTTCTGTCCCTCAGTCTGATCACCTGGTCTTTGACTGTTTTTCTTCCCCCTGATGTGGCTATACAACAGTTTTTTGGGGCAGTCTTGATTTTCGATGCGATGTTATTTTCATACTGCGCTGGCCTCCCTCCTTACTGTGCGTACTCATTCCTGGCTCTGCGACTGATCTCCCTATTTTTCATGTGTTCTCCCTGCCTTCTGTACTTTTTCCATTCTCATTGCACCACTTTGTTTTTGCCTCCTTACAACAACCGTCGGGGTAACCAGAGGGCTCGTTCTGGTCTTCCCCCCATTGTTCCTGTTTCCCTTGGGAATAAACCTTTCCATTTGCTCCTTGCATTTTGTTGTTACATATTCCATCATTTTCATTTACTGCTTTCCGGCCAGTTCTCTGTCCCTCAGAACCTCCTGCAGGAAGTTCCTCAATCCCTATGTATTCCCCCTCTTTATAGTCTCAGGCTGTTCCTTTCAACTCCTGTTACCATCTCCACTTGCAACCTACTATGTATTCAAAGCACAGAACCACGTGGTCCACTAACTCCTAGGGGACTCTCATATGTGATTCCTCAATGTCTGAATCTGCCCCAGGGTGAACACAAGGTACAACTTGCTGGTCATCCTCCCCTGCTCACTCTGTAGTGGCCCTTAACATGTTGTGCATGAGGTTTTCCAGCACCACATCCAACATCTTGGCTCAACCATGTTTCGGGAACCCCCATGTGGACCCAGTTTTCCCAGTCAATCTCCCTGGGGTTGAAATCCCCCATAACCGCAACTATGCTCTGCTAGCTCTTCTTTTGCCACCGCAGCAAGTGTTCCACCATTGCTCTGTTTGCTCTCTTCATAATCCTCTCTTGCCTCCTGCAGTTCTGTGTGATTAAAATCACTGCAATGACCACCTTCAGCCTCCCCAACTGAGTGTACCTACTATGTAGTCTCTTTCTCCTGTCTCGTCTAATCCTGCCATTTTCTGAATTCCATCGGTTTTTTTTACGAGCAAGCAACCCCTCCTCCCCCCCCTCTGCCGCCCCTTCAATCTTTCCTCATGACTGAGTATACTGGTGGGAAGATTGTATCTGTTATTGTCCTTCTGTGAGTTTTGTTTCTTAACTGCTATGATGTTCTGGGGACTTATCATTGATTCTTTGCTTGCCATTCCTTATGTTTATTCATAATCCATCCGCATTTGTGTACCAAACTTGTCTTCAACTTTCTGTTCTATACTGTAACTGTGGTACTGGGGATTACTGGAGTTGGAGAGCAGGAGCCCTTTAGGGAGCCTGTGGGGGGATGCAGTGGAGGTGGAGGAAAAGCTCCCATAGGGATTGCTGTAGGGTAGGGTTCATGGTGGCGGGGGGTGGGAAAACAGAAGGGATCGGTTTGCGATGGGTTGGTTTGGATTGTTTTCAGTTGACTTGGGGTGTCCGTTGGCTGGAGTCCTTCTGCAGGTGTTTTCTGGGGGGGGTGTTCTTGTCCTTCCCACTTGTTCCCTGGGTTATTCTGCTCATCCTTTTTCATTTCCCTCCCATTCCTCCTTTCGTTTTTGGTTGCACTCTCTCTTTTTGTATCATCCTTTCCTCCTGTATTCTGTCTCGATTCGAGTACATACTCATGAACTCCTGTTTGCCTCTCAGCCTGTGCTTTCTCTCCTGCAGGATCATGGTTTTGGGTTATTCTACCTTGAAAATTACTTGAGAGGCCCCTGATTCCTTTTCCTTTGTGAACCACCCGATTCTTCCCGAAAATTGCCACCTGGGTCATTCTCCCTCTCCTATCAGTCCACGGGGGGGGGGGGGGGGGGGGGGGGGGGGGGGGGGGGGGGGGGGGGGGCGCACCCCTTCATGAAACCTCAATCGCTTTTTTCTCCTCCTGCTTTCTTTCTCATAAGTTTCCCCTGCTAAGGCTTCGTCTAGCCCATAGACAAAAACTGATCTCTTCCTTTCCTTCCTCCACCTCCCACTGTGCACTCCCATTGCATCCCTGAGGTGTTTTAAGGTTCCTTGTCCTATGGAGTGTCCTTCCTTCAGTCCCTTCCACAGCTATAGCCCCTAATGCCATTGGTTTGTCCTTCCTGCTCCCTCTTCCCTGGCCCTCACAAGTGTCTGGTAAGGTCCCTGCACAATGTCCCTAGTTCCTTCAATGTTCTTCGTACCTCTCATTTGTCCTAGTGTGCTCCCTGTCCCTTTGCTTTGGCCCCATGTGGGTTTGACAGGACCTCCTCTGCATAAGTAGCTTCATGCTCCCTTTCAGACCCGTTGTCTGTGTCTGATGTAGCCTTTGCTGCTGCACTTCTGTAATATCTTTGTCTCTGTGCTGTTTCAGATGTCTCAAGCTCCTCTTCTAATCTCTAATCTTGGTTTCTGCTACTGTGGCATTTGCTTCCACCTTCTGCATTCTGCTGCTAACCTCTCCTCCATCTTCCTTGCAAGCTCATCTAGCCTCCTTCCCCAGTCTTCCTCACTTTTTTTGAGCTCTGCTTTCCAGTCCTCCCTCCCAGATTTGTCCTTCGGGCCCCTTGTTCTCATCCTAGTTCTAGGTTGCCCCATTGCTCCACAGAAAGAAGGGGGAGAGATGGTTAGGGGGAGGGTAATAGATGGTGGGGATGGATGGTTATGGGGGAGGGGGAAGGATAGTTATTGGAGGGGGAGAGGTAGTTAGGGGAGGGGGTTAGATGGTTTGAGGGAGGGGTAGAGGTGGTTAGGGGAAGGAGGAGTACATGTTTGTGTCAACTGTATATGTGCTTATGTATGTGTGCTTGTGTATGTGTGTGTGTGCATTTGTGGGAGAGAAAATGGGATTAAGGGGGGAGGGGGGAGGGGGAGAGAAGGATGAGTGACCCTTAGAAGCGGGGGAGTGTGTGTGTGTGTGTGTGATGAGATTAGAAGGGGAGGGAAGGGAAAGAAGGCTAAAAGTAAATTGACCATTTTATAACGGGCCTTTAAACGAGTGTGTGTGTGTGCGGTGAAGAAAGGGTTACTTTTCATTCAGGAATACACATATTTTTTTAACATAGAAAAAATAAACCCCTAGCACCCAAAAGGTAGAAACCTGGGTTTAACCCCAAAAAAAAGTCAGAGTGACAAATTTTTCCCAAATTGGGGCCTTTTACCTTATTTTTTAAATTTAATAAAAAGTTAAAACATTTTTTTAAAAATTCTAAAAATGAAGATAGAAACATTTTTAAAAAAACAAAAAAAGACAAACTACAAACAGAGGGTCATTAAACAATCTCCAATACGAGGGTCATTACTAGGAATAAGGAAAAATTTTTAACAGGGTAGTTAGCAAAAAAAATAAAAAATAAATTTCCCCCCTTTCGAGCTCCCTTTAAACAACACCTTTTTGGCACTCTCCTTGAACGGGTTTAAATTCAAATAAAGGGCTTTGAATGTGCAGGTAGTCGGGTTCCTTTTTTTCCCTTTTTGCGGGTACAAAAAAAAAGGTGTTTTGAAGCCGGGCCAAATTTGACTGGGGGTACAAAAAAAAGTGCTCCTCTCCCCCTAGTACTATGATTGCTTTGGCCCCCAAACCCTTAAAAAAATTGACAGCAAGATTTTCTGGACACTTTAGAAAAATTTTTAAACATGTTTTTAGCTTCAGCTGTTTTACCCCTGCTTAAACATTCAGCATACCCAAACTGCGAAATTTTCATCCGGGCCTCCCATTTTTCTCTTGGTCCCACCCCCGGGATGAATCTTCAAATTTTTGGTTTTTTGGTGATTTGCAGCCCCTATTTTTTCAATTTTTTTGTAAAAGGCAGGGGTACCAGAAGAGCTACTAACCAAAAGGCTTTTGTATAAGGGTTTTAGGGTCCTGCGAGCCTCAGTAGGTAACACTGGGGCTTGTCTATACAGAAACTCAGTCCTGGCTTTTTCCCCTTTTTTCCAAACCACTGTTCCCTAAAAAATTTTCCCTGACATGCTTTGGGTTCAAAGGGGATTCCCAGATATTTTACTGATGAAACCAAAGTGAGGGGCCCCCCATTACACGGGCAATTTTAAAATTATTTACCCTTCCCAGTTTATTTTTTTGTCCAAAAAAGAAAATGGCTTATTTTCCCTTTGGGTGTAATGATAGTTTTTTTTTCTACTAACCATTTTTGCAGGAACTCCATTTCCCAGGGGTTAATACATTACTATATCTTTGTGGGTTTTTTACCTGACACAAAACGGGCCCACTGCCCATCTGCATACAGTAGGAGTTTGCATTTGACAGGCAGGGCATGCCCCAATTGACATAACATAAAAAATTTAAGGGACCCAAATTTACTATTTTGGGGAAAAACCCTCCAAAAGTTATGGCAGGGGTTCCGTTTTCCGTTTTTGTTGATTTTACAATTTGTCTCCTTTTGCTAAGGTAGGATTTAAAAAACCAGACTACAAACCTATCCCCGAAGTTTAAATTTTTTTCCTTACATAATATATTTGGTTGCCCCGATCAAAAGGCCTTTTGCAGGTCTAAGGTTACCGTACCTATGGGGTTTTTCCCCTTTGACATTCAGTTCTCAGGGAATCCATCAGATTTTTTAGGGTTTTGTCGGTTAATAAGAACTTCTAAAGGGCCCCAACCCGTTGCTATGGGGAAAAGTTGTTTTTCCCTTAAGGGACTTAACTACTTAAAAATACAAACCCCCTCCTAGAATTTTTTGGGGTATTTTTAAATGAAATATACCAACAGGCCAAAAGTTTCTGAAATCAGACCTACTATTTTTCTTGAAGATAGGAGTAACTCTGGCCTCCTTGAACCCCTTCGGTACGGTATTATTATGTGAGCAATAGGGATTGACAGTTCAGAAGCACCATCTTTTAGGTACTTAGACGGGATGTTATCAGGGCCTGTGCTCTTAGTTGGGTTTAACCTGCTTAGTTCTTTTTGAATAAAGTCATGAGATACTCTTACTAGTTGACAGCTGTTTGGGGTTACCCCTTTATTGGTATAGTATGTTTGAAACTTATCAGAGTCTGTGTTAAAGGTATTTGATGCAGCTGGTAGTTTACTTACCAGTGTTGATGCAACAGATGTGTAGTAGGAATTAAAGCAATTTGCCACCTTAGATGTTTCGTGGCATACCTCATTATCGATAGTGAGTACTATGTTAGACCTATCTACTGGCTTATGGCTATGCCCCAACTGTTTTAGTTGTTGCCAGAGCTTTCTGGGGTTATGCTTATACTCTTCAATTTTTGAGCAATAGTGCTTTGCCTTTGCTCCTTTTATAAGTCTCTGTACTCTGTTCCTCACCCTTTGGAATTCATTTAGTGCTGCAATATCCTGTCTGTTTGCTTTAAATCTTTTTAGCAGCTGGTCCCTGAATTTTATATTATCTAATATCTCAGTAGTCATCCAGGGTTCAGTTCTTCGTTTAATCCTAACCTCTTTAACTGGTGCAATGTTGTCAAGGATGGTAGTGAACATTGTTTTGAATTTTTCCCAGACATCGTTTACATCCGTGCAACTTGTTATCTCTGTCCAGTCACAATTGTTTAGCCTATTTACCAGTGTTTCTTTACTGTAGTTTCTAGTTGACCTCATTTTTATTGTCCTGTGTAGGCCTATCCTATCCCTAGTGATTTTCCTGGTGCAGTAAATTATGAAATGATCACTAAGACCTGTGGTAATGACGCCTGACTGACTAATGTTCTCAGAACGGTTACAAAGTATGTGGTCAATTAGGGTGGCTGAGAACTGTGTGATCCGGGTTGGTGTATTAATTAGTTGAGTGTAACTATTTAAACCTAGAATTTGCTTATACCTTTTGCACAGCCCGTTATTTTGCTGCTGAAAACAGATATTGAAGTCGCCCAGTATTGTCTCGCAATTGTTTTCAACTCCGGACAATACTCTGGAAAAGTCTTCTAAGAACTGGTCCTGGGTGGGAAGGCGGTAACTAGTTCCTACTAAGATGGGTTTGGTCTTGGGAAGCAGCACTTCAAACCATAGAATCTCCAGTTTATTGTTATTTAAATCAGGTCTTTGGTTGTAAGCTAAGTCATTTCTAATGTAGGCACATACTCCACCACCCTTTCTGTTCCTATCTAAGCGTTTTATATTGTAACCTTCTATTTTGACCTCGTCGTCAGTCACCGTATCATCCAACCAAGATTCAGAGATGGTTATAACTGCCGCCCTAATTTTGTTAGCTAGAATCCTAATCTCTGCCAATTTAGGAAGAAGTGATCTTGCATTGACATGAATAAAGTGAAGGCCTGTTTTCATAAAACAATCATAATCATCAATATATGGCAATGGGTCATTTGTATTAAAATTAGGTAAATCAGTGTCATCACTGCTAAAGGGTAACTGTGCCAAAGTGCATTTGTTACACACAAAATGAATTCTGGCACCGTTGCTATAATTGTACATACATCCATCATGCACCCACCCCTTACACATTTTACATAAGGTGTCTTTTCTGTTTTTCTTGCGTACTTTAGTACAGTGTATGCACCTGTTTGGTAGTGTTTGAGATAATAATGGCTGTATTGTCTCACATTGACCTATGTATGCATTACATATGGAGTTAAGGTTATCATTCCTAGCTACTAGACCGTCAATATCACCGTCATTTATCTGTCTGTTTTGCCTCTGCACAATAGTTTGAGGTCTTGGATTAATTTGGATATCACCACTTAAGAGCGCTACAATAAGAGTTGTGTGCCACTGTTTTTGTTTGGGTATGCGGTGTTGCCAGACCTTGCGGCGATAGTGACATTTACGTTCCTGGTAGGATGGCAACTGTTGGACTTTTACTGTCCAGGGCGCTGTTACTCCATTCACCTTTTCCAGCCCCCATGACTGATTTCTTTCTTCATGGAATTGAAGAAGAAAGATAATATAAATATAAATATAATTATGGCAGCCTGTACCCCCCTAATGCCTGCCATTTTCACTTTTCGCTCTTTTACTCATATACAATAATATTTACTTAATTTTCCAGTCACCTAGTACACTTAGTATCTGCTTTAGTTATCACCACTGAATTACTAGTAAATTTTCTTCTTCAAAACCCTCTTACTGCTCACTTTTCCCTTAACTTCACAAACCCCTTTCAGTTGACCCCTTATTACACATCCCCCTTCCCACCTCACTTCACAGTCCGGCTTCACCTATTAACTTCTAACTCCTTTCCATTCTGGTAGACCTGGAAGGTTTAATAAATGGTTTTATCCTTCCAAATCCCCCTCAATTCCATTTATCGGGGGTTGTGTGGTGTTGTTGACTCCTGACCTGGTCTGACTCAGCCATTTTTAAAACACTGAGGGAAGTAAACGCCACCTACAACCTGACTTTCCTTGAGTTTATAGATATATTTGGCGTTTTCTGCTATGATTCTCTCACTGTACACTGGTCAGCTGAATATAGGTCAGCTACTAAAAACATTAATCTTGGCTTGTTTAACTATCACTTCTTTCCCACGACTGTCACTGAGGATAACCGTCCTATAACCTTGGAGTTTTGTATGCTGATTTGACGATGTCTCCTGTGTTTCCCTTTCGTTAGCACTGGTACAGGTGATATGATGGTGGTACAGATATGATGCTACTGTCAACAGATGAACGTCAGTAAAGATGAGAATTTCACTTCGCTAGTTGTGCGTCTGGCAGTAGCTGGTGTTTGGATGCCGATCAGCCATGTTTAAATGCTCAATTCTTTCCCTCGTTTGGCACTGAGGAAAAAAGTCATACAGACCTGTCATTTCCTTGGAGTTCTGTTGATCAGGTTTTCTGCCATGTTGTCTTCCCGTTGAACACTGGTGTAGTTGATATGAGGTCAGATATTACATTGTAGTGGAAAACGTCTCATGTCTGGTTCACGTCTGGCAGCAGGTCTGGTACTTGAATACCGGTCCCTCTTTTGTCATATTTAGTTCATTTCGTTGTCGTCACCATCAGTTTTTATGTCACTAAAGGTTCCTTGCATGTTGTTGCAGCAGTATTTGCAATTTGGCCATCACTGGAGTTCGGATAGGCCCAGGGGACGGCAAGGTATAGGAGCAGCCTTGTTGCTGCTTGCTGCTGGCAACGTGTGCGTGTGTGTGTGTGTGTGTGTGTTGTGTGTGTTGTGTGTGTGTGTGTGTGTGTGTGTGTGTGTGTGTGTGTGTATGTGTGTGTATGTGTGTTGTGTGTGTGTGTATGTGTGTGAATGTGTGTGTGTGTGTGTGTGTATGTGTGTGTGTGTATGTGTGTGTGTGTGTGTGTGTGTGTGTGTGTGTATGTGTGTGTGTGTGTGTGTGTGTGTGTGTGTGTGTGTGTGTATTCGCCTACTGCAGGTGTGTGTGTGTGTGTTTATATATGTGTGTTCGTGTGTATGGGGGAGGTGTGAGGGGGAGATACTGCTAAGGAAATTGCTACTAGGGTCTAAAGTTTATTTGAGTGTCTACCTATGTGTGTGTGTGCATATGCGTGTGTGTGTGTGTGCGTGTGTGTGTGTGTGTGTGTATGTGTGTGTATGTGTGTGGTGTGTGTGTGTGTGTGTGTGTGTGTGTGTGTGTGTGTGTTGTGTGTGTGTGTGTGTATTCGCCTAGTGCACGTGTGTGTGTGAAAGTGTGTATATGTGTGTGTTCGTGTGCATGGGGGAGGTATGAGGGGGAGATACTGCTAATACATACCAGTAATTCTGAGTTATAAAAAGCAGAAATTGCTACTAGGGTCTAAAGCTTCAATGAGTGTCTACCCTTGTGTGTGTGTGTGTGTGTGTGAGGGAGAGATGGTTAGGGGGGGTAGGGTTGTTGTGGTTGAAAGATCCGTTATACCTGTCTGTCGTGTAGGCTCAAATTTAGTCCCAGCTGTCTTTCCTAGTAATGCTACTCTCTCCACTTATTACCCTTTCTGGATTTAAGTATCAATTACTGCTGGCTATTATCCTATTCCTTGTTCACATTGAGAGAGGACTTCCTAGCTTCCTAAGTATTCATACTGCTAATAACTACCGGTAATAATACTACCGGTAGTTATTAATATCTAACAGTGATGCAAGACCAGAATCCAGAGCCTGCAATATGCAACCACAATAGATGAGTAATACTTGCGCTGGCAGCAGTGCGGTGACAAGTTGCCAGATGCTGATGACGAAGCCGTCGTACATAGGCTTCTATCACTATTTTGGAGATACTTCACCCGTGATGTTATAACCATATATGCTCATACATCCCGCGTTCCTCACTCGATTTCACTTTTCACTTATGATAGTATACACTTCACATTATATACACTTCCCTTTATATGTTATAATGGCACACAACTTGTTGTGACGTCACTGCCTCAGCAGGCCTACTACTGCCACCTTCCCTTGTTGTATATTTTATTTTTCCTTTCTCCTTTTGCTTATTAACTTTTTCACTCTCACTGTATGGTGCCCCACATTTCACTTGTTAACCAAACGCTGGTAATTCTTGAACACCCACTTCACACACTCCTTTGATCTTTGTATGTTTGAATCTGTGTGGCAACAGTGCCTAGTAGTCCCACAACGGCTTGGCACTTTGAAATATTAATGATTCAGGCTTCCTCTCGACTTTTTTTTTAACTAATAACTTTAGTTATCACTCGTACGATAGTTCACTGACGTTGTCACTACCACTGATTACTGCTAGCGTTACTGCACGCCTTAAAAACACTAAGGTTCTCCGAGCCTTGTGCACCCACGTCTGCACCCACTGTGTGTGTGTGTGCATGTGTGTACTCACCTAGGTTGTACTCACCTAGTTGAGGTTGCAGGGGTCGAGTCCAAGCTCCTGGCCCCGCCTCTTCACTGGTCGCTACTAGGTCACTCTCCCTGAACATGAGCTTTATCGTTCCTCTACTTAAAGCTATGTATGGATCCTGTCTCCACTAAATCGCTTCCTAAACTGTTCCACTTCCTGAATACTCTGTGGCTGAAGAAATACTTCCTAACATCCCTGTGATTCATCTGTGTCTTTAACTTCCCCGTGTAGCTGTGTCCAGTCTCTGGAACATCCTGTCTTTGTCCACCTTGTCAATTCCTCTCAGCATTTTGTAAGTCGTTATCAAGTCCTCCCTATCTCTCCTGTCCTCCAGTGTCGTCAGGTTGATTTCCCTTAACCTCTCCTCGTAGGACATACGTCTTAGCTCTGGGACTAGTCTTGTTGCAAACCTTTGCACTTTCTCTAGTTTCTTTACATGCTTGGCTAGGTGTGGGTTCCAAACTGGTGCCGCATACTCCAATATGAGCCTAACGTACACGGTGTACAGGGTCCTGAACGATTCTTTATTAAGATGTCGGAATGCTGTTCTGAGGTTTGCCAGGCGCCCATATGATGCAACAGTTATTTGGTTGATGTGCGCTTCAGGAGATGTACCTGGTGTTATACTCACCCCAAGATCTTTTTCCTTGTGTGAGGTTTGTAGTCTCTGGCCCCCTAGACTGTACTCCGTCTGCGGTCTTCTTTGCCCTTCCCCAATATTCATGACTTTGCACTTGGTGGGATTGAACTCCAGGAGCCAATTGCTGGACCAGGTCTGCAGCCTGTCCAGATCCCTTTGTAGTTCTGCCTGGTCTTCGATCGAATGTGTGTGTGTGTGTGTGTGTGTGTGTGTGTGTGTGTGTGTGTGTGGTGTGTGTGTGTGTGTTTTATTATACCTCTTAAATTTATGTATGAATCCTGCCTCCACTACGTCACTCCCCAGACTGTTCCATTTTCTGACTGATGAAATTCTTCTTAACATCCCTGTGGTTCATCTTAGTTTTCAGCTTCCGGCTATGACCCCTTGTTGCTGTGTTACATTTCTGAAACACTCTGTCGCTATCCACCCTGTCAGCTCCTCTTAGTATTTTATATGTCGTTATCATATCCCTTCTGTCCCTCTTCTGTGTGTACTCACTTCATCTAATTGTACTCACCTAATTTTGGTGCAGGGGTCGAGTTACATTTCCTGGCCCCGCCTCTTCACTAGTCGCCACTAGATCCATTCTCTCCTTGCTCCATGAGCCTTATCATACCTTTTCTTAAAGCTATGTGTGGATCCTGCTTCCACTAAATCACTCTCCAGACTATTCCACTTACTGACAGCTATATCACTGAAGAAATACTTCCTAACTTCCCTGTGAACTCATCTGAGTCTTTAACTTCCAGTTGTGACCCTTTGTTGCTGTGTCCCATCTTTGGAATATCTTGTCTTTGTCCATTTTGTCAATTCCTTTCAGTATTTTATATCTTAGGTTTGCCACGTTCCCATATTCTACAGCAGTTATTTGGTTGATGTGCATCTAGGGAGATGTGCTCGGTATTATACTCACCCCAAGTTTTTTTTCTTGAGGTTTGCAGTCTTTGCCCCCCCCACCCCCCTAGCTTTTACACTGCGGCCTTCTTCGCTCTTTACCAATTTTCATGATTTTGCATTTGCTGGCGTTGAAGTCCAGGATCCAGTTGCTGGACCTGGCTCGCAGCTTATCCAGATCCTTTTGTAGTCATGACTGATCCTCATCCGATTGAATTCTCCTCATTAGCTTCACATCATATGCAAACAGGGACACTTGAATCTATAGCTTCCATCATGTCCTTCACATATACCACTTAAACGCAATTATTTTGTTATGTAAATTTATACTGGCAACTAGAGGTAATAGCCTTGTCTAGGGGCATTTAAAATATTGAAATAAACAAAACAAATGCCAAGCTTATTTATTGGAAAAAAAACTTGAACTAGATGGTTAATATTCTATCAGACAGGATAGATAAACTGTCCTTATGTTTATTATCAGGAACGGCACATAAACTAACATATACAAAAAAATTAATATATTATTAAGCTAGACCATTTATACCACACAACACACTCCAAAAAATCACCACACACACACACTAGTACACCTTTTACCAGGCACTCATTGAGTCCCATTATTATTACAAAATATTACCAAAATTCACTAGTATACAACTACTAATTATTTCAGTTTACAGCATATGCAAACAGTGGGGCTCCATGACCCATCCCCAGGCCAAAACACTATTATCTCTACTCTCCAAAACTTAAACAGTCCCCTCCACCTACTAGGCCTTACATGTAATATCATGAGAGTACAAATATAAACACTAAAACAACCTATGGTCTTAAACTTACCCAAAATACCACCCCATACTTAACCATAAACCAAAAGCCAGTCTTCTCCAACCATTGTCTACGTTCACTAACACTATTTTAATGGAGAGTTTTTTAATACACTTACTTTATTGAACATAATACTCCCACCACCAGACCACTGGTCTCACTCAACTAGCTGTCAACACAAATAACCATCTGAAGCAACACAAATAACCATCTGAAGCAACACAAATAACCATCTGAAGCAACACAAATAACCATCTGAAGCAACAAAATAAACATCTGAGGCAACACAAATAACCATCTGAAGCAACACAAATAACCATCTGAAGCAACACAAATAACCATCTGAAGCAACACAAATAACCATCTGAAGCAACACAAATAACCATCTGAAGCAACACAAATAACCATCTGAGGCAACACAAATAACCATCTGAAGCAACACAAATAACCATCTGAAGCAACACAAATAACCATCTGAGGCAAACACAAATAACCATCTGAAGCAACACAAATAACCATCTGAAGCAACACAAATAACCATCTGAGGCAACACAAATAACCATCTGAAGCAACACAAATAACCATCTGAGGCAACACAAATAACCATCTGACGCAACACAAATAACCATTTGAAGCAACACAAATAACCATCTGAGGCAACACAAATAACCATCTGAAGCAACACAAATAACCATCTGAGGCAACACAAATAACCATTTGAGGCAACACAAACAACCATCTGAAGCAACACAAATAACCATCTGAGGCAACACAAATAACCATCTGAAGCAACACAAATAACCATCTGAAGCAACACAAATAACCATCTGAGGCAACACAAATAAGAAAACTGCATCAAGTATTCATTCTTCCCTTATTTTCCTTGGTGCAATTTTCTTTTACATAGGAAAACAAAATTGACATTTATCAAAGTAAAGAATATATTATCTCTACAATGATCACTGATAATCCGTAGACGTGTGAAACTCGTTTTATATAAAAGTGATCAAGTTTTACGCCAGATGAGCAAACAGTGATGTTTTATAGATGTACTCTTATTAAACTAGGAAAACGCGCCATCACAACACAGTGTTAGCCAAGCACCTATGTTGATGTATTTTACCTTTACAGGACACAAAATTAAATACAGCTGACTGGGTTACCTCTGTACACATTAATTACATAAAAGTATACACATTAATTACATAATAGTAAACCGATTTACATTAATACAAAAATCTTTTTAAACATTATCGTGCCCATTATCATATATCTCTGCTTGCAAAAAAATAGAACAGTGTAGGTGAAAGCCTTCCAGGCCTTCACCTACACTGTCATTCCAAGGAACCCTGGAGATTACCTCACATTGGTGATCCAAAAATAAAAAGCCTGTGGGTCCTGGAAAAGTGTAACACCCAGAACACACAGGATCGCTATTCATGACCCAAAAACAGTGAAGCATCACCGCCAGCACCTTATTAACCACAAGTTTTGGTCTAACAGTCCATACACCAAAGTAACACAGATGAGGTGCCAGCCAGCACCAAAAGAATGTTAGCATAGCTTACCTAGGCATGAAACGACGTGACTA
>NC_069472.1:11316750-11353640 GCF_026875155.1 Cherax quadricarinatus
GTTTTTCCCTACAAAATAGTTTTTTCCCAAATTTTCGACCTTCCTCTAGCTTTTGTAGAATTCTTTTCTGTAATATGTGTAAAGCTTTTTCAGTCAAAAAAAAAAAAAAAAAAAAAAAAAACTACCCATCCCCCATTTCCTTCTTAAATTTTAAATTGTTTGTGAACTCAGAGTTTGGGGAGTCACAAAATTTTTTGCCCCTAAGGGTGTGGTTGTCATGTTTGAGGCCACTCCTTTTAGATGCCCACTACTCTTTTGTGATAACCCTTTTCTATATCTTTTTTTCAGTGCCCCTGGTCTGTTTTATTTCCCTGTATGCCTCATTCTTAAGAGTTTGGACTTCATTTCCCGTTTTCCAACTTTTGTATTTTCCCCTTTTTTTCGATGACTTGTTGAAGATTATTGGTCTATCGCCTGTGTGGTATTTTACTCACATTGCAATTTCTTCTTTCCTCCCCGGCTGTGTGTTTGTGTCCAACACTTTTCGTGCACTATCCTGAATGGGTTTTTTGCGGGGAAGTTTTTCTGTGACTTCTAGGAATACCTCCCAGATTATCTGAGCTCCTCACAGACTTCTGGTCACCCTTGTGATTTCCCTATCTTATTTTCAGTCTCATGGCCCCGAGTGTCTGTTTTGGCCTTTTGAGCAAAGCTTTTCTAAAACTGAAGTTGGCTCGTTCCTTTAAAACATGCATTTCGTTTCGGCCCCTTTCGTTAAAAATTCATTTTTTTTATGAATTTTTGCCTCCAAAACTTTCCCTGCTCTAGCACATTTTGGTTTTTGGCTTCTTTACATCGGGTAACCCTTTTAGGCACCCCGATTTCCCTTTCCCCCCCTATTGTTTGGAAAGAATTTTTCCTACCCCTCCTGCATTTTTTGGCCAATGTTCCATCATTCATTCATTGATTTTCCCTTCTAGTTTCCCCCCCACATAAAAAGAAATTGTAATCGTGTTGAACTATCGTGAATGCTGCACTATCTTAGTAACGGATTTTCTTACATAAGGTCGCGTGTGCATAAACCCTTTGTAGTAACAGCTTTTTCATATGAAGTTGTTATTCTAGTGTCACAAAACGTCAGTGATGTACAAAACATCAGTGTTGGACAAAAACATCAGTGTAGACCTAAGTCATTTTTGTAACACTAAGTATATTTTAACATTTTTTAGTTTTTCTTTGATTGGTTTGGTTTTTAATTATTAAGTTAATTAACATGTAATAACTCGTTGTAAAACCCCATAATTTTTCGTATTTTATTTTAATATTTTTTTATAATTTTTTAATTATCCCTTTAATTATTCTGAAAAATTTGTGGGTTAGTATTTTTGCAAATTTGCTTAATATTAATAAATATTGTAGTGGTGCTTTACTCTTAGCAAAGTGCTTGCAGCCCAAAGATCCACTTTCACTAAAATTTCAGGAGATTTTTTTTCAGGAGAAGGATGGAATTAGTTACTTTTGTCTTCCTTAACATCGAAGAGTACAGCATTTTTTGCACAATGTTTGTTGTTTTGCTTCTTAGAAGATCTTGATTAAATTTGTAGATTTTTATACAATAAAGGCTTGCAAATTTCTTCTCGACCAATAATTTTTTATTCATGTCAAAAATATTTTTAAGAAAAAAATGTGGGTTTATTAATAAAAACGAAAATTTTTTGAAAAACTTCAAAAAATATTTAAAATTCCAGACAAAATGAAATTTCTTTTGTTCTAATAAGACTAGAAAAATTATGAATCGGTTTTAAAAGAACTCAATTGAAAAGTAATGTCACATCCCCTTTATATATAAAAAAAAATCATATGTATATTAAAAAAATAGGGATAGTATTATCAAGTTCTATTTTTTTAAATTTTTATTTATAAAAAAGAGTAGTGTCACGAGAAATATTTACTTTCAATGTTTTACTGTTAAAAGGAGATGTTATTTAGTTACAAAAACATGAGGAGTTAATTAAGAAATGAAAAAACACAAAAAATATACACGTTTGTGAAGGTATGAGCGAAAACAGTGTTGAAGTTTTTGGCGCGACGTGGGTCCTGAGGGAGGCAGGGGTAGGGTTTAAGTTGTGGCGCGACGTCGGGTCCCGAGGGACGCCAGGAGTAGTGTTTAAAATTTTGGCGCGACGCTGGGTCCCGAGGGACGCGGGAGTGTGTTTAAATTGTGGCGCGACGCTCGGGTCCCGAGGGGGCCAGGAGTGTGTTTGAAGTTGTGGGCGCGTCCCGGGCTAGGGAGGCCCGGGTAGTGTTTAAAATTGTGGCGCGAGCTCGGTCCTGAGGGACGCCGGGAGTAGTGTTGAAAATTGTGGCGGACGCTACGGGTCTGAGGGACGCCGGGAGTAGTTTGAAGTTGTGGCGCGACGCTCCGGGGCCCGGGGAGGCCAGGGTTTGTGTTGAGTTGTGGCGCGACGTCCCAGTCCTGAGGGGCGCCGGGAATAGGTTGAAGTTGTGGCGCGACGTCCGGGTTGAGGGGCGCCGGGGGTAGTGTTGAAGTTGTGGCGCGGGCGTGGGGCCCGAGGGAGGCCAGGAGTAGTGTTGAAATTGTGGCGCGACGCTCGGGTCCTGGGGAGGCAGGAGTAGTGTTGAAGTTTTTGGCGCGACGTCCCGGGGCCTGGGGACGCCAGGGTATGTGGAAGTTTTGGGGCGCGTCCCGGGGCCGAGGGACGCCCGGGGGTAGTGTTGAAGTTGTGGCGCGACGCCGGGTCCCCGAGGGAGGCCAGGAGTAGTGTTTTAAATTGTGGCCGACGCTCCCGGGCTGAGGGAGGAAGGATTTGTTGGTTTTTGTGGGGCGACGCTCGGTCCGAGGGGGCCAGGAGTATGTTGAAGTTGTGGCGGACGTTCGGGTCTGAGGGACGCCCGGAGTAGTGTTGAAGTTGTTTTGGGGTCGGGTCCCGAGGGAGGCCCGGAGTAGTGTTGAAATTGTGGCGCGACGTCCGGGTTGAGGGGGCCAGGTGTGTTGAAGTTGTGGCGGCGCTCCGGGGCCCGAGGGAGGCCAGGGGTGTGTTGAATTGTGGCGCGACGCTGGGTTGAGGGGGAGGGTAGGTTGAAGTTTGGCGCGACGCTCCCGGGTTTGAGGGGCCGGAGTAGTGTTGAAAATTGGGCGCGGACGCCCGGGGCTGGGGCGCCCGGAGTGTGTTGAAGTTGTGGCGCGGGCGCTCGGGGCGAGGGAGAGGATAGTGTTGAAATTGTGGGGCGGGCCTCCGGGTCCCCGAGGGAGCCGGAGTAGTGTTGGTTGTTTTTGGGGCCCACGCTCGGGCCCCGAGGGACGCAGGAGTAGTGTTGAAGTTGTGGGCGCGCTCCGGGCTGAGGGACGCAAAGGGGAGTGTTGGGAAATGTGGCGCGACGCTCCCGGGTCTGGGGACGCCCGGAGTAGGTTGAAGTTGTGGCCGACGCTCCCGGGGCCTGAGGGGGCGGGTAGGTTGAAGTTGTGGGGCGACGCTGGGTCCTGAGGGACGCCAGGGTAGTGTTGAATTGTGGCGCGACGTCCCGGGGCCTGGGGACGCCAGGAGTAGTGTTGGTTGTGGGCGAGTGGGTCCTGAGGGACGCCGGGGTAGTTTTGAAATTGTGGCGCGACGCTCCCGGGCTGAGGGCGCCGGGGTGTGTTGAAGTTGTGACGCCGCTGGGTTGAGGGAGGCAGGGGGTAGTGTTTAAGTTGTGGGGCACGTCCGGGTCCTGAGGGACGCCCGGAGTAGTGTTTTAAATTTTGGCGCGAGTCGGGTCCTGAGGGGGGCCGGGTAGTGTTGAAAATTTTGGCGCGCGCTCGGGTCCTGGGGAGGCCCGGGTTGTGTTGAAATTGTGGCGCGACGCTCCCGGGGCTGAGGGAGCCCGGAGTAGTGTTGAATTGGGCCCGAGTCCCGGGGCTGAGGGGCCCGGGTGTGTTGAAGTTGTGGCGCGACGTCCCGGGTTGAGGGAGGCCAGGGGTATGTTGAAGTTGTGGCGCGACGCCCCGGGGCCGAGGGGGCAGGAAAAGTGTTGAAGTTGTGGCGGACGCCCCCGGGTCTGAGGGGACGCCCGGGTAGTGTTGAAGTTGTGGCGCCGTCCGGGTCCCGAGGGAGGCCAGGAGTTGTTGAAGTTGGGGCGCGACGCTCGGGGCTGGGGACGCCAGGGTAGTGTTGAAGTTGTGGCGCGAGCTCCCGGGGGCCGGGGGGACGCCGGAGACTTACAATTTTTCCATTTTCTATTTTTTTTTTTAATCAGTATAAGTCTTTAGAATTGTAATTTTTTAAAACTGCTAAGAATTTCAGTTTTTTCTTTTAAAAAGTCACTATTTACAAACGGAATGAATTTATATAATGAGTCGTGTGAATAAACAAAGCCCCTGAGATTGGCTTTAAAAACCCAAGTATCATTTTCCTAATAAAAACCAAAAAGGAACATTTGATAATGCAAAAAAACAAGAAAGTCGATCTGATCATACAAAAAAATTATAATGGGTTTTAAATAAATTAAATAAATGTAAAACCCTTATTATAATTTATGTGGTTATGTAAATTTTTCAGTTAGGTTGTACCAAATTTAAATTTTTTGCTCCATGTTCCATAAAAATTTATATATATTATTAAAAGAAAATTCATTTAGACACACATACTATATATATAAATATATATATATATATATATATATATATATATATATATATATATTAATATATATATATATATTTTTTTTTTTTTTTATCACACTGGCCGATTCCCACCAAGGCAGGGTGGCCCGAAAAAGAAAAACTTTCACCATCATTCACTCCATCACTGTCTTGCCAGAAGGGTGCTTTACACTACAGTTTTTAAACTGCAACATTAACACCCCTCCTTCAGAGTGCAGGCACTGTACTTCCCATCTCCAGGACTCAAGTCCGGCCTGCGGTTTCCCTGAATCCCTCATTAAATGTTACTTTGCTCACACTCCAACAGCACGTCAAGTATTAAAAACCATTTGTCTCCAATTCATCCTATCAAACACGCTCACGCATGCCTGCTGGAAGTCAAAGCCCCTCGCACACAAAACCTCCTTTACCCCCTCCCTCCAACCCTTTCTAGGCCGACCCCTACCCCGCCTTCCTTCCACTACAGACTGATACAACTCTTGAAGTTATTCTGTTTCGCTCCATTCTATCTACATGTCCGAACCACCTCAACAACCCTTCCTCAGCCCTCTGGACAACAGTTTTGGTAATCCCGCACCTCCTCCTAACTTCCAAACTACGAATTCTCTGCATTATATTCACACCACACATTGCCCTCAGACATGACATCTCCACTGCCTCCAGCCTTCTCCTCGCTGCAACATTCATCACCCATGCTTCACACCCATATAAGAGCGTTGGTAAAACTTACTCTCATACATTCCCCTCTTTGCCTCCAAGGACAAAGTTCTCTGTCTCCACAGACTCCTAAGTGCACCACTCACTCTTTTTCCCTCATCAATTCTATGATTCACCTCATCTTTCATAGACCCATCCGCTGACACGTCCACTCCCAAATATCTGAATACGTTCACCTCCTCCATACTCTCTCCCTCCAATCTGATATTTCATCTTTCATCACCTAATCTTTTTGTTATCCTAATAACCTTACTCTTTCCTGTATTCACCTTTAATTTTCTTCTTTTGCACACCCTACCAAATTCATCCACCAATCTCTGCAGCTTCTCTTTAGAATCTCCCAAGAGCACGTGTCATCAGCAAAGAGCAGCTGTGACAACTCCCACTTTGTGTGTGATTCTTTATCTTTTAACTCCACGCTCTTGCCAAGACCCTCGCATTTACTTCTCTTACAACCCCATCTATAAATATATTAAACAACCACGGTGACATCACACATCCTTGTCTAAGGCCTACTTTTACTGGGAAAAAATTTCCCTCTTTTCTACATACTCTAACTTGAGCCTCACTATCCTCGTAAAAACTCTTCACTGCTTTCAGTAACCTACCTCCTACACCATACACTTGCAACATCTGCCACATTGCCCCCCTATCCACCTGTCATACGCCTTTTCAAATCCATTAAATGCCACAAAGACCTCTTTAGCCTTATCTAAATACTGTTCACTTATATGTTTCACTGTAAACACCTGGTCCACACACCCCCTACCTTTCCTAAAGCCTCCTTGTTCATCTGCTATCCTATTCTCCGTCTTACTCTTAATTCTTTCAATTATAACTCTACCATACACTTTACCAGGTACACTCAACAGACTTATCCCCCTATAATTTTTGCACTCTCTTTTATCCCCTTTGCCTTTATACAAAGGAACTATGCATGCTCTCTGCCAATCCCTAGGTACCTTACCCTCTTCCATACATTTTTTTAAATAATTGCACCAACCACTCCAAAACTATATCCCCACCTGCTTTTAACATTTCTATCTTTATCCCATCAATCCCGGCTGCCTTACCCCCTTTCATTTTACCTACTGCCTCACGAACTTCCCCCACACTCACAACTGGCTCTTCCTCACTCCTACAAGATGTTATTCCCTCCTTGCCCTATACACGAAATCACAGCTTCCCTATCTTCATCAACATTTAACAATTCCTCAAAATATTCCCTCCATCTTCCCAATACCTCTAACTCTCCATTTAATAACTCTCCTCTCCTATTTTTAACTGACAAATCCATTTGTTCTCTAGGCTTCCTTAACTTGTTAATCTCATCTCCAAAACTTTTTCTTATTTTCAACAAAATTTGTTGATAACAGCTCACCCACTCTCTCATTTGCTCTCTTTTTACATTGCTTCACCACTCTCTTAACCTCTCTCTTTTTCTCCATATACTCTTCCCTCCTTGCATCACTTCTACTTTGTAAAAACTTCTCATATGCTAACTTTTTCTCCCTTACTACTCTCTTTACATCATCATTCCACCAATCGCTCCTCTTCCCTCCTGCACCCACTTTCGTGTAACCACAAACTTCTGCTGAACACTCTAACACTACATTTTTAAACCAAACCCATTCCTCTTCGACCCCATTGCCTATGCTCTCATTAGCCCATCTATCCTCCAATAGCTGTTTATATCTTACCCTAACTGCCTCCTCTTTTAGTTTATAAACCTTCACCTCTCTCTTCCCTGATGCTTCTATTCTCCTTGTATCCCATCTACCTTTTACTCTCAGTGTAGCTACAACTAGAAAGTGATCTGATATATCTGTGGCCCTCTATAAACATGTACATCCTGAAGTCTACTCAACAGTCTTTTATCTACTAATACATAATCCATAATGACCATTCTTAAAATAACAAATTCCAAACGATTTCATGACTTCTCACGTTATTAAGGAACTGTAAAAATAAAACATCAACAAGAAGGCAAATAAGTGCAAGACTACACCTCACAATCGCGTCACAACACCCGACTCTGTGAAAAACAACTGATACTCTACTCAAGCATCAACATTTTTTACTTGTCTAATGTATGTTAAATTCTTCCCAAATTTTATTAATTTTAAATGAATCCAATTTGTATAAACCAGAAGCAATATTCATATTATTTTCAAAACTATTTTTTTATGAAACATGATTATTATATTCTTGTCGACCATGAAGTTGCAAGTATCAAGTTCGTGACGACGCACGAGACTGCGACAGACGTAGTTTTTTTATCCCCATCTGGGTTGTTCTGCGGTGTTAAGATCGACTGTTTGCGATTGTGTTTCAGTATAGTAAAGTATATATAATATAGTGGTGGCAGTAATTGTGGTAGTCGTGGTATTAGTAGTATTTGTAGTAGTAGTAGTAATGGTGGTAGTAGCAGTAGTAATACCAGTGGTTGTAGCAGTAGTACTACTGTTAGAAGTAGTAGCAATAGTAGTATGGGTAGTAGTATAAGTAGTAGTAGTTGCATTATTGGTAGTAGTATTGGAAATATTATTAGAAGTAGTAGAAGCAATAGTAACGGTAGTAGTAGTAGTAATAGTAGTAGTAAAAATAGTAGTAGTAGTAATCGTAGTAGTGACAGTAAAAGTATTAGTAGCAGTAGTAGCAGTGGTGGTAGTGATAGTAGTAGAAGTAATAGTAGTAGAAATGCTAAAAGTATTAGAAGTAGTAGCATAAGTAGTAGCAGTAGTTGTGGTTGCAACAATTCTAGTAGTAATAGTAGTATTGGTTAAAAGTATTAGTAGTAGAGGTGTTATTATCATTATTATAATTAGTAGTAGTAGTAGTAGTAATGGTAGAAGTAGTAGTGTTGGTGGTAATAGTAGTAGTAGAGGTGATAGTAATATTAGTAGTAGTGATGGTAGTGACGGTAGCAGTAGAGGAAGTATTACTTAAGCAGCAGTAGCACCACCAAATGGAACAGCTGTAGCAGCTGGAACAGCAGTAAAAATATGAACATTAAGAACAACAGCCTCAACAGCATAATTATGAACCAGCATAATAGTAGCAGCAGCACCTGCAATAGTAGTACTATCTTTAATGGTAGCAGAAGCTGTTGTATATCAGTTAATGCGGAAGTATCAACAGCTGTAGTCGTAGCAGCAGAAGCAATAGCAGCAGTAGCAACAACAGCAACAGAACAGCGGTAGTAAAATTAGCAAGACTAGCATAAACAACAGCAACAGAACAGCGGTAGTAAAATTAGCAAGACTAGCATAAACAACAGCAACAGCAGCACCAGAATCAGCAGCAGAGGCAGCAGCAGCATCAGTATCATCCAAAGAATCAGCAACAGCATCAGTATCATCCACAGTATCAGCAGCAGAGGCAGCAGTAGCATCAGTATCATTCACGGTATCAGCTGCTGGGCAGCAGCAGCATCAGTATCATTCACGGTATCAGCAGAGGCAGCAGTAGCATCAGTATCATTCACGGTATCAGCTGCTGGGCAGCAGTAGCATCAGTGTCAATCACGGTATCAGCAACAGGGGCAGCAGCAGCAGCAGAATTCTCCGCTATGTCAAAATCAAAAAGTGTTCACTTTATAGATACAATACACACACGGAAATTGCAAATGTGATGAAAGGATCGCCCTACTATTTCAAAATCTTTTTAATCCAGGCCAGTACTGTAACAGAACTGGTTTTTTGTATTACAGCTCTGCTGTTGCACTAAGAAATCCCTTCCACTGATCATCAGTTTCTGTTACTACTCTGTTGTGACACCAAGAATAACCTCCTTGTGATCAGCAGTTGTAACGCTTTGAATAACCTTCCAGTGGGAAGTTATGTGTTATTACCTAGTTATAACACCAAGAACAAGCTTCCAGTCGGCAGGAGTGAGTGTTATTACACAGCTGTAGTACAAAAGAAAATCAGTTACGACGCAGTTCAAACATTTAAAATAACGTTGGATGGAAGCAGTGTTATTACACAGTTGGATCATTATTGCATATACTTAGGCATAGACTTAACAAATGCTTCTTTGTACATTCACTGAAGCTCGAAAATACTAAATAGCGACAAGCACTTTTTTTTTCTGCGGTAATATTCTGTTTCGACTTTCAGCCCTTTTGGAACATGTACTCATTTCGCTTTCTGTAAAATGTTCAGCTGAGAATTTAGCATTTCCCTTCCATATTTTATAATGCAGGAACAAATGTCATTCAGAATAACACAAAAACTTAAGTGTATGTAAACGTACATGGACTTCAAGCTTAAATTAATCCTTGAAGTAGTTTGATTAAGACTTGTTTAACTCGTCAGAGACAAGGGTACGACTAGAGGATGGATAGTCAGCTCTTAATCAGTTTTTGTGTTGAATGATCTATAGTGCATTGTCTCTAATAAATGTAATAGTGTTGAAACAAGCTCAGATGCGACGATAGACTCTTAAAGTCATTTGCTATAGTTCAAAAGTCTATGAGAGGCTGAGGGAACAGGATCACTGTAAGTATGTAGTAAACTCCAA
Source organism: Cherax quadricarinatus (assembly GCF_026875155.1). Taxonomy (NCBI): domain Eukaryota; kingdom Metazoa; phylum Arthropoda; class Malacostraca; order Decapoda; family Parastacidae; genus Cherax; species Cherax quadricarinatus. The sequence continues at coordinate 11,326,592 of NC_069472.1, forward strand.
GACTGTCCAAGCAACACTGCAAACTGTACAGCAACATTACAAGAATGTACAGGCAACAGCATTGCAAGATTGTACAGGCAACAACACCGCAAGATTTTATAGGCAACAATACTGTAAGACTGTATGGGCAACAACACTGCAAGGCTGTACAGGCAACAACAATGCAAGACTGTATGGGCAACAACACTGCAAAACTGTACAGCAACATTGCAAGATTGTACAGGCAACAACATTGCAAGATTGTACAGGCAACAACATTGCAAGATTGTACAGGCAACAACACCGCAAGATTGTACAGGCAACAACACCGCAAGATTGTACACGCAACAACATTGCAAGATTGTACAGGCAACAACACCGCAAGACTGTATAGGCAACAATACTGTAAGACTGTATGGGCAACAACACTGCAAGGCTGTACAGGCAACAACACCGCAAGACTGTATGGGCAACAACGCTGCAAGGCTGTACAGGCAACAACACTGTAAGACTGCCCAGGCAACAACACTGCAAGATTGTACAGGCAACAACACTGCAAGACTGTACAGGCAACAACACTGTAATACTGCCCAGGCAACAACACTGCAAGACTGCCCAAGCAACATCACTGCAAGACTGTCCGGGCAACAACGCTGCAAAACTGCCCAGGCAACAAAACTGCAAGATTGCCCTGGCAACTACTCTACAAGACTGCCAACGCAGGCAACAACACTGCAAGACTGCCCAGGCAACAATACTGCAAGACTGCCAACGCAGACAACAACACTGCAAGACACAACACCACAACCCACACACACACACACACACACACACACAACACAACACACACACACACACACACACACACACACACACACACACCACACACACACACACACAGACGACACTGTACACCATGTACGTCAGTCCAGTATTGGGGTACGCAACACCAATATGGAACCCACACCTGGTCGAGTACGTAAAGAAATTTAATAAAGTGCAGAGGTTTGCTATAAGATTAGTCTCGGAGCTTTACCCTCGGAGAGGGTAAAGGAAGTCAACCTGACGACAATTGAGGAAAGGAGGGACATGATAACGACGTATAAAATACTGAGAGGAATTGACAAGGTGGACAAGACACAATGTTTCAGAGATGGACACAGGAACAAGCGGACACAACTGGAAGTTAAAACTCAGATGAGTCACAAGAATATCAGAAAGTATTTCTTCAGCACAAGAGTTTTCAGGAAGTAAAACAATCTGGAGAGTGATGTAGTGGAGGCAGGATCCATAGATAACTTGAAGGAGAGGTACGACAAGGCTTTTGGAGCTGGGATAAAGTGGACCTAATAAAGACCGGCGATGAGGAGGGGCCAAGAGCTGTGACTCGACCCCTGAAATCACTTATATTTGAGTAAGTCCACACACACACACACACATATACGCCCTATAATAGAATGATGAATGTGGTAGAAAGAGGAATAACTCAAGGGTAATGAATAACACAAGAGGGCGGAAAATTTTGCAGTGTAGACAAGCAGGTGAAGAAATGAGAGGGGGGAGCAGTGAGGAAGTTAGGGAAGGCAGAGTAGAATTAAGAAGTGTGAAAGAAAGGCTGGAGAGCGAGAGATAGTGGGGGAAATTAAGAGAGGGAGATGAAGGAGGTGAAAGCGTTTTGTATGAGGGATGAGGCACGGAGAGTGTTTTGTATGAGGGATGAGGCAGGAAAAGTGTGTATGAGGGAGGCAGGAAAAGTGTGATATATAAAAGAGGAGGTAGGGAGAATGTGATGAATGAGGAAAGAGGCAGGGAGAGTGTTTTGTATGAAGTATGAGGCGGGGAAAGTGTGATGTATGAGGGAAGAGGAAGGAAAAGTGTGATGTATGAGGGAGAAGACAGGGAGACTGAAGGGAAGTGATGAGTGAAAGTGAGAGACACAAGTGATGAGATGAGAGAAGGGAGAAACATGGGTTGTTAAAACGCCAGAAAACAGACCTGAGAATCCTGCTGAACACTGTTTAGGTATATAATCTGCCTGATACTGTACAGGGAGAATGAGACAAATACATCTGCTATTGTTGATTGTAGCTTTACAAGGATAGAAAGTTGTGCATGAATATTCTGCGGAAACATTGTTAGATGCATGAAAGTTCTGATGAAATGGTTAGTTTAACTATTAACCTAAAAGTTCTACCAATTTGTTCTGAGCTGTAGAAGCCAGCAAGTTGTATCAGCATGTTGTAATGAATTGTTGGGTGCAGCTGTACAATCCTGAAAGCTGTATTAGCATGCTGTAGTTAACTTTTGGGTGCAGCTTTACAAGCCAGGAAGGTATACCAGGATGCTATAGTGAATTGCTGGGAACAGTTGTACAAGCCAGCAAAGTGTAGTACTGTTTCCTAGGGAATGGAGTGGATAATACTTCGTACTGCTTTGCGAACTTTGTAATAACAGCAGATTTATGTACAAAGTTGACATCCATGTATAGTTCACTCAACTTTCCAGGAAATAATCCAAGAAATGCCCTAAGACTTCACAGAAACTTGTCCTGTATCACCAGAAGGAGAGAAGAAGCCTGAGAGTTTATATATTACAAAGAAGAATCTGTGAGGAATAATATCAAATGTATTATTCCCTTAGTAGGGTTACCAATAAATCCGAAATGAAATGAAATACAAAGCAGGAGAAGGAGTTGAATAGATGGTCAGAAATCATTGGATATTTGAAGAACTAGGAGACCTGAAAATATGAGACTTATTGGATTGTACAGCAAGTAATGTCATGTCCAATAAGACAAAATAGTAACAGTAATATATTTAATTTACTATCAAACATCATGATGCTAAAGGATGAGTATGATCACAGTGACATGACAATGATGCACATGTTGTGAACTCTGGTACAAAGAGTAAGATGAAAATTGAAATTTACAGTATGAGAACATTTCAACCAAGAAAACTGGGACCCCATCCCCCATGGAGGACCTGAAACATGGAGAACAGTAATGAAGAAATGCTTCAGCCAACATGTTATGGGAACAAGAGTGAGAAGATGGACCAGTGAAAGATGATCTAGTGTTCTCACAAATGAAAATGATAGCTGAAATTACTTACTGGGAATCGCCAAGTGTCGCGGTACTTGTGGCACAGTCTTGAGTACTTGGTAGGAATGGAAATGGCGAAAGAGATGAAGGAAAATAATAATAAGAAATGGGACTATAGAATGGAGGATAATGATGGCATTTTTGAGAAGTGCAATGGGTAAAATAAGACGTAATAGATGGCTCAGTCTGGAATGCAAAGAATGGTTAATGGGAGGTGCATGAGTGTTTTGAAGAAATATAGAGAAAATTTTACCGCTGAAAAGAATGAGAATGGAATATAGAAGACAGATTTAATATGATACAGCATCATAGATCAAAATGACCCAAAGTTATTTTACAGCCTCCTAAGAAGAAAGACGATTGAGAAGGAACAAGGTTTAAGGTTGAAAGATTGATGGGGAGGTGTCTAAGAAAGAGAGAAATATGGAGAGAGCGCAGCAAAAGATTTAAAGAGATCATCCTAAAACAAATTAGATAGTCTAAAATAAATTAGGTAGTCTAAAATAAATTAGGTAGTCTGAAAGCATGAGCAGGTGATTGAAAACACTGACACAGTAAAATAATGTGATGAGACTGCTAAAAAATACACTGATAAAACAAAAACAATGGAACCAGACAACACATCTCCATGGTTTATGAGAGATGTAGAACCAATTTCGTGAATCAATTTTTAATCAGTCAGATTAATCAACGCAACTTTCAGATATTTGCAAAGAGGTAGATATGTTTCTATACATAATAAGAGAGGCAGACAAAATACACTAATTATGCCAGTGTCTCTAAAATGCAAACTGTGAAAATCTCTAGAGATGATTGAAAGGAAAAAAAAACACGGCATGGTCTTTAGCAAGAAAAATTCAGTTTTATGAATTTACTGATGTTCTTTGAGCAAGTCAAAGAAAGGCTTTGTGAGGCGGACTGTATATTCTTTGAAATCAAGAAAGCATTTGATACAGATCAATCGAAAATTACCCCAGAAATTAAAGAAACACAACGTTATGAGGAAGAATCCTCTGGTTGCTTAGCCATATTAAGAAGTCAGAGAGTAATAGAGATCAGCAATCATAAAAAGAAAGATTAACGAGTGGTATCCTCCAAGGATCAGTATTTGAGCCACTACTGTCCCTTATATGCTTAAATCACCTAAAAGAGGGAACTGAGTCTAAAGTGCCACTGTTTGGGGATAATGTAAAACTGTTGCAAAGAATAAGAACAAGTGACCTCAACCAACTGTAGACGTCATCAAACAAGTGGCTTATAGAGTTCGATCTAAACAACTGCAATGTGTTATAAGCAGACAGACAGACATTTCGCAGCTTACTACATAACACGTTACATATACCGAATATCTGTTAATATTACCACTATTAGGTATACCCGAAGAGGGAGTTTCAAGACGGCGCTTGAAATTATTTTAATTTTCTCTGTTTCTTCGCGCTTCCATCCATTTTTTCGATAAAATTTTATTCATAACTCAAGACCACCTCATTCAATTGTCAATTTTTCGACACTTATATAAGTTAACGAAGACGAAATTAATGGAACACATGACAATATTGCGTGCCAGAATGTCTTGGTAAACTCAGAAAATTTTAGGGCCAGAATAGTACCTAGTAAGTTTCGTGTACATGAAGGCAAATTTGTTGATGTAGTAAAATAATTAAAAGAAATTGGAATCGTTGGAATCCTTGACATAGCTGTAGAATGACTCATCTGATCGGCTTCAAATTTTTTACCACAATGCTCAGGCTACCATTGGGTGCCAATTTGCCAATTTTATTGAATAAACAGAGATATTAATTTTTTATTCAATAATTAAAGAATGCTTCTTCTGAATAGCTTCAAAATATTATTAACACTATATTCTGCAATAAGGATAATAACATAAATTTAGTCTGAATAGTTGGAAATTAAAAATTTTCCTTAAATAATTTAATATCTTGGAATCGTCTGAATCGGATCAATTGCTGAAGAATGATTTTTCTGAACTGCTTCAAACTTTTATTATTGTTGGGCCTTATTAAAACACAGCTAGTCACTCAGTTTGAGCTGTGTAAATGTCAGTTTGTCAGTATTATTAAGCAACTGAAGACTGGAATTGTTTGGATAATGAGACAGATACAAGCAAACTCACTGGGCAATTTGTGTAAGGAATCAGTGATGCTTATCACAGATTTCTAGGAGGATCAGAAACTAAGTATGTATAGTGTCTAGCACCATGTGCTAGACACAATACATACAACCGAGGAAGAGGTGAGGAGGCTACTAAGTGAACTAGATACCTCAAAGGCTATCGGAAAAGATAACATCTCTTCATGGGTCCTGAGATAGGGAGCAGAGGTGCTTTGTGTGCCACTAACAACAATCTTCAACACATCTATCTAAACAGGGCGGCTCAATGACAGCAAATGTAGTGCAAATTTTTAAAAAAGAAGGCAGACACGCAGCACTAAACTATAGACCAATATCACTGACTTGCATAGTGTGCATAATGATGGAGAAGATTATCAGGAAGAGAGTAGTGAAGCACCTAAAAAGGAATGAATCAAAAACAAGCAGCACGGATTCAGGACGAGAAATCCTGTGTAACAAACCTGATAGAGTTCAAGGTGAGAACAGTAAGACAAGAGAGAGAGAGAGAGGGGTGGGTAGATTGCATTTTCTTGGACTGTAAGAAAGCTTTTGACACGGTTCCGTAGAAGAAATTAGTGCAAAAGCTGGAGGACCAGGCATGTATAACATGGAAGACAATGCAATGGATCAGAGAATACCTGACAGGAAGACGGCACCAAGTCATGGTACATGACGAGGTGTCGGAGTGGGCGCCTCTGACAAGCGGGGTTCCACTGGGTTCAGTTATAGGGCCGGCGCTGTTTTGGTATATTTGAACGACATGATGGAAGGAATAGACTCAGAAGTGCGTCTGTTTCCAGACAATGTGAAGTCAATGAGGAGAATTCAATAGAAGGTGGACCAGGCAGGATTGCAAATGGATCTGGACAGGTTACAGGCCTGGTCCAGCAAATGGCTCATAGAGTTTAACCCCGTCAAGTGCAAAGTCATGAAGACCACAGATAGAATACAGTCTAGGGGCCAAAGGCTACAAACCGAACATATCTCCCGAGGCGCACATGAACCAAATAACTGCTGCGGCATACGGGCGACTAGAAAACATTAGAATAGCATTCCGACATCTCAGTAAGGAGCCGTTTAGGACTCTGTACACTGTGTACATGAGGCCCATATTGGAGTATGCAGTACCAGTTTCGAACCCACACCTTGCCAAGCACGTCAGGAAATTAGAGAATGTGCAGAGGTTTGCAGCGAGATTAGTCACGGAGTTAAGGGGCATGTCCTACGAGGAAAAGTTAAGGGAAATCGACCTGACGACACTGGAGGACAGGAGGGACAAAAGGGACATGATAACTTATAAAATTCTGGTAGGAGTCGACATGGTGGGCAGGGACAGGATGTTTCAAAGATGGGACATACCAAGAAAGGGTCACAATTGGAAGTAGAAGACTCAGGCGAGTCAAAGGGATGTTAGGAAGTATTTCTTCAGTCACAGATTTGTCAGGAAGTGGAATAGTCTGAAAAGGGAGGTGGTTGAGGCAGGATCCATATATAGTTTTTAAAAGAGGTATGATAAAGCTCACGGAAAAGGGATGGAGTGACATAGTAGCGACCAGTGAATAGGCAATTAGGTGAGTACACACATACACTCACACTAAGGACGTCGGCTACTAAGCAATATAAGGTATTAAAGGTTTGGAATATATGAGGGGAGGGAGGAGGAGGCAGAGGAGCAGGAGAAGAGGAGGAGGAGGAGGAGGAGGAGGAGGAGGAGGAGGAGGAGGAGGAGGAGGAGGAAAGGTGGAGGTAGCGGTAGCAGCAGCAGCTGAAGTAGCAACAACTACAGTAGCAGCAGCAGTAGCAACATCAAAAGTTTGGTTAGGAGAAGTCAACAACAGGAGATGGAGAAAGGTTAATGGAAATAAACTACATAGACAAGGGGAAATGGACGGGAGAAAGAGAAAGTGCGAGATGAGAGGAAGTGAACCCCCACCTCTGTCCCACTTACATTTTTCCACTTTTTGCTTTACTTTTTTTCGATACGTATATTCTATCTTATTTAAAAATATTTTTTTATTTATTAACACATCGGCGGATTCCCACTACAGTTATAAAACTGCAACATTAACACCCCTCCTTCAGGGTGCACACACTATACTTCCCATCTCCAGGACTCAAGTCCGGCCTGCCGGTTTCCCTGATTCCCTTCATAAATGCTACTTTGCTCACACTCCAACAACACGTCAAGTATTAAAAGCCATTTGCATCCATTCACTCCTATCAAATACGCTCATGCACGCTTGCTGGCAGTCCAAGCCCCTCGCACACAAAACCTCCTTTACCCCCTCCCTCCAACCCTTTCTAGGCCGACCCCTACCCCGCCTTCCCTCCACTACAGATTTATACACTCTTGAAGTCATTCTGTTTTGTTTCATTCTCTCTACATGTTCGAACCATCTGAACAACCCCTCCTCAGCCCTCTGGATAATCTCCACATGACATCTCCACTGCCTCCAGCCTTCTCCTCGTTGCAACATTCATCACCCATGCTTCACACCCATACAAGAGTGTTGGTACAACTATACTCTCATACAGTTCTTTGTCTCCACAGACTCCTAAGTGCACCAGTCACCCTTTTCCCTCATCAGTTCTGTGATTCACCACATCCTTCATAGACCCATCTGCTGACACGTCCACTCCTAAATATCTGAATACATTCACCTCCTCCATACTCTCTCCCTCCAATTTGATATACAGTCTTTCGTCACCTAATCTTTTTGTTATCCTCATAACCTTACTCTTTCCTATATTCACTTTTAATTTTCTCCTTTTACATACCCTACCAAAATTCATCCACCAACCTCTGCAACTTCTCTTCAGAAACTCCCAGAAGCACCGTGTCATCAGCAAAGAGCAACTGTGACAAGTCCCACTTTGTGTTTGATTCTTTATCTTTTAACTCCACACCTCTTCCCAAGACCCTAGCATTCACTTCTCTTACAACCCCACTTATAAATATATTGAACAACCACGGTGACATCACACATCCTTGTCTAAGGCCTACTTTTACTGGGAAATAATCTTCCTTTCTTCAACATACTCTAACCTGAGCCTCACTATCCTCGTAAAAACTCTCCACTGCTTTCAGTAACCTACCTCCTATACCATACACCTGCAAGATCTGCCATATTCCTCCCCCCCTATCCACCCTGTCATGTGCCTTTTCTAAATCCATAAATGACACTAAAACCTCTTTATCCTTATCTAAATATTGTTCACCTATATGTTTCACTGTAAACACTTGGTCTACACACCCCCTACTTTTCCTGAAGCTTCCTTGTTCATCTGCTATCCTACTCTGTCTTACTCTTAATTATTTCAATAATAACTCTACCATATACTTTACCAGGTATACTCAATAACTGCACTCTCTTTTATCCCCTTTGCCTTTATACAAAGGAACTACGCATGCTCTCTGCCACTCCCTAGGTACTTTTCCCTCTTCCATACATTTACTAAATAATAGCACCAACCACTCCAAAATTATATCCTCTCCTGCTTTTAACATATATATGTTCATCCCATCAATCCCAGCTGCCTTACCCCCTTTCATCCTACCTACTGCCTCATGAACTTTCCCCTCACTCACAACTGGCTCTTCTTCACTCCTACAAGATGTTATTCCTCCTTGCCCTATACACGAAATCACAGCTTCCCTATCTTTATCAACATTTAAGAATTCCTCAAAATATTCCTTCCATCTTCCCGATACATCTAACTCTTCATTTATTAACTCTCCTCTCCTATTTTTAACAGTCAAATCCATTTGTTCTCTAGGCTTCCTCAACATATTAATCTCACTCCAAAACTTTTTCTTATTTTCAACAAAATTTGTTGATAACATCTCACCCACTCCCTCATTTGCTCTCTTTTTACATTGTTTCACCACTCTCTTAACCTCTCTTTTTCTTTCCATATACTCTTCCCTCTTTGCATCACTTCTACTTTGTAAAATCCTCTCATATGCTAACTTTTTCTCCCTTACTACTCTCTTTACATCATCATTCCACCAATCGCTCTTCTTCCCTCCCACACCCACTTTCCTGTAACCACAAACTTCTGCTGTAACACAAACTTCTGCTGAACACACTAACACTACATTCTTAAACCTACCCCATACATCTTCGACCCCATTGCCTATACTCTCACTAGCCCATCTATCCTCCAATAGTTGTTTATATCTTACCCTAACTGCCTCCTATATTAGTTTATACACTCATAATAATGACCCACTTTTCACATCCGACCCTTATTTTAATTCACATAATCCTTGATTTTACACATTTATATTCCCTCTTCTCCTTCCATACCAGGTCCTTCAACATTATTACTACCCCTTCCTTAGCTCTAACTCTCTCAGGTACTCCTGACTTAATCCCATTTATTTCTCCCCACTGAAACTCACCTACCCCCTTCAGCTTTGTTTTCCTTAGGGCCAGGACATCCAACTTCTTTTCATTCATAACATCAGCAATCATCTCTTTCTTATCATCCGCACTACATCCACGCACATTCAAGCATCAGAGTTTTATAAAGTTTTTCTTCTTCTGATTTTTAGTATATGTGTACAGGAGAAGGGGTTACTAGCCCATTGCTCCCGGTATTTTAGTCGCCTCATGCGACACGCATGGCTTACGGAGGAAAGAATCTTTTCCACTTCCCTCGATGTGTGTGTATATATATATATGTATATATATATATATTTTATATATATATATATATATATATATATATATATATATATATATATATATATATATATATATATGTGCATATGCATGTGCTTGCCTGTGTAGTGTGACCTAAGTGTAAGTAGAAGTAGCAAGAAATACCTGTTATCCAGCGTGTTTATTAGACAGAAAAGAGACACCAACAATCCTACCATCATGTAAAACAGTTACAGGTTTCTGTTTCACAGTCATCTGGCAGGACGGTAGTACCTTCCTGGGTGCTTGTTGTATTACAAAGAAAATGCGATGAGTTATTCAGGATTCAAACTAAATTACTCTAACCTAAAATTCTCTGATCTATGACTTCAAGATTGGATTACATATGTAGGATACAACATAGTCTAGTTCAACTCTCCAGGTCGTCAGGTGGTATTTATAATATACACTGAGGGAATATAACATAACATAATAATACTGTCTAAGCCTGGATCAGATGTTCAGGATGCAACCTAACCTAACATAATATAATACAATATAACTTAACATAACTTAGCCTAACTTTCTAGTGCTAGATGATATATTCCGGATATAAACTAATCGTAGCTACCATAAATTAATATAAGAACATATCCTATCGGTAGCTTTTTGAGGGTAATGTGTGGTATGAATATTATGCAGTGGATTCGGAGATTTAGACGTTTGCCATTAACAAAAGTATTATCCAGAGGGCTAAGAAGCCGTTGCTGAGGTGGTTCAGACATTAATAGAGGATGTAAAAAAACTGGACGTCTAGGAGAACATATTAATCTGAGGATGAGTGAGGAGAGGTAAGGGAGAGCCTTAGATAGGTTGGAGGGACGAGGTATGGAAGGTTATGAGCCATGGAAGTAGAGCCTGTTATCATTGCTCATGAAGATACAGTTTCCTGGCAACTCTTATGTACTTACAAACTTCCTTCACCACACAGATCGATCAAATTTCATTAATATTGTACTCACTGTGATAACTGGCAATTTAAATGGAAGACACAAAAATTTGGGTGACTCCACCACAAATACAAATGTAAGAATGTTAATCTCTCTTTTAGAAGTAGATGATGTATGAAATTAAAATTATTAGTAAAATATCAACCAGTTCAAATGTAGAGAAACTGGTGTGTACAAAGTCTGTCATATACAAAGCTCTATTATGATAATGTTGATGTTCAAAGATCTAACCATTCACTCATAACATCTATTCCATACGTAGCCAATATCATCTTGATATTAGCTGTGTATTGGCTAATGAGTCAACTAAAACGAAAGGTAGGAAAAGTCAGCATACGGGAGAACATAAATATTATGATACCTGGAGTATATCTCGATAGAGTTTCGGGGGTCAACGCCCCCGCGGCCCGGTCTGAGACCAGGCCTCGTGGTGGATCAGGGTCTGATCAACCACGCTGTTACTGTTGGCAGCACGCAAACTGACGTACGATCCATGAACCGGCTGGTCAGGTATTTACTTCAGGTGCCTGTCCAGTGCCTTCTTGAAGACAGCCAGAGGTCTATTGGTAATCCCTCTTATGTATGCTGGGAGGCAGTTGAACAGTTTTGGGCCCCTGACACTTATGGTGTTGTCTCTCAGTGTACTCGTGGCGCCCCTGCTTTTCATTGCGGGAATGTAGCATTTCCTACCGAGTCTTTTGCTTTTATAGGGAATGATTTTCGTGTGCAGGTTTGGTATAAATCCCTCTTGGATTTTCCAAGTGTATATTATCATGTATCTTCTCGCCTGCATTCCAGCAAATGTAAATCAAAGGACTTCAACCGTTCCCAGTAATTTAGGTGCTTTATCGTACTTGTGTGCCTTGAAAGTTCTTTGTATACTCTCAAGGTCAACAATCTCGCCTGCCTTGAAGGGGGAAGTTTGTGTACAGCAGTATTACACCCTAGAGAGAATAAGCGATTTGAAGAGAATCATCATGGGCTTGGCATCCCTAGTTTTGAAGGTTCTCATTATCCATCCTATCATTTTTCTAGCAGATGTATTATCACACCCAGGTCCTTCACATTACTTTCTCGTTCTGTTGTATGGTTAGAATTTGTTGAATACACTGATACACTTTTGATTTCCTCAAGTTTTCTATATCTGAGTAGCTGAAATTTCTCTTCATTGAACTTCATATTGATAAATTAGACACATGTGCAACTCTTGGGTATCTTTATTGAGGAAACGTTTCGCCACACAGTGGCTTCATCAGTCCATACAAAGGAGAATCTTGAAGAACAGGAGGAGAATGAGGTAATCAGTCCCTCAACCTTGAGTCGATGTGGTCAGTCCATCAATCTTGAATAGAATACGGCATACGTGCTGAGAAGGAGCTTATAACCGTTGGCAGGAGAGGTGAAGCAGTCATAGGTCGTGTAACATTTGTTCAGTGTTGAAGTAGGTCGTGCCCAAGAATTAGGCAAGCGAAGAATTCCCTGTCAGACACTACAACTTCTTGGGATCTTAATACTTGGGAATTCTTCGCTTGCCTAATTCTTGGGCACGACCTGCTTCACATTGAACAAATGTTACACGACCTATGACTGCTGCACCTCTCCTGCCAACGGTTTATAAGCTCCTTCTCAGCACGTATGCCGTATTCTATTCAAGATTGATGGACTGACCACATCGACTAAAGGTTGAGGGACTGATTACCTCATTCTCCTCCTGTTCTTCAAGATTCTCCTTTGTATGGACTGATGAAGCCACTGTGTGGCGAAACGTTTCCTCAATAAAGATACCCAAGAGTTGCACATGTGTCTAATTTATCAACATGTCGGTTCTCTGAACTATTCATCTACGAACTTCATATTGTTGTGAGTGGCCCATTTGAAGATTTGGTTGATGTCCGCTTGGAGTCTTGAGGTGTCTTCGATGGAGGACACTGTCATGGCAATTCAGGTGTCATCCGCAAAGGAAGACACGTTGCTATGGCTTACATCTCTGTCAGATATGAGGGTGAGGAATAGGATGGGAGCGAGTACTGTGCCTTGTATAGCAGAGCTTTTCACTGCAGCTGCTTCAGACTTTACCCTGTTTACTATTACTCTTTGTGTTCTATTTGTTAGGGAGTAATAGATCCATCTACCAACTTTTCTTGTTGTTCCTTTATCATGCATTTTATGCGCTATTACACTGTGGTCGCACTTGTCGAAGGCTTTCGCTAAGTCTGTGTATACCACATCTGCATCTTGTTTATCCTCTATAGCATCCAGGACCTTGTTATAGTGGTCCAGTAGCTGGGACAGGCAGGAGTGACCTGATCTAAACCTGTGTTTTACCCTGGGCTGTGTAACTGATTGATATCTAGGTGGTTGACGATCTTGCTTCTTATGATATGCAATTGCTTTACTGCCACCTTTATAGAGTAGGACTATGTTTTTTTTATAGTATGTGTGGGATGACCCCTGTGTTCATGCTCCCTCTCCATAGAATGCTGAAGGCACGTGACAGGGTCTTATGGCCTTTAGTTCTTCCTGAAATTCTTGTCTCCTGTAGGATTCATTAAGCTTAAGTTCGATATTTGCTATTTTTTGACCAGTGCCTCCCATCGCATTTCAGATATTTTGGCCCATCTCAGCAGCTCTGTGATTCTTCGCCTTCGCCTGTATAGGGAGCCTCTCTTTCTAGTTTACATCGCTTCTCTTTTTCTTAATACCAATACCACGGAGCTAATTTTTCCTAAAGAAAGGTTCGGATCCGTGTTGTTTAAGATATTTTCTCAGCTTATTTCATTTAGGGGATGGTTGACTTGTTCCCATTGTATGTTCTTGTTATTGAAGTTGAATTTTGTGAAGACACCCTCATTACTGATCAAATTTTGTTGGTCTGTACCTCTATTATGTTGTGATCTGAGTGAATTGTTTTGATACTGTTATATTATGTATGATATCGTCGTTGTTAGTGAAGATGAGGTCCAGTGTATTTTCTAGTCGTGTAGTCTCTAATATTTCCTGGTTTAAAGTGAATTTGGTGCAGGGATTTAATAGCTCGTGTGTGTGTGAATTTTCATCTAAGCTGCCTCCTTGATCGCTGCTAAAATGTTATTTGCCACACTCCCACTGAAATCTCCAAGTAGCAAGATGTTTGGGGAAGGAGTTGGGAGATTTTTCCAGACAGTGGTCAGTTTTCAAAAGCTTTTCTTGGACTTGCTGGGAAGTTGAATCCAAGATTCAACTACGCCATTTGAGGTGTTTAGTAGCTCTGAGCAAATGAGCGACTCTGTGATATACAGGACTAACCCCCCCCCCCAATCCTTGTTGCCTGCTTAGTCTGTTGCATCTGAATAGGTTATAGCCTGGGATCCCAATTTCGTTTATCAAAATGATCCTTTATGTGGGTCTCTGTGAAAGCGACAAGCATTACATTTGACGCAGTCCCTTGATGTAATGGACTGCGTCTCAGAACTCCCCAGATGTTCAAGTTATTTTAAACCTTTCATGGTACTGTAAGGGAAAGAATATCTAAGTTTAGGTAAAATGACTAAGGAAAAATATGTTAATGGACTTAACACACTCCCCCTGAGCAAAGCATAAACAGGTATTAAGAGGATAATTAGAAAAAGGAGTTGGCAAATTGCTCACCCAAATCCAATAAACAAGGAAATATAATAGTTAATGGTGGGCACAAGATTCTAGTTATATCATGCAACTACCACATAGCAGGAAGTATTTAGAAAGAAAATTCAATGGCAGATGTAATCTTATCCAATTTACGTTAAACAATAGCTACTGGTGATTAGTAACCGTTAAAATAGACCATCAAAATTGAAGATTAATGCAAGCATTTTGATTATGTGACCTGTAAACATCTAGGTATTACTGGTCCATGAACACAGCTGTGAATAAAATTAATCAACAACGCAAGGGTATACTTAAAGCTCTCAGAACTGTTGTAGCATATAATCACAAAAATGGTGCAAATGTTAGGATTGCAAAAAAATGTACTTTGTGTACAAGAGTTCGTTGACAGATTACTATGCACTAGTTTAAATCCTGTAATACAGTTGTTCTTAGTTAAAACTAACTTACCTGTGTGTCTCTCTCGGATCTATATGTACTTCTGTCACTTACCTGCGTCTGGATCACATTACTGTGTGTCACTGCCGTTGTCTGGTATACTACTGTCGCCTTCCTGCTAACAATGTCATTTTCTTGTGTACTAGCGTTACTCTCTTGTGTCTTTATCATTTTCTTGTGTACTGACGTTACTCTCTTGTATCTTCATCATTTTCTTGTGTACTAACTATGGAGAAATTTTCTCCAGGAGGGGGGCATCAGCCCCCTTCAGCCTCTTTCAGCCTCTTTCAGCCCTGAGGGGCCCAGCCCTCTCAGAAGGGGCAAACATCTTGTTTACTGCTACAACAAGTAATTGACCCCAGATGCAATACGAGTATGTGACGTGGTCAAGCGACCGCCGCTCCTTGCAAGAGTCCAGTGTTGCAAAGTGTTGTTTAATAAGAGACAGTCCATCTCTCTTACCTTAGCAGGACAATTAAGGAAAATCTTGCTCCCACTTTGTTATCATGGTAAAAATAGTGTACATTGTTGTCTATGCTCAAGATAGCAAGAATCAAGCATTCTGCTTTGCTTCATGGAGGAAGTTTGGTAAGGAAGCAAAAAGTACTAGGTCAGCTTTTCCTTTATGTTCTAGGAGCATTGCAGCGGCGTAGTAGGCTGTGAGGGCAGATTACTTTTGACTCTACTGAGAGAGAGACATTGACATGCCTGGGTAACCAAGAAAGAACACTGTTCCGCGCGCTTTGCACGAAAGAATCTCAATAAACACTTACAGAGAAGTGTGATCAGCTTCTTTAGTGACATTATGGTGTGAAGAATTATTGATGAACAGTGTAACAACGAGTTTTGCGATCCAACAGAGTGTAGTGCGACATTCTTCAAAAAACGCTATTCGTCAATCAAGACATCGGATATCCGGGCGTAACTATGGGTCAGATACATATACCCAGGTAAGTGTACTCGTAATGAGTACGATTGACTGTGCAGTTGAGTACAAGTTACGAATTAGTAACTTATCATAAAACCCCGGTGAGAAGCGGACTTTTGAGTCCACACACGTAAGTGTTGTCAGCAATCAGTGTCTGATATATGCTGACATAATACTCCCTATGGGTAAATTATTGTTAATGTATTTACTTTCCAGCCCGTTGCGAAGTGGATATGACAGCTTCTCAAGACCTCGCCTGCAGAGGCGGCTGTGCAGGCGATCAGCTGTCTTACCAAGCTAAGTTCCCCCTATATATAATCTTTAACCTTAGCTGGTAAACCATTTCTCAACACTAGCGTTACTCTCTTGTGTCTTTATCATTTTCTTGTGTACTAGCATTAGTCTCTTGTGTCTTTATCATTTTCTTGTGTATTAGCATTACTCTCTTGTGTTTTTATCATTTTCTTGTGTGCTATCATTACTCCCTTGTGTCTTTATCATTTTCTTGCTTATCAATGACACTTTCCTGTGTACCACCGCCACTGTTACTTTGCTGAGTACCACTTTCACTTTCCTTTGAAGCACTATCACGTTGCTGTGTACCACTGTCACCTTCCAGTGTACTACTGTCACCTTCCTCTGTACCACTGTCACTTTCCAGTGCACCACTTACTGCATACATCACTGTCACTTTCCAGTGCACCACTTACTGCATACATCACTGTCACTTTCCAGTGCACCACTTACTGCATACATCACTGTCACTTTCCAGTGCACCACTTACTGCATACATCACTGTCACTCTCCAGTGCACCACTTACTGCATACATCACTGTCACTTCCAGTGCACCACTACTGCATACATCACTGTCACTTTCCATTGCACCACGTACTGCATACATCACTGTCACTTTCCAGTGCACCACGTACTGCATACATCACTGTCACTTTCCAGTGCACCACTTACTGCATACATCACTGTCACTTTCCATTGCACCACGTACTGCATACATCACTGTCACTTTCCAGTGCACCACGTACTGCATACATCACTGTCACTTTCCAGTGCACCACTTACTGCATACATCACTGTCACTTTCCATGCACCACGTACTGCATACATCACTGTCACTTTCCAGTGCATCACTTACTGCATACATCACTGTCACTTTCCATTGCACCACGTACTGCATACATCACTGTCACTTTCCAGTGCATCACTTACTGCATACATTACTGTCACTTTCCAGTGCACCACTTACTGCATGCATCACTGTCATTTTTCGCCTCCTCTCATCTACCTCCTCTTCTTCGTCTTCCCTTATTTCCTCCTTTCGTTTACTGTCTCCAGTTACCCCCCCCATCCCTTTTTCTTCTTTTCCTTGACGTTGTCGTCTCCTTTCCATATTTCTCTCCTCTCTCACTCTATTTCTTTTGCTCATTCTGTCTTCTGTGTATTTCTCCCATTTTGTCTTCTCACTTTTCCTCTCTCTTTGCCTGCCATGTCCCTTTCTTCCTTCCACTATTTCCTCTTCCCCTCCCCTGAAGTCTCCCTCCTTTCTACAGTTTTTTATTCTGTCTTCTCTCTTCTTCTATTTGCTCCTCTCTTGTCTCTTCCCTTCTCCTGTTTCCTTTTTTTTTTTACACAGGGTTTGACAAGGTTAGGTTAAGGATCCCTAGCTTTATTGACAAGCTATTTACAGGTTAAGAATTCCTAACTTTATTGCCAAGCTAAGAGCTGTTACCTACATCAGCTCATTTGAAAGCATTTTTATTGTTATGAGACATACAAGTAGGGAACAGGATGAAGTTGGAGCCTTTTCCCTTTCTGCATTCAACTTCCTTTTTTTCTGTCTTCTGGCTCTTCTTCTCTTCAGTTCTAAATCATTTTTACTTTCCTCGCCTCTGTCCTTAATTGTCCTGTCTAGACCTCCATCTTCAGTCTTTTTCTCGTCTTCCTCTCTCTCTCGCTTTCAGTCTTTTTTTCTCATTCTTCTGTTTCTTCCGCTTGTCTATCATTCCCCTTTTCTTCTCTCTTCCTTTGACTCCTCTTTTTTTTAATCTCCTCTACTTTACTGTCTCTTCTATTTTTCTGTCTCCTTCACTTGTCTCCTTTTTCTATCTTGTAATTTCGTCTTTCTTTTATATGTGGCCTGTGTACTTTGCTTGTCTCAACCTCCTCCTCCACCTTTTCTTGCCTCCTGTCTCTCTTAGGCTCCTGCTTCCTTCGTCTCTCCTAGGCTCCTGCTTCCTTCTGTCTCTCCTAGGCTCCTGCTTCCTTCTGTCTCTCCTAGGCTCCTGCTTCCTTCTGTCTCTCCTAGGCTCCTGCTGCCGCCCTGGAAGCCCCTCATTAATCTTGACATTTTCATCAGTGGAGCCATGTATCTTAGACGCAATAAATAATGTCACAACATACGGATTACTGTCAAAGTTTAGGTCCGCAACAGAATAAGTGAGAGAGAGAGAGAGAGAGAGAGAGAGATGAATGTCTACTTCAGTGACCTTCTTCATCTCATCCCAGATTCCCATGCATTTACAGACGACTGTACTCCGACATTTACTTATCTAAGAAAGGAAATGCCAGCTGCTCTGAGTTACATTAGTACCAGCTTTTAGCTATGTCAGCCTGGGGGAAATTATGGCAGGTCACATTGGCTCCAGAGAAAATACAAATGATAATGGTCTCTAAGCAAGATGATAATGCTAGAGAAGTAGTTAAGATTGAATGAGAGAGTGTTGGTACCCTGGGACGGTACCTTCGAGAGAAATTTGACTCCATACTGAACATAAAGAACTACGTTGTAATTCCTGCAAACAAGGCTGCCATGAAGCTTAGAGTACTTTGACGTATCTCTCATATGCTCGACAGTAGAGGTTGCAAGATGCTGTACGAGGCACAAGTACTCTCACACCTTGAGTATGCTCCACTTTCTTGAATTGTCTGCCCTCCGTTTCATCTGCAGCTTCTTGAACGACTAGAGAACAGAGCAAGACGACATATCTCTCGCCTGTACCCACCCTGGATAGATCTGTCATTTCAGCAGAGCCTTCGACACAGAAAGGGTGTGGCTGGCCTTACTGTTATGTATAAGATCAATATTGTCAAAGTACCACACTTGGCTCTACTCGGATGACAGCAAGAAGTGAGCTTCTACACAAGATGGGTAGCCAGCAGCACCTTCATTCTAAGTGTAGCATACTACAGAGCATCATTTTATCTGAGAACATTTATTCCTAGGATGATTCGAATTTGGAGCGTGTGCATGAAACATAATGACATCACAGAAATAAAAGTCAGTCGATGAAATGAAATCGGTGGCCCACAGATGGCTCCAACTTTATCCTTTTCAATATCTGTATCTCTAATAAAGAGCTTTAAAATGTGCTTATTTAGATAACAGTTGTTATCCTGTAATTGAAGTGAGGAAACTTTAACCTATCCCTGGGTACGCGTGCCACAGCTAGTCACGAACCTATGGAGTTTCGAGATGAAAAGAATGATGAAGAAAAGTGGGTAGTATAACTACACAAATGGTCTCTCTTTCTCTCTTTCTCTCTCTCTCTCTCTCTCTCTCTCTCTCTCTCTCTCTCTCTCTCTCTCTCTCTCTCTCTCTCTCTCTCTCTCTCTCTCTCTCTCTCTCTCTCTCTCTCTCTCTCTCTCTCTCTCTCTCTCTCTTATTTTCGTTGATGTAATCGTTAACACTGATACGTATTTTGTATTCCACTAGGTGAAAATGGTACCGTTTTCATTATAAGTATTCTTTTCTGTTTGGGCAAGGTAGTTTGAGGTAGTAAAATGATGTATCGTTGAGGTTGACTCAGAGGAGCATACGATTATCTCATGGGCAGCATATGATGCATCTCTAATGCCTGAGTTGGATCTCACTCCAGCAGTATCATTACTGATTCCACTCTTCCCTGATGATTCCAAATCTCCACCAATGATTCGTCAAGCAATGAATATCATTAAACATGATCATAATTTGCTTAATCCTGGACAACTACTAATCATTACACTGTTTAGTTCGGCTAAACAAATTCACAAAGGCGAGCAACATCAGTCATGCACTGATTGGTGCAACATGAGGAAGGAACAAAGTCCCTAGTTCTTCTGGTATACTGCCATGCATCTGGAATTGCTGGTTCTATGTTATATACAGTCTTTACGAGAAAGGAACATTACACTGTACTTGGACTCCTTGAGAGCTCTTGTGCCATGGTGTTTCTCCCTCCAACACAGCAGCTAAGCCAGGTGACTTTTTGTTCATATCTAAGGACATCGTAAACCTGAGCAAAATCCACTCCATGGTTTTAGAGTAATTTCACAATAGACTATTCACCACCCGGAAGAGCAGAAAAATATTCTCATCAATATCCATTGATCATGCACATAAGTAAAATAACTCTATCATACAATAAGTCGGAGGTACTACAGGGCTCACGCATAATCTAATGATCAATCATTAGACCAGGGCTTACCAGAATGATTAATGAGTTTTATTCAGCATTCTCACTGAAACATGATAACGACAACACCATCAGCAAGTCAAATCTTTCTCGGTAAAGATCAGACAGAATGTCGAGTCATTGGTGAAAGTTGTCGTCTATGTTACCAACCCACGTACGGAGCAAAGTGATGATCTGCTGAATCACACACTAAAGAAATTTTGATCAAGCTGTTGTGGACAACATATTCACATATTCAGTGCAGCGGCAGTTGGATAACAATAGTACTTAGAAATTATATCTGAATGACTTCAAGGAAATAAATCTATACATAACAAAATAATGGAAAACAAGATCCTTTTGTTCAGAAGTTTGTACATGGGGACATTATGGACCGTTTACGTCATGAGAACCAGCAAAATTATCCATCCTTTTATACAGATGGTAAGATGAGAACCATTGAAAAATCTGAGTTGCTTCAGCGTCATGTGTACATCTTATCACTTGAATTTCACTCTCTGCCATCGTTGAATTAGGAGGCAACATTTTTGAACATTTGAGCCTATGTCACTGAAAGTTTTGGAAGTTATCCAAACCATTACAGGATCCTGGGAATGAGTGTAACAACTATGGGTAAAGTGTGCGGAAACATACTAACTGTTCTCATAATTTTCTTCTCGTTGTCGTACACAAACGTTGAAAAATTGAAGCCGATTGGACGCAGTATCTTAGAGTTACGAGCACAATAATATTGAAAAGATGTAGCAGTAAAGAAATAAAAGAATTAGGCAACCTCTTAATTCTGTCATACGAAGTATAGTATCAGTGATGCCTGGAATATCCGAGAAAATACCTGAAAACATGGCAACTATTTTCTCAGCTTGAGATCTCTGGTGAGAAGTTATTTTCTCTTCAGTGTTAACACTAGAACTTGAGGACTCTAGATCTCTGTTTTTTCATGATAAAGGACATCCTGTTCAATAACACAAACATTACAAATCTTTTCTACTAAAGGTAGATTACTATAACTAGATACATCAGTGTCAAACATTTGTACCTCTGGGGTATCATTGGAATCATTCGAAAGTTCATTCAAAATATATTAAGGAATTTTAGCGTGTTGGTCATACAACACATCAAAGGGAGAGTACTCTAGCGAATCACAAGATATTTCTCACAGTGCAAATAGTTCACATGAGAAATATCTATGTCGCTCCTTTATTCAATGAACATAGTTTCTTTAGAATTAGCCGATATACTTGGTCGATAAGCTCTGATGTGAACTGGGCTTCATGATCTCAGAATATCTCTTGTTAATACAGCCCTTGAGAAAATCGACAAAAAGACTTCAGCCATTTCAGTAGAAGTTATGGACCTCATAGGTACAGCTTCAGGAAAGCTTGTGGAATAGTCTATTAAAATTATTACATTACGATGTCCTGCTGAAGAACTAGGAGAGGGGAGGACCTACAGTATCTACAGCCACTCTCAAAAGATAACGAAACAATTATCATGTATTACCTGGAGTTTACCTGGAGAGAGTTCCGGGGGTCAACGCCCCCGCGGCCCGGTCTGTGACCAGGCCTCCTGGTGGATCAGAGCCTGATCTACCAGGCTGTTGCTGCTGGCTGCACGCAAACCAACGTACGAGCCACAGCCGGGCTGATCCGGAACTGACTTTAGGTGCTTGTCCAGTGCCAGCTTGAAAGCTGCCAGGGGTCTGTTGGTAATCCCCCTTATTTGTGCTGGGAGGCAGTTGAACAGTCTCGGGCCCCTGACACTTATTGTATGGTCTCTTAACGTGCTAGTGACACCCCTGCTTTTCATTGGGGGATGGTGCATCGTCTGCCAAGTCTTTTGCTTTCGTAGTGAGTGTTTTTCGTGTGCAAGTTCGGTACTAGCCCCTCTAGTTTTTCCCAGGTGTATATAATTATGTATCTCCCCCTCCTGCTTTCCCGGGAATACAGGTTTAGGAACCTCAAGCGCTCCCAATAATTGAGGTGTTTTATCTCCGTTATGCGCGCCGTGAAAGTTCTCTGTACATTTTCTAGGTCGGCAATTTCACCTGCTTGAAAGGTGCTGTTAGTGTGCAGCAATATTCCAGCCTAGATAGAACAAGTGCCCTGAAGAGTGTCATCATGGGCTTGGCCTCCCTGTTTTGAAGGTTCTCATTATCCATCCTGTCATTTTTCTGCAGTTTGCGATTGATACAATGTTATGGTCCTTGAAGGTGAGATCCTCCGACTTTGATCACTCCCAGGTCTTTGACGTTGGTGTTTCGCTCTATTTTGTGGCCAGAAATTTGTTTTGTACTCTGATGAAGATTTAATTTCCTCATGTTTACCATATCTGAGTATTGAAATTTCTCATCGTTGAACTTCATATTGTTTTCTGCAGTCCACTGAAAGATTTGGTTGATGTCCGCCTGGAGCCTTGCAGTGTCTGCAATGGAAGACACTGTCATGCAGATTCGGGTGTCATCTGCAAAGGAAGACACGGTGCTGTGGCTGACATCCTTGTCTATGTCGGATATGAGGATGAGGATGAGGATGTATGTGAAGTTAACTGACATATTACATGCTACAATAATTACTAATGTCGATAGACATTCCTGGCTAAAAATTTAAGTATTTAATTAATTTTTTTTGTCGAGAATAATGTGATACACGAAGATCATGAGACCCACTGGAGACCCACTGGAGACCCACTTGAGACCCACTGGAGACCCACTGGAGACCCACTTGAGACCCACTTGAGACCCACTGGAGACCCACACTTGTCCGGAACATTAAAAGTTACTCAACTTGTATAACAGTAGATTCTTTATTATGAATTTATAAGTAGAATTCTTCATTTGAATTAGGTTACCATTTTCTACATGTTTACAACAACTATCAAGAATGTCATTTATTCTGTAACTTCACAGACTCGCGTGAAAAGTCAAAAGGTTGCATTACTGGGAGAGCTAGAGGATGCAAGTTTGTTACCTTAGCTTGTGATCTAGTTACCACATTAACAAAAGTCACAGGTTGAACATCAGACGATATCTCAGGTGCATCTTCTATGGGGTCGAGGGTATTCATTGATTCCTCAGCTGAGATATTAGCCTCTCGTGTAAAGGTTATGTACCTCAATAGTAGCAACATCAGTACCTTCGGAAACTGATTCTCGGATAACAGGTTCCTCTGTAAATGACATAGAATGGTTAAAGAAGTAGGAGGTTCCTCTTGAAGTGAACAAGATTTTACTTTAGTTGGTAATATCTTACTGTCGGGAAGAGTGGGAAATTTGGCACCAAATATTCCCAATTAGCATACAACATGAACCAATAGGGTCGACGACTGGGTAAGTTCCCACCGGAATACCGATTACACTTTAAATATTATCATATTGTAGGAAATTTATCAGATCTACGAAGATAATTAATTAGGACTTTGCCTTAGAGGGATCCAGATGGAGTAACAATTTATCCGAAACTACTATATAAGAACATCCGGTATCACGTAAGATTGAAGAGACATTCATATTGTTTACAGAATCTTCCAAGAATGGGACATTAATATCAGTTTCTGGAAAACATCTACCAGATTTATTCCTTCATATACTAACTTTTCTCCTTGCCGAGACCAAAATTCGATTTTTTTTTCATGGGATATACTTATTTACGTTAATTATTAAATAAGATAATTAGTGAAACTTAAGAGGGAATGTACATTTTCTTATAAGAGGGTTGTAATCTGTTCATCTATTTCCCAGTATTAAATTGAAAGAATTTCCTATCATAGCTTAATACTGACAAGATAGAGAGCAATGTTAAGTATCGTATTAGTAGCTTATGTTACCAGAACGATACATAGGAACGGCTCTTAATCTGGCCAGACGCTAACAGTCCCACCGCACTCTGGAGCCAAGATGCTATATCTCACAACTTGAAATGCAGATAAATGACCTGTTTTCCGGGTCAGTGGGTAAAAATCTAAAAAATTATTTAGCTAAATAATGACTGAAATCTTTCTGGTTATTCAGTAATGGACCTATATGAAAACAAATTAATAATCACTTAGTGTTGAACTAAGTCACCTTCGTTAATATCAAGATAGTTCAAAAATCCCTGTTATAAAAATTCCTAACGAGGAAAAAATAAGTTAAAAAACTAAATTAAAAAATGTTACTAAAACATTAATATAAATAAAATAATAATGACTATGTTAATTAGGATCGTACTTATTCTTAACCTGAGGGTTTAATATAGGTAAATAATTTAGCGGCATGACGGTGGTAGTGTCAAGTAGCATCGGAGGTAAACGGATGTTGTCTCCGGGAAGGAGTGAAGGTACGTGATGACAGTAACAGATGGAGGTGTTACTTGTAGACGCTGTTTGGCTGTGATTGATGCACATGTGGTAAAGAGTTGACGAGATAGTTTCAACTTGGTCGCCACTAAGTCATTCATGGTACCTTCCCTCTACACATAAATATTAGTATTTTATGCTCCTATGACAGCAGTTGAGCTGCACAGGCGGCTCATGCACAGTCACTGTCGACCAAACAATGATGGAAGTTCAGAAGAATATAAAAGAAAAAAAAATACGTAACGTGAGGTAAAGGTTGATGGACATAACAATGACAGAATTAACTGTGTCAACCGTATGTACACCTGGAGAGTGTTTCGGAGGATCAACGCCCCCCGCGGCCCCGGGATGTGACCAGGCCTCGAATATAGACATCACCGATGAACAACAAAATAAGTCTTACCAGAACAGGTGGGAATCCGTATGAAGTGAATTACACCTGACGGTCAGCTTATGAAGGTTATCCAGAGGGCGTCACAGATGGTAAACTTCCCTACTCTGGCAGACAACCTTTCCCTAATATATCTCAATTACATAACTTGACATTTTTCCATAACGCTTTTACATTTCACCGAAGTATGTAATATATACGTAAAATATGAAAATCAAACTTTATTTCAATGAAAACAAAATCGGGGAAAAAATCTTCATAAGAGGAGAAGAAGTTCAGATAAACTCTTGGGGAGTGAACCCAACACTTCATCCGCCGAAATATATATATATATATATATAATATATATTATATATATTAATATATATATATATATTTTTTATATATTATATTATATATATATATATATATATATATATATTATATATATTATATATATAAAATATTAATATAACAAGTTGGCCCTTTCCACCGAGGCAGGGTGACCCTAAAGAAAGAAAATCCCCAAAAAGAAAATATTTTCATCATCATTAAACACTTTGACCTCATCACACATGATCACTGTTTTTGCACAGAACACAACAGTTTAAAAGAATATACGTGCAAAGATACATAACATATCCCTCCAAACTGCCAATATCCCAAATCCCTACTTTAAAGTGCAAGCATTGTACTTCCCATTTCCAGGACTCAAGTCCGGCTATATAAAAATAACCAGTTTCCCTGAATCCCTTCACTAAATATTACCCTGCTCACACTCCAACAGCTTTTCAGGTTTCAAATACCATTCATCTCCATTCACTCCTATCTAATATGCTCACGCATGCTTGCTGGAAGTCCAAGCCCCTCGCCCACAAAACCTCCTTTACCCCTTCCCTCCAACCTTTTCGAGGACGACTCCTACCCTGCCTTCCTTTCCCTACGGTTTTGTACGCTCTCAATGTCAATCTACTTTGATCCATTCTCTCTAAATGACCAAACCACCTCAAAAACCCCTCTTCAGCCCTCTGACTAATACTTTTATTAACTCCACACCTTCTCCTAATTTCCACAGTTCAAATTCTCTGCATAATATTTACACCACACATTGCCCTTAGAGAGGACATCTCCACCGTCTCCAACCGTCTCCTCGCTGCAGCATTTACAGCCCAAGCTTCACACCCATATAAGAGTGTTGGTACTACTATACTTTCATGCATTCCCTTCTTTGCCTCCATAGATAATCTTCTTTGTCTCCACATATACCTCAATGCACCACTCATCTTTTTTTCTTCATCAATTCTTCATACATCCATCCGCTGACACGTCAACTCCCAAATATCTGAAAACATTCACTTCTTCCATACTCCTCTTCTCCAATATGATATCCAATTTTTCTTTAAATCATTTGTTACCCTCATCACCTTACTCTTTTCTATGTTCACTTTAAACTTTCTACCTTTACACACTCTCCCAAACTCGTCCACTAACTTATGCAACTTTTCTTTAGAATCTCCCATAAGCACAGTATCATCAGCAAAAAGTAACTGTGTCGATTCCCATTTTATATTAGATTCCCCATAATTTAATCCCACCCCTCTCCCCAACACCCTCGCATTTACTTCTTATATATATATATATATATATATATATATGTATATATATATATATATATATATATATATATATGTATATATGTATATATATTATATATATATATATATATAATATATATATATATTAATATATATATATATATATAATATATATATATATAAATATACATACATATATATATATATATATATATATATATATATATATGTCGTGCCGAATAGGCAGAACTTGCGATCTTGGCTTAAATAGCAACGCTCATCTTGCCATATAGGACATGTGAAAATTTGTGTATGCAATAATTTCGCCAAAATCATTCTGAACCTAACGAAAAAAATATATTTGATTGTGTTTGTTTAGTACTAAATTATTGTAAACGTATTTAAAATATATTTAGTTGGTTAGG
>NC_069472.1:11354140-11375835 GCF_026875155.1 Cherax quadricarinatus
GTTTGTCGTATAAACCCATTGAGTGACGTGTAGATTACACTGGACCAAAAATTTTAACCAAAAGAGTTACAAAGTTCCTATAAAAGTATACATCTTTTGTTCCTTTGCTACAACTAAGCGTACATTTAAAAGTAGCCACTGACATCCCTGCTAAAACCTTTATAAAATTATCAAAGGGTTTTTGCAGCCAAAGGGGAAACCCCAACTATGTTTTTCAATAAGCAACGAACTTTGTTGCTGGTGCTGCTTAATAACAAATTTTTGATAAACCAAAAAAACAATGCTAAATCAACGCAGTTGTCGTTGGGAACATTCCTTTTAAAATTTCCCATGGCAGGGCGATTTATGAAAAATAAGGGCATGAAAAACTTTTTTTAAAAAAGACTCTTCATCGCAAGAATCGATTAAAAATTTCGTCATTGTGACTGAAATAGAAAATAGATCAACAACAACCTCAACTTATGTTACCGATGATCGAAAATTTTTAGAAGTTTAAAACCCATCTCTTTTACCCATGCAAAGGGCTCGAACCTGTTCCCCCAAATGATAAAGAATCAGGGGATCCACTTATTTCAAACCCTGACAACTCAGACGTAAATTCAAACCCCTTTAACAAATGATTGAACTTGGGAAAAATTTGGCGAAAACATCCCACCTCATTGAGAGAACATTCTAGGACGGTTTTTCCTGAAAATCATAAGTCCTTAAACCGGGTGACAAGTGATTATTGACAATGATGGCCGGGCCCCAAATCCCCATTTGGGAAAAATTTGAAAAATATCATATCAAATGGAATCATCAGGACAGTTATTTTTTTGGGAAAAAGGGTGTATAAATAAGCGGACAAAATAAACATACCGTCAAAATTCACATGTTGAAAACCAAAAATTATATTCCCAAAACCACCAGACAAAGCTGTTCAAAAGACAAGCAACAGTGTGGGGGTGAAAAAACAAATTATGTTAATGATGAATAGTTCACCTCAGCGAACCCCTCCACCCCCCCCCATGGGAAAAATTTTTCTCCAGAGGGGTATCAGCCCCTTCAGCCCCCTTCACCCCTTTCAGCCCTGGGGGGGCCCACCCCTCCAAAGGGGAAAGCTCTATTCACGCCACAGGGGTAATTGATAGAAATGCGTAATATGGACGGGTCGCTTCGACCGACGCTCCTTGCAGTGTTGCAATGGGAGTTTAAAAAAGACAGTTTATCTCTTACCTTACAGACAAATTAAAGAAAATCCTGCTCCCACTTTTTTACCATGGTAAAATAGTGGGCATTGTTGTCTATCTAAGACAGAAGATTTAAACATTCTGCTTTGCCCAGGAGGGAATGGGAAGAACAAAGGTACAGGGCAGCTTTTCCTTTTTGCGGGGCGGGCGGGGTGGGGGGTTGTGGCGTCTTCAATTTCTTTTGACTCTACGAGAGGGGAAATGACCCAATAACCAACAAAGAACGACTGGCGTTAGTGTGAACAAAGTGTCTCACAAAGCAAAATAAACCTACAGAGAAGTGTGACGCTTCTTCAGTGATATTTTGTGAAAAAATATTAAAGAACAGTGAACAACGAGTGTTGCATCCAACAGAGTGTGTCCATTCTTCAAGGAACACTATTCTTCAATCAACTCAAGGATTCGGGCGAAATTTCGGGTAGATAATATACCCGGTAAGTTTTTTCAAAACCGTGGGCATTTGCTGCGCATTTGGGTTTAAAAAACGTGAGTTGCCCTTTTTCATAAACCCGGTGAATGCGGCCCTTTTGAGCCACACGAAATTTTTGTCACCCTCAGGAAATGAAATAGCTGAATAACCCCCCCGGGGAATTTATAATCTTAAAATTTTATAACTCATTTACAGCCCGTTGAGAGATGACTTCGACAGCTTCTAAAGACCTCGTCTGCGGGGCGGTGGGGCATGGTGTTTTCTAAGTTTTTCCTTTTTTTAAAAATTGCTGGTAACCCCATTTCTCAACAAAATCCAAGATTAAAACTACGTCATTTGAGGTGTTTGTACCCTTGAGCAAATGAGCGACTCTGTGATAAAAAGGACTAACCCCCCCCCCCCCCCAATCCTTGTTGCCGTTTGCTGTGCTCTGAATGGTTTAGCCTGGGCCCCCCCAAATTTTCGTTTGTCAAAAGGGGTTTTTTTGTGGTGTCTGTGAAAGCGAAAAATTAATTTGACGCAGCCCCTTTGATGTAAAGGACTGCGCTCAAACCCCCCAGTGCAAGTTATATTAAACCTTTCTGGTCTGAAAGGAAAAAATATCTAAGTTTGGGGAAAAGACTGGGAAAAAATATGTTAATAAATTTAACACACTCCCCCCTGACAAAGCTAAACAGGTTTTAAAAGAATAATTAAAAAAAGGATGGAAAATTTGCTAAACCCAAAATCCAATAAAAAGGAATAAATATTTAAATGGTGGGCCCCAAAGTTTCTAGTTACACATGAAACTCCACTGCGGGAAGTATTTAAAAGAAAAGTTCAATGACGATGAAATCTTTTTTCAATTTACGTTAAACAAATACGGTGATTGTAACCTTAAAATGACCAAAAATTGAAAATAATGGCAAAGGGATTTTGATTATGTGCCTGTAAAATTAGGGTTTTCTGGTCCATGAACACAGCTGTGAAAAAAATTAATCAAAAACAAGGGTAACTTAAAACTTCGAACTTTGTAGAATTAATCACAAAAATGGTGCAAATGTTAGGAAGCAAAAAAAAAGTACTTAGTGTAAAAGGGGTTGTTGTAGATTACTATGCCTAGTTTAATCCCCTTAAAAAAGTTTTTCTTACAAACTAACTTACCCGTGTTCCCTCGGGCCCGATGTTAAAATGTCATTACCCGCGTCTGTTCCTTACTGTGTACACGCCGTTGGTTGGGGTACTATGTTGCCCTTTCCCGTTTAGCATGTATTTTCTTGTGTACTACGTTACTCTTTTTTTTTTTTTTTGGTTTTTTTCTTTTTTTTTTCTTGTTATTGCGTTTCTTCCCTTTGGGCTTTATCATTTTCTTGTGTCTAACGTTACTTCTTTGTCTTTTCATTTTTTTTTTTATAGCGTGGAAAATTTTCCCGGAGGGGGGCACAGCCCCCTTTGCCCCACCCCTTTTAGCCCTGAGGGGCCCGCCCCCTCAGAAGGGGCAAACATCTGTTTATGTCAGCAAGTAATTTACCCCCGATAAAAACGACTTGTGACGTGGCAGCGACCGCCGTCCCCCAAGGTCCAGTGTTGCAAATGTTGTTTAAAAAGAGACAGTCCATCTCTTACCTTTGCAGGACAATTAGGAAAATTTCTCCCCTTTTTAAGGTAAAAAAGTGTAATGTTGTCTAGCTTAAGACAGCAAGAATCAACATTCGCTTTGTTTCATGGAGGAAGTTTGGTAAGGAACAAAAAAGAAGGTCAGTTTTTTCCCTTTTGTTCAGGGGGGATTGCCGGCGTAGTAGGCTTTTGAGGCAGTTTCTTTTTTAATTCGGAGGAGACATTACGGGCCGGGAAACCAAAAAAAAACATTTCCCGGTTTTCACAAAAGAATCCAATAAACCTTACAGGAAGTGTGATCACTTTTTTAGTACATTTGGGGGGATAATTTTTTATGAACAGGTAACACGAGTTTTTCAATCCAACAGAGGTTTGTGACATTTTTCAAAACACTATTGTCAATCAAAAAAATCGGATATCCGGGCTAAATACGGGTCGTACATATCCCATTTGGAGGTTGTAATAGACGGTTGATTGTGCAGTTGGTACAATTACGAATTAGTAACTTATCAAAAAACCCCGGTGAGAAGCGGATTTGAAGTACAAGAAAGGGTTTTCGCAATCAGTGTCTGATATATGCGGACATAATCCCCCCTGGGGGAAAATTTATTTTTAATGTTTTTATTTCCACCCCGTTGCAAATGGAAATGCGTTTCTCAAGACCTCGTGCGGGGCGGCTGTAAAGGCATGAGCGTCTTCCCAAAGCTAATTTCCCCCCTTATTTAATCTTTAATTTTAGCTGGTAAACCTTTCTCAACATAGGTTACTCTTTGGTCTTATATTTTCTTGTGTTAGCTTTACTTCGTTCTATAATTTTCTTTTTGTATGCGTTATCTCTTGTGTCTATCTTTTTCTTGGTACTGCGTTAGTCTCTTGTGTCTTTAATTTTTTTGTGTACTTGCATTACTCTCTTGTGTCTTCTTATTTTCTTTGGTTCAATGACACTTTTTTGTGTCCCACCCCACTGTTACTTTGCTGGTACCATTTTCACTTTCCATTGAAGCACTATCACGTTCGTGTATTATGGCATTTCCCTGTGTACCCTGTCACCTTCATGTACTACTGTCCCTTTCTCTGTACCACTTTTTACTTTCCAAATGCCCCTTACTGTAACACCGTATTTCCGTGCCCCAAATTGCTGAATATCACTGTCATTTTTCCAGTGATCCGTGTAAATCACTGTCACTTTCCATGCACCCTATGATACATCACGTCATTTCCGGCACCATTTTATGCATTTCCGGTCACTTTTCCCCCCCTCCTCTTCCTCCTCTTTTCGTCTTCCTTTTTCCGTTTTCTTTTACTGCCCTCCAATTTCCCCCCCCCACCCTTTTTTTTTTTTTCCTTGACGTTGTCTTCCCCTTTTCCCCATATTTCCTCCTCTTTCATTTTTTTGCTCATTCGCTTTGTGTATTTCTCCATTCAGTCTTCTCATTTTTTTCTCTCTTTTTGCCTCCCATCCCCTTTCTTCCTTCCCACTTTTTCCCTCCCCCCTCCCTGAATTCTCCTCCTTTCTCATTTTTTTTTTTATCTGTCTTCTCTTTTTTTTTGCTCCTCTTTTCTTTTCCCCTTCCCTGTTTCCTTTTACCTTTCCCTTTTTTGCATTAAATGCCTTTTTTTCTGTTTCTTGCTCTTTTCCCCTTTCCCCTTGTCCCCATTCTTCCCTGTTTTTTTTTCTTTCAGTTCTAAACATTTTCTTTTTCCCTCGCCTCTGCCCTTTAATTGTCCTGTCTAGCCCTTCACTTCATTTTTTTTCTCTCTTCCTCTCCGTTTTTCAGTCTTTTTTTTTCTATTCTTCTGTTTTTTCCCTTTTTTTGTCAAAACATTCCCCTTTTCTTCTCTCTTCCTTTGATCCTTTTTTCTTACCTCCTCTACTTTACTGTCTTTCTACTTTTTGTCCCCTTCATTTGCCCCTCCTTTTTCTATCTTGTAATTTCGTTTTTTTTTTATGTCGCCTGTGTACTTGGCTTGTTAGCCTCCTCCTCCTCCACCTTTTTTTGCCTCCGTCTCTCCTAGGTCCTGCTTCCTTTGTCTCCCCTGGGCCCCTCCTGTTTCCCTTCTGTTCTCCTAGGCTCCGGGCTTTCTGTCTCTCCTAGGTCCTGCTGCCTTCTGTCTCTCCTAGGCCCGCTCCTTTGTTTCCTAGGTCCGTTCCTTTGTCTCTCCTAGGCTCCTGTGCCTTCTGCCCTTCCTAGGCCCCTGCGCCTTCTTCTTCCGGGGCTCTGTGCCTTCTGTCTTCCTAGGCCCTGTTTCCCTTCTGTCTCTCTGGGCTCCTGCCCCTTTGTTCTCCAGGCTCCTGCTGCCTTCTTTTCTCTCCTAGGCTCCCTGCTCCCTTCTGTTCTCCTAGGCCCTGTGTTTTCTTCTTCTAGGCACTGTCCGCCCTGGAACCCCCTCATTAATTGACATTTTCTCAGTGGAGCCATGTTTTTGGCGCAAAAAATAATGCCACAACAAGGGATTACTGTCAAAGTTTAGGCCCGCAACAAAAAACAGAGAGGAAGAGAGAGGAAAGAGAGGAGAGATGAATGTCTACTTCATGACCTTCATCTATCCCAGAAACCATGCATTTACGAGGGCTGTACTTGACTATACTTACTAAAAAAGGAAATGCCAGCTGCTCTGAGTTACATTTGTGCCAGCTTTCGCTATGTCAGCCCGGGGGAAAATTATGGCAGGTCCATTGGCTCCCGAGAA
Organism: Cherax quadricarinatus; assembly: GCF_026875155.1. Lineage (NCBI taxonomy): Eukaryota > Metazoa > Arthropoda > Malacostraca > Decapoda > Parastacidae > Cherax > Cherax quadricarinatus. Next base: position 11,360,087 of record NC_069472.1, read on the forward strand.
AACACAAATGATAAAGGTTTAAGCAAGAAAAGATAATGCAGAGAAGTGGTTTTTAAAATTGAATGAGAGAGTGTTGGTACCCTGGGAGAGAAATTTGACTCCTCAGAACAAAAAAACTCGTTGTAATTCTGCAAAAAAAGGCGCCAGAAGCTTAGAGTACTTTGACGTATCTTCTATGCTCGCAGTAGGGTTGAAGTTTTTGTCGAGGCCCGTATCTCACACCCTTTAGTTGCTCCACTTTCTTTAAATTTTTGCCCTCCGTTTCAACTGCAGCTTTGACCGATAGAGAACAGAGCAAAAAAGACTTTTCCTCGCCCGTACCCCCCCCCGGTAGTTGTTTTTCAGCAGAGCCCCCTTTGAAAAGAAAATTTGGGGGGGCCTTATGTTTTGTATAGATCAATATTGTAACGACCACACTTGGCCCATCGGGTGACAGCGAGAAGTGACTTTTACCAAGATGGGTAGCCCGCGCATCTTCTTTTGAGTGTAGATTTTCGGATCACTTTATTGAGAACATTTATTCCTAGGTGATTCGAATTTGGAGCGTGTGTATGAAACATTAAAGACATCCAGAAAAAAAGGCAGTCGATGAAAGAAAAACGGTGGGCCAGTGGCTCCCAAAAATTTTCCTTTTAATATTGTATCTCTAAAAAAGAGCTTTTTAAAAAAGTGCTTATTTAGATAACGTTGTTATCCTGTAAATTTAAATTTAGGGAAAAATTAACCTATCCCTGGGGGACGCGTGAACATAGTTAGAACCTATGGAGTTTTGAGGGGAAAAAAAGGGAGAAATGGGAGGGTTAAAATATGGTTTTTTTCCCCTTTTCCCTTTTTTTTCCTTTCCCTTTTTTTTTCCCCTTTTCTTCTTTTTCCTTCTTTTCCTTTCTTTCCCCTTTTTTTCTTATTTTTTGGATGTAGAAAAGTCAGTTTACAGGGGGGGAAAAATTTCCCTTTTTTTTAAAAAAATTCTTTTTTTTTTTGGGTAGGGAAGTTTTGGGGTTTTTTTTAGTTTTGGTTACCCGGGGGGACTAATATTAGGGGACTTTTCTTCTTTCCCTTTTCCTCCCTTTTTGCTCTTATTTCCCCCGGGTTAAAACTCATAAGTTTTGATTAATAATAAAATGTCTTTTCAAATTAAATAAAACTTTTCCGTTTGGGCTAAAAATTAAAAAGGAAAAAAATATTACTGAGGTGAACGGAAAGGGAAAAAATCCAGTTTTCTGGGCCCCGCATTGGGGGGTTTTTTTATTTTTACCTTTGAGGGAACTTTTACTTACTTAAATCCTTAGAGCCCGTCCCTTGCTCCTCCAAAAATCTCCCTTTTGTTAAATCTCCTCAAAATGAGCAAAAAAAAATGGTTTAATAAAATTTAAATTTTCTTTTTAACCGGGACAAAAATATTCCTATACCGGCCAACAAAATTAAACAAAACATAAATTGAGGGGTCAAAATAGAAAAAGTCAATTTATTGGATCATGGGTTCGAATTTTTTAGTTTTTTCAGCTTTTTAAAAAAGAAATTTACAAAAAGAAACCCTTTTTGGAAATCCTGGAGTCTTGGGGAAGGTGTTTTCCCAACCCATGGGAACAAAATTGACTTGTTCACCAAAATAAGTATTCTTTTTTGTTTGGGCTGGGTTTTTTTGAGGTAGTAAAAGGGTTTAAATCTTTGGGGTTGATCGGAGGAACATACGAATCTCATGGGCAGCATATGATGCACTCTAATACCTGATTTGGATCTCACCCCAAAAAGGCAGTATCATTGCTCTTTCCCAAACTCTTCCCTTTTTGTTTCCCCCAAATCTCCATCAATGATTCTCAAGCAATGTTTTATCTTTAAATTTATGATCATAATTTGCTTAATCCTGGACAACTACCAATAAATTACACTGTTTAGTTGGGCTCAAAAAATTTCAAAAAGGCAAGCAACATCAGTCATGCACTGACGGGTGCAACTTTAGGAAGGAACAAAGCTCTAGTTCTTCTGGAAAAACTGCCATGAAATCTGGAATTGGTGTTCTATTTTTATGTACAGTCTTTCGAAAAAAGGAAAATTACACGTACTTGGACTCCTTGAGAGCTCTTTTTCCCAAAGGGTTTTTTCCTCCCCCAAAAACAGTAGCAACCGGGTTAAATTTTGTTCATCCCCCTAAGGACATCGTAAACCTGAGCAAAACCCCATTTTCCAGGGGGTTTTAAAAGAAATTTTCACAATAGCTTTTTTACCCCCCCCGGAAGAGCAGAAAAAAAATTCTCATCAATATCCATTGATCAGACACAAGGAGCAAAAAAACCTCTATCATACAAAAGTCGGAGGTACTACGGGGCTCACCCCAAAATTCTAATAAAATTCATTAATCAGGGCTTACCAGAATGTTTAAATAAATTTTTTTTTCCCCATTCTCACTCAAACATATAATGACAACACCATCAGCAAGCCAATCTTTTTCCGGGAAAGATTTAGACAGAAAATTTGAGTCATTGGGGAAAGTTGTCGTCTATGTCAACCCAAACCCCCTACGGAGCAAAAATTTATGATTGCTGGGAAACACCACCCAAAGAAATTTTTTTCAAGCTGTTGTGGACAACAAAATTCACATATTCCCGTGCAGCGGGATAAGACAACAATAGAAATTAGAAAAATTTTAAACGAAATGACTTCAAGGAAATAAAACTATCATTACAAAATAAGGGAAAAACAATTCTTTGTTCAAAAGGGAACCCATGAATAGTTTTTAAAATTTAAAGAGAAAATTTTTCTCTTGAAGAGCGACTGAACAAGTCTGCACATCAACGTTAGCAGGAGGGGGACATTATGGACCGTTTACGTCATGAGAACCAGCAAATTATCCATCCTTGTATACAGTGGAAAATGAGAACCCATTGAAAAACGAGTTGCCTCGCGTCATGTGACTCTATAACTTGAATTTCACTCTCCATCGTTGAATTAGGAGCAACATTTTGAACTTTGAGCTAGTCACGAAATTTTTGGGAAAGTAACCCAAAACCCAAATTACGGATCCTGGGAATATGTAACAACTTGGTTAAAGTGTGGGGAAACATGCAAACTTTTTCCAAATTTTTTTCCCGTCGACACAAAAGTTTGAAAAATTGAAGCCGATTGGACGCAGTTCCTAGATTTTTTCGAAGCAAGATTTTGAAAAGATGTACATAAAAAAACAAAAATTAGAAACCTCTTAATTCTGTCATACAAGTATGTTCAGTGATGCCTGGAATACCCGAAAAAAATACCTGAAAACATGGCAACATTTTCTCAGCTTGAGATTCGGTGAGAATTTAAATTTTCTTTTCATGTTAACACTAGAACTTGAGACTCTAATCCTGTTTTTTTCATAAAAAAGGTCATCCGTCCCTAACACAAACATTCAAATCTTTTCAAACTAAAGGTAGATTATATAACTAGAACATCAGGTCAAACATTTTTTCCTCGGGGGTATCATTGAATCATTCGAAAGTTCATTAAAAAATATAAAAAATTTTTTAGCCGTTGGTCAACAACACAAAAAGGGGAGAGTATCTAGAAAATCACAGGTATTTCTCACAGTGCAAATAGTTTCACATGAAAATTCTTCACTCCTTTATTTCAATCAAGTTTTTTTAGTTAGCCGATATACTTGGAGATAAGCTCTGATGGTATGGGTTTAATGATCTCTCAGAATATCCTTGTTAAATCCGCCCTTGAAAAAATCGAAAAAAAGATTTCACCCATTTCGTAGAATTTTGGGCCCCTCATAGGTACCTTCGGGAAATTTTGGGAATAGTCTTTTAAAATTAATACATTACGATGTCCTGCGAAGAACGGGAGGGGGGGACCTACAGATCTGCAGTCACTCTCAAAAGATAACAAAAAAATGATCATGTAGTGAAGTAACTGACATAAAAAATTCTACAAAATTTACAATGTCGAAAAATTTCCCTGGCTAAAAATTATTTTTTTTTTATTATCACACTGGCCGATTCCCACCTAGGCAGGGGGGCCCCAAAAAGAAAAACTTTCACCATCTTCCCCATCACGTCTTCCCAAAAAGGTGCTTTACACTACATTTTTAAAACGCAACATTAACACCACCCCTTCAAGTGCACACTGTACCCCCACCCAATCAAGCCCCGGCCTCCCGGGTTTCCCTGAACCCCTTCTAAAGTATTTTTGCTCACACTCCAACAGCACCAATATTAAAAACCATTGTTCCATTCACCCCATAAAACCCGTCACGCATCCCTGTGGAAGTCCAACCCCCTCGACAAAAAACCTCCTTTACCCCGCCTCCAACCCTTTCCTGGGCCCGCCCCTACCCCGCCTCCTTCCACTACAGCTGATACACTCTTGAAGTCACTCTGTTTCGCCCCCATTCTCTCTACATGCCCGAATCACCTCAAAAACCCCCCTTTTTTCCTCAGCCGTTTTGGACAACAGTTTTGTAATCCCGACCTCTCCTAATTTCCCAAAACTACAAATTCTCTGATTAATTCACACCACACTTTGCCCCAGACATGACATCTCCACCCCTCCCCCTTTCTCCTCGCTGAAACATTCACACCCTGCCACACCCATTAAGAGCTTTGGGTAAAACATACTGTCATACTTTCCCCTTTGCCTCCAAGGAAAAAGTTCTTTTGTCCCACAACTCCAAAAGTGCAACTCCCCTTTTCCCCTCAAAATTCTATGTTTCACCATTTTTCTAGACCCATCCGCTGACACCCACTCCCAAATTCTAAATACATTCCCTCCCCCAAATACTTCTCCCCCCAATCGATTTTCAATCTTTCATCACCAATCTTTTTGTTACCTCATAACCTTACTCTTTCCTGTTTTCACTTTTAATTTTTTTCTTTGCACCCCCCCAAACCAACCCCAACCTGCAATTTCTCTTCAGAATCTGCCAAAGGAAAAGTGTCACAGAAAAGAGCAACTGGCAACTCCACTTTAGTGTGATTCTTTTTTTTTAACTACAGCCTCTTGCCAAAAAACCCCCGCATTACTTTTTACAACCCCCTCTTAAATATATTAAAAACAACGGTAACATCACACCCTGTTAAGGCCTACTTTTAGGGAAATAATTTCCCCTTTTCCTACAACTCTACCTTAGCCTCCCATCCGTAAAAACTCTTCCTGCTTTCAGAACCCCCCCCCCTACCCCTTCCCCTTTCACATTGCCCCCCCCCCCCTAAACCCCTTCAACCCTTTCCCAACCTTGCCACAAAACCTTTTTTATTTTTTAAAACTGTTTACTTTTTTTCTGAACCCCTGGGCCCCCCCCCCATTCAACCCCCTTTATTCTATTCTTTCCCGTTTACCTAATTCTTTCCCGTATAAATCACCTTACCAAATTTTCCAAAAACTTTCCCCCTTTTTAAGCCCCTCTTTGCCCTTTTGCCTTTTATAAAAATACAGCTCCGCCCCAACCCATAAATTTTTTTATAATTTATTTTTAAAAAATTTTAAAATAAAATAATCCCCACCCCTTTTAAAATTTTACTTTTTCCCCCAAACCCTCTTTCCCCTTTTTTTTTTACCCCTTCTTCCAACTTTCCCCCCCCCCCCACCCCTGGCCCCTCACCCTACAAGATGTCATTCCTCCTTGCCCTTACACGAAATCACACTTCCCCCCTTTATCAACATTTAAAAAATTTCCCAAAAAAATTCCCTCCATTTTTCCCAACCCCTAACTCTCCATTTAATAACTCTCCTCTCCCATTTTTTAAATGACAAATCTATTTTTTCCTAGCTTCCTTAACTTTTTAATTCACTCCCCAAACACCACCCACTCTCTATTTGCTCTTTTTTTCATTGTTTCACCATCTCTTAACCTCCTCTTTTCTCCATAACTCTTTTTCCTTGCATATTCACTTTGTAAAAACTTCTTATCTAACTTTTTTAATTACATCTCTTTACATCTCATTCCACCCAAACGCTCCTCTTTCCCCCACCCCCCACTTTTCCCGTAAAAACAAACTTCTGCTGAAACTCTAACACTACATTTTTAACCCACCCCTACCCCTCGACCCATTTCCTAGCTTTTAGCCCATCTACCCCAATAGCTGTTTTTAAACTTACCCTAACTGCCTCCCTTTTAGTTTATAAACCTTCACCCCTCTCTTCCCTATGCTTCTATTCTCCTTTATCCCTCCCTTTTTTTCCGTGAAAAAAAAATGAAAGTATCTGTTTTTTTCCCCTCTTAAAACATTACATCCTTCTACCAATCTTTTTTTTACCCAAAACTTCCAAAACCCTGTCATTTTTTCATTTAAACTTTTCTTATTTTTTTTTTCTTAAATAGAACCTTAAAAAACCCTTTTAAAACAAATTTTAATAAAAGGGGCCCCCCTTTCAACACCCCCCCCCAAATTCCTACCCAAACCCCCCCTAAATTTTTTCCCCACTTTGTTCAACCCCTTTCCCATTACCTCCCCAAATTTCCTCCTTACATTCCTTTCCCCCTCCCAAAAAATTCCCCCTTTTCCATTTCCCCTTTTATCACATTTTATACCCACTTTTTTCCTCCCCTTTTTTTATCCCCAAAATTTTTTGTTTTCCTTCTTTCTCTTCTCCTTCCATACTGATTTCCCATTACCCCCCTTTTTCTCTAACCCCTTCAGTTTTCCGTTAACCCCTTTATTTTTATAAACTCCCACCCCCCGTTTTTTTCCTTAACCCCCATCAAACCTTTTTTTTTAAATTTCCTCCTTTTTTGTATTTCCCCAAAGGGAAAACAACCCTTTTAAAAGGTTTTTTTTCCCTTTTTTTGAAGGCTTTCGGGGAAAGGGGGCCCTTCCCCGGAAATTTTGGTAAAAAGACAGCAGGGTTAGGGGGAAAAAAAACTTATGGGAATGGGAAAAAAAAAAAAGCAAGGTTTTGAAAAAGGGGAAAAGTGTTTAATTTTAATTTTCTGTTTTGGGTTTGAAGGGAAAAAAGGAAAGGGTACAAATCCGTTACGGTTTTTTTTAAGCAGAAAAAGGAAAAAAAAAAACTTTCCTTTTCTGCAAAACTTTCATTTTTTTAATATTTAAAAAAGGTTTTTTTTTGGGGGTTTTTGTTACCAACAATACAAAAAATAAATTTAATTAAAAAAAAAGTTTTTTTTTTTTTTGGCGAGAATAATGTTGTGATACACGAAGATCATGAGACCCACTGGAGACCCACACTTGTCCGGAACATTAAAAGTTACTCAACTTGTATAACAGTAGATTCTTTATTATGAATTTATAACTAGAATTCTTCATTTGAATTAGGTTACCATTTTCTACATGTTTACAACAACTATCAAGAATGTCATTTATTCTGTAACTTTACAGACTCGCGTGAAAACTCAAAAGGTTACATTACTGGGAGAGCTAGAGGATGAAAGTTTGTTACCTTAGCTTGTGATCTAGTTACCACACTAACAAAAGGCACAGGTTGAACGTCAGACGATATCTCAGGTGCATCCTCTATGGGGGTCGAGGGTATTCATTGATTCCTCAGCTGAGATATTAGCCTCTCGTGTGAAGGTTATAGTGCCCTCAATAGTAGCAACATCAATACCTTCGGAAACTGATTCTCGAATAACAGGTTCCTCTGTAAATGACATAGAATTGGTTAAAGAAGTAGGAGGTTCCTCTTGAAGTGAACAAGATTTTACTTTAGTTGATAATATCTTACTATCGGGAAGAGTGGGAAATTTGGCACCAAATATTCCCAATTAGCATACAACATGAACCAATAGGGGCGACGACTGGGTAAGTCCCCCAGGAATACCGATTACACTTTAAATAGCATCACATTGTAGGAAATTTATCAGATCTACGAAGATAATCAATTAGGACTTTGCCTTAGAGGGATCCAGATGGAGTAACAGTTTATCCGAAACTACTATATAAGAACATCCGGTATCACGTAAGATTGAAGAGACATTCATATTGTTTACAGAACCTTCCAGGAATGGGACATTAATATCAGTTTCCGGAAAACATCTACCAGATTTATTCCTTCATATACTAACTTTTCTCCTTGCCGAGACCAAAATTCGATTTTTTTCATTGTATTTACTTATTTACGTTAATTCTTAAATAAGATAATGAAACTTACGAGGAAATGTACGCTTTCTTATAAGAGGGTTGTAATCTGTTCATCTATTTCCCAGTATTAAATTGAAAGAATTTCCTATCATAGCTTAATACTGACAAGATAGAGAGCAATGTTATGTATCGTATTAATAGTTTATGATACCAGAACGATACATAGGAACGGCTCTTAATCTGGCCAGACGCTAACAGTCCCACCGCACTCTGCAGCCAAGATGCTATATCTCACAACTTGAAATGCAGATAAATTATCTGTTTTCCGGGTCAGTGGGTAAAAATCTAAAAAAATATTTAGCTAAATAATGACTGAAATCTTTCTGGTTATTCAGTAATGACCTCATATGAAAAACAAATTAATAATCACTTAGTGTTGAACTAAGTCACCTTCGTTAATATCAAAATAGTTAAAAAATCCCTATTATAAAAATTGCTAACGAGGAAAAAATAAGTTAAAAACTAAATTAAAAAAATGTTACTAAAACATTAATATAAATAAAATAATAATGACTATGTTAATTAGGATCGTACTTATTCTTAACCTGAGGGTTTAATGTAGGTAAATAATTTAGCAGCATGACGGTGGTAGTGTCAAGTAGCATCGGAGATAAACGGATGTTGTCTCCGGGAAGGAGTGAAGGTACGTGATGACAGTAACAGATGAAGGTGTTACTTGTAGACGCTGTTTGGCTGTGATTGATGCACATATGGTAAACAGTTGACGAAATAGTTTCAACTTGGTCGCCACTAAGTCATTCATGGTACCTTCCCTCTACACATAAATGACTAGTATTTTATGCTCCTATGACAGCAGTTAAGCTGCACAGGCGGCTCATGCACAGTTACTGTCGACCAAACAATGATGGAAGTTCAGAAGAATATAAAAGAAAAAAAATACGTAACGTGAGGTAAAGGTTGAGGGACATAACAATGTCAGTATTAACCGTGTCAACCGTATGTATACCTGGAGTACACCTGGAGAGTGTTTCGGAGGATCAACGCCCCCGCGGCCCGGTATGTGACCAGGCCTCGAATATAGACATCACCGGTGAACAACAAAATAAGTCTTACCAGAGCAGGTGGGAATCCGTATGAAGTGAATTACACCTGACGGTCAGCTTATGAAGGTTATCCAGAGGGCGTCACAGATGGTAAACTTCCCTACTCTGGCAGACAACCTTTCCCTAATATATCTCAGTTACATAACTTGACGTTTTTCCTTAACTCTTTTACATTTCACCGAAGTATGTAATATATACGTAAGATATATACGTAAAATATATACGTAAAATATATACGTAAAATATATACGTAAAATATGAAAATCAAACTTTATTTCAATGAAAACAAAATCGGGGAAAAAATCTTCATAAGAGGATTATTATTATTATTATAATCAAGGGGGAAGCGCTAAACCCGGAGGATTATACAGCGCCTGGGGGGGGGATGTGGAAGGCATTCAGGCTTAATTCGGGGAACTGGAGCACAGATCCAATTCTCTAAATCAAGAGCCCCTCACCAACATCAAGGAACCTTCCTTGAGGGGCTTCCTAAGAGGAAAAGGAGTTCAGATAAACTCTTGGGGAGTGAACTCAACACTTCATCCGCCGAAATACAAGTCTTTGAAAAAATTTAGAGCCGAAGATATGAAGCAGATCACGCAAGTATATACCGTTTTGGGGCCAGAAGCTGGAGCCCAATGAGATCACTCGATCATGCACGGAGTAGAAACAAACTGATGTAAATACAGAGACAAATCGCAGTTAGGATTCGAACCCACGTTAATGAAGACTGGCAAGTTCCCCCTAGTAATGCTCTACACCACTCGGCCACAGATGTCTCAAAAGCCAGGCAGTCTTGTTTACAAGCCATGTTGTTTCTTACAGTCCGGGACACCAGTGGGCCTCAAGTATGGTTTTAAGCTATTTCACTCTCATACTATACGTTCTGACCTCAAAAGTGAAGAAACATTACTTGTAAACCAGGCTGCATGTGTATAATATATATTATATTATATATATTATATATATATATATATATATATATATATATATATATATATATATATAATGTAACAAGTTGGCCGTCTCCCACCGAGGCAGGGTGACCCAAAATGAAAGAAAATCCCCAAAAAGAGAATATTTTCATCATTAAACACTTTCACCTCACTCAAGCATAATCACTGTTTTTGCCCAGAACACAACAGTTTAAAAGAATATACGTGTAAAGATACATAACATATCCCTCCAAACTGCCAATATCCCAAACCCCTCCTTTAGAGTGCAGGCATTGTACTTTCCATTTCCAGGACTCAAGTCCGGCTATATAAAAATAACCGGTTTTCCTGAATCCCTTCACTAAATATTACCCTGCTCACACTCTAACAGCTTTTCAGGTTTCAAATACCATTCTTCTCCATTCACTCACTAATACGCTCACGCATGCTTGCTGGAAGTCCAAGCCCTTCGCCCAGAAAACCTCCTTTACCCCTTCCCTCCAACCTTTTCGAGGACGACTCCTAACCCGCCTTCCTTTCCCTACAGATTTACAAGCTCTCCATGTCATTCTACTTTGATCCATTCTCTCTAAATGACCAAACCACTTCAACAACCCCTCTTCAGCCCTCTGACTAATACGTTTATTAACTCCACACCTTCTCCTAATTTCCACACTTCGAATTCTCTGCATAATATTTACACCACACATTGCCCTTAGACAGGACATCTCCACTGCCTCCAACCGCCTCCTCGCTGCAGCATTTACAACCCAAGCTTCACACCCATATAAGAGTGTTGGTACCACTATACTTTCATACATTCCCTTCTTTGCCTCCATAGATAATGTTTTTTGCCTCCACATATACCTTAACGCACCACTCACCTTTTTTCTTCTTCAATTCTATGGTTAACCTCATCCTTAGCTTAAATAGCAACGCTCATCTTGCCATATAGGACAAGCGAAAATTTCTGTATGCAGTAATTTCGCCAAAATCATTCTGAACCTAACGAAAAAAATATATTTCTCTGTGTTTGTTTAGTATTAAATTATTGTAAACAAATCTCTAATATATTTAGTTGGGTTAGGCTAAAATAAATTGTTCTTGTTATAATAAGGTTAGGTAAGTTTTCTAAGATTCTTTTGGAGCAAAATTAATTTTTTTTACATTAACATTAATGAAAAAATATATATCTTTAAACTTATAAGAGAAAATTTTAAAAAGGACTTAATTTTAAATGAGTTCTTGCTAATTGACCAGTTTTACATATTCGGCACGACATTATATATATATATATATATATATATATATATATATATATATATATATATATATATATATAATATATATATATATATATATATATATATATATATATTATATATATATATATATATATATATATATATATATATATATAATGTCGTGCCGAATATGTAAAACTGGTCAGTTAGGAAGAACTCATTTAAAATTAAGTACTTTCTAAAATTTTCTCTTATACGTTTAAAGATATATTTTCTTAATTAATGTTGATGTAAAAAATTTTAATTTTGCACCAAAAGGAACTTAGAAAACTTACCTAACCTTATTATAACAAGAACAATTTATTTTAGCCTAACCCAACTAAATATATTTTAGATTTGTTTACAATAATTTAATACTAAACAAACACAGTGAAATATATTTTTTTTGTTAGGCTGAGAATGATTTTGGCGAAATTATTGCATACAGAAATTTTCGCTTGTCCTATATGGCAAGATGAGCGTTGCTATTTAAGCTAAGGATGAGGTTAACCATAGAATTGAAGAAGAAAAAAGGTGAGTGGTGCGTTAAGGTATATGTGGAGGCAAAAAACATTATCTATGGAGGCAAAGAAGGGAATGTATGAAAGTATAGTGGTACCAACACTCTTATATGGGTGTGAAGCTTGGGTTGTAAATGCTGCAGCGAGGAGGCGGTTGGAGGCAGTGGAGATGTCCTGTCTAAGGGCAATGTGTGGTGTAAATATTATGCAGAGAATTCGAAGTGTGGAAATTAGGAGAAGGTGTGGAGTTAATAAACGTATTAGTCAGAGGGCTGAAGAGGGGTTGTTGAAGTGGTTTGGTCATTTAGAGAGAATGGATCAAAGTAGAATGACATGGAGAGCTTGTAAATCTGTAGGGAAAGGAAGGCGGGTTAGGAGTCGTCCTCGAAAAGGTGGAGGGAAGGGGTAAAGGAGGTTTTCTGGGCGAAGGGCTTGGACTTCCAGCAAGCATGCGTGAGCGTATTAGTGAGTGAATGGAGAAGAATGGTATTTGAAACCTGAAAAGCTGTTAGAGTGTGAGCAGGGTAATATTTAGTGAAGGGATTCAGGAAAACCGGTTATTTTTATATAGCCGGACTTGAGTCTGGAAATGGAAAGTACAATGCCTGCACTCTAAAGGAGGGGTTTGGGATATTGGCAGTTTGGAGGGATATGTTATGTATCTTTACACGTATATTCTTTTAAACTGTTGTGTTCTGGGCAAAAACAGTGATTATGCTTGAGTGAGGTGAAAGTGTTTAATGATGAAAATATTCTCTTTTTGGGGATTTTCTTTCATTTTGGGTCACCCTGCCTCGGTGGGAGACGGCCAACTTGTTACATTATATATATATATATATATATATATATATATATATATATATATATATATATATATATATATATATATATATATATATATTATACACATGCAGCCTGGTTTACAAGTAATGTTTCTTCACTTTTGAGGTCAGAACGTATAGTATGAGAGTGAAATAGCTTAAAACCATACTTGAGGCCCACTGGTGTCCCGGACTGTAAGAAACAACATGGCTTGTAAACAAGACTGCCTGGCTTTTGAGACATCTGTGGCCGAGTGGTGTAGAGCTGGCTCAACTAAGTCTTCACCTTCCAATTATGACCCCATGCTGCCGTGTCACATCTCTGAAACATCCTGTCCCTGGTCACCTTGTCGATTCCTCTCAGTATTTTATGTGTTATCATGTCCGCCCCTGTCCCTCCTATCTTTCAGTGTTGTCAGGTCGATTTCTCTTAACCTTTCCTCGTAGAACATGCCCCTTAACTCCGGGACTAGGAGCCATTTGCTGGGCTAGGCCTGCAGCCTGTCCAGATCCCTTTTTAGGCCTGCTTGGTCTTCCTCCTTCCGTCATGTCATCCACATATACGTACCAGAAACAGCACCGGCCCTCGGACTTACCCCAGTGGAACCCCCGCTTGTCACAGGCGCCCACTCCGACAGCTCGTTGCGTACCACGACTCGCTGCTGCCTTCCTGTCAGGTATTCTCTGATCCATTGCAGTCCTTCAGCTTTTGCACTTATCTCTTGTGTGGAACTGTGTCAAAAGCCTTCCTACAGTCCAAGAAACTACAATCTACCTACCCCCCCCCTCTCTCTCTCTCTCTTTTGTCTTACTGCTGTCACCTTGTCATAGAACTCAAGTAGGTTTGTGACAGAGGATTTCCTGTCCCAGAATCCATTCTGGCTGTCGTTGATAAGCTCATTCCTTTCTAGGTGCTCTACCACTCTTCACCTGATAATCTTCTCCATGACTTTGCATACTATACATGTCAGTGATACTGGTCAGTAGTTTAGTGCTACATGTGTGTCTTCTTTTTTTAAAAATTGGGACTACATTTACTGTCATCCATTCCTGTGTCCACTTGGTGCACTGAGCGTCTCGAGCCTCCCATCCACATTCTTAGCAAAAACGTCCCTCTGAACGAGTCTGCTAAGATCTCTTACTCATTTCTGCGACTTTACTAGCTTCTGATGATGTGTTGATTGCAACACGAGACGCCTGGAGCTATGATTCAACCCTCTCCCTCTCTGTTGTTCTTATGTATCTTGTATCAGAAGATGCGTACGAGGTAGAGAGGCAGTAGACACCGAATGACTCACACATGACAGTGCCCGGTACCCTATGCAAGAAATATTGTGTATTAAAGAATTCCATGACAGCCAATCCACAACCAGTGATACTGTTGTAATGACCTAATGAATGTAACATCACTGACATGGCAATTACAAAAAGTTCGGTCGAACTTTTGTATTATAATATATAAAAGACTACATTCTGAACAAGTTTCCAGTATAAAGGAAGGCCACTCATAGGCGTTCTTATATCCAGTGTTACTCTATGAAACAAGTAGAAAAAGGAATGCCTTTCTATGTTTGTGAAAGCTTACTGAGTGTGTAGGCCAGAGTTTCTTGATGAGGAAATTAGGAAAATCTTTAGTAGAGATGTTGATCAATAATTCCCCTCTCGGATGTTTAGTGGATTCTGTGCAATATCTGCAACTTATCTTATGTGGGGTAGACTTGCAAACCTGTAGATGTTAGAATAACACAACACCAATATTCATTACAAACAGGTCAGGAGTTTACAACAATCCCGTACAATGGTCAGAAGCCAAAATCCAAGTTACTTGTACCTCACGGCTGGAAAGAAATTTTTTTGAATGGGCAGTTAAAAAAAAACACGATAAACTTCATTATTAAAAATGTCGTGGATTATTCAAACTCGTACATGTTAATTGGGGCCCATCGAAAACAGCCTAAACCGGATTTCTATATAAACCCTTGGTTGTCTTCATTTTCGTAGTTCCACACTGGGGAATTGGGGCCTGTTTTCCTTTTAACATGTTTGACCGGAGCTGCCCAAGAGTCGGTTGACAGAAAAACTAGGGCCGTCGTCCCCAATAAACAGGATGCCCCCTATAGTTTTAAGTGAGTCAGTCGTAGACCCGGGAATTTTTCCTGAAAAATTACCAGATAATTCTATATTCATAATGAAAAGCCTTTTTTATCATATTGAAATTGACCATTTTTTTTTATAATTCCGTGTCACTATTGTTGTGGTTGCCCCTTTGTGTTTTGCACCTGAAAATTTTTCGGGCTTAATGTATCGTTTATATTCTGTAATTTTGTCTGCTTTTTTTCTGTCACTTTGGAACCTTTTATGCCCAAACCTCGTTATCCTGGAGAGAATATTCCCATAAACTGTTCTTTCTGGTACCTGCTCTATTTTTGCAAATTTGCATGATCCCCGGTGGGGTGTTGTTTGCAACCTGAAAAGTTACACCACTATACATGTATATATATATATATATATATTTATAAATAATATAAAATATATAAATATATAAATATATTTAATATATATATAAAAACTTTTATATATTATTATATATATAAAATTTTATATATAGGAGTAGGGTTTGGAACAGCAACCCCCCAGGAAGTACTACCCGTCCCCGCCGTGACTTGAAACAGAAAAACCCGTAACTGTTTTTGCATGATGGGGATTTGCGGTTTTTTTTTCTGTTCATAAAAAACGCTGTAACAGGGATAAAACCCTTTCAAAATCCATTAACTTTGGTCCCTTAAAAGCAACAAAACTTTTCAAAATTTGGCCCCCCCTTTTTAAATACTTTTTCCTTTTTTCCCATTTCCAAGGGGAAAGGGAACAAAATTCCCTCCCAAGGGGCCCTGCTTTTAAACATAAATCCAGCAACTATAACCTTTTCCTTATATATTCTTTAAAAGGGAAAAATTCTTTTTCCTTTTGGGGGGATGGTGGGTTTTCCCCGGCCGGGTTTGAAAGAAAAATAAATATAATTTTTTTATATATTATAATAAAAAATTTTTTTT
>NC_069472.1:11376335-11391991 GCF_026875155.1 Cherax quadricarinatus
AGGGGGTAAAGGAGGTTTTCTGGGCAAAGGGGCTTGGACTTCCAGCAAGCATGCGTGAGCGTATTAGTGAGTGAATGGAGAAGAATGGTATTGAAACCTGAAAAGCTGTTAGAGTGTGAGCAGGGTAATATTTAGTGAAGGGATTCAGGAAAACCGGTTATTTTTATATAGCCGGACTTGAGTCCTGGAAATGGAAAGTACAATGCCTGCACTCTAAAGGAGGGGTTTGGGATATTGGCGTTTGGAGGGATATGTTATGTATCTTTACACGTATATTCTTTTAAACTGTTGTGTTCTGGGCAAAAACAGTGATTATGCTTGAGTGAGGTGAAAGTGTTTAATGATGAAAATATTCTCTTTTTGGGGATTTTCTTTCATTTTGGGTCACCCTGCCTCGGTGGGAGACGGCCAACTTGTTACATATATATATATATATATATATATATATATATATATATATATATATATATTATATATTTATATATATATATAATATACACATGCAGCCTGGTTTACAAGTAATGTTTTCTTCACTTTTGAGGTCAGAACGTATAGTATGAGAGTGAAATAGCTTTAAAACCATACTTGAGGCCCACTGGTGTCCCGGACTGTAAGAAACAACATGGCTTGTAAACAAGACTGCCTGGCTTTTGAGACATCTGTGGCCGAGTGGTGTAGAGCATTACTAGGGGGAACTTGCCAGTCTTCATTAACGTGGGTTCGAATCCTAACTGCGATTTGTCTCTGTATTTTACATCAGTTTGTTTCTACTCCGTGCATGATCGAGTGATCTCATTGGGCTACAGCTTTGGCCCCAAAACGGTATATACTTGCGTGATCTGCTTCATATCTTCGGCTCTAAATTTTTCAAAGACTTGTATTTCGGCGGATGAAGTGTTGAGTTCACTCCCAAGAGTTTATCTGAACTCCTTTTCCTCTTAGGAAGCCCCTCAAGGAAGGTTCCTTGATGTTGGTGAGGGGCTCTTGATTTAGAGCATTGGATCTGTGCTCCAGTTCCCCGAATTAAGCCTGAATGCCTTCCACATCCCCCCCCCAGGCGCTGTATAATCCTCCGGTTTAGCGCTTCCCCCTTGATTATAATAATAATAATAATCCTCTTATGAAGATTTTTTCCCCGATTTTGTTTTCATTGAAATAAAGTTTGATTTTCATATTTTACGTATATATTTTACGTATATATTTTACGTATATATTTACGTATATATCTTACGTATATATTACATACTTCGGTGAAATGTAAAGAGTTAAGGAAAAACGTCAAGTTATGTAACTGAGATATATTAGGGAAAGGTTGTCTGCCAGAGTAGGGAAGTTTACCATCTGTGACGCCCTCTGGATAAGCTTCATAAGCTGACCGTCAGGTGTAATTCACTTCATACGGATTCCCACCTGCTCTGGTAAGACTTATTTTGTTGTTCACCGGTGATGTCTATATTCGAGGCCTGGTCACATACCGGGCCGCGGGGCGTGATCCTCCGAAAACACTCTCCAGGTGTACTCCAGGTATACATACGGTTGACACGGTTAATACTGACATTGTTATGTCCCTCAACCTTTACCTCACGTTACGTATTTTTTTCTTTTATATTCTTCTGAACTTCCATCATTGTTTGGTCGACAGTAACTGTGCATGAGCCGCCTGTGCAGCTTAACTGCTGTCATTGGAGCATAAAATACTAGTCATTTATGTGTAGAGGGAAGGTACCATGAATGACTTAGTGGCGACCAAGTTGAAACTATTTCGTCAACTGTTTACCATATGTGCATCAATCACAGCCAAACAGCGTCTACAAGTAACACCTTCATCTGTTACTGTCATCACGTACCTTCACTCCTTCCCGGAGACAACATCCGTTTATCTCCGATGCTACTTGACACTACCACCGTCATGCTGCTAAATTATTTACCTACATTAAACCCTCAGGTTAAGAATAAGTACGATCCTAATTAACATAGTCATTATTATTTTATTTATATTAATGTTTTAGTAACATTTTTTTAATTTAGTTTTTAACTTATTTTTTCCTCGTTAGCAATTTTTATAATAGGGATTTTTTAACTATTTTGATATTAACGAAGGTGACTTAGTTCAACACTAAGTGATTATTAATTTGTTTTTCATATGAGGTCATTACTGAATAACCAGTAGATTTCAATCATTATTTAGCTAAATAATTTTTTAGATTTTTACCCACTGACCCGGAAAACAGATAATTTATCTGCATTTCAAGTTGTGAGATATAGCATCTTGGCTGCCCGAGTGCGGTGGGACTGTTAGCGTCTGGCCAGATTAAGAGCCGTTCCTATGTATCGTTCTGGTATCATAAACTATTAATACGATACATAACATTGCTCTCTATCTTGTCAGTATTAAGCTATGATAGGAAATTCTTTCAATTTAATACTGGGAAATAGATGAACAGATTACAACCCTCTTATAAGAAAGCGTACATTTCCTCGTAAGTTTCATTATCTTATTTAAGAATTAACGTAAATAAGTAAATACAATGAAAAAAATCGAATTTTGGTCTCGGCAAGGAGAAAAGTTTAGTATATGAAGGAATAAATCGGGTTTAGATGTTTTCCGGAAACTGATATTAATGTCCCATTCCTGGAAGGTTCTGTAAACAATATGAATGTCTCTTCAATCTTACGTGATACCGGATGTTCTTATATAGTAGTTTCGGATAAACTGTTACTCCATCTGGATCCCTCTAAGGCAAAGTCCTAATTGATTATCTTCGTAGATCTGATAAATTTCCTACAATATGATAATATTTAAAGTGTAATCGGTATTCCGGTGGGAACTTACCCAGTCGTCGACCCTATTGGTTCATGTTGTATGCTAATTGGGAATATTTGGTGCCAAATTTCCCACTCTTCCCGATAGTAAGATATTATCAACTAAAGTAAAATCTTGTTCACTTCAAGAGGAACCCCCTACTTCTTTAACCAATTCTATGTCATTTACAGAGGAACCTGTTATCCGAGAATCAGTTTCCGAAGGTATTGATGTTGCTACTATTGAGGGCACTATAACCTTCACACGAGAGGCTAATATCTCAGCTGAGGAATCAATGAATACCCTCGACCCCCATAGAGGATGCACCTGAGATATCGTCTGACGTTCAACCTGTGCCTTTTGTTAGTGTGGTAACTAGATCACAAGCTAAGGTAACAAACTTTCATCCTCTAGCTCTCCCAGTAATGTAACCTTTTGAGTTTTCACGCGAGTCTGTAAAGTTACAGAAAAAATGACATTCTTGATAGTTGTTGTAAACATGTAGAAAATGGTAACCTATTCAAATGAAAATTCTATTTATTTCAAAAATAAAGAATTTGTTATACAATTTGGAGTATTTTTTAATTTTCCCGGAAAGTGTGGGTCTCCTGGGTCTCTGATCTTGTGTATAAACATTTTTCCCCCAAAAAAAAAAAAAAAAAACTTTTTTTTTTTTTAAATACTTATTTTTTTAGTAGTAGGTTGGTAGACGCAACCCCCCGGGAAAGTATACCGTTCCCCATATGATGTGAAAACAGAAATGTAATGTTTTGATGTGGTAGGATTGTGGTTTTTTTCCTTTTTTGTTAAAAACGCAGTACAGGGATATCTTGTACCCTCTTACATTTTGGTCACACTTAAAAGCCGACTGCATATTATATATAATACATCTGGTTTTTTCCTTTTTCTAAATAGCTCTTGTTCTTTTTTTTTCTTTATTGCCGGGAAGGGGAAAAAGAATCTTTCCCCCGAAACCTGCGTGTCGTTGAGGCGACTAAAATGGGGGCAATGGGTGTTACCCTTCTCCTGTGACACTTACTAAAAAAGGAAGAAGAAAAAAATTTATAAAACTGGGGTTGCTTGAATGTGCGGGGATGAGTGCAGATGACAAAACAGTGATTGTGATGTTTTGAAAAAAAAAAGAAGTTGGATGTCTGGCTCTAAGCGAAACAAAGCTGAAGGGGGTAGGGGAGTTTTAGTGGGGGGGAAAAAAATGGGATTAATCTGGAGTTTTGAGGGTTAGAGCAAAGGAAAGGGGGGAGTAAAGTTGAAGGATCAGTTATGGAAAGGGAAGAGAGAATATGAATGTGTAAAATTTAAGAATTATGTGGATTAAAAAAAAGGTTGGGTGCGAAAAGTGGGCATAATAAACGTGCATGCACGGGAGAAAAGAGGAAAGTAGAGGAAGAGAGAAAATTTTTGGGGGATGTTTAAAATGATGTTTAGGAGCCTTTTAACCAAGTGAGAGAGAATTTTGGGAGGGGTCTGAATGTAAAGTAGGAGAAAAAATTTCAGGAGGGTGTGTTGGTAAGTTTTTGGGGTGCCAGGTGTAAATGTAAGGGAGCCCTTTGATTGAATTTGTATTTAAAAGGGGGGTTAGTTTAGGTATACTTTTTAAGAAAAAAAGGGGTAAATAAGTATACAAGTTGTGCAGGGGGGAAAAGACGTAGTTTGTTGGATTATGTATTGGTAGATAAAAGCTGTTGGGGTAGACTTCAGGTGTACATGTTTATAGAGGGGCCACAGATATATCAGATCACTTTCTAGTTGTGGTACCCTGAGAGTAAAAGGTTAGATGGGATACAAGGGAATAGAAGCATCAGGGAAGAGAGAGGTGAAGGTTTATAAACTAAAAGAGGAGGCAGTTAGGGGAAGATATATAAACAGCTATTGGAAAGGGTAGATGGGCTAATGAGAGCATAGGAAATGGGGTCGAAGAGGTATGGGGTAGGTTTAAAAATGTAGTGTTAGAGTGTTCAGCAGAAATTTGTTGTTACAGGAAAGTGGGTGTGGGAGGGAAAAGGAGCGATTTGGGGGAATGGATGTAAAGAGAGTAGTAGTTAAAAAAGTTAGCATATGAGAAGTTTTTTCAAAGTAGAAGTGATTTCAAGGAGAGAAGAGTTTATGGAGGAAAAAGGAGAGGTTAAGAGAGTGGTGAAACAATGAAAAAAGGAGCAAATTGGAGAGTGGGTGAGATGTTTGGAGTGAGATTAAAAGTTAAGGAAGCCTAGAGAACAAATAGATTTGTCAGTTAAAATAGGAGAGGAGAGTTATTAAATGGAGAGTTAGAGGTATTGGGAAGATGGAGGGAATATTTTGGGGAAAATTGTTAAATGTTGATGAAGTGGGGAAGCTGTGATTTCGTGTATCGGCAAGGAGGAATGACATCTTGTAGGAGTGAGGAAGAGCCAGTTGTGAGAGTGGGGGAAGTTGTGAGGCAGTGGGTTTAAAATGAAAGGGGGTTAAGGCAACCGGGATTGATGGGATAAAGTAGAAATGTTAAAAGCAGGTGGGGGATATAGTTTTGGAGTGGTTTGGTGCAATTTTTTAAATTTAATGTATGGAAGGGGGTTTAAGGTACCTAGGGATTGGCAGAGAGCATGCATAGTTCCTTTATATAAAGGCAAAGGGACAAAAGAGAGGCAAAAATTATAGGGGGATAAGTCTGTTGAGTATACTGGTAAAGTGTATGGTAGAGTTATTACTGAAAGAATTAAGAGTAAGAGGAGAATAGATAGCAGATAAACAAGGAGGCTTCAGGAAAGGTAGGGGGTGTGTGGACCAGGTTTTTAAACACTGAACATATAAGAAAACAGTATTTAGATAAGGCTAAAGAGGTCTTTGTGGCATTTATGGAATTGGAAAAGGCGTTGACGGGTGGATAGGGGGGGCAATGTGGCAAATGTTGCAGGTGTTTGGTGTAGGAGGAAGGTTACTGAAAGCAGTGAAGAGTTTTTACAAGGATAGTGAGGCTCAAGGTAGAGTATGTAGGAAAGAGGGAAAATTATTCCCAGTAAAAGTAGGCCTTAGACAAGGATGGGGTGATGTTACCGTTGTTGTTTAAAATATTTATTGATGGGGTTGTAAGAGAAGTAAATGCGGGGTTTTGGCAAGAGGCGTGTAGTTAAAGATAAAGAATCACACATAAGTGGGAGTTGGGCACAGTTGCTCTTTGCTGATGACACTGTGCTCTTGCAGATTCTGAAAAGAAGTTGCAGGGATTGGTGTATGGATTTGGTAGGGTGTGCAAAAGAAGAAAATTAAAAAGTGAATACAGGAAAGAGTAAGGTTATGAGGATAAAAAAAAAGATTAGGTGATGAAAGATTGAATATCAGATTGGAGGGAGAGAGTATGGAGGAGGTGAATGTATTCAGATATTTGGGAGTGGACGTGTCAGCGGATGGGTCTATGAAAGATGAGGTGAATCATAGAATTGATGAGGGGAAAAGGGTGAGTGGTGCACTTAGGAGTCTGTGGGACAACGAACTTTGTCCTTGGAGGCAAAGAGGGGAATGTATGACAGTATAGTTTTACCAACGCTCTTATATGGGTGTGAAGCATGGTGATGAATGTTGACGCGAGGAGAAGGCTGGAGGCAGTGGAGATGTCATGTCTGAGGGCAATGTGTGGTGTGAATATAATGCAGAGAATTCGTAGTTTGGAAGTTAGGAGGAGGTGCGGGATTACCAAAAACTGTTTGTCCAGACGGCTGAGGAAGGGTTGTTGAGGTGATTCGGACATGTAGAGAGAATGGAGCGAAACAGAGTGACTTCAAGAGTGTATCAGTCTGTAGTGGAAGGAAGGCGGGGTAGGGGTCGGCTAGGAAAGTTGGAGGGACGGGGTAAAGGAGGTTTTGTGTGCGAGGGGCTTGGACTTCCAGCAGGCATGCGTGAGCGTGTTTGATAGGAGTGAATGGAGACAAATGGTTTTTAATACTTGACGTGCTGTTGGAGTGTGAGCAAAGTAACATTTATGAAGGGGTTCAGGGAAACCGGCAGGCCGGACTTGAGTCCTGGAGATGGGAAGTACAGTGCCTGCACT
This sequence comes from Cherax quadricarinatus, assembly GCF_026875155.1. Classification (NCBI taxonomy): domain Eukaryota; kingdom Metazoa; phylum Arthropoda; class Malacostraca; order Decapoda; family Parastacidae; genus Cherax; species Cherax quadricarinatus. The sequence goes on from NC_069472.1 coordinate 11,383,181, forward strand.
CTGAAGGAGTGGTGTTAATGTTGCAGTTTAAAAACTGTAGTGTAAAGCACCTTTCTGGCAAGACAGTGATGGAGTGAATGATGGTGAAAGTTTTTCTTTTTCGGGCCACCCTGCCTAGGTGGGAATCGGCCAGTGTGATAATAAAAAAAATAATAATTTTTAGCCAGGAATGTCTATCGACATTAGTAATTATTGTAGCATGTAATATGTCAGTTAACTTCACATACATGATCATTTTTTCGTTATCTTTTGAGAGTGACTGCAGATACTGTAGGTCCTCCCCTCTCCTAGTTCTTCAGCAGGACATCGTAATGTATTAATTTTAATAGACTATTCCACAAACTTTCCTGAAGCTGTACCTATGAGGTCCATAACTTCTACTGAAATGGCTGAAGTCTTTTTGTCGATTTTCTCAAGGGCGGTATTAACAAGAGATATTCTGAGAGATCATTAAGCCCAGTACACATCAGAGCTTATCGACCAAGTATATCGGCTAATTCTAAAGAAACTATGCTCATTGAATAAAGGAGTGACAGATATTTCTCATGTGAACTATTTGCACTGTGAGAAATACCTAGTGATTCTCTAGAGTACTCTCCCTTTGATGTGTTGTATGACCAACAGGCTAAAATTCCTTTATATATTTTGAATGAACTTTCGAATGATTCCAATGATACCCCAGAGGAACAAATGTTTGACACTGATGTATCTAGTTATAGTAATCTACCTTTAGTAGAAAAGATTTGTAATGTTTGTGTTATTGAACAGGATGACCTTTATCATGAAAAAAACAGAGATCTAGAGTCCTCAAGTTCTAGTGTTAACACTGAAGAGAAATTAACTTCTCACCAGAGATCTCAAGCTGAGAAAATAGTTGCCATGTTTTCAGGTATTTTCTCGGATATTCCAGGCATCACTGATACTATACTTCGTATGACAGAATTAAGAGGTTGCCTAATTCTTTTGTTTCTTTACTGGTACATCTTTTCAATATCATTGCGTTCGAAACTCTAGGATACTGCGTCCAATCGGCTTCAATTTTTCAACTTTTGTGTACGACGAGAACAAAATTATGAGAACAGTTAGCATGTTTCCGCACACTTTAACCATAGTTGTTACACTCATTCCCAGGATCCTGTAATGGTTTGGATTACTTCCCAAACTTTCAGTGACAGGTCAAATGTTCAGAAATGTTGCCTCCTAATTCAACGATGGCAGAGTGAAATTCAAGTTATAAGATGTACACATGACGCTGAGGCAACTCAGATTTTTCAATGGTTCTCATCTTACCATCTGTATACAAGGATGGATAATTGTGCTGGTTCTCATGACGTAAACGGTCCTTTAATGTCCCCATCTCTAGTCTAACAGTTGATGTGCAGAACTTGTTCAGTCGCTTTCAGAGAGAAAATTTGCTCTTTAATTTTAATTGCTATCTCATGGATTCTTTGAACAAAAGAATCTCGTTTTCCATTATTTTGTAATGTATAGATTTTTTTCCCTTGAAGTCATTCAGATATAATTTCTAGTACTATTGTTGTCTTACTGCCGCTGCATGAATATGTGAATATGTTGCCCACAACAGCTTGATCAAAATTTCTTTAGGTTTTGATTCAGCAGATCATCACTTTGCTCCGTAGTGGGTTGGTGACATAGACGACAACTTTCACAATGACTCGACATTCTGTTGATCTTTACCGAGAAAGATTTGGCTTGTGATGGTGTTGTCATTATCAGTTTGAGTGAGAATGCTGAATAAAACTCATTAATCTTTCTGTAAGCCATGATCTAATGATTGATTTTTGATTTGCGTGAGCCCTGTAGTACCTCCGATTATTTTTATGATGAGTTATTTTGCTCATGTGTCTGATCAATGGATATTGATGAGAATATTTTTCTGCTCTTCCGGGTGGTAAATTAGTCTATTGTAAAATTACTCTAAAAACCATGGAGTGGATTTTGCTCAGGTTTACGTTTGCCCTTAGATATGAACAAAAGTCACTGGCTTAGCTACTGTGTTGGAGGGAGAAACCCCATTGGCACAAGAGTCTCAAGGAGTCCAAGTACAGTGTAATGTTCCTTTCTCGTAAAGACTGTACTAACATAGAACACCAATTCCAGATGCATGGCGTTTACCAGAAGAACTAGAGACTTTGTTCCTTCCTCATGTTGCACCAGTCAGTGCTTTAAATGTGTTGCTTGCCTTTGTGAATTTTTTTGGGGCCCGAACTAAACAGTGTAATGTTTGGTAGTTGTCCAGGATTAAGCAAATTATGATCATATTTAATGATATTCATTGCTTGACGAATCATTGATGGAGATTTGGAATATCAGGGAAGAGTGGAATGAGCAATGATACTGCTGGAGTGAGACCCAAAACTCAGGTATTAGAGATGCTATATGCTGCCCATGGATATGTATGTTCCTCCGAGTCAACCTCAACGATACATCATTTTACTACCTCAAACTACTACCCCAAACAAAAAAAGAATACTTATAATGAAAACGGTACCATTTTCCCCTCCTAGGGGGAATACAAAATAGTATCAGTGTTAACGATTACATCCACGAAAATAAGAGAGAGAGGAGAGAGGAGAGGGGAGAGTGAGAGAGAGAGAGAGAGAGAGAGAGAGTGAGAGAGAGAGAGAGAGAGAGAGAAGAGAAGGGGAGAAAAAGAAAGAAAGAGAAAGAGAAAAAGAAAAGCCCACTTATGTAGTTATCCTCCCCATTTTTTCTTCATCATTTTTTCATCTCGAAACTCCATAGGTTCGTTACTAGCTGTGGTCACGCGTACCAGGGATAGGTTAATTTTTCCCTCAATTCAATTACAGGATAACAATGTTATCTAAATAAGCACATTTTAAAGCTCTTTGTTAGAGATACAAATATTGAAAAGGATAAAGTTGGAGCCATCTGTGGACCACCGATTTCATTTCATCGACTGCCTTTTATTTCTGTGATGTTCATTATGTTTCATACACACGCTCAAATTCGAATCACCCTAGGAAAAATGTTCTCAGTAAAGTGATGCTCTGTAGAATGTTACTCAGAATGAAGATGCTGCTGGCTACCCTCTTGTGTAGAAGCTCACTTCTCGTGTCACCGAGTAGAGCCAAGTGTGGTACGTTGACAATATTGATCTTATACATAACAGTAAGGCCAGCCACTTCCTTTCTGTGTCGAAGGCTCTGCTGAAAAGACAGATCTATCCAGGGTGGGTACGGCGAGAGAAAGTCGTTTTGCTCTGTTCTCTAGTCGGTCAAGAAGCTGCAGTTGAAACGGAGGGCAGACAATTCAAGAAAGTGGAGCATACTCAAGGTGTGAGGTACTTGTGCCTCGTACAGAATCTTGCAACCTCTACTGACGAGCATATGAGAGATACGTCAAAGTACTCTAAGCTTCATGGCAGCCTTGTTTGCGGGAAATTTAAACGTAGTTCTTTATGTTCTGTATGGAGTCAAATTTCTCTCCCAGGGTACCAACACTCTCTCATTCAATCTTAACCACTTCTCTAGCATTATCATCTTGCTTAGAGACCATTATCATTTGTGTTTTCTCTGGAGCCAATGTGACCTGCCATAATTTCCCCCAGGCTGACATAGCTGAAAGCTGGCACTAATGTAACTCAGAGCAGCTGGCATTTCCTTTCTTAGATAAGTATATGTCAGAGTACAGTCGTCTGTAAATGCATGGGATTCTGGGATGAGATGAAGGTCACTGAAGTAGACATTCATCTCTCTCTCTCTTTCTCTCTCTCTCTCTCTCTCTGTTTCTGTTGCGGACCTAAACTTTGACAGTAATCCGTATGTTGTGGCATTATTTATTGCGTCTAAGATACATGGCTCCACTGATGAAAATGTCAAGATTAATGAGGGGCTTCCAGGGCGGCAGCAGTAGCCTAGAAGAGAGAGAAGGCAGCAGGAGCCTAGGAGAGACAGAAGGCAGCAGGAGCCTAGGAGAGACAGAAGGCAGCAGGACCCTAGGAGAGACAGAAGGCAGCGGAGCTAGGAGAGACAGAAGGAAGCAGGAGCCTAGGAGAGACAGAAGGCAGCAGGAGCCTAGGAGAGACAGAAGGCAGCAGGAGCCTAGGAGAGACAGAAGGCAGCAGGAGCCTAGGAGAGACAGAAGGAAGCAGGAGCCTAGGAGAGACAGAAGGCAGCAGGAGCTAGGAGAGACAGAAGGCAGCAGGACCCTAGGAGAGACAGAAGGCAGCAGGGCCTAGGAGAGACAGAAGGAAGCAGGAGCCTAGGAGAGACAAGGAAGCAGGAGGCCTAGGAGAGACAGGAGGCAAGAAAAGGTGGGGAGGAGGAGGAGGCTGAAAAAGCCAAGTACACAGGCGACAATAAAAGAAAGACAAAATTTAAACAAGATAGAAAAAGGAGACAAGTGAAGGAGACAGAAAAGTAGAAGAGACAGTAAAGTAGAGGAGGTAAAGAAAAAGAGGAGTCAAAGGAAGAGAGAAAAAAGGGGAATGATAGACAAGAGGAGAAACAAAAAGAATGAGAAAAAAAAAGATGAAAGCGAGAGAGGAAGACGAGAAAAAGACTGAAGATGAAGGTCTAGACAGGACAATTTAAAGGGGACAGGGCGAGGAAAGTGAAAATGATTTAGAACTGAAGAGAAGAAGACAGGTAAGAATGGAGACAAGGAAGGGAAGAAGAGCAAGAAGACAGAAAAAAAGGGGCAGTTGAATGCAGAAAGGGGAAAGGTAAAAGGAAACAGGAGAAGGGAAGAGACAAGAGAGGAGCAAATAGAAAGAGAAGACGAGTAAAAAAAACTGCAGAAAGGAGGGAGAATTCAGGGGAGGGGAAGAGGAAAAGTGGAAGGAAAAAAAAGGGACATGGGAGGCAAAGAGAGAGAAAAAAGTGAGAAGGGCTGAATGGGAGAAATACACAGAAGACAGAATGAGCAGAAAAAATAGAAAGAGGAGAGAAATATGGAAAGGAGAAGACAACGTCAAGAAAAAAAGAGAAAGGGATGGGGGGGGGAAATTGGAGACAGTAAACGAAAAGCAGGAAATAAGGGAAGACGAAGAAGAGAGGAAGATAGAGGAGGTGAAAATGACAGTGATGATGCAGGAAGGGTGCACTGGAAAGTGACAGTTGATGTATGCAGTACTTGTGAATGGAAAAGTGACAGTGATTACAAGTGATGCACTGGAAAATGACAGTGATATATACAGCAAGTGGTGCACTGGAAAGTGACAGTGATGTATAAAAGTAAGTGGTGCATTGGAAAAATAACAAATGGTACAGAGGAAGGTGACAGTAGTACACGGAAGGTGGGGGGGCATGTACACAGGAAAGTGCAAATAATAACAGTAAAAGTGATAGTGCTTCAATGGAAAGTGGAAAAATGGTATTCAGCAAAGTAACAGGTGGCGGTGGTACACAAGAAAGTGCATTGATACGCAAGAAAATTGGAAGAAGAACAAGAGAGTTATTGCAGTACACAAAAAAGAAATGATAAAGAACAAGAGACTAACGTAGTACACAAGAAAATGATAGACACAAGAGAGTAACGCTAGTACACAAGAAAATTATAGACACGAGAGTAACGCTAGTACACAAGAAAATGATGAAGACACAAGAGAGTAACACTAGTGTTGAGAAATGGTTTACCGCTAAAAGTTTAAAGATTAATATATAGGGGGAACTTAGCTTGGTAAGACAGCTCTCGCCTTCACAGCCGCCCCCGCAGGCGAGGGCTTGAGAAGCTGTCATATCCACTTCGCAACGGGCTGGAAAGTAAATACATTAACAATAATTTACCCCTAGGGGGTATTATGTCAGCATATATCAGACACTGATTGCTGACAACACTTACGTGTGTGGACTCAAAAGTCGCTTTCACCGGGGTTTTAAAGATAAGTTACTAATTCGTAAATTGTACCAACTGCACAATTAAAACCCTACTCATTAGACCAGTACAAATTACCTGGGGTATTGTATCTGACCCCTAGTTCGGGCCCCGGGTATCCGATGTCTTGATTGACGAAAAGTGATCTTTGAGAATGTCACACTACACTCTGTTGGATTGCAAAACTCGTTGTTACATGTTCATCAAATAATTATCCACACCAAAATGTCACTAAAGAAGATGATCACACTTCTTGTAAGTGTTTATTGAGATTCTTTTGTGCAAAACGCGCCCGGAACAGTGTCTTTTTTGGTTATCCCGGGATGTCAATGTCTCTCTCTCAGTAGAGTCAAAAGTAATCTGCCTCAAAAGCCTACTACGCCGCTGCAATGCCACCTAGAACATAAAGGAAAACTGACTAGTACTTTTTGTTCCTTACCAAACTTTTCCCCCATGAAACAAAACAGAATGCTTGATTCTTGTGTCTTAAGCATAGACAACAATTTTACATGTTTTTACCATGTAAAGTGGGAGCAAAATTTTCCTTTAAAGTCCTGCTAAGGTAAGAGATGGACTGTCTCTTTATTAAACAACCTTTGCAACACTGGACTCTTGCAGGGAGCGGCGGTCGCTTGACCACGTCACATAGTCGTATTTCATCTGGGGTCAATTACTTGCTGTAGCAGTTTAAAAAAGATGTTTGCCCTTCTGAGAGGGCTGGGCCCCCCCAGGGCTGAAGAGGCTGAAAGAGGTGAAGGGGGGGTGCTGCCCCCCTCCTGGAGAAAATTTCTCCACAGCTAGTACACAAGAAAATGATAAAGACACAAGAAAGTAACGTTAGTACACAAGAAAATGATAAAGACACAAGAGAGTAACGCTAGTACACAAGAAAATGATAAAGACACAAGGGAGTAACGTTAGTACACAAGAAAATGATAAAGACACAAAAGAGTAACGCTAGTACACAAGAAAATGACATTGCTAAACAGGAAGGCAACAGTAGTACACCAGACAACGGCAGTGATACACAGTAATGTGATACAGACGCAGGTAAGTGACAGTAGTACATACAGGTCCGAGAGCGACACACAGGTAAGTTAGTTGTAAGTAAGAACAACTGTATTACAGGATTTAAACTAGTGCATAGTAATCTATCAACGAACCCTTTTACACTAAGTACATTTTTTTGCAATCCTAACATTTGCACCATTTTTGTGATTATATTCTACAACAGTTCTGAGAGCTTTAAGTATACCCTTGCATTGTTGATTAATTTTATTCACAGCTGTGTTCATGGACCAGTAATACCTAGATGTTTACAGGTCACATAATCAAAATGCCTGCCATTAATCTTCAATTTTGGTCTATTTTAACGGTTACTAATCACCAGTAGCTATTGTTTAACGTAAATTGAATAAGATTACATCTGTCATTGAACTTTCTTTCTAAATACTTCCTGCTATGTGGTAGTTGCATGGTGTAACTAGAATCTTGTGCCCACCATTAACTATTATACTTCCTTGTTTATTGGATTTGGGTGAGCAATTTGCCTACTCCTTTTTCTAATTATTCTGTTAATACCTGTTTATGCTTTGCTCAGGGGAGTGTGTTAAGTTCATTAACATTTTTTTTTCCCCAGTCATTTTACCTAACTTAGATATTTTTTTCCCTTACAGTACCATGAAAGGTTTAATATAACTTGAACATCTGGGGAGTTCTGAGACGCAGTCCTTTACATCAAGGGACTGCGTCAAATGTAATGTTTGTCGCTTTCACAGACACCAACATAAAGAACCATTTTGACAAACGAAATTGGGATCCCAGGCTATAACCTATTCAGATGCAACAGACAAAGCAGGCAACAAGGATTGGGGGGGGGGGGGGTTAGTCCTGTATATCACAGAGTCGCTCATTTGCTCAGAGCTACTAAACACCTCAAATGACGTAGTTGAATCTTGGATTCTGTTGAGAAATGGGATTACCAGCTAAGTTTAAATATAGGGAAACTTAACTTAGAAAGACAGCTCATCGCCTGCACAGCCGCCCCTGCAGACGAGGTCTTGAGAAGCTGTCGAAGTCATCTTCAACGGGCTGTAAATGAGTTATAATTTGTAAGATTATAAATTACCCCTAGGGGGTGTTATGTCAGCATATTTCATTCACTGATGGCTGACAAACTTACGTGTGTGGACTCAAAGGTCCGCATATCACCAGGGGTTTATGATAAGTGACTAACTCACGATTTTATACTCAACTGCGCAGTCAACAGTAGCACATCACGAGTTAGAACACTTACCTGGGTTATGTATCTGACCCGTTAATTACGCCCAGATATCCGTTGAGTTGATTGAGAATTGTGTTCCTTGAAGAATGTTGCACTACACTCTGTTGGATTGCAACACTCGTTGTTACACTGTTCATTAATAATTGTTCACATAATATCACTGAAGAAAGTGATCACACTTCTCTGTAAGTGTTTATTATGCTTTTTGAGACACTTTGTTCACATAACGCACAGATGTTTTTTTTTTGTTGGTTATCCTGGCGTCAGTGTCACTTCGTGAGTCAAAGTAATCTGAAAGACGCCACAACGCCCCACGCCGTCACTGCCCCCAGCACAAAGGAAAAGCTGACCTAGTACCTTTGCTTCCTTGCCACTTCCTCCATGAGGCAAAGCAGAATGTTTAAATCTTGCTGTCTTAAGCATAGACAACAATGTCCACTATCTTTACCATGGTAATAAAGTGGGAGCAGGATTTTCTTTAATTGTCCTGCTAAGGTAAGAGATGAACTGTCTTTTATTAAACTACACTTTGCAACACTGCAAGGAGCGTCGGTCGAAGCGACCACGTCCCATACTCATACTGCATCTTCTATCAATTACTCGCTGTGGCAGTGAATAGATGCTTGCCCCTTCTGAGAGGGCTGGGCCCCCAGGGTGAAAGGGGGGGT
>NC_069472.1:11392491-11419991 GCF_026875155.1 Cherax quadricarinatus
CTTCCAAAAAGAACACGAGAGAGCCCCTTCCAAATGACACTTAGAGAGCTCCCTCTCACAAGTGAAGCACTGTATGAGAGCTCCCTCTCCAAGTGAAGCACTGTATGAGAGCCCCCCTCTCACAAGTGAGCACTGTATGAGAGCCCTCTCACAAAGTGAAGCACTGTATGAGACTTTCCCTCTCACAGTGAAGCACTGTATGAGAGTTCCCTCACAAGTGAAGCACTGTATGAGAGCTCCCTCTCACAAGTGAAGCACTGTATGAGAGCTCCTCTCACAAGTGAAGCACTGTATGAGAGCTCCCTCTCACAAGTGAAGCACTGTATGAGAGCTCACTCTCGCAAGTGAAGCACTGTATGAGAGCTCCCTCTCACAAGTGAAGCACTGTATGAGAGCTCCCTCTCACAAGTGAAGCACTGTATGAGAGCTCCCTCTCACAAGTGAAGCACTGTATGAGAGCTCCCTCTCACAAGTGAAGCACTGTATGAAAGCTCCCTCTCACAAGTGAAGCACTGTATGAGAGCTCCTCTCCAAGTGAAGCACTGTATGAGAGCTCCCTCTCACAAGTGAAGCACTGTATGAGAGCTCCCTCTCACAAGTGAAGCACTGTATGAGAGCTCCCTCTCACAAGTGAAGCACTGTATGAGAGCTCCCTCTCACAAGTGAACACTGTATGAAGAGCTCCTTCACGCAAGTGAAGCACTGTATGAGAGCTCCCTCTCACAAGTGAAGCACTGTATGAGAGCTCCCTCTCGCAAGTGAGGCACTGTATGAGAGCTCCCTCTCGCAAGTGAGGCACTGTATGAGAGCTCCCTCTCGCAAGTGAGGCACTGTATGAGAGCTCCCTCTCGCAAGTGAGGCACTGTATGAGAGCTCCCTCTCGACAAGTGAAGCACTGTATGAGAGCTCCCTCTCACAAGTGAAGCACTGTATGAGAGTTCCCTCACAAGTGAAGCACTGTATGAGAGTTCCCTCACAAGTGAAGCACTGTATGAGAGTTCCCTCACAAGTGAAGCACTGTATGAGAGCTCCCTCTCACAGTGAAGCACTGTATGAGAGTTCTCTCAAGTGAAGCACTGTATGAGAGCTCCCTCTCACAAGTGAAGCACTGTATGAGAGCTCCCTCTCACAAGTGAAGCACTGTATGAGAGCTCCCTCTCACAAGTGAAGCACTGTATGAGAGCTTCCCTTCACAAGTGAAGCACTGTATGAGAGTTCCCTCACAAGTGAAGCACTGTATGAGAGCTCCCTCTCACAAGTGAAGCACTGTATGAGAGCTCCCTCTCACAAGTGAAGCACTGTATGAGAGCTCCCTCTCGCAAGTGAGGCACTGTATGAGAGCTCCCTCTCGCAAGTGAGGCACTGTATGAGAGCTCCCTCTCGCAAGTGAAGCACTGTATGAGAGCTCCCTCTCGCAAGTGAGCACTGTATGAGAGCTCCCTCTCGCAAGTGAAGCACTGTATGAGAGCTCCCTCTCACAAGTGAAGCACTGTATGAGAGTCCCTTCACAAGTGAAGCACTGTATGAGAGCTCCCTCTCACAAGTGAAGCACTGTATGAGAGTTCCCTCACAAGTGAAGCACTGTATGAGAGTTCCCTCACAAGTGAAGCACTGTATGAGAGCTCCCTCTCACAAGTGAAGCACTGTATGAGAGCTCCTCTCGCAAGTGAAGCACTGTATGAGAGCTCCCTCTCGCAAGTGAAGCACTGTATGAGAGCTCCCTCTCGCAAGTGAAGCACTGTATGAGAGCTCCCTCTCACAAGTGAAGCACTGTATGAGAGCTCCCTCTCACAAGTGAAGCACTGTATGAGAGCTCCCTCTCACAATGGAAGCATGTAATGAGAGCTCCCTCGCAAGTGAAGCACTGTATGAGAGCTCCCTCTCACAAGTGAAGCACTGTATGAGAGCTCCCTCTCACAAGTGAAGCACTGTATGAGAGCTCCCTCTCACAAATGAAGCAATGTATGAGACTTCCCTCTCACAAGTGAAGCACTGTATAAGACTCCCTCGCCAAGTAAGGCACTGTATGAGAGCACCCCTCTCCGCAAGTGACGGCACTGTAGAAGCCCCATCTCGCAAGTGAGGCACTGAAAAGAGCTAAACTCTCGCCAAGTGAGGCACTTGTATGAGAGCCTCCATTCGCAATGTATGCACAGAGTTATAGATAGCACTCCCTCTCGTAACAAGCGAGCACTGTAAGAGAGCCCCCTCTCACAAGTGAAGCACTAGTATTATAGCTTCCCTCTCACAAGTGAAAGCACTGTATGAAGTTCCCTCTCGGCAAGTGAAAGCACTGTATGAGAGTCACCCTCTCACGGAAGTGAAGCACTGTATGAGAGCTCCCTCTCACAAGTGAAGCACTGTATTAGAGCTCCCTCTCACAAGTGAAGCACTGTATGCGAGCTCCCTCTCACAAGTGAAGCACTGTTTGAGATAAAGGCAGGGACTGAACATGCAATTTATATCTTTTGAGATGTTACGTCCACCAGAGACATTACCGAGTCTCACCGACACTGATAGAATGAGACCATATTTGTAGTTGAGAGACGTGAGGTGTAGAGATGCGCGAGGGTTGTCACCTCCATTAACGTGTTCAGCCAAGTGAAAATTATGTAATAGCAGTGTCATATCCAGTGAGAAGAAATTAAGCCAGTACTTCAGAAATTAAGAATGAAACTGATCGAATAAGGCATATTCCACAATTCTGACGACCACTTTCTAGTTGAATCTTTCCAGCCTCTTCATTACCAAGGACGCTGTCATCGCTGACTGTTCCACTAACCGGCAATGAACTTCTTTAAGGACCGTATAAATAATATATATATATATAAATAAATATATATATATATATATATGTATTATTTATTAAATTGTCAACAATGTACCAGTCGGTACTTAAAAGCCATAAAGATGTGATATGTGCCTTCAGCACAATACTACTGTACACGAGAGAAGTTATTATTTTGATTATTTCAATTTATTTTGATATACGCCTAGACAACCTTTTTATTAATAAACTTACTAAATTTCAATTTCTTTAGTTAGTAGCCTACCAGTTGTAATCCTGAAGCACTATGAAATCTTACTAAATTCTAATGGATAATTGGACCAGGATACTGACTACTTGTTACAAAAACCCAGTAACAGGCTGGATGCTAGAAGGGCAGTCCTTTCTAGTATTCACTGGAGATCTCTATCAATATTAGAAATCTCGTTTTTTGCAACAGAGGGAGACACGGTAGTACTGAGTGAGAGGGAGACTGGGTAGTACTGAGTGAGAGGGAGACTGGGTAGTACTGAGTGAGAGGGAGACTGGGTAGTACTGAGTGAGAGGGAGAAAGGGTAGTACTGAGAGGGAGACTGGGTAGTACTGAGTGAGAGGGAGACAAGGTAGTACTGTGTGAGAGGGAGACAAGGTAGTACTGTGTGAGAGGGAGACAAGGTAGTACTGTGTGAGAGGGAGACTCGGTGGTACTGAGTGAGAGGAGGACTGGGTAGTACTGTGTGAGCGGGAGACTGGGTGCTACTGAGTGAGAGGGAGACATGGTAGTACTGAGAGGGAGACTGGGTAGTACTGAGTGAGAGGAATACTTGGTAGTACTGAGTGAGAGGGAGACTGGATAGTACTGAGTGAAAGGGACACTGGGTAGTACCGAGAGGGAGACTGGGTAGTACTGAGTGAGTGGGAGACAGGGTTGTACTGAGTGGGAGACAGGGTTGTACTGAGAGGGAGACTGGGTAACACTGAGTGAGGAGACTGGGTAGTACTGAGTGAGAGGAATACTGGGTAGGACTGAGTGAGAGGGAGACTGGGTAGTACTGAGTGAGACACTGGGTAGTACTGAGAGGGAGACTGGGTAGTACTGAGTGAGGAGCCTGGATAGTACTGAGGAGACTGGGTAGTAATTGAGTGAGAGGGAGACTGCGTAGTACTGAGTGAGAGGGAGACTGGGTAGTACCGAGTGAGAGGGAGACTGGGTAGTACTGAGTGAGAGGGAGACTGGGTAGTACCGAGTGAGAGGGAGACTGGGTAGTACTGAGTGAGAGGGAGACTGGGTAGTACTGAGTGAGAGGGAGATTACCTCATTCTCCTCCTGTTCCTCAATATTCTCCTTTGTATGGACTGATGAAGCCACTGTGTGGCGAAACGTATCCTCAATAAAGATACCCAAAAGTTGCACATGTCTAATTTATCAACTTGTCGGTTCTCTGAACAATTGATCTACAATCCATCCTGTAGTAAGGAAAGCAAAACTGAGCGGCATAATCTAAATGAGGCCTCACTAGTGATGTATAGAACTGTAAAATAACTTTTGGACTTTTGTTACTTATACTTCTTGAAATAAATCCTAGTAATCTCTTAGCCTTTTTGTGCACACTTAGGCACTGCTGCTGTATGATCAAGCTCTATTTTCCACCTAGTTTATAGCTCGAGAGTTATTTTCATTACCAAGGACTAGTACCTTACACTTATCTACATTGAACTTCATCTGCCATTTTTCAGACCAAGACATTAATTTGTCCAAATCCTCCTGGAGTTCATTGGTAAAACTCTCTGGTTACTGTTGGTAAGCCATGCCTCTATCCATACTAGAATTTACCTCCTGCACCATGAGCTGCCACTTTTTTTTTAAGAGTCTCTTGTGAGTACCTATCATATCATATTTTATCATTGTCTACTCCCTCAAATGTTCTATTGAAGAACGTCAGTAAATTTTTCAGGCAGAACGACCTCTCGTGAATCCATGCTGAGATTCATTAATCTAATTATGCTCTTAAAGGGTGACTTCTGATAATGTCATCTAAATTGATTCTAATAATTTGCCTACTATAGACTGTAGTCTTACGGGAAACGGTAATTTGAAGGAATGGCCTTCTTTCCCCCGATTTGAGTTTAAGAACCACATTAGCCATCTTCCACATCTCAGGCACCCAAAACCAGTAAGGAAAGGATGCATTTAAACACACTCGTTAATAACTAAGTTCCATCTTGCATTCTTTAAGTACCTTGGAAAACAACTCATCGGGTCCCGGGGACTTGTTTTCCTTCAGTTTGTCTGTTTGATAACCATGTCCCTCGTGACAGTAATATTAGTTAATTTGAATTCATCAGGAACTGAACAGTTGTTAATTTCTGTAACCTCATTTATGTCTTCCTGTGTAAAAACTGACAAAAAATAGTCATTACATAAGGAACACACTTCCGATTCGTTATCCGTCAGCTCTGCATTCCCAATTTTCAGAGGTCCTAACAACTGGGGTTGTACTACTGACAAAACACTGTGTCAAAATATATTATGAAACACATCGAGACTAAATAAATAGAAGGAAGATTATGGTTGAAGAGTGAAACGGAAGACAGGAAAATAAAATTGAAGATAACCCTAATGAAATAGTTTACTGACACTCCAAAATTCTTCGTACGTGTTTTATTTTTTCTACTTTTCATTATGATGAATTAGACACATGTGCAACACTTGGGTATCTTTATGAAGAAACGTTTCGCCACACAGTGGCTTCATCAGTCCTCAACGAAGAAGATGAAAGTTAAGACACATATGCAACATCTGGTTATCTTTATTTTAGATGTGAGGGAAAAGTTCAATAGATAGGAGTAGCGAGGGAATGTATAGTAACAATAGTTTCATTGCCGGCTATTCCCCCCTCCTCCCCTTTTTCCCCCTCCCCGAAAGTGATAGTTTGATTGCCGGCTGCTTGTTAAGGTAGGGTCAGTTTAGCTCCCGCTATCCCTTCCCCTCCCTCTTCCCCCCCCCCCGAAAGGTGACGTGTGGGGCTCCGGTCAAACAGTAAATCACTCGACTCACAGCTCCCAACACTACTGTAAGTACACTCCTGATCATATTTTAGTGGACTTATTGGTTGAAAGCTTCACTTTTGACCAATAATTAACTTAGTCCTTTCAGTCTTTATCTGTTAAATGTTTTAATAATCACCACATCTTTTAGGTATTGTACTTATCATGGAGAGTGATTTCTTAAGCAGTGGGTAATCTGTCTCTCATTACAGCTTGGAATGACAGAGGGGGTCACCTGCCAACCAACGAGAATAGAAGGAGACGGACTAACATCCTGAAACGTCCCATGTTTAGTCTACTTACCTGTTATGTAAGCCAACACAGGACCTAACCCCTCATCATAGCAGTGGTAACGAACCTGTTTTCCTGTCATCTGAAGTAATTACACACGGATATACTCTGTGAAGAACGAGCCAGTGGTGGTCACCAACACCTGCTACCCCCCCCCCCCCACATCAGCAACGGCTACGATTTCAACAACACTCAGTGTCACCAACACCTGACACCCCATTACCACGATATACCTATATAAGCGTTGAGTTCAAATGTAATTTTTTTCATTTTATTTTTCTTTCAATTAGGATACCCATTCATGTTTTATTGTTTTACATTTTCCGTTTCTAAATAATAAAGTGTTTATCATTGTCTGTTATTTCTTTTTCTATTCATTAATATTCCTGAGGAGGAGCCAGCCTTGGTAATACTGACTGAAGTTGTTACAGGGATGAGTAAGCCTTCACAAGTGGCGACCTTGCCAGGATCAACTCGACTGAATCAAGATTCAACTCCATCTCGAATCTACCATTGGAACTTCAACGCCGCATACCACAGACAGTTACCACCAGCCATGAGTAATCATCCTCTATGGTAGGATTATGGTACAGGTATTTAAAAGATTTGGTGATTGTTATAGTCTCAATTTATTGTAAGTCAAGTCAGGTAGGATATAATATTTAATTCTGCCACCTTTTCGAGCTTGAAACACTTTGGAGGATTAGACTCTAGGGACCCGAGATTTTCCAGTGACAATTTGTTTCATTGAGCTCTTTATTATATCAAGGGAACTGTCGTAGGACACTCTTGATTTGTTGGTGAGAAGATTGGATGGTCAAGTGACCCCATTCTACTTACTGTTTGCTCAGAGCCGGCATAGAACCCTTCGTTTTAATTAATACATATTGTTTAATTGAAGCAGGGATCGAGCCCTCTGGTTTATTTGCAGTTTGATTGAAGCAGGAATTGAACCCTCCATTTTCTTTAATACCCGTTTCATTTTTCCCCTGGTAGTTTAAGTTATTCTTGCAAGTATGGAGGAATACCAGTTTTGAATGAACGCTGGAAGTAAGTTAGGAATAACAGGGAAAAATTTAGAATCTTTCATTAGTGCTAAGATCCAGGAAAGACTTGAAAGAGAGAATCGAAAGAGAAGAGAATAAGGAGAGAGAAAAATAGAGAGAGAGAATCAAGAAAGACAGAAAGAGAAATAGGATAAAAAGGAGAGAGATCGAATTGAAAGAGAAAACCAAGATAGACAAAGAGAGAGAGAAGACAAAAAGGAGCGTGATAGACTTGATCGTGAGGAGAGAGCTAGAGTACATGAGGAACAAGCTAAAGTATGTGAGGAACAAGTTAAATTAAGAGAACTTGAGGAAAGAGCAAAGGATAGAGAAGTTGAGGAAAAAGCTAGAGAGCGTGAGGAAAAAGCTAGAGAACGTGAGGAAAAAGCTAGAGAACTTGAGTTAATAGAGAGAGAAAAGGATCGCGAGCTCGAGAAAGCTCGCATGAATTAGAGAATAAAAAGTTAACTCTTACACAACAACAATTAGAGGAAGGAGTAATTGAACATCATGCAGCTAGAGCACATATTCCAACACCTAATTTACCTCCCTTCACAGAGGGGGAAGACATTACTTCATACATCATCAGGTTTGAAAATACCGCTACCCTCTGTGAATGGCCTGCTGACACCTGGGCTACCAGGTTAGGAATGTTATTTTCTGGTACAGCCTTGAATATCTATGCAACTTTGTTGCACGATATCATATGTAATTATAACCTACTGAAGGCAATCCTTAAAGCATATCAAAAAACCACTAATTCTTACAGGAAAGATTTCAGGTATGCCACCTTACAGCCTGGCCAGAACTTTCAGCAGTTACAGGTAACACTCTTTCATTTGTTCGACTTTTTGATAGAGTGTTCAGGAATTGATCACAGTTATGAATCTCTTAGAGACTTCATGGTTGCTGACCAGTTCCTGACAGCTCTTCCCCACCAGATAAGAACATTCATTAGAGAACGTAACCTGATTAAAGCTGAGGAAGTTGCCGAGGCCGCTGACTTGTATGCTGAGGCTCACAATTCCTATAAAGACCTAAAGGGATCGAACCCTAAGGGCAAGGGCTCGTCAGACCTTAAGAAATCAAAGCCTCTAGTGGAAAGTAAAGTGACTTCTTTTATTCCTGTTTGTCATTTGTGTGGTGTTAAGGGACATAAACGTCCAGATTATCCTTCTAAGAAGGTCCAAAAAGTTGGAAGATGTTTTGTTGACGGTAATGACCAAGCACCCTTCTGTTCAGGAGCAGTTAATGGTATAAAAGTCTCAGATATATTACGTGACACTGGATGTACGTGCATCGTTATTACGGACAAACTGTTCCCTTACTTTAAAATCTCTCGTGTGTCCTCTATTCTTTCAGATTACTTAGGTCGTGAAAATACCTTTCCTACAATACGTTGTTACTTGAAAACTAAATGGTTCACCGGTTGGACTAATGCGGTACTAGCCCCAATTACTTGTTCTATAATAGTTGGTAACATTAAAGGTGCCGTTCTTCCTTCAGAGGCGGATCTTTCGTCACCACCCGTGGATCTAAGTTTTCCAGCTCCTCTTCCTTGCAAGTTAAATAATCCCCCTTACAATTCTGCACCGGAAGCTGCATTGTCTCGTACTGTTCATTTGGGGGTGGAAACAGATGATACTGCTCTCGATAGCGAGGTAGCAGGATCACCTGTCCACTCGTCGGGTGAAAGTAAGGGCATTGCCTCCGGCACTCTCAATGTCTTGACTAGGGCTCAGACCATAACCCCGGTTTCTCCTACCTCTTCTCCCACCGTGAGTCCTTTTATTTTCCCAGATTTTATGTCCAAGGATGACTTCGTCAATATACAGCGCAATTGCCCTTCACTTCGGGATTGTCATAAACAAGCTTTTAACAACAAAGTTATCCATGGGAGATACGTATCTCATAAGTTTGAATATATTAATGATATCTTACATGAATCTGTATTTAAATCTCATTCTTCAGTGATAGATTATTCCCTACTTGTTGTTCCTAAACCATGTCGAGAGACTGTTCTTCAAATGGCTCATGATTTGCCAGTGACCAAACACTTGGCCCATTGTAAGACGTGGCATAAACTCAAGCACACTTATTTTTGGCCAAGCATGTATTCTCAGGTTACAAGGAAGTATAGTTCTTACAATAGGTGTCAGGTGCTTACTGCACAAAATACACACACTCCTAGATCCTGTATAGTTATTAAATCTAAAACTTCCCTCCTGCAGAAACGAGATACTCCACCATAGAAAAGGAATATTTGGCCCTTGTATGGGGTATCTCCAAACTTAAAAAATATTTGCTGGGAAAAGAATTCATTTTAGAGACGGATCACAAACCTTTGATATACCTAGAAACTTTTAAGGGAACCAACAGTCTCCTCTTGAGGTGGACATAGGCACTCCAGGCTTTTAAGTTCCATATTGTGTATATCAATGGTTCATCCAACTATTTCTCTGACTGGTTAAGTCGTGACAGTCAGTAGAAGATTTGTTGCCTTACGCGGCTTCCACATGTTAGAACTTTTTCCTCGCCTATTCTTCTTATACTCCTTGACTATAAGTCTTGGTATGGGGGAGTGTGAGGGAAAAGTTCAATAGATAGGAGTAGCGAGGGAGTGTATAGTAACAATAGTTTCATTGCCGGCCACTTGTTAAGGCAGGGTAAGTCCAGCTCCCGCTATTCCCCCTCCCCGAAAGTGATAGTTTGATTGCCGGCTGCTTGTTAAGGTAGGGTCAGTCTAGCTCCCGCTATCCCTTCCCCCCCCGAAAGGTGACGTGTGGGGCTCCGGTCAAACAGTAAATCACTCGACTCACAGCTCCCAACACTACTGTAAGTACACTCCTGATCATATTTTAGTGGACTTATTGGTTGAAAGCTTCACTTTTGACCAATAATTAACTTAGTCCTTTCAGTCTTTATCTGTTAAATGTTTTAATAATCACCACATCTTTTAGGTATTGTACTTATCATGGAGAGTGATTTCTTGAGCAGTGGGCAATCTGTCTCTCATTACAGCTTGGAATGACAGAGAGGGTCACCTGCCAACCAACGAGAAGAATAGAAGGAGACGGACTAACGTCCTGAGACGTCCCATGTTTAGTCTACTTACCTGTTATGTAAGCCAACACAGGACCTAACCCCTCATCATAGCAGTGGTAACGAACCTGTTTTCCTGTCATATGAAGTAATTACACACGGCTATACTCTGTGAAGAACGAGCCGGTGGTGGTCACTAACACCTGCCAACCCCCCCCCCCCCCATCAGCAACGGCTACGATTTCAACAACACAGTGTCACCAATACCTGACACCCCATTACCACGATATACCTATATTTGCGTTGAGTTCAAATGTAATTTTTTTCATTTCATTTTTCATTTTTCTTTCAATTAGGATACCCATTCATGTTTTATTGTTTTACATTTTCCGTTTCTAAATAATAAAGGGTTTATCATTGTCTGTTATTTCTTTTTCTATTCATTAATTTTCCTGAGGAGGAGCCAGCCTTGGTAATACTGACTGAAGTTGTTACAGGGCTGAGTAAGCCTTCACAGTAGACGTTTCACCATCCAGTGGATTTATCAATACAGATTCTAGGACATAACTAGAAAATAGTAGAAGAGCACCGTGGTTGTAGAGATTCTGGAGCACAGGCAAGGTGGCTGGCGCTTATATAGGCTTCAGTGGATGGGGACGAATAGAAGACGAGGACATGGTCACTGGTAAGCGGGGTTACCCAATGGAAGTAGGTCATACCCAAATGGATGGGTTAGTAGTAGTTGTAGTAGCCGTGAAGGTGGTCATGTAGATGTCATCTTGTCGGTATTGTATACCTTTCTTGCATAACTAAACAAAGAAGACCGATAAAGCCACTGACAGGCGAAACGTTTCCTCAGTAAAGATACCCATATGTTTCTCTTTTGTCTAATTCATCATCTTGTCGGTTCTCTGAACCATTTATCTACTTTCCATTGGTTGTATTTGGTTGTTGTGTATGGCCATGATGAAATAAAGTGCATTTAGTCAGTACAGTGTATTAATTTCAAGAGAATGTTTTGTGTTTCGCAAAAGCTATTTTCATATTCTTAATCAGCATAGTTGAATTGGTGCATCAGTCATCAATTTGTTTATGTGCACTGGAAATCTTAACTTTTGTTAATGAGAGTAATTAGTCAGCTATTTTAAAGAAGCACTGGCTACCACTCACTGCCGTCATATTACTCAATATTTGGGATGTGTTCAAGGATGTCTGACCTCTCTTTTATTCACTTGTCTTACTTATCTTGTCTTGGCTAACAAGGATGTCTTACCTTTCTTCTCCAGACTTACGCTGACGTCTCATCTTGTCTTCACTTACAAGGATGTCTTACGTTTTCTCATGGCGATGTACAGTAAATATAGCCAAGGGTTGGTATAATGAGCACAGAGGAGCTAGTTGAAAAGCTTGCTGTTATGCAGCTCCGTGATATTTTTCTCACTGAGGCTGTGACAAAGAGCCATTGTCGACCTAAATGGAGATGCTATATCCTCAAGAAGGTTCCAAGTATACTGCATCTTAGTTTTAGTAATTTTAGTGGTTGTAATATTAGTAAAAGTGGTTGCAGCAGACGTAGTAGTAGTAGAAGCAGCAGTAGTAGTATAGTAGTAGTGTAGTAGTGGTAGCAGCAGCAGTAGTAGCAGCAGCAGCAGCAGCAGTAGTAGTAGAAGCAGCAATAGTAGTAGTAGAAGAAGCAGCAATAGTAGTAGTAGTAGTAGTGGCAGTAGTAGTAGTAGTTGTTGTTGTTGTAGAAAGAACATTAAAATTAGATGAAGCTGTAGTGGAAGCATCAGCTGCAGCAACGACTGTTCGAAATCAACAGTAGAAATTTATCAACGACAACACAGCAGCAGTAAAAAAAAAACAATAACAGTACCTGCACTAGTAGCACTAAGGGCAACACCAGCAGGAGCAGTTACAAGAGGCCAAAGCAGCAAAAACAGGTGCGGAAGCAGAAGCACAGTAGTAGTTGCAGCTGTGGTAGCAATACCTGCGGTTGCAACACCTGCGGTTGCAGCAACAGTGATAACTTTAACAATAGTTAAAGCAGCTGCAGCAACAGCAGAATAAGCATCATATGCTGCTGAAGCAGCAAAAACAGCTGCAGCATAAACAGCAACTACAATTTCAGCAAGAACAGCAACAACAACCTGAGTAGCTGCAGCAGTAGCAGTAACAACAGCAGCAGCAACAGTACCTGCATCAGAAGCAGTAACAGCAACAGAAGCAGGTGTGTTGCAACAGCCAAAGCAGCAAAAACAGGTGCTGAAGCAAAAGCAAAAGCAGTAGCTGCATCAGCAACATCTAAAGTTACAGCAGGAACAGCGTCAGCGCTAACAGCAACCACACTAACAGCAGCAGAAATAACTAACAATAACAGCAGTGACAATAGCAGAGGAAAAGGAGCAGCAGCAAAAGCAGCATCACAGAAACAAGAGTAACAGTGCCAGCAGCAGTAGCAGCATCAACAGCAGATGCAATAGCTGCAGCAGTAATAAAAACAGCAGTTTCAGTAGTAGGAGTAGCATCAACAGGAACAGTAGTAAATGCAATAATAATAAAAGCAGCAGAAACAATTACCGAGTAACGGTAACTACAGCATGACAGCAGAAGCAGTGACGGCAGCAACAGCTGTAGCAACAGCAGCAGTACTAGCAGCAGTACTAGATATAGCAGTACTAGCAACAACAGCAGTAGCAGCATCAGTAACAACATCAACAGCAGCAACAACAGTAATATCAGCAATAGCAGCGGTAGCAGTAGCGGCAGAAGCAGCAGCAACAGCGACAGCTGCAGCAGCAGCAGTAGAGTAAATGCCGCAGAGGTAAATATAACAAAAATGTTCGTTTTATGTATACAATACAGGCAAAGTAATTGCAGTTATGATTAAAGGATCTCCCTGCTATTTCAAAAGTCTTTTAATGCTAGTCAATATTATGTGACAGGACTGAGGTTTACCAGAGTTCGTTACTACACTGTTGTAATATACGGCGAGTATGTTATATACTGAATTTGTGTTGCTAGGCTGTTGTGTAGAATAGACGGGTGTACGTGGGCATGACTGATCAGTTAATTATCCTATCAGGTCATTAGTTGAATCCAATTCAAGAACCTGCCATCCCATCCCCGGAAGTACCGGATTGCTAACCTCCATTCTGGGCAAAGGGGATGTTTCCCGAAGGGAAAAGGAATCTCCGGAAAAGAACTGAAGACGTGGTTAGACCCCTTCCCCCCCCCCCCCCCCTCCGATGTATGAAGTCGAATGCTATTAACTTCAGTTAGGAACCTGGGGAAAGTGTATCAAAGCCCCCGGGGCCCCACCCGGTTTTGTAAAAAGCTCACTCGAACCAGCCCTTGCTAAAAACGTGACAGTGAAGTGTAAAACATAAACCATAAGAAAAAAGGAACACTGCAAAGGCCCACTGTCCTGCGGGGCAGTCCCTGTCCCCCCCCCCGGATTTGCCCAATGACCCCCCCCCCCCCATTTGCCCCAAAGACCCACAATCTGGGCACCTCCACTCAAGGAAGGGGGCACGGACCAACCCAGCAGCACAAGTAGTCAGGTCCAACTCACACCCACCCACACCCACTCTGTATTTATCTAACTTATTTAAAATCACAACGTTTTGCCTAATACTGACTCGGGAGTTTGTTCCACTTCCACTAGGCCAATGCCCGGGCCCAGTGAGGCAATCGCACTTAAGGGAGGAGCAGGCATCCCACCCGTAGCACAAGCTTGTCAGGTCCAACTCACACCCACCCACACCCACTCATGTTTTTATCCAACCTATTTTTAAAACTACACAACGTTTCAGCTTCTATGACGGTACTCAGGAGTTTGTTCCACTTATCCACAACTCTATTACCAAACCAGTGCTTTCCTATATCCTTCCTGAATCTGATTTTTTCCAATATAAAACCATTGCTAAGAGTCCTGTCTATGTTAGATATTCTTAGCACGCTGTTTACATCCTTTTTATTAATTCTTGTTTTCCATTTCTACACCTCAGTCATATCCCCCTAATTCTATGCCTTTCTAGAGAGTACAGGTTCATGGCCCTCAGTCTATCCTCA
This sequence comes from Cherax quadricarinatus, assembly GCF_026875155.1. Classification (NCBI taxonomy): domain Eukaryota; kingdom Metazoa; phylum Arthropoda; class Malacostraca; order Decapoda; family Parastacidae; genus Cherax; species Cherax quadricarinatus. The sequence continues at coordinate 11,406,760 of NC_069472.1, forward strand.
TAGGGAAGATTTCTGATACATGGGATCAACTTTGTCATCCTCCTCTGTACGTTTTCCAGTGCATTTACATCCATTCTGTAATACGGTGACCAAAACTGCAGCATAACGTCATCCGGTCTTATGAGAGTTTTTCTCAGTACATAGGGTATGGGTAGGCTGTGAGCACTTGCGTGATGCTCTAGTGGGCGTCCACTGTTGTCAGCTGTATGAGCTGGGATAAAAGTAATTTTAGATATTAAGCTAAATTACTCAATATCTACCTATAACTTAACTGAAGTACTTATCTTCCAGTGGGCAGCAGCTTCAACACTAGTAATACACCAAGAAACTGACCTAGCTAATGATACTTTGATATTAAATATAGGTAAACATTTTTTCAGGGCTAATATTTTACTTTGACATTTATTTTAGAATACAGGAATATTATCAGTTTAAACAATGGAAGATAAACACACATGATTATGTTAAGATGACATTGTACTTCATCATTTACATGTAAACATGCATACACATACACAAATGTACATGCACAGTGAGAGAGGACACAAGAGACGGAAGGGGAAGAGAGACAAGGCAAGGGTCAATAGAGACCAATCAGAATCGAGTGGAACAACGTATGCAAACACCCACAGAACCACCCTCAGTACCCCGCAGCCAACACACCCTCACACTAACAGCCTCCCCCCCCCCCACTATGCAGTAGAATCCCATACAATCCTGCCAGGCTCCCTACCCCCTCAAGAATAAATGTTGGAGAGGAAATTGAAGGTATGGTACACCAAGGCCGATGAAATAACAAATAAGTGGGAGGAGTGCCACGAAAGAATCACAGAGGCATCACCAAACATTATAGCTCTCACAGAAAGCAAGCTCACGGGAATGATAACAATCACCATCTTTCCATCTGGATATCAGATCCTGAGGAAATACTGAAGATACAGGGGTTGTAAAGGAGTGGCACTGTTTATAAAAAATCAATGGGATTATGAGTTGGAAAGATGAGACAGCGGAAAAATAAGAGACTACATAATGGGAACATTATGTGATGATTGCAGTGATGTATAACCCACCACAGAATAATAGGAGGCCAAGACAGAGCAACAGAGAGATGGTTGAGACACTGGCTGTAGTGGCCAGAAGGGCCCATGGTGGCAAGGAAAAGCTACTGGTTGTGGGTGACGTCAATCATAAAGAAATCGATTGGGAAAACCTGGAGCCACATGGGGGCCCAGAAACGTGGAGGGCTAAGATAATGGAGGTGGTACTGGAAAGCCTCATTCATCAACGTGTTAGGCACACAACTAGAGCGAGGGGAGAGGATGAACCAGGAAGACTGGACCTAGTATTCACCTTGAGTAGTGCAGATATTAAGGACATCACATATGAAAGGCCCCTCTAAACTATTTTTCACGTGGTTCTAAGCTTCGAATACATAGAATTACAAGTGGAGAGGGAAGCAGGAAGGGTAGGACGAATGAAGCCAAACTACAAGAGAGGGAACTACACAGACAAGAGGAATTTCCTGCATGAGGTTCAGTGAGACAGTGAACTGGTAGGGAAATCAGTAAATGAAATGATGGAATATGTGACAACAATATGCAAGGAAGCGGAGGAGAGGTTTGCACCCAAGGGCAACAGAAATATTGAGAAGGTCAGAACGAGCCCTTGCTTCACCCAAAGGTGTATAGGCTAAAACCAAGTACGCTAGAGAATGGAAGAAGTATAAATTAAATTACAGACCAGTGTCTTTGACATGTGTTGTACGTAAAGTCATGGAGAAGATTATCAGGAGAAGAGTGGGGGACCACCTAGAAAAGAATGAGCTAATAAACGACAACCAAAGGCTACAAACCTCGCTCAAAGAAAAGAATTTTGGAGTGTATATAATACCGAGCACATCTCCTGAGGCGCACATCAGTCAAATATCTGCTGCAGCATATGGGCGAGCGAACCTATAAACACTATTCAGATATCTGAGTAAGGAGTCGTTCTGCACCCTGTTCACCGTGTACGTCATGCCCATATCAAAGTATGCAGTTCCAGTTTGGAACACACACCTAATGAGGAAACTAGAGAAGTACAAAAGTTTGCAAAGAGAGCAGTTCAGGAGCTTGTCCTACAAGGATAGGTTAAGGGAACAATCGTCAAGATGGACAGAGACAGGATGTTCCGGAGATGGGATACAGCAACAAGAGGTCACAATTGGAAGTCGAAGACTCAGATGCGTCACAGGGATGTTACGAAGTATTTCTTCAGTCACAGAATCGTCAGTAAGTGGAATGGTCTGGATTGTGAGATAGCCGAGGCAAGTACGTACATAGCTTTAAGAAGATATATGGTAAAGCTCATGGACCAGGGAGAGAGTGATCTAGTAGCGATCATTGAAGAGGCGGGGGCCAGGAGTTATGACTTGACCCCTGCAACCACAATTAGGTGCGTACGTACACACACACACACGCACACGCACACACACACACACACACACACACACACACACACACAAGATATGAAGCTAATGCGGAGAAGTCGAGTGGCCGAGGATCAAGTGGGACAACAAAGTAAACTGAACAGGCTGTAAGCCTTATCCAACAATTGGCTCTTAGAGTTTAACCCCACCAAGTGCAAAGTCATGAAGATACGGAAGGTCAGAGAAGGCCGCAGTCGTAATATTCGCCAAGGGGGAGAGAGGCTGCAAACCTAAATCAAAGAAAATCATCTTTGGGAAAGTATCATACCGAACACATCTGAGGCGCACATCATTGAAATAACTGCTGCAGCATATGGGCGCCTGGCAAACCTAAGAATAGCATTTCGACACAAAAGTAAGGAGTTATTCATGACACTACACTGAGTACGTCAAGCCTATACTGGAGTATGCAGCACCAGTGTCGAACCCACACCTGCTCAAGCACATTAAGAAATTAGAGAAAGTGCAAAGGTCTGCAACAAGACTAGCACCAGAGGTAAGGTGTTATGTCATTCGAGGAGAGGATAAGGGAAATCAGCATGACACTGGAGAACCGGAGGAATACGGAGATCTGATAACAATATGTAAAGACAATGTACAGGTCAGTTGTGACCTGTACTTAACTCAGTGGTGACCTGTACTTAATTCAGTGGTGACCTGTACTTAACTCTGTGAAGAAGTGTCTTGTTTGCTCCCGTGGACTGAACCAAGATGCCCTCCATCGAGCAACTTTACCAGCAACTTAAGGAAGAATTGAGGGCAGCGAAGATGGAGATACGGCGATTGACCGAGGAAAACAAGAGGATTCGTAGTAGTCCTCCTGTTTCGAGTCCTCAGGTCAAGAAGGGATCGTGGTCAGTGGCGGACAGCAGGGGACGACGAAGTGACGATCAAGAAGACGAATGGAAAGCAGAAACAATGAAGAAGAAAGAGACTGCTGTGGAAACTCCCGTGGAAACCTCCAACGCATTCTCGGTGCTACCCGACGAATGTGAGTCTACTACTGGGATCGTCACGACGAACGACAACAAGGAAGTAAGAATATTGTTGTTGTTGGGGATAGCCAGGTTAGATACATCGATAGGGCTTTCTGCTTGAAGGACAGGAGTAGGAGACAAAGGGTATGCTTTCCTGGGGCTGGGATGGAGGACATTGTTAGCCGGCTTGACAACATCATGAACGGTAATGGGATCAATCCTATTATTTGCCTCAGTGCTGGAGGCAATGATGTAGGCAAGCGTAGAAGTGAGAATTTAGTTAGAAAGTTCAGGACAGCTATGGGACATGATTAGGAAGAAGGGGGGTGCCCTGTTATATGGGGCATTTTGCCAAGAAGAGGTGTTGGTAATGAATGGTTGTCCAGAGCAATTGGTAATAATTGTTGGCTGGATAAACACTGTAAGGATAATGCAGTACCATTCATTGACAACTGGGACAACTTCTATGGCCGAAATGACATGTATGCCAGGGATGGGGTTCACTTATCAAGGGCAGGTGTGGGTTTTCTTGCTAACTCAGTTGAGGGGGTTGTTAGGACTTTAAACTAGGATTAGTTAGAGGTATGGGTCAAGAAATGATTAATAATGAGTATGGATATATTGACTTATGCTCTGATATTAAGAATCTTAATAGTAACTGTCATGGAGTAACTCTGGGTATGATAATTTCAGAAATTGTGTAAAAACAAAGATGAATGGGAAAAAAATGTGCAGAAGAAAAAACATATGATGGTATTTTATGTTAACAGTCGAAGTGCAAGAAATAAAATTAATGAACTACGTTTGGTAGCATGTGCTGGGAACTTTGATATCATTGCATTAACTGAAACGTTGGTATGATTTAAAGAGTCGGGATATGACTGCTGAGTGTAATATTCAGGGATTTAAGTTGTTCAATGTGGATAGATGTAATGGGAAGGGGGGAGGAGTTGCATTGTATGTTCGAGAAAATATTAATTGTTGCATAAAAAACAGGTATAAAAATAGATGGAGCAGTAACAGAGTCTGTTTGGGTAGAGTTCGTGGAGGGTCAAGAAAAACTAATTCTAGGTGTAATATACCGACCTCCAGGCTTGGATCACGATAGAGGGAGACTTCTTTGGGACGAAATTGTTAGGGCTTCTGGACACAGTAACATAGTCATAGTAGGGGACTTTAACTTTAGCCAAATTGACTGGAATTCTTTGACAGGTAATCTAGAGTCCAGTGACTTCATGGAAACAGTTCAGGACTGTTTTCTGAAACAGAGTGTAACTGAGCCTACCAAGGGTAATAATTTGCTAGACCTAGTCTTGTCAAATAGGAAACACTCGTGAATAATCTGGAGATCACTGAAGAGCTTGGCGCAAGTGATCACAAATCCATCACCTTTAGCATTAATTGGGAATGCAAGAATAATGATAATACAGTAAAAATCCCTGATTTTCGTTCTGCCGATTATAATGGACTTAGGGAACATCTGTCTAATCTTGATTGGGTTATCTAGCTAATGATTTTATTGACGATAATCATATTTATGAATAATGAAGGGATCTGCTTTTATGATTGTTTTCTTAATAATGTACACAGTGCCCAGAGTATATACATTCCCCAGAGAGAAATTAGGTCTAATAATAACGATCCCAAAGGGGTTTAACAGGAGGCTAAAGCATCTATTAGGGGAGAAAAGGAGAATTTATAGGCGCATCAGAAGAGGAGAGGTTAACCTTACTGACTAATATGTTCAGCTTAAAAGAGAAGTAAAAAAGGCGATTAGAAAGGCTAAACGTGACTATGAAATTAGAGTTGCTAATGAATCAAAGACTAATCCAAAGGGGTTCTTTCAAGTGTATAGGACGAAGGTGAAGGAAAAGGTAGGACCTCTGAAATCTGGGAATGGAAAGCTGACGGATAATGAACTGGAAATGTGTTCCTTATTTAATGACTATTTTTTGTTAGTTTTTACACAGGAAGATGTAAATGAGATTCCAGTAATTAACAATTATTTAGTTCCTGATGAATTTAAGTTAACTAATATTACTGTCACGAGGGACATGGTTGTTAAACAGATAGACAAACTGAAACAAAATAAGTCCCCGGGACCCGATGAGTTGTTTTCAAGGGTACTTAAGGAATGCAAGATGGAGCTTAGTCAGCCATTAACGAGTGTATTCAATGCGTCCATCCTTACCAGTGTTGTGCCAGAGTTGTGGAAGATGGCTAATGTGGTTCCTATATTCAAATCAGGGAATAAGTCCATTCCTTCAAATTACCGTCCAATAAGCCTGACATCTATAGTGGGCAAGTTATTAGAATCAATTATAACTGACATTATCAGAAGTCACCTTGAAGAGCATAACTTGATAAATGAATCTCAGCATGGATTCACGAGAGGTCGTTCCTGCCTGACAAACTTACGTTCAATAGAACATTTGAGGCAGTTGACAGTGATAAGGAATATGATATTGTTTATTTTTATTTTAGTAAAGCCTTCGACAGAGTACCTCACAAGAGACTCTTAAGAAAAGTGGCAGCTCATGGTATAGGAGGTAAAGTTCTAGCATGGATTGAGGCATGGCTTACCAATAGAAAGCAGAGAGTTACAATTAATGGAGTGAAATCTGAATGGGGATTAGTCACTAGTGGCGTTCCACAAGGATCAGTTTTAGGCCCTCTCCTGTTCATAATTTACATTAATGACCTTGATGAAGGGATTACTAGTGACATGAGTAAGTTTGCTGATGATACAAAGATAGGCCGTATAATTCACTCTGAGGAGGATATCAATGAACTCCAGGACGATTTGAACAAATTAATGTCTTGGTCTGAAAAATGGCAGATGAAGTTTAATGTGGATAAGTGTAAGGTACTTGCCCTTGGTAATGAAAATAAGCCTCGAAGCTATAATCTAGGTGAAGTAGAGCTTGATCATACAGAATGTGAAAAAGACTTGTGAGTCATGGTAAGCAGAAATCTAAAGCCAAGACAGCAGTGCCTTAGTGTGCGCAACAAGGCCAACAGATTACTTGGATTTATCTCAAGAAGTATAAGTAACAGAAGTCCAAAAGTTATTTTACAGCTCTATACATCACTAGTGAGGCCTCATTTAGATTATGCTGCTCAGTTTTGGTCCCCTTACTACAGGATGGACATAGACTCATTAGAGAACATACAGAGAAGAATGAGTAAAATGATTTACTGTGTAAGGAACCTCCCGTATGAAGACAGACATACGCAAACCTAACTATCAACTCAATCTAGTTACCAGGAACCATAGACACAGTGACAGCAACTTCCAGAAGGGTTATATACAGGGCCTTCTCACTGCAGCTTTATGTGAACCTTCTTCTTCTAATCTTCCTAGACGATACATCACTGCCCTTAAGAACCTCGCCAACGACCCCAACATTATCGTCACCACCGCCGACAAAGGAGGTGGAGTCGTCATCCTCAACACCAGTGACTACAACACTAAAATGATGGACCTTTTGAATGATCAATCTACATACGAACCCATCAGCACTCAACAGTGGGAGATGCTCACCAAATATTTTCTATACAAAACCAGACAAATACTCAAACGCACTAGAGAAGGGAAGAAACTTCTGTACTTGTTACCAAGCAACCCTAAACCAGCACACATGTATGGTTTACCCAAGACCCATAAACACAATATTCCACTCAGACCAATCACGTCAGGAATAGGCAGTGCTCCACACAAACTAGCCGGAGTTCTTGCCAAACATCTTTCCTGCCTTCTGGGGACCATCAGCCCCGCTCATCTTAAACACTCAGGTGACCTTCTCAACCGCATCCGTAACCTCTCCATCCGTAACAAGAAACTAAGCAGTTTGGATGTGACTTCCCTCTTCACAAAAGTACCTACCAAAAAAGCCATCGAGGTTCTACGACGTAAAGTCAATCAGGACCTTAATCTTCCTCTACCTCCAGGAGATTTTGTTGACTTAATTGAACTCTGTGTTAATTTCAACTGTTTTTCTTTCAATAACAAGCTCTACAAACAAATCTACGGCATGGGAATGGGGTCCCCCATAAGTGCCGTCCTAGCCAACTTATACGTGGAACACCTAGTCCGAACACTTCGCCAACATCATCCCTTCAAGCGTCACTTGGTTACGTTACGTGGACGATGTCCTCGTAATAACTCCAAAACGTTTTGATGTACGGGATCTTCAGGCAAGGCTCAACGCAGTTGAACCGGCGATCCAGTTTACACTAGAAGAAGAGTCCAATGACAAGCTACCTTTCCTCGATGTCCTCATTCACAAAGTAGACAACAACCTAAGATTTCAAGTTTATCGGAAACCCACCAATAAAAATGATCTCACACACTTCTATTCCAGTCAAGATACCAAGACCAAAAGAGCATCATCATCGGGTTTTTCCTAAGAGCATACCGAATTTGTAGTCCTGAGTTTCTTGACGAGGAGTGTACATACATTCACCAAACATTCACTGAGTTACATTTTCCTTCTTTTTTCATCAAAGACTGCAAGAAAAGAGCTCTTCAGATCATAAATTCTCCACGCATCAACACCACTCCCAGCAAAGTTATAATTCTTCCCAACAGCCAGGTTGCACTGAACGTCTCAACAGTACTTTCACAAGCTAACACCAGAGTCGCCATCGCTTCTAGCACTTCAATAAAGGATATAACCAGGACAAAATCCAAGCACCACGAACCAGTCAATGCAGGAGTTTACACTATACCCAGTGGAGGCTGTGACAAGATTTACGTAGGTGAAACAGCCAGAAACCTCGACACCCGTCTCAATGAACACATTTACGCATGTAGGAACGATAACTTGAACAACGCCTGTGTACAACACCGAAATTCCACCAATCATCTCATGAAATTCAGAGACGCCCAATTAGTGATCAAAGAAACTAATTTCCACAGACGCAAGTGCCTCGAATCAGCACTGATCGCTGTTTCGAATACAATTAAACAAAACAACGGCAGCTTCACCATCTCCGAAGTCTTAGCAAGAATCCTCCTGAAAACAGTAAACCTTGCCATCACATAGTCTCTCCTGTTATACTACACAAAAGCACAGAGAGTGAACACTGAAACAAGCTGCCTCATTCCAGTCTATATTTGTCCAACCTATTTTTATGTTACCCAAGTAATAGCTTTTATATCCTTTTACTCATGTACGAATTAATTGCTCTTCCATATTGTATTACTTTTGTCACTACCACTACTACTACTACTACTACTACCAATAGTGAACATCGAAATGGTACCTCACTAGTATTACACCTCACTCTGAGCCTTTATGTACCCTCTGTGTCCATGTATTGTTTGTAATGAACATTAAAATGGTATAAAATACCGACAGATTGTTAGGTAAGACACATATGCAACAGTTAGGTATCTTTATTTTGAAACGTTTCGCCTACACAGTAGGCTTCTTCAGTCGAGTACAGAAAAGTTGATAGAAGCAGAAGATACTTGAAGACGATGTAATCAGTCCATCACCCTTAAAGTTTTGAGGTGGTCAGTCCCTCAGTCTGGAGAAGAGCATTGTTCCGTTGTCTGAAACAATATGAAGTTGAAGTGACAGAATCGGGCCATATATAGTCCCAGGAGGTGAGAGGTAGGTTGATTTGGGAGGGCAGGTCCTTCTCAAACCCAGCCGTTCTCACTAGTAGAGGTTGTCGAAGTAGATGGTCTGTACCAAGATACCCTTGTGTTGCAGTGTCTGACAGAATGAACATTAAAATGGTATAAAATACCGACAGATTGTTAGGTAAGACACATATGCAACAGTTAGGTATCTTTATTTTGAAACGTTTCGCCTACACAGTAGGCTTCTTCAGTCGAGTACAGAAAAGTTGATAGAAGCAGAAGATACTTGAAGACGATGTAATCAGTCCATCACCCTTAAAGTTTTGAGGTGGTCAGTCCCTCAGTCTGGAGAAGAGCATTGTTCCGTTGTCTGAAACAATATGAAGTTGAAGTGACAGAATCGGGCCTTATATAGTCCCAGGAGGTGAGACGTAGGTTGATTTGGGAGGGCAGGTCCTTCTCAAACCCAGCCGTTCTCACTAGTAGAGGTTGTCGAAGTAGATGGACTGATTACATCGTCTTCAAGTATCTTCTGCTTCTATCAACTTTTCTGTACTCGACTGAAGAAGCCTACTGTGTAGGCGAAACGTTTCAAAATAAAGATACCTAACTGTTGCATATGTGTCTTACCTAACAATCTGTCGGTATTTTATACCATTTTAATGTTCATTCTGTCAGACACTGCAACACAAGGGTATCTTGGTACCGACCATCTACTTCGACAACTCTACTAGTGAGAACGGCTGGGTTTGAGAAGGACCTGCCCTCCCAAATCAACCTACGTCTCACCTCCTGGGACTATATAAGGCCCGTTGTCTGAAACAATATTTGTTTCGACAACGGAACAATGCTCTTCTCCAGACTGAGGGACTGACCACCTCAAAACTTTAAGGGTGATGGACTGATTACATCGTCTTCAAGTATCTTCTGCTTCTATCAACTTTTCTGTACTCGACTGAAGAAGCCTACTGTGTAGGCGAAAAGTTTCAAAATAAAGATACCTAACTGTTGCATATGTGTCTTACCTAACAATCTGTCGGTATTTTATACCATTTTAAGATGTGAAGACGATGTAATCAGTCCATCACCCTTGTAGTCGTAGAATTTGAGGTTGTCAGTCCCTCGGCCTGGAGAAGTTCAGTTCCATAGCCAGGAACTATCTGAAGATCAAGCGACAGTGCGGAGACTTAAATACTGTCGGAAGGAGAGGTGCAGGGTAGTAGTAGTAGTAGTAGTAGTAGTAATGAGAATGGAGCCACTGAGAGGTCATGTCCCTCTCCCTGAAGAAGCCTACTGTGTAGGCGAAACGTTTCGGAATAAAGTTGTCTAACTGTTGCATATGTGTCTTACCTAACAACCTGTCGGTATTGTATACCATTTTGATGTTCATCTTGTCAGACACTGCAACACATGGCATCTTGGTACAGAAAACACCTTGGACAAGCTTTTCAAGTGAGAAGTGTTGGATCTGAGAGGGACATGACCTCTCAGTGGCTCCATTCTCATTACTACTACTACTACTACTACTACTACTACCCTGCACCTCTCCTTCCGACAGTATTTAAGTCTCCGCACTGTCGCTTGATCTTCAGATAGTTCCTGACTATGGAACTGAACTTCTCCAGGCCGAGGGACTGACAACCTCAAATTCTACGACTACAAGGGTGATGGACTGATTACATCGTCTTCACATCTCTACTGTTCCTGCCTACTTTCTGTATTCGACTGAAGAAGCCTACTGTGTAGGCGAAACGTTTCGGAATAAAGTTGTCTAACTGTTGCATATGTGTCTTACCTAACAACCTGTCGGTATTGTATACCATTTTGATGTTCATCCAGGTTGAGGGACTGATTACCTCATTCTCCTCCTCTCCTTACGCCTTCCTCTTTGTATTGGACTGATGAAGTCACTGTGTGGCGAAACGTTTCCTGAATAAAGATTCCCTTATGCTGCATAAGTGTCTCAATCTTCAACATTATTTATGGTGGAAGTAAGAACCAACCTCAGCAAGTTATATAGTAGCATAGTATAGACTCATGAACCATTGTTTCATCAGAATAAATTACGCTGTCTCGCAGAATATCTATATAACAGTTATAAATACTCTGCGAAAAATAGTTCCATTTGTGAATATTGCACTCCATGAAGTTTTTATGTGCCATTTTCTTGCTATTTGCAACAATATTGTGTGTCATCTGATGTAATTTTCAATAGCAATGGGATAATATTACTCAACATTGTTAATGGAAACTCGGAGAATTTAATGTCTGGGATGAAAGCGTTTTCTAGTGCTTTTTGTTCTACTGAAGTGTTTATCTCTGCTTCTCGAGAGCAGTTTTGCATTTCATCTTGGCAGCAGTTGCATCCCAGGTACACTTCAATTACCGAGCATCTTTCCCCTCTTTCCTCTCCTTTTTCTTAGAAGAGCTTCTTGAGCTAAGAATTGCATTTTTCAGCAATTCGGCTTCCAGTATTAAAGTTTTAATTCTACTCCAGTTTATCTCAGAGGAAAAATAAACACATAAGCAGTATAATGTGATCCTTTATTGACAACGTTTCGCCCACACGGTGGGCTTTATCAGATCTAACATTAAAAAGCCTGAAGCTTTATCTGTTTGTGACTTGATAAAGACCACTGTGTGGGCGAAACGTTGCCAATAAAGAATCACATTATCTTGCTTATGTGCTTATTTTTCCACTGTGTCGGTATTTTGCACCATTTATTTTTATCTCAGAGCGCGGACCTTATCTAAGGCACATTATAATATCACTATGGAAGATGCTGCAGACTCACAACCTGATTCAATTCTTCTGGTAAGTAAATCTTGGCAGAAGGTAAAAGAAGACTTGTACATCAAGGATCGAACACATGACCTTACGATCATCAGGTTACTTAAGTGAATTTCCAAAGTTAAGCAATTTCAATTAAATAATCGCAAGGACAATAGCTTGGTGGACAGGAAAAGTACTTGAAACACGACATATTTAAAATAGGTTACTGAAGATATTTTCGCAATAATAAACAGTCAGGACTGGAATGTCTGTTACATTCTAGTTTACAGTCCCACTTCCTCAACCCATCACTTCTTGGAGTGTCTTGGTGATAGAAAAAATAAGGTGAAAAGAATTCTTTGGGAATTACAAAAAACTTGTATGGGAAATTTATAGCAGCTTGCTAGTTTTAAGAGTGACTTGGCAAGGTTTCAAGTCCTGCCTATAAAGTTGTTTGTAGTCAGTTGGATGAATCTTATTCAAGCTTCACGGTCAAGTAGTTACTGCACTGGCCTAATAATTATACCATAAACACTGGCTAACATGTCAAAAGTGATGCAATATAAGCAATAACAATGATAAACATGGCAAAAAAGTTTTGCTGGTGCAGCAAGCACCTACAGTCGAGCAAAGGCGAATAGAACGCTAGAGGTGAACGCTTTGAGGTGAACTGTCTCTCAGCCTGAAGCTGTCTTACATCAACTTACTGGTATAATATAACATCAGTAACATGATATTTGTCTGACATGGTAATAACATGGTATCGTACAGGGAAGACATGCAATTCCATAGCTAAAAAATAATTATTTGGCTTGACCAACTGCCACTACTTAGCAACGTTCACGGGTGATAACACCGCCAGCTGCTACAAGTTAGTTCGTCTCAATTATATAATCTCATCGCCTATCAAGTCTGAGGAACTGATCGCTTTAAAATTACTGTTTCCAATGTTAGTTTTTCCCTTTAATTAACTGAAGAACGTTGCTAAACGTTTCAGCAACGACAAAATATTAACAGATCGATTGGCCGAAGGAGCATTATTAAACGAGCGCCTGATTTTTCCCCTTTCTTTCCCCACCAGATTTTCGTTTTTATTTCGCTCATAACATCTGTTCGGCTTAAAATTTTAAACGCTTGTATGGGGTAACAAGAACAAGGTTTTAAGAACAGCTGACATGAGTAGGTGATTTATGATCAATCTCGTTAAACCCATTCTCAGCGTTATGGAATGGCTGCGATAACTACCAAAATCCTCGGTGCATTACCCTGAAACTTCCAAAAAAAAAAAAAAGGTTCCTCAGAATTCAGTGACGGTGAAGAATGAAATTCAAGTATGTAGGTGAAGGTCTACCTCATTAAACAAATTTTAGTCGACCATTTGTGAGCGGGAAGAATGGCTTCAGTATTTGAGGATTGAGCCAT
>NC_069472.1:11424991-11479991 GCF_026875155.1 Cherax quadricarinatus
CCCTTCTCCCCCTCTCTCCCCCCCTTCCCCTCCCTCCCCCCTCCTTCTCTCCCCCCCCCTCCCTCTCCCTTTTCCCCCTCTCCCTCTCTCCCTCCCCCCCCTCTCTCCTTTTCCCTCCCTCCCCTCTCTCTCCCCCCTCTCCCCTCCCTTCTCCCCCTCCTCCCCCTCTCTCCCTCCCCTCTCTCCCTCCCTCTCTCCCCCCCTTCCCCCCCCCCTTTCCCTCCCTCCCTCTCTCCCCCCTCCCCTCTCCCTCTCATTCTCCCCCCCTCCCTCCCCCTCCTCCTCCCTTCTCCCTCCCTCTCCCCTCCCTCCCTCCCTCCCCCCTCCCTCCCCCCTCCCTCCCTTCCCCTCCCTCCTCCCTCTCCCCCTCTCTCCCTCCTCTCGCTTTTTCTTTTCCCCCTTTTTTCCTTTCACTACCCCCCTCTCTCTTTCCCCCTCCTTCTCTCTCTCTCTCTCCCCATCTTTTCCCATTTTTCCCTTCTCACTTCCCCTCTCCTTCCTTCCTTCTCTCTCTTTCCCCCTCTCACATCTCCCCCCCCTTTCCCTTTCACTTTCCCCTCTCCCCCTTTCTCCCTTTCCCCTTTCTCTTCTTCAAAAAAAAAAAAAAAAATGGTGGGACTGCGGGAACCAAAAGGATCGATGAGAAGGTTCGGTAGGGGGAGTGGATGAGGGCAGGGGAAAAGGAGGAAAAAGAGGGGGAAGAAAATTAGGAGGCTTTCTGAAAAAATGGAAAAAGAGTCTCGGGAAAATTGAAAAAGAGGTTGGAGAAGAGACAAAGAATTGGGGGCACAAGTCGAAATGCAGTGCCAAAATAAGGGGGCCCCAGAAAATGAGATAATAGCCCGAAAGGGTTACGGGGCATGACCAGAGAAGACACAGCTAGAAGCGCGAGGCTGAAAGGAAGGAAATTATAATTATGCTAAGGTCAATCGCCTCCCGGAGGGCCAAGGGTGAAAAGGGGAAAAACAGCGGGGGAATGGAGGGGGATGGTTTGAATGTGGGCAAACCCTGCATCAAGAGCCACGGAAAAATCAAGGAGAAAGCCACATAAGGGGGACCAGGTCACAGAGGGTGAGGCAATGGGGAGGGAAAGGGCAAAATCGTGTTTTCCATGGCTTAGGAAGGGAGGAAAGGACAACACGAAAGGCGCAGAAGAAGAAAGGGATTTAGAAAATCATCACGGAAATAGGGGAAGGAGGGACAAGATTGTAATTTCAGGAAAAAGGGGGGTATCGAAGGGGAAGAAACCCACCAATAACTGATTCCGGCGGAAAAAGTGTGGAAAGGATCCTCCAAGAGAAACCACGTTGAAAAAAATCGGAAAAGTACAAAAGGGTGTTCCCAGACAGAGACAGAACACAATCAGAACGACAGCAGCTGAGGGAGAGGACAAAAAAAGCGAAAGGAGCTAGGAAAAGGAGACAAGGATGGAACCAGCAGAGGTCAGTCATGAGCAGAACAGAACAGCAAAGGGCAAGCACACACACGTACTATTCTCATAACGCATACAACCTATTGCACCATCCCAACACACACTTACAATCCATACCCACAAGCCTCCACCCAACACAAAGCATAGAATCCCCACAGTATGCTACCAGGTCTCCCCACCCTCCACAGGCCCCCCAAACCACAGTGTTGAAAAGGAAGACTGAAGGTATGGTACGACAAACGCTGATGGAATAAAAAATAAGTGTGAGTAGGGCATGAAAAGAGTCAAATAGGCATCATCGGACATCAAAGCTCCACAGAAACCAAGCTTACAGGTATGATAACAGATGCCATCTTTTCACGGGATAACAAATCCTGAGGAAAGACAGAGGGAACGAGGGTGGTGGAGTAGTGGCATTGCCTGATCCAAAAATCGCTGGATATTGATGAGCTGGAGAGAGGAGACAGTGGAGAAGAAAGTGATTAACATAGCGGGAACGCATCACCTGGCGGTCCCAAGGTGGTAATAGCAGAGAAGTATAACCCACCACAGAAACCAGCAGGAGGCCAAGGCAAGAGAACGACAAGAGGCAATAGAGCGATGGTTTGACACACTGGCTACAGTGGCCAAAGAGCACATGCTGCAGGCAAAAGCTCCTGATCAGGGTGACTTTTAACCACAAGGAGATCGATTGTGGGAGAACTTGACCCGCATGGGGGCAAAGATACATGTAGGGCTAAGATGATGAGGATAGTACACTGGGAAAAGACGTATCATGTACCAACACGTAAGGGACAAGCTATCAAAGAGAGAGGATAGGATGAACCAGCAAGGCTGGACCTGTATTCACCTTGAGTATGCAGATTATCGATGACATCATATATGAAAGACCCCTTGGGCGGCCAGTGAACCAATGTGGGTTTTAAGCTTTCGAATACCCAGTAGAGCTAATGTGGAGGGAGAAGCAGTAAGGCCGGACGAATGAAGCCAAACTACAAGAAAGGGGACTACTTACACAGGAAAGAGGAACTTCCTGAACGTGTTCAGTGGGACCAGAGAACTGGCAGGGAAGCCAGTTAATGGAAATGATGGAAAATGTATCAACAAATGCGAAGGTAGGCGAGGAGAGGTTTGTACCCAAGGGTAACAGGAATAGTAAAAAGCCAGGATGAGCCATGGTTTACCAAAGGTGCATGGAGGCAAAAACCAAGTGTGGCTAAGGGAATGGAAGAAATTTTGAAGGCAAAGGACCCAGGGAATAAGGAGAGCAGTTCGTATAGCCCTAAACGAATATATGCACAGATAAGAAGGAGGCCCCAAAGACAATAATGAAAATGACATACAGCGAAAGCCAAATCCTGACCTAAACTGATGTACAGCCACAACAAAGAAAACAACAGTCAAGAACCAGTAAGTCAGGCTAAGGAAGGAAGGAGGAGACAGACAGATATGACCGTGAAGTATGCAGGAACTCAACAAGAGGATCAAAGTGTTTCACATGAGGAGACTGAAGGGACTCCAGAAAGACGGAAGAGTGAGGCACACCACCATGTGCTTAGACACAGTGCACACAACCGAGGAAAAGTGAAGAGGTTCTGAGTGAGCTAGATACCTCAAAGGCAATGGGGCCAATTAACATCTCCCCATGGGTATTGAGAGAGGGAGCAGAGGCGCTATGTAAACCCCTAACAACAATATTCAATACATCTGTCGAAACAGGGAGATTGCCTGAGGCATGGAAGACAGCAAATGTAGTCCCAATCTTTAAAAAAGGAGACAGACATGAAGCATTAAACTACAGATCAGTGTCACTGACATGTATAGTATGCAAAATCATGGAGAAGATTATCAGGAGAAGAGTGGTGGAACATCTAGAAAGGAATGATCTCATCAACAGCAGCCAACATGGTTTCAGGGACGGGAAATTCTGTGTCACAAACCTACTGGAGTTCTATGACATGGTGACAGCAGTAAGACAAGAGAGAGAGAGGGGTGGGTGGATTGCATATTCTTGGACTGCAAGAAGGCGTTTGACACAGTTCCACACAAGAGATTGGTGCAAAAACTGGAGGACCAAGCAGGGATAACAGGGAAGGAACTACAATGGATCAGGGAATACTTGTCAGGAAGATAGCAGCGAGTCATGGTACGTGGCGAGGTGTCAGAGTGGACACCTGTGACCAGCGGGGTCCCACAGGGGTCAGTCCTAGGACCAGTGCTGTTTCTGGTATTTGTGAATGACATGACGGAAGGAATAGACTCTGAGGTGTCCCTGTTTGCAGATGACGAAGTTGATGAGAAGAATTCACTCGATCGAAGACCAGGCAGAACTACAAAGGGATCTGGACAGGCTGCAGACCTGGTCCAGCAATTGGCTCCTGGAGTTCAATCCCACCAAGTGCAAAGTCATGAAGATTGGGGAAGGGCAAAGAAGACCGCAGACGGAGTACAGTCTAGGGGGCCAGAGACTACAAACCTCACTCAAGGAAAAAGATCTTGGGGTGAGTATAACACCAGGCACATCTCCTGAAGCGCACACCAACCAAATAACTGCTGCAGCATATGGGCGCCTAGCAAACCTCAGAACAGCATTCCGACATCTTAATAAGGAATCGTTGAGGACCCTGTACACCGTGTACATTAGGCCCATATTGGAGTATGCGGCACCAGTTTCGAACCCACACCAAGCCAAGCATGTAAAGAAACTAGAGAAAGTGCAAAGGTTTGCAACAAGACTAGTCCCAGAGCTAAGAGGTATGTCCTACGAGGAGAGGTTAAGGGAAATCAACCTGACGACACTGGAGGACAGGAGAGATAGGGGGGACATGATAACGACATACAAAATACTGAGAGGAATTGACAAGGTGGACAAAGACAGGATGTTCCAGAGATTGGACACAGTAACAAGGGGACACAGTTGGAAGTTGAAGACACAGATGAATCACAGGGATGTAAGGAAGTATTTCTTCAGCCACAGAGTAGTCAGTAAGTGGAATAGTTTGGGAAGCGATGTAGTGGAGGCAGGATCCATACATAGCTTTAAGCAGAGGTATGATAAAGCTCACGGTTCAGGGAGAGTGACCTAGTAGCGATCAGTGAAGAGGCGGGGCCAGGAGCTCGGACTCGACCCCCGCAACCTCAACTAGGTGAGAACTAGGTGAGTACACACACACACACACACACACACACACACATACACACCCACACACACGCACACACCCACACATACACACACGCACACATACACACACACGCACACACGCACACGCACACACACACACACACACACACACACACACACACACACACACACACACACACACACACACGTATAATAATGAAGGGATGAATCGTCTTAGTAAAATATCACCAGCATAACGAATAACAAAACAAGATGTTGGAGAACGATGTGAGGGAGAGGGAAGTGATGAGATGAGAAATGCGACAGTGAAGGACTGTGAGACACTGGAGAATGAAAGTAAAAGTGTGCAAGAGAGAGAGGAAGAAGTGATTTAGAGGAGAGAGAGAAGTGAAGATAGGAGTGTATAGGAGATGAATGAGACAGATAGTGTGTGGGCTAAGGCAGGGAAACAGAAAGAGGGGGAGAGAAACAGACACAGAAAAAACTCCTTGGCTATGTTGGATCATTTTACCACAACAGAATGAGGTGAAACTACACGCACAACCTGTCTGTGTGGAAGAAGAAACTGGCAGGACCTATGTTTCGAGCTCGCCTTCTCTGATTGGAATTCACTGAACTGCCTTCACTGAACACATCCGTAATCTCTAACAAAAACACATCCCTCCCCGGCAGTACTGTATGTGACAAAGTCTTCAGATCGGCCTTGGTTCGGCTTTCGTTGCAGAGAGACTGGTACTGCTAAGTACAAGGCTTGGAGAAGGTATCAGAGGTATCCCTCTATCTATAAAAGGAACCTGCACAGGCAAACCTATTGGCAAATGGGTGAGGTCCAAAGGTGGGCCATCTCTGTATGGGAGGCTGACACAAAGAGAGTGGGCTCCAAAACCTGGTGGGCCTTGGTCAAGGACCAACAGGGTTATTCACCTGATGAATTATTCCACGTCTAAATCGGCAGGATAGAATCATCTCTACTAGCAGTCAGGGAAGCTGACATCTTTGCTGAACACTTGGCTAGTTGGTAGAGCTTTGTTCAAAGTGTCAGTGGTGACAATAAGGCAGGATGAGGCGTATTTTTCATATTAACACATCGGCATTCTCCCACCAAGGCAGGGCGACCCGTTAAAGAAAAACTTTCATCATTCACTCCATCACTGTCTTGCCAGAGGCGCATTTACACTACAGTTGCAAAACTGCAGCATTAATACCCTTCCTTCAGAGTGCAGTGTACTTCCCATCTCCAGGACTCAAATCCGATCTGCCGGGTTCCCTGAATCCCTTCAAAAATGTTATCTTGTTCACACTTCAACATCATATCAAGCCCTAAAAAACCATTTGTCTCCATTCGCTCCTATCTAACACGCTCACGCATGCTTGCTGGACAAAACCTCCTTTACCCCCCTCCCTCCAACCATTCCAACGCCGACCCCTACCCCGCCTTGCCTCCACTACAGATTTATACCCTCTCGAAGTCATTCTATTTCGTTACATTCTCTCTGCATGTCCGAACCACCTCAACACCCACTCAGTCCTCTGGATAATAGTTTTGGTAATCCCGCACCTCCTCCTAATTTCCAGACCACGAATTCTCTGCATTATATTCATCTCCACTGCCTCCAACTTTCTCCTCGTTGCAGCATTCATCACCCATGTTTCACACCCATATAAGAGCGTTGGTATAATTATACTCTCATACATTCCCCTCTTTGCTTTCATGGATAAAGTTCTTTATTTCCTTAATCTTTATATTCTCCTTAAATCGCTGGATCAAGAAAAGGCTGTGCACACAGATATGTTGAGCTCACGATTGAATATTAGACGTGCAGACTAGCTAGCGTCACCTCTAACTCTCATCTATCTGCAGTGCCTGTCACATTTTAAATGGCCTTCTGTGTAGAAAAGGGCAAATGTAGTCCCTGTCAACAGTAAGAACGCAGCGGAAATCAGCAACTGAAGACCAGTGTCACTGTCAATCATTGGCAAGACTCTTGAGACAATATTTCACGGCAGATAACAACGTTTTTTGACTACCATGCTTTATTGTGACTATCAACACGGCTTAACAGAGGTTTAACAGCTGATCTGCTTTTAAACCTCTCCACTAAGTGGCACCAGTCACTGGATGAAAACAAATTCAGCTGTGTAGTAGCACTGGAAATTGCTGGTGCAATTAATTAATATTTTTTCTCCAGACTGAGAGTAAGAAATTATTTTGAAGCTGGAACAGAGGTATTTGGCACCTCATTATATCACTTCATAGATAAATGTTTACAATGACTACTTTCAAGGGAAGGTGAAGGCTTAGACAAATTTTATAACGAGAAAAGTGCAGAAAAAATTACACGATCCTCGGAGTTTTCTTGCTATCCTGGCAACGACACCTGGTAAGTTTTACTCAAGACGCTTTCTGCCTTCTTATCGCCCAGAGAGCGATAGGAAGACAGAAGTAACGATAAGACTGCCCACATTTTTGCATTTTTTATTATAATCCGTGCAACTAAAAAATTACCAGAGGTGTTAGCAACCAAGCTTAATTAGGCCTATTACGAATTCAGTCAGTCTGTTCACATTGCAAGTTGCATCATAACGTACTTATTTACATTTATGTTATCATAGTGAGCATTCCTATGACATTCAGTTTTGTTATTTACATCTCTCCTCATATTATTCATGTAAGATACAGAAATACGAAAGCTGTATTCTACATTTTCCATTAGGATACTTTAGCTTTCTCATGAAAGAATAATTCAATGTGTGATGGAATTCCATAAAAATTTTACATTCCTTTGTCTCTGATTGTCGAGTATCTATATCCGGCGGCTTCTTCAATGAGCATGTTGTCAGTAATTAAGTGAATCTAGTGTCTTCAGTGATGACACATTATCAGTAATTATCAAAGAGTCATGCTCAGTGTCATAGGCTATCTTTAGTACCTAGATGCTAAACAATTCACTTGGCAGTGTAGACGTCTAGTTGTTAATCCTCATGCGTATCTTGGTTGCTATCATTCTTAGTTATTAAGGTGGCAACAAGGGCACATGCAGCTTTGCTAACAAACTCGTGCTTAGATCCATCAGTATATATAATGTGTGATATATTATTATTAACAGTTCGATGTTTAATTTCTTCTTGAGCCTTTGCAAGTGATGTAAGAAAGAGACTACCAATGATGAGCTTATGGGAAGGGACTTTCAGATATGTGACATTAGGTAAGTGCAACTCCCATGGAGTTGCTCTTGTTGTCTGAAGCGATATAGTTCGTGCAAGTTATAAAATTTAATATAATTGCCTATGTCCACAACCCATTTACATCTATGTATATATATATTCCTCGAGACTGGTTCATTTCTAAACATTTTAATACCAAGTGCAGTGTTACTCTCAATAATCTGATACTTGGAACACCAAGTTCCTTCCCATTATTAAGATCCTTGGTAGTTTCAGAACGGCTAAGAATAATTCTGATGGCTATGTTTTGCGCAGAGAATTTTCCTTAGCTAATATTAACCAGCTCTGCATAATTAAAGTTCTAATGTAGTCTATGTACCTACTCCTCACTATTCTTAAACTACCACCATAGTGGGGATTGTAGCCAGCAATAGTTATGAGAGCATTTAGCCTATCTTTACATTTGTTATTGATTCATTGAAGGGTACATCTACACCAGGATATCTAAGATTTAACGAAGCTGATGTTTCACCCTGCGACGCAACACATCCAACACCTTGTTGGATGTGTTACGTCGTCTACTTGTCAATATCTTTGTTATAGATCAAGATATGATGAAACCTAGTCCATTATAAATTATTTGAACTTCGTTGAGACTGGAACTCGTCTTATGCCCTCTCTTATGATTCCTGATATCATCAACATAGCTTATAGCTATATGTTTATGAGAGTTAAGAAGATCATTTAGGATATTACACATCATAAGAATGAGAACTCCTCCGTGTGATGTTCCTAGGGACATCTCTTTAGTCTCTCTTCTAAAAGCTTGGTAGAAAACGCATGATATTCTATTCGACATATAACCTATTCTCAAATTCAAATTCAAAGTTTATTCTCTATAAGGATTACAATGCTGAGTTTACAGAAATTTGGTTATTGTTTGGTTTACATGTAGTAAAATTGTGATTACAGAGTGTACCACTAGAACGCTTAGCATGGCTAGGCATTTCGGGCATACTTAGTTTTATTCTTAAATGTAAAATATTACAAATTATGAGGTAAGTTGGTATTATGGCTAAGTGACTAAATACTAGTTTATGAGTTTAGCAATGTGAATGCTTTTGTTTTGGCACAGTATATAGTTTCAGTATTGGAGTATCACAGGATTCATTATTTTAAGACTGAGTTTAATATTTCTGTTTATGGTCAAATGAGTGAGCGAGTGTAAGTGTGAACCACCAGGTGATATTTGTGTAGTTAGTTGACGGGGTGTATCAGGGAGATAATATGTTTTCTAATGGTAGTTTTGAAGGTGATGAATGTGTCTGCAGTTCTAGAGTTCTCAGGTAGGGTATTCCAGATTTTAGGGAATTTGACATACATTGAATTTTTGTAAAGGTTTAGTCGGACACGGGAAGGGTGTAGAGATGTTTGTGTCTGGTGTTATGCTGTGGGTTCTGTCACAACTATCAAGAAAGCGTTTTAGGTCAAGGTTGATATTAGAGTTTAAGGCCCCTGTAGATATAGATTGCACAGTAGTAAGTGTGGATGTACTGAACTGGGAGTAATTTTTAGATCTTTGAGAGTGGGGGGGGTGTGCTGCCAGGGATGAAATTTAGTGATTATTCTTACTGCAGATTTTTTTTGGGTTATTATTGGCTTTAGGTGTGTTTCTGCAGTTGATCCCCAAGCACAAAAAAGCATAGTGAGGTATGGATAAATACGTGAGTGGTATAGTGTGAGAAGGGCATTTTGCGGCACGTAGTATCGTATCTTGGAGAGGATCCAACCGTTTTGGATACTTTTTTGGCTATATGCTGGATATGGGTGCTGAAATTCAGGTTGTTGTCAAGGTATAAGCCTAGGAATTTCCCCCTTTTATTTCTGGTAAGTGTTGTCAATTTTAAAATGTTAATTTGTGCATCTCCTGCTCTGCTACCAAACATAATATAGTAAGCTTTGTCAGTGTTAAGCGTAAGTTTATTGGCTTTTATCCAAGTCGTATTTTAATCAGCTCCTAATTCAAAATGGTGTTGAGGGTGGCAAGATTAGGGTGAGAGAGGGACATAAGTGTGTCATCAGCAAAGAGAATGGGTTTTTCAGGTGTTGGGTACGTTTGAAGGTCATTGATGTATATGAGGAAGAGCAGGGGACCAAGGACACTTCCCTGCGGAACTCCAGTATCAAGTGGCCGTGTTGCTGATGCTGTGTCTTTAATGGGGGACGTACTGATACCTATTAGTAATGTAAAGATTTGAAATAAGCAAGCGCATGGCCTCTTATACCGTAGTGGTCAAGTTTGTGGAGTAGGATTTCGTGGTTTACTGTGTCAAAAGCTTTTCTTAGGTCAATAAAAATTCCTAGTGGATATTCCTTATTTTCCAAATGCTGTGTAAAGCAGATCTAGCTTTTTATGATTGCATCATTAGTGCTTTTATTTTTCCTGAATCCAAACTGGCAGGGGTTGAGTATGTTTTGAGCCGTTATAAATGAATACAGTCTCTTGTACATGAGTTTCTCAAAGATTTTGGATAGCAATGGTAAGTTAGATATTGGCCTATAGTTGTTTAAGTCTGTAGGGTCACCACCTTTATGTATTGGTGTAACCCTTGCCATCTTGAGTAGTTTCGGGAAGGTGCTAGTCTCTATTGACTTGTTAAAAAGTAATGAAATAGCATGCGAAAGGACATGGGCCGCTCGCTTGTACATTAATGGTGGGAATATAAACACAAATGCAGTATAATGTGATCCTTTATTGACAACGTTTCACCCACACAGTGGGCTTTTTCAAGTCACACACGAATCTACCTGGGGTTGGAAGGTACGAGAGTATTTATAGACAGAATGTTGAAGTCAGGTGAAGAAAGCTGCATCTGATGATCTACCGGGTGGGGTTATAGACTCTTGGGTAGCTTGGCAGGGGTGTTGGACAAGTTGTAGACCTTCTGCAGTGTTCTTATGTGGGATAGCGATGAAGAAGTTTCTTGGCGAGTGGTTCAGCTATGTTATAGAAGCCATTGTTCTGGTTGAAATTGTTGGTTATAGAGATAAACGATGATTCCAGGATTCTTCTGTATTGAGTGTTGTCTTCTGTGGCTATAAGTCTTGAGTTTCTGTAGTTAATTAAATGGTTGTGTGAATTGCGATGTTGTACACAGGCATTCCTTGTATCGTCAGTCCTGCTTGCATATTGGTGTTCTGAAATACTGTGTGGGTGAAACGTTGTCAATAAAGGATCACATTATACTGCATTTGTGTTTATATTTCCATTGTGTCGGTATTTTATACCATTTATTTCCATTAATGGTGGGACATGAGACAGATTCCCCGAGTTATTTTTAAGTGACTTTATGATCTCAATGACTTCCGTGGGATCAGTTGGTGCAAGATAGAAGGAATTAGGGAAATTTCCATCTAGGTAGTCCCCAGCATGGGCATTGGTATGTGGGATTTTACTGGCGAGATTAGATCCTATGTTTGGGAAGAAGTCGTTTATCTTGTTAGCTGTGTCAGTGGGATGTAGTGGTGTTTCATTAGGTTTAGTTAGGACAATATTCTTGGTTTTTCTCAGTTTGTGGGTCCCTAGAATCTGAGAGAGTGTTTTCCAGGGTCTTTTTTATATCTCCTCTAGTGTCTGTGAATCTACTGGAGTAGTATAGTTGTTTGGCTTTTTTTATTACTTGGTGAGAGCTGATGAATAGTGTTTAAGAGTATCTTTGTGTATTTAAGCCCCGTCTATATTGGGTTTTCATATTGGTGTTTCTTGTCAATGGATTTCAGAATGGTGCTGGTTAGCCATGGGGTACCAAGCCGTTTGTTTGTGATCTGCTTTGTTTTTATAGGACAATGTTTTTTTGTATAGTCTAAGTAATTTGTTAAGAAAGATGTCTGTCCGTCATCAATACCATTGGCCTTGGAGAATTCTGTAGGCCAATCAACAGTCTCTAGGGCAGCTGTGAACTTCCTTACTGAAAGGGCCCCGTCATGGAGTCTAAATGATAACTTTGTTGTATTTTAAGTGGTGGTTTACTAATGTTTGTCAGGAGGAAGGTAGGGTAGTGGTCTGTAGTGCTATCTGTGATTATCCCTGATTTAAGGGGGGCTTTGTAATTGGTCCATATGTGGTCTATTATGGTTGCACTTGTCTCAGTGAGCCTGGTTGGTTTAGTTATTGTTGGTATGAGAAAATGTGTTGTTCATATTTTTGATGAAATCAGTTACAGGCTGATCATCCAGTAAGCCAAGGTTGATGTTGAAGTCTCCAGCTAAGAGAAGGTGGTGCTTATTCATTTGTCTGTTTGTTATTAGTGACTTTAATTTCTCACTGAAATTGGGATGTTTTTGTGAGGTATCCGGTAAATGGCACCCATTGTTATAGGGGTCTTAAGGTTTTTTACAGTAAAATTAGCAAAAATTATTCCCCATATTCATCACTAAAGCAAGTGGTGCTAAGACAAGATAATTGGTTGAAATAATAGATTGCAATACCCCCCCCCACTTGGTTTGTTCTGCAGTTGTGAATTGCTGTGTTATCCCGGTAGAGGGTAGATATCTATTGTGTCCTGCTTAACCAGGTCTCAGTAAGAATAATGCCCGGAGAAGGGTGTCTTTTGTGATTCAAAGAGTGCTAGGAGGTCATCATGTGTTTGCTTTAAGGACCTGATGTTTTTAGTTAAGTACTGATAGACTTTTTGCTGTTTTGGATAGTGGTGGCTTGTGATGCTGTGTAATAAAGGCAGTTGCTTTTTCCCAAAAGGTTTTGATTGGGTGTCAGATTATGGAGGTTTTTATCAGGGTCAACGTGATCAATCATCTTCTAGGTTTAAAATTATGGTTATTTATATCCTGAGTTGTGATTTTAGTTCTACTACTGATTTCTGTAGTGGTTGGAAGTTGGACAAGTATTAGCTAGAGTATTTTGGTCTTTTAGGGTATAGTCCCCTAAATACCATAATGAAGTTGATGTTGTCTGTGTGTTGTGCTGGGAAAGAACTAAAGTACAAACTAGGTATAAACTGTAATATAAAAATACAAATTAAAAATAGAACAAGACTCTCTTGTAATTGCACTAAGGTCTAATAATGACTTTTGTGGAGTTTAAGTTTTGAGCTAGAGTGAGCTAAAGTACAATAGGTTTAATCTAATAATATAAAAGTACAAATTAAAAATAGCACTAGTCTCTCACTAGTAATTGCACTATGGTCTAACATAGTGAATTTGGTAAAGACTATGTCTTGAGGTAGAATGAGCTATGGTACAACTGAATTTAATCTAATAATATAAAATACAAATTAAAAGTACACCAGGTCTTCACTAGTAATTGCAACTATGGTCTAATATAGTGAATTTGGTATTACTATGTATTGAGCTAGAAAGAGCTATAGTACAACAACTTTAGTCTAATAATATAAAAATACAAATTACAAATAGCACCAGTCTCTCACTAGTAATTGCACTATGGTCTAGTATAGTGAATTTGGTATTGACTATGTATTGAGCTAGAATGAGCTAGAGTAAAACTGTGATTAATCTAATAATATAATAAAGGAACAAGACTCTCAATTGTAATTGCACTAAGGTCTTATATAAGTTGTTTACAAGAATTAGAGTATAATTAGATTTAAATTGACAGGATAAAATGCAAAAATTAAGGTAGCAAAATAATAATAAAAAAAAAGAATTGATAAAAATAAAAATGGCAATGACTTGGTTATAATATGCTAGTAAGATGGTAGACAGGATGATATAAAAGTTGTAGTTGAAAATACTAGGTTAAAAAAGTATGGAATAAAAATGGTCAGTGCATACTGCATACTTTTTCCTTTCAAAAATCCGTAGAGATGAGGTGCTAGATGGTGCTAGATTCTATAGTTTAGTCTGCTTTTTTAGCATTCTTTCAAGTATTTTACAAAGATAGTTAGTCAAGATTTAATGTGTTAAATTGTCTTGGTTTAAGGATAGGCACAATGAGAATATTAAAATGGTATAAAATACGGACAGGTTGTTAGGTAAGACACATATGCAACAGTTAGGTATCTTTATTTCGAAACGTTTCGCCTACACAGTAGGCTTCTTCAGTCGAGTGCAGAAAAGTTGATAAAAGCAGAAGAGACTTGAAGACGATGTAATCAGTCCATCACCCTTGAAATTTTGAGGTGATCAGTCCCTCAGTTTGGAGAAGAGTATTGTTCCATAGTCAGAAACAATGAGAATATTGGTGCATGAAATAGGAAGGACATACTCGATGTAACTAAGATCACACAACGCTAACAAAGGGATTAGGGACTTGCTTAAAGTTCTGAAGATTTCATAAGTTTTACTATCCTCTCCATGGGCAGTTGATTGACTTTTAATTAATACAAGGCAATCGTTTTCATCAATATTAATGTTTATAAAGCAAATCAATTTCAACCTTCCATTAGAAGCATTCTCCAGGTTTGTTCCCATATGAGGTGAAGGATTTTCATGCCTGGAAGGTTCGGGCCAGTTATTTATGAGGTCCTTTGCTTTATCAAGAGGAAAATGATGAACAACACTGCCACTCATTTTCCTAGTAAATTTATTTATACCTTTCCAGGCGGCTCAACTTAGAAGGTTGGATCTATTTAACACACAAACAAATTGTCCCTACCCCTGTTGTTGTTTATTGCCAGCCTATACATAGTGGCATGTACATTCACTAGTATTTCTCACTTTCTCCGTGCCCTCCGCATTTTCGACTTTTAGTTGCTCGAATTGAAAATTTCCACTCTTCGTAATTCGTCTTGGCTACCCTTCCGATTTCATAAAATCTTCCTTCTCACATGCTAATCGGACTTTCTTCTATCCCAAACTCTCTACTCCTTTCCTGTCTTTCTAATCTCAACAACTCACTTAATTCCTTAAACATAAACTTACTTTTCGCCAAACTAAAACCTTTCTCAGTAATTTATTTCGTACCTCTCCTCCTGTTATAAATGTCTCTGGTGCCTTCTCTATTCTATGCTCCTCTTGTTCTCTCCAATACTTTGGAAAAATTGTCCGCATTTTTTCTGCCAAACTCAAGGAACACGCACAAAAAAAGAATCTGAATTGCCGACACCAGTAGTGCTCCTTTCTGTCACGTTAGAGATCAGTCATCCTATTGACTGGTCCTCTGCTAAACTTGTCTACCCTTCTTCTAGCCCTCACACACTCCGTCTTGTTGAAGCATCTCGTATGTACAACTTTGCTAATAAAAATCTTAGTCGTGGCTTTGTCTCTGTTTACGCCTTCCTTACCCATTACACTGTCAAATGATTCAAACTACAGAGCACTTGTGATTTGACCTGATTCTTTCTTTTCTTTTCCTTACCTCTTCTCCTTTCCTATTTTTTCTTATTTGCTCTTTCTTATGCCTAAGTGTGTTCTGTCTTTGTGTTTTTCTTCCCTGTGTTGTTGGTCCTACTCCTTGTGGGCTCTTAGCTCTCATTCAGTGCTCCTTTTTCTTGTTCTTAGACTGACCCTACTTCTGCTACTACTACGACTACTACTTAGTTTCTGCTACTATTGCCTCCCTTCTCCCTTCACTCCCGTGTGCCACTAAAGTACTCTCCCTACTTTCTACTACCAATTTTATTTCTACTACTACTTCCACTACCAGTCTTACCCCTACCACTCCTTTTTCTACCTTTCTTGATCCTGTCCTTGTCCTCCCTCGCCTATATATATTGGTTCTCTCACTCTCATGTGTTAGGGTGACTAAGTCGGAGCGAAACATCGTCGTAAGCTTCTCTCTCCTATGTGCGGCTACTGATTACTCATATTAAGCTATTTTAACAAGAATTACTGACGTTAGGTGTTCAACACATCTTCAGAGAATCTCCCGTGTCGTGCTGACACTCGGGCTACAGTCTGTTTGCCAGGAATGACTCAGCTGGAGTCGAAAGAGTCACCGTGCCCTTGTTGTAGGGCTGCCCCCTTCATAGGACTGTGAACGATACATCACTTGTACCAACTCTGACACACCTTCGGGTCACCACATGAAGTCACCACATGGAGAAGACCCGGGCCAGGACCCGTCCTGGCAAACCTACTCGAACATGAACTCTTTTGTATTAGTGTGACTTGTTAAAGGTCCAATTCAGACCGAAACGTCGTCACAAGCTTCTCTCCCCTTTCTACAAGAGAAAGCAACAAACACAAATATTACTAGAAGCCAACACAACGAACTCTGAGCATCACCGAAAAAGCAACATTAAAAGAAGAGGCAACAAACACAGAACAATATCACAAAAAGACCAACACTAAATGACGTAATGAACACGGTGGCCAATATTATCAATAAAGAAACAACCTAAATGATAAAAATAAAATGCTAGCATCACAGAGAGAACAAGAAACAAATCTGCATGCTACAGAAAACAAGAACAAAGTATGAGAGTAACAAAGAGACAAACCTCCTGCACCATCACATGAAATTTTCATTTGCGTCCAGTCGTTAGATTTACATTTCATAAACATCGGTATTTCCCAGCTGACAATAAAACTGTGGGAAAGATGGAGGCAAGAAGATAAGCAGGAAAGAGGGAAGAAAGTAAGGAAGTCGACAAGAAATGAATGACTGATGAGAAGAAGAAAGGAATAATATGAGACATAGACATCTTTCCCTCAAAGTAACGCTGATGAAAGGTGATGGCTGTAATAAACCGTGCTAGCGTGTGTAAATAGATTAAATATTACTTTTCCGTGTGGTAGTGTATACTGTTGTTGTGGTGAATTCGTTAAGTTTGTGGTTTTGTACATTAAAAAAAAAAAAGTTTCCGGCTGGATAACGAGCCAAAGCAATACGTAAAACGACGTATAATTGTTGTCGTAGTTAATAAAATCAGCTTCATTCGTCTGTAATATGTCCTATGAGGACAGGTTAAGGAAACTTAACCTGGTGACAATGGAGGACAGAAGGAATAAGGGAAACATGATAACGATGTATTAGATACTGAGAGGAATTAACTAGGTGAATAGGCAAAAAATGTTTCAGAGACGGAACAGAGGAACAAAGAAACTCGACTAGAAGATGAAAACTCATATGAGTCATATAGATATTTGGAAGTATTATTGCAGTTGTGAGGAAGTGAAACAATCTGGGGATTAAAGTGGTGTGTGCAGGATCCATACAGAGCTTTAAGAAGAGATACGAAAAGGCTTTTGGAGCCTGAAGAGAGTGGAGCCTAGTACCAACTAACAAAGAGTCAAGGGTAGGACTTATGAATCGACCCCTGCAGCCACATATAGGTGAGTACATGTAGGTGAGTATACACACACACACACACACACAAATATGCTAACGTTCTCACACACACACATTCACCTACTCTCTCTCTCTCTCTCTCTCTCACACAAAACACATACACACACACACACACACACACAACACACACACACACACACACACACACACACACACACACACACGGGGCCAGGAGCTCGGACTCGACCCCGCAACCTCAACTAGGGGGAGTACACACACACACACACCACACACACACACACACACACACACACACACACACAGAAGGCCCTCTACCCCAACAACCTCCCTGCAACCAAACAGACTACCCCAAAACCCACAAGTCATACATACAGCCCCCACCCCACCCATCACAAGCTCAACCTTCACAGCAACCCACCATAGTATCTCGCCAGGTCTTCCACTTCCCCAACCCCAACGAACCCCCAAGACCACAGTATGCGGACAGAATAACAAATAAATGTGAGGAGTGGCATGAAAGATTCAAGGAGACGTCCCCAGATATCATAGCCACAGAAATGAAACTCACGTGGATGATAATGAATACGAACTTTCCACCCAGATAGCAAATCCTGAGGAAAGAAGAAGGAGCAGAGAGGGAGGAAGAGTTGCACTGCTCAGCAAAAACCAGTGGGGATTTGAGGAAATGGAAAGAATGGACAGAATGGGCGAAAGGGACTACATAGTAGGAACAATTCAGTCTGGGGGCTCTGAGGTGGCAATTACAGTAATTTACAACCCACCACAGAACAGTAGGAGGTCAAGAAAAGAATTTGAAGAAAACAACAGAGCAATGGTAGATACACTAGCTGAGGTGGCCAGAAGGGCTCACATGGGTAGAGCAAATTTACTAGTTATGGGTGATTTAAACACAAGGGGATTGACTGGGAAAACCTGGAGCCACATGGGTGACCCGAAGCATGGAGAGCCAAAAGGATGAAGGTGGGACTGGAAAACCTTATTCAACATTTTAGGGACACTACAAGAGAGAGAAGAGAGGATGAACCAGCAAGACTGGATCTCGAATTCACCTTGTGTAGTTCAGATATTTAGAACATTACGTACGAAAGGACCCTCAGAGCTAGTGATCACGTGGTTCTGAGCTTCAAATAGTATTTTATTTTATTAACACATCAGCCGATTCCCACCAAGGCAGGGTGGCTAGAAAAAGAAAAACTTTCATCACCATTCACTCCATCACTGTCTTGCCAGAGGGATGCTTTACACTACAGTTATAAAACTGCAACATTAACACCCCTCCTTCAGAGTGTAGACACTGTACTTCCCATCTCTAGGACTCTAGTCCTGCCTGCCGGTTTCCCTGAATCCCTTCATAAATGTTACTTTGCTCACACTCCAACAGCACATCAAGTATTAAAAACCATTTGTCTCCATTCACTATCAAATATGGTAGTGCACGCTTGCTGGAAGTCCAAGCCCCTCGCACACAAAACCTCCTTTACCCCTCCCTCCAACCCTTCCTAGGCCGACCCCTACCCAGCCTTCCCTCCGCTACAGATTTATACACTCTCGAAGTCATTCTATTTTGTTCCATTATCTCTACATGTCCGAACCACCTCAACAACCCCTCCTCATCCCTTTGGATAATAGTTTTGGTAATCTCACACCCTCTCCTAGTTTCTGAACCACGAATTCTCTGCATTATATTCACACCACACACAATGCCCTCAGACATGACATCTCCACTGCCTCTAGCCTTCTCCTCGTTACAACATTCATCATCCATGCTTCACACCCATACAAGTGTTGGTGCAACTATACTCTCATACATCACCCTTTTTGCTTCCACGGACAAAGTTCTTTGTTTCCACAGACTCCTAAGTGCACCACTCACCCTTTTCCCATCATCAATTCTGTGATTCCCCTCATCCTTCATAGACCCATCTGCTGACACGTCCACTCCTATCTGAATACATTCTCCTCCTCCATGCTCTCTCCCTCCAATCTGATATACAGTCTTTCGTCACCTAATCTTTTTATCTTCATAACCTTACTCTTTCCTATATTCTCTTTTAATTTTCCTCTTTTACATACCCTACCAAATTCATCCACCAACCTCTGCAACTTCTCTTCAGAATCTCCCAAAAGCACAGTATCATCAGCAAAGAGCAACTGTGACAACTCCCACTTTGTGTTGATTCTTTATCTTTTAACTCCACACCTCTTGCCAAGACCCTAGCATTCACTTCTCTTACAACCCCATCAATAAATATATTGAACAACCACGGTGACATCAGACATCCTTGTCTAAGGCCTACTTTTACTGGGAAATACTTTCCCTCTCTCCTACATACTCTAACCTGGGCTTCACTATCCTCGTAAAAACTCTTTACTGCTTTCAGTAACCTACCTCCTATACCATACACCTGCAACATCTGACACATTGCCCCCCTATCCTCCCTGTCATATGCTTTTTCTAAATCCTTAAATGCCACAAAAACCTTCTTCATCTGCTATCCTACTCTTTGTCTTACTCTTAATTCTTTCAATAATAACTCTTCCATACACTTCACCAAGTATACTCAACAGATTTATTCCCCTATAATTTTTGCACTCTTTTTTTTATCCCCTTTGCCTTTATACAAAGAAACTATGCACGTCAATCCAATCCCTAGGAACCTTACCCTCTTTCATACATTTATTAAATAATAGCACCAACCACTCCAAAACTGTATCCCCTCCCACTTTTAACATTTCTATCTTTATCCCATCAATGCCAGCTGCCTTACCCCATTTCATTCTACCCGCTGCCTCACGAACTTCCCCCACACTCACAACTGGCTCTTCCTCACTCCTACAAGATGTTATTCCTCCTTGCCCTATACACAAAATCACAGCCTCCCTATCTTCATCAACATTTAACAATTCCTCAAAATATTCCCTCCATCTTCCCGCTACCTCTAATTCTTCATTTAATAACTCTCCTCTCCTATTTTTAACTGTCAAATCTAATTGTTCCCTAGGCTTCCTCAACTTTTTAATCTCACTCCAAAACTTTTTCTTATTTTCAACAAAATTTGTTGATAACATCTCACCCACTCTCTCATTTGCTCTATTTTTATATTGCTTCACCACTTTCTTAACCTCTCTTTTTCTCTCCATATACTCTTCCCTCCTTGTATCACTTCTACTTTGTAAAAACCTCTCATATGCTAACGTTTTCTCACTTACTACTCTATTTACATCATTCCACCAATCACTCTTCTTCCCTCCGGCACCCACTTTCCTGTAACCACAAACACTACATTCTTAAACACTAACACTAACACTAACACTAACACTACATTCTTAAACCTACCCCATACATCTTCGACCCCATTGCATATACTCTCACTAGACCATCTATCGTCCAATAATTGTTTATATCTTACCCTACCTCCTCTGTTAGTTTATACACCTTCACCTCTCTCTTACTTGCTGCTTCTATTTTCCCTGTATCCCATCTACCTTTTACTCTCACTGTAGCTACAACTAGAAAGTGATCTGATGTATCTGTGGCCCCTCTGGCCTCCGTCCAGTTTCCGGCCGGAGAGAAGATGATTCCTGCCGGCCGGCCGGCCGGAACGTACCACATGTACATCCTGAAGTCTACTCAACAGTCTTATCTACCAATACATAGTCCAACAAACTACTGTCATTACGCCCTACATCATATCCTGAATACTTATTTATCCTCTTTTTCTTAAGATACGTATTACTTATAACTAAACCCTTTTCTATACAAAGTTCAGTCAAAGGGATCCCATTATCATTTACACCTGGCACCCCGAACTTACCAAGCAAGCACACCAGTCGACTAACACTCAGGTACCTATTTTACAGAAAAGTGAACATGGACAGCAGGTGTCTTCAGGAAAGACGTCCTAATATATCCACCTGTAACAGGGATCGAACCAGGTCGTCATCAGTGTATTGTGTATTATTCCAATCACGATATTGGGCCTTTTAATTTTGTTTTTTTTTTTTGTTTTTGGTAACATAAGTTCCAGCTTGCGAATTTTATTAATAGTGATATTTATATATATTCAATCACTAGAGAATGCTTCTTCTGATCGGCTTAAAAATTTTAATGAAGATGTATTGTGCAAGAATGAGGAAGATGCTCCATGAGTTTAATCAGAGCAGGACAAATTTTAAATTTTACTTCCATTGTTAAAACATTGGAATGTTGGAATTAAATAAATTACTGAAGAATGCCAATTGTGATCGGCTTCAAACTTTCACCGTTGGTGGGCCTTGCTAAAAGAAAGCTTGGCGTTCACTTTGAGCTGTGTAAATTTGAATATGTAACTTTTATTATAAATTGGCTGCTCTGATCAGTTCCAAACTCTAAACATTGGAAGTATTTTTTATTTGATTTTGCTCTGTATGTGTGCCAATCGGTCATATTTTAAAGCAGTTTTATGAAACTTGACTTATTTAAACTAAAATCAAATAAGTTTTTTCCTAAAATATTTAAAAGAATTTTAAGTCGGGCATTAATAAGAAAACATAACTTAAAAGCTCTCTGAAAGAGCAACTTTTTTTTTAAGTTAAGAAAAGATCGACTTAAATATTTTCTAAACATTCAGCAATATTTTTCGTTTCTTTCTACAGAATTGTCCGGTTCCACCAGTTTTGAGGTATCTAGTTCGCTTAGCAGCCTCTTCACCTTCTCTTCGGTTGTGTGTGGTGTGTCCAGTACTTGTTGGTGTACTCTATCATCCCGGTTTGCTGGAATCCTTTCCGTCTCCACTGAAAATACTTCCTTAAATCTCGTGTTGTGATTTTCACATACTTCTTGGTTATTTCATATGATATGCCCTTTCCTCCTCAGCCTAATTACCTGGTCATTGACTGTTGTTGTTCTCCTGATGTGGCTGAATAACAGCTTTGGATCAGATTTTGCTTTCGATACTGTGTTATTCTCGTATAGCCGCTGGGCCTCCTTCCTTACACATACATATTCGTTTTTGGCTCTTCGGTTAATCTCATTATTTTGATGTGTCCTTTGTCTTAGTTTCGGCCTCTCTACACCTCTTGGTGAACCAAGGGCTCTTTCTGGTCTTCCCATTATTTATGTTGACCTTGGGTACGAACCTCTCCTCTACATCCTTGCATTTTGTTGTCACGTATTCCATCATTTTATTTACTGTTTTTCCCACCAGTTCTATTTTCCTCTGTACGTCATGCAGAAAATTCCTCATGCTCCAGTTTTTACTCGACAATGTGTGTGTGTGTGTGTGTGTGTGTGTGGTGTGTGTGTGTGTACTCACCTAGTTGTGGTTGCGGGGGTCGATTCACAGCTCCTGGCCCCGCCTCTTCAACTGGCCGCTACCCGGTCATTCTTCCGGTGAGCTTCATCATACCTCTTTTTAAAGCTATGTATGGATCCTGCCTCCACTACATTACTACACAGGCTATTCCACTTCCTGACAACCTGTGACTGAAGAAATACTTCCTAACATCCCTGTGATTCATCCAAGTCTTCAACTTCCAACTGTGACCTCTTGTTGCTGTGTCCCATCTCTGGAACATCCTGTCTGTCCATGTATATACCTCTCAGTATTTTATATGTCGCTGTCATATCCCCCCTAACTCCTGTCTTCCAGTGTCGTCAGGTCGACTTCCCTTAACCTCTCCTTGTAGGACATACTCCTTAGCTCCTTGTTACAAACCTCTGCACATTCTCTAGTTTCCCTACATGCTTGGCTAGGTAAGGGTTCCAAACTGGCGCTGCATATTCCAATATGGGCCTAACGTACACTGTGTACAGGGTCCTGAATGACTCCTTATTTAGGTGTTGGAATACTGTTCTTAGGTTCGCCAGGCGCCAGTATGTTGCAGCAGTTGTGATGAATGGTTTGAAAAACCGACAAGTTGAAGATTGAGACACTTATGCAGCATATGGAAATCTTTATTCACAACTGTCAGACACTGCAGCATCATGGGATCTTGTTACAAAGAATTCTTCAACACTTGTTCAACCTTTGGACGAAGACCTACTTCGACTAGTGGATGGTACCACTATGACCCCGCCTCCTCCTGCTTCACGTCACCTCACTACAGTATATAAGCCACGTCTACGGCCCTATGCTGTACATTCTACAAGATTGATGGACTGAACACATCGACTCCAGGTTGAGGGACTGATTACCTCATTCTCCTCCTCTCCTTACGCCTTCCTCTTTGTATTGGACTGATGAAGCCACTGTGTGGCGAAACGTTTCCTGAATAAAGATTTCCATATGCTGCATAAGTGTCTCAATCTTCAGCAGTTATTTGGTTGATGTGCGCCTCATGAGATGTTCCTGGTGTTATAATCACACCAAGATCCTTTTCCTTGAGTGAGGATTGTAGGCTCTGGCCTCCTAGACTGTACTCCGTCTGTGGTCTTCTTTGCCCTTCCCCAATCTTCATGACTTTGCACTTCGTGGGGTTCAACTCCAGGAGCCAGTTTCTGGACCAGGCCTGCAGTCTGTCCAAATCCCTTTGTAGTTCTGCCTGGTCCTCGTCCTACTGAATTCTTCTCTCATCAACTTCACATCATCTGCAAACAGAGACACTTCGGAGTCTATTCCTTCCGCCACGTCGTTCACAAATACCAGAAACAGCACCTGTCCTAGGACTGATCCCTGTGGCACCCCGCTCGCTACCGGCGCCCACTCTGACACCTCGCCATGTACCATGACTCGCTGTTGTCTTCCTGTGTGTGTGTGTGTGTGTGTGTGTGTGTGTGTGTGTGTGTGTGTGTGTGTGTGTACTCACCTAGTTGTACTCACCTAGTTGAGGTTGCGGGGGTCGAGTCCGAGCTCCTGGCCCCGCCTCTTCACTGATCGCTACTAGGTCACTCTCCCTGGGCCGTGAGCTTTATCATACCTCTGCTTAAAGCTATGTATGGATCCTGCCTCCACTACATCACTTCCCAAACTATTACACTTATTGACTACTCTGTGGCTGAAGAAATACTTCCTAACATCCCTGTGATTCATCTGTGTCTTCAGCTTCCAACTGTGTCCCCTTGTTACTGTGTCCAATCTCTGGAACATCCTGTCTTTGTCCACCTTGTCAATTCCTCTCAGTATTTTGTATGTCGTTATCATGTCCCCCCTATCTCTCCTGTCCTCCAGTGTCGTCAGGTTGATTTCCCTTAACCTCTCCTCGTAGGACATACCTCTTAGCTCTGGGACTAGTCTTGTTGCAAACCTTTGCACTTTCTCTAGTTTCTTTACATGCTTGGCTAGGTGTGGGTTCCAAACTGGTGCCGCATACTCCAATATGGGCCTAACGTACACGGTGTAAGGGTCCTGAATGATTCCTTATTAAGATGTCGGAATGCTGTTCTGAGGTTTGCTAGGCGCCCATATGCTGCAGCAGTTATTTGGTTGATGTGCGCTTCAGGAGATGTGCCTGGTGTTATACTCACCCCAAGATCTTTTTCCTTGAGTGAGGTTTGTAGTCTCTGGCCCCCTAGACTGTTCTCCGTCTGCGGTCTTCTTTGCCCTTCCCCAATCTTCATGACTTTGCACTTGGTGGGATTGAACTCCAGGAGCCAATTACTGGACCAGGTCTGCAGCCTGTCCAGATCCCTTTGTAGTTCTGCCTGGTTTTCGATCGAGTGAATTCTTCTCATCAACTTCACGTCATCTGTGTGTGTGTGTGTGTGTACTCGCCTAATTGTACTCACCTAATTTTGGTTACAGGGGTCGAGACTCAGCTCCTGGCCCCGCCTCTTCACTGATCGCTACTAGGTTCTCTCTCTGCTTCCTGAGCTTTGTCATACCTCGTCTTAAAGCTATGTATGGTTCCCGCCTCCACTACATCACTTGCTAGGCTATTCCACTTCCTGTCGACTCTGTGACTGAAGAAATATTTCCTAACATCCCTGTGACTCGTCTGAGTCTTCAGCTTTCAATTGTGACCCCTTGTTTCTGTGTCCCCTCTCTGGAACATCCTATCTGTCCACCTTCTCTATTCCACGCATTATTTTGTATGTTGTTATCATGTCTCCCCTGACCCTCCTGTCCTCCCGTGTCGTCCGTCCGATTTCCCTCAACCTTTCTTCGAAGGACATTCCCCTGAGCTCCGTAACTAGCCTTGTTGCAAACCTTTGTACTTTCTCTAATTTCTTGACGTGCTTGACCAGGTATGGGTTCCAAACTGGTGCTGCATACTCCAGTATGGGCCTGACGCACAGAGTGTACAGCGTCTTTAACGATTCCTTACTAAGACATCGGAATGCTATTCTCAGGTTTGCCAGTGGCTCATATGCTGAAGCAGTTATCTGGTTGATGTGTGCCTCCGGAGACGTGCTCGGTATTGTGGTCACCCCAAGATCTTTCTCCTTGAATGAGGTTTGCAACCTTTGTCCACCTAGCCTATACTCTGTCTGCGTCTTCTTTGCCTTCCCCAATCTTCATGACTTTGCATTTGGCAGGGTTGAATTCGAGAAGCCGGTTGTTGGACCACGTGTCCAGTCTGTCCAGGTCTCTTTGTAGTCCTGTCCGATCCTCATCCGATTTAATCCTTCTCATTAGCTTCACATCTGCGAGCAGGGACTGTGTGTGTGTGTGTGTGTGTGTGTGTGTTGTGTGTGTGTGTGTGTGTGTGTTAGAACGCTCAGGGCAGGCTGCGCTCAAGACACGACATGTGAAGGTAGTACAAACAGGTAACAACCACCTCAGGCTACATGTGCTTCAGATAGCTTAGCCATGTGGGTTGGACATATACCTGGCTTGTTCCACGTGACTTGGTGATCTGCATAACTAGCTGATCATACGTGGCTTGCTGGTTCACATGGCTTCGAGTGGCTTGGGCACTAATTCATAGCTTTGACCAGAAATGCACACGAAATTTAGAGACAGCATAGAGAGCGAGTTGGTAATGGTGGTAGGACCACTGGTGGTGTCGGCAGGCTAGAGTTTACTGCACCTCACAAGTACGTGGAGTCCAGGGTGAGCCTGCCCACTGGGTAAACTCTTTTGTTGAAAAACACCACTCAGCTCACGGTAGGATGACCCGGAAAAGAAGAAACACTTTCATCATCATTCACTCCATTAATGTTTTGCCAGAGGTGTGCTTACAATACAATTAAAAGACGGCAACATATCAACACCCCTCCTTCAGCGTGCAAGCACTGGTTTCTCTAAATCCCTTCATAAATACTACTTTTCTCACACTCCAACAGCACATCGTCAAAAAAAAAAAAAAAAAAAAAAAAATCTTCTCCACTCGCTCTAATCTCGCACGCTTGCTTTAATTCCAAGCCCCTCACACACTTAACCTCCATTACCCCTTCCCTCCAACCTTCTCCAGGTCGACCCTAACCCCGCCTTCCTCCCACTATAGAATTATATGCCCTCCAAGTCATTCTGTTTCATTAAATGTCCAAACAATCTCAACAACTCTTCCTCTCTCCTTTGCATAATACTTTTAGAAACCCATCACCTCCTTCTAATCCCAAGCTATAGATTCTTTGCATTATATTCACACCGCACAGTGCCCTCAGGCACGACAAATACCACTTCCTCCAGCCTTCTCCTTGCTTCAACATTCACTACCCATACTTCACAAACATAAGAGGGATCCCAGTCATATGTAGCATCTTGCCTAGAAAGGGAGTGGCAATGAATCGATGTCTAGGGCAATTGGTATGAAGTGCTGGCTAGACAGGTACTGCAAGGAACTTGCAATCCCATTCATTGATAACTGGGACCTATTCTTTGGCAAACGTGATATGTATGCAAGGGATGGGGTTCATCTCTCTGGGGATGGAGTAGTTGCATTAGCCAGTTCGATTGAGAGGGTAATTGATGACTTGTCTAGGAATTTAAACTGATAGATTATAGAGGTATGGGTGTTTGTGGGAAACAATCAGGCTGCAGCATTAGGCTTAAAAACAGCAGTTATTACCGGGATACCTCAGGGATATGTTTAAAAGACAATATTCAGAATAAAGTTGCTAGTAATGGCAAATCAATTGATCAACAAACAAAGAGAGATAGTAGAGGGCAACGAGTGACTAGCTCCCTTAAGGTTTACTATACAAATAGTAGGAGTCTAAGAAATAAGATAGATGATCCAAGACTACTTGCAAGTGTAGGTAATATAGATATTATTGGTATAACAGAGACATGGTTCAACATGAATAATAGAGAAATGCCTTCTGAATGCAACATACAGGTTAAAACTATTCCACACTGATAGGGTCAACAGGAAGCGTGGTGGAGTGGCGATGTTTGTCAGAGAAAATTTAAATTATTGTCTTAGACATAATATAAGATTAGAAACATCGAACACAGAATCTGTTTAGCTACAGTTTCTCGAGGGACGTGACACATTAATTTTGGGTGTGATTTATAGGCCCCCAAACCTTGATAGGGAGTGCAGTAAGCTGTTATGGGACAAAATTCATAAGGCATCTAGATATGAAAATGTTGTGATAATGGGAGATTTTAACTTTAGACAAATTGATTGGAATAATATGACAGGAAATCTTGAGTCTAGCGACTTTCTTGATACGGTTCAGGATTGCTTTTTAGAACAGGTTGTGACACAACCAACTAGAGGAAACAATCTGCTTGACTTGGTTCTTGCCAACAAAGATTCACTAATTAATAATCTTGAAGTTAATGATGAGCACGGGGAAAGTGATCACAAATCACTTAGTTTTAATATATCATGGAATTACCAAGATAACTGCAATCAAATCTGTCCCAGATTTTCGCTTGGCCGACTTCATGGGACTGAAAAATTACATGGTGGGCTAAATTGGGATGTCCTGACTATGGGTCGGGTAGGTGATCTTGGATGCCAATATGACATTTTTCAGAGCATAGCTCTAGCTTCCCAGACAACTTTTGTTCCGAGTAGGGAAATTAGATCTAACAAAAATGATCCCAAATGGATGAACAATAGATTGAAACGTCTCATTGGTCAAAAGAGATGTATATATAGGCGTATCAAAAGAGAAGATGGGCAGTTAAGAAATCAATATATTCAGTTAAAGAGAGAGATAAAGAAATGAATAAAAAGCAAAAAGGGATTATGAGGCTAAGGTCGCAAGGGATTCAAAGACTAACCCAAAAGGGTTCTTTCAGGTATACAGAATGTAATAAAGTTGGCAGAATTACCGACAATATGTAAAGTAAAAGGACACAAATGCAACTAATGTGACTTTTTATGTGGCAACGTTTCGCTCTCCAGGAGCTTGATAAAGCTCCTGGAGAGCGAAACGTTGCCACAATAAAAAGTCACATTAGTTGCATTTGTGTCCTTTTACTTTACAGGTA
Source organism: Cherax quadricarinatus (assembly GCF_026875155.1). Classification (NCBI taxonomy): domain Eukaryota; kingdom Metazoa; phylum Arthropoda; class Malacostraca; order Decapoda; family Parastacidae; genus Cherax; species Cherax quadricarinatus. The sequence goes on from NC_069472.1 coordinate 11,453,290, forward strand.
TACAGAAGATTAGGGACAAGACTGGTCCATTTAAGACTAACTCTGGTCATACCACTGACAGTGATAAGGATGTGTGTGAAATTCTCAATACCTACTTCCTCTCAGTTTTCACCCAGGAAAATACTAGCGATATTCCTGAAATAATAGATTATGTAGAACAGGATGATGATAAACTATGCACGATTGTGGTAACTAGTGACATGGTCCTCAGACAAATAGAGAAACTAAAACCTAACAAATCCCCAGGTCCTGTTTACCTGTTTGCAAGGGTGTTAAATGAATGTAAAAAGGAACTTGACATACCTTTGGCTAATCTTTGTAACATATCACTACAAACTGGCATACTGTCTGATAAGAGGAAAATGGTAAATGTAATACCTATTTACAAGGCAGGTGATAGGTCCTTGGCTTCGAACTATAGACCAATAAGCTTTACCTCCATAGTGGGAAAATTTATGGAATCAATAATTGCCGAAGCAATTCGTAGCCATCTTGATAGGCACAGATTGATTAATGAATTTCAACACGGTTTCACAAAGGGGCGTTCCTGTCTTACGAATTTACTAACTTTTTTCACTAAGGTGTTTGAGGAGGTAGATCATGGTAATGAATATGATATTGTGTAAATGGACTTCAGTAAAGGTTTCGATAAAGTTCCACATCAGAGGCTATTGAGGAAACTTAAGGCACTCGGAATAGGAGGAGATTTTTTTTCCTGGGTAGAGGCATGGCTGACAAATAGGCAGCAGAGAGTTTGCATAAATGGGGAGAAATCAGAATGGGGGCACGTCACAAGCGGTGTTCCTCAGGGGTCAGTGTTGGGCCCGTTGTTGTTCACAATTTACATAAACGACATAGATGAGGGAATAAATAGCGACATAAGCAAATTTGCTGATGACACCAAAATAGGCCGTCCAATTCATTCTAATGAGGACAATAGAGCACTCCAGGATGATTTGAATAGACTGATGCAGCGGACGGAGAAGTGACAGATGTAGTTTAATATTAACAAATGCAAAGTTCTAAATGTTGGACAGGAAAATAACCATGCGACATATAAACTAAATAATGTAGATCTTAATACTACTGATTGCGAAAAGGATTTAGGAGTTCTGGTTAGCAGTAATCTAAAACCAAGACAACAGTGCATTAGTGTTCGCAATAAACCTAACAGAATTCTTGGCTTTATATCTAGAAGTATAAATAATAGAAGTCCTCAGGTTGTTCAACTCTATATATCCTTGGTTAGGCCTCATTTAGACTATGCTGCTCAGTTCTGGTCACTGTATTACAGAATGGATATAAATGCTCTGGAAAACGTACAGAGGAGGATGACAAAGATCTCATGTATCAGAAATCTTCCCTATGACGATAGACTGAGGGCCCTGAATCTGCACTCTTTCGAAAGGCGTAGAATTAGAGAGATATGATCGAGGTGTATAAATGGAAAACAGGAATAAATACAGGGGATGTAAATAGCGTGCTGAAAATTTCCAGCCAAGACAGGACTCGCAGCAATGGTTTCAAGTTGGAAAAATTCAGATTCAGAAAGGATAAAGGAAAGCACTGGTTTGGTAATAGAGTCGTGGATGAGTGGAACAAACTCCCGAGTACAGTTATTCAGGCTAAAACGTTGTGTAGTTTTAAAAATAGGTTAGATAAATACATGAGTGGGTGTGGGTGGGTTTGAGTTAGATCTGACTAGCTTGTGCTGCTGGGTCTGGTGTCGTGCTCCTTCCTTGAGTGGAGGTGACCAGACTGGGTGGGTCATTGGGCTAATCCGGGGGGGAGGTCATTGGGCTAATCCGGGGGGGAGGACATGGACCTGCTCCGCATGGGTCAGTAGGCCTGTTGCAGTATTCCTTCCTTCTTATGTTCTTAAGAGCACTGGTGCCACTATACTCTCATACATGCATACGTTGTCTCCAAAGAATTCTAAGTTCTCCAATCACCTTCCCCCCCCTCATCAGTTCTATGATTCACCTAATTTTTCATAGATCCATCATCTGACAAGTCAACTCCTAAATGTCTGAATACATTCACTTCCTCCATACTCCCTCCAATCTGATAGCCAATATTTCATTACCTAAATTTTTGGTAAAAGCTCTTACCTGCTTTTAGTAGCCTCCCACCTATTTCATACATTTGCAACATCTGCCACGTTCCATCCCATCATATTCCTTTTCCAAATCCACAGATTTAACGGAAACCTTTTTACCCTTACATAAATACTCTTCACCTATATATTTCACACTTGGTCTACACATCCCTTACCCTTCCTAAAGCCTTGTTGTTCATCTGCGATCCTGCTCTCCATCATATTCTTAATTCTTTCAAGAATAACTGTATCATACACCCTACCAGGTATACTCAACGGGCTTATTCTCCTATAATTTTTACACTCTTTTTTTCCCTTATGCCTTTATACAAACGAACTATGCATACTTTCTCCAAATCCCGAGGAAAATAAGCATATTTGTGAAAAAAACATGGATATACCTGTATCTGGATTATGAAGGTAACAGGCACGGCAGCGGTATAGCTTGTTGGTAGACAGATACTGTTTGTAAAGGGCGATGAATATGTGACTTCATCTTCCTTCCTTCTGAGCTAACACAACTGCAAACACATTTTCAAACACTGCTGTCCTTCAGTATTTTCTTTTGCCGTGTTTCTGATCCCACCTTCGAGGGTCATTAACTCTCCTGCAATGCTCCTTTTTGGAGTCCTGTGACTTCACTTCTACTACTCCATTACCACTACTATTACAACTGCTATTACTACTACTACTACTAACATTTCTGCTGCTTTGCTTCACTCCTCTTTCTCTCTTGTGCCGCTACTACCACTCCCTCTACTTACCACTACTACCACTACTATTACTACTGCTTCCACTACCAGCTTTACCCTACTTCTTATAAGAATAATATTAATATCTTTATTTCTACAAGTACATGTACAAGGCATACAGGCCTAACTGACATCAATGACATATTAATATGTAGAAAGCCGCTTGTTATGCAGAGCATTTCTGGCAAATTAGGTCAATTTTTTCCCAGGATGCTACCTACACCAGCCAATTAACATCCAGGTACCCATTTTATTAATAGGGATCATAGACAACCTGTGCAACTAAACGCGCCCAACGTTTCCACCCTCGCCAGGAATCGAACCCGGACACTCGCCGTGTGAAGCGAGAGCTTTAGCCACCACGCCACGGGGTCACTTCCATCTTCCTCTCTTTGTCCCTCCCAGTCCCCCCTCTCCGATATATAATAATATATATATATATATATATATATATATATATATATATATATATATATACAGTAAGATCACAGTAAACAGGCGATTTCAGAATATGCAAAACAACCACTGTGAAAGAATAGAGAAATTCCAAGCGCTTTTGTGACTACTCGCATTATCAAGGAACTATGAAAGTAAATCATCAAAGGAAGGTATATAAGGCGTCTATCCAACACCTCACTATCAGACCCCACAACAGTTAAACACCTGATGCGCGCCGGCCCAACTAAACAAATCCTTCACACAACCCACCAACGAACTATTCTACTCAAGAAATAAGAAATTTAAAAAATTATTATTTGTCTAATGTATTATTAAATTCTTCTCAAATTCTATTAATTATAAATGGATCTAATTTATATAAACCAAAGGAAATATTCATATTATTGTCAAAACTTGTTTTATGGAACAAGTTTTGACAATAATATGAATATTTCCTTTGGTTTATATAAATTAGATCCATTTATAATTAATAGAATTTGGGAAGAATTTAATAATACACTGGACAAATAATAACTTTTAAAATTTCTTATTTCTTGGGTAGAATAGTATGTTGGTGGGTTGTGTGAAGGACCTGTCTAGTTGGGCCGGCGGGCTTGCTGCAGTGTTCCTTTTCTTATGAGTCGCGCGTCAGGTGTTTAACTGTTGTGGGATTTGATAGTGAGGTGTTGGCTAGACCCCTTATATACCTTCCTTTGATGCTTTACTTTCACAGTTCCTTGATAATGTGAGTAGTCACGAAAGCGCTTGGAATTTCTTTATTCTTTCACAGTGGTTGTTTTGCATACATACATATATATATATATATATATATATATATATATATATATATATATATATATATATATATATATATATATATGTCGTGCCGAATAGGCAGAACTTGCGATCTTGGCTTAATTAGCAGCGCTCATATTGCCATATAGCACAAGTGAAAATTTGTGTATGCAATAATTTCGCCAAAATCATTCTGAACCTAACGAAAAAAATATATTTGATTGTGTTTGTTTAGTACTAAATTATTGTAAACGTATTTAAAATATATTTAGTTGGGTTAGGCTAAAATAAATTGTTCTTGTTATAATAAGGTTTGGCAAGTTTTTTTTAAGATTCTTTTGGTGCAAAATTAAATTTTTTTCAATTAACTTTAATGAAAAAAATATATCTTTAAACGTATAAGAGAAAATTTCAGAAAGGACTTAATTTTAAATGAGTTCTTGCTAATTGACCAGTTTTACATATTCGGCACGACATATATATATATATATATAATATATATATATATATATATATATATATATATATATATATATATATAGAGGCTACCTCACCTTCGTATGTTATGTGACTTTGTAAATGGTCCAGGTCGGTCTGAAAAGTCGTCAAAGCTTCTTTCTCTTACATGTTTGAGTATATCAGTAGGTTTCTTAGTGGCGGCAAAGGATAGTTCTTCAGGGGCGAGCCTGCACCTAGTAATAATTGACCAGAATTTAAAATACGAAACCGACTGTCAGAAAAGGCATTCTTCAGTAACTGATCTGATTCCAGCTATTCCAAGTTTTTTAACTACAGTCTTCACTAAACTTATTTTCAACCCAATGAGAAGAAACATTCATTAGTTATTTGTTCAAAAAACTGGTAAATAGGGACTTATGGTGGTCAATGGCTGGGTGAGCCTCTGTTCAAGAACACTCATAACTTGTGAACATTTGAGGCGATCAGATGATTACTTCTCCCGTAATGGCATATTCCAACAATTCCAATTGTGTTTTCAATTTTACTACATTGCCAACTTTACTTTCACGTAAACGAAAATAAGTATGTACCATCCTGGTCCGAGGATGCATAGTACGGTAAATATTGAAGCTGTTCAGAAAAATTAATTGAAAATTATTTAAGGTGATTTATCGGGAAGAATTTACTCCGTTTTATACAAAATCGTCAAATCTGCTCCTACTCATCTCAATTTCACCCTTGACGTCGTCGTATTTTGGGCTCTTTTTGTGAACTCCAACAGCAAAAACTTTTTTTTTTGTAAGTTATCTTACCCAATCCACGATGGTGGGATAGAATTTTATAAAGTTCGGTTATAAGGTAAATGAGCTTGCCAGTTAGTGTTAATTACAGTTCACAAGTCTTGAAAATACTAGGTAGTAGGTTGGTAGACAGCAACCGCCCAGGGAGGTACTACCGTCCTGCCAAGTGAGTGTAAAACGAAAGCCTGTAATTGTTTTACATGATGGTAGGATTGCTGGTGTCCTTTTTTTGTCTCATAAACATGCAAGATTTCAGGTACGTCTTGCTACTTCTACTTACACTTAGGTCACACTACACATGCATATACAAGCATATATATGTATATATACACATCCCTCTGGGTTTTCTTCTATTTTCTTTCTAGTTCTTGTTGTTTATTTCCTCTTATCTCCATGGGGAAGTGGAACAGAATTCTTCCTCCGTAAGCCATGCGTGTTGTAAGAGGCGACTAAAATGCCAGGAGCAAGGGGCTAGTAACCCCTTCTCCCGTATAAATTACTAAATTTAAAAAGAGAAACTTTCGTTTTTCTTTTTGGGCCACCCTGCCTTGGTGGGATACGGCCGTTTTGTTGAAATAAAAAATAAAAGTCTTGAAAATTTGAAGCCCATTGAATGATACGTACTCGACATGAGTAACGAATCCAAGTTTATTTTATTCTGCAATTTTACTTCTAAAACTAATTTATCTAAGTGCAAAGGTTATTTAAAGGTAATGAAATGTCACACTGTTTTACACATCAAATGGTCAGATCAGCATCTACGCATCTGAATTTCAATCCACAGTGTCGATGTATTCTTTGGAACCTTGAGTCAGCGTTTGAGCATTCACCACTGAGGAGTTTAGAAATTTTCAGAGCCATTTCTGAATGCTGGGAATGTGTTCAGTAACTTTAGTCATAGAATACCTCAAGTTAGGTTAGGTAAAGTTCGTCAGGAAACAGGAAAAGTGTTTCCTGGCGCGGGTCTTATATGACGACCCGCTGTTGGAGCTTTTGGCCATTTGACTGAGGCCTTCCGCTGGGTTACCAGCCCACCCTTTTAAAAATTATGATTATAGTTATTACCATTTGTCTTGGGACACATGAACATTACATTCCTAGATTTTTTCCTTACTGTGCAAAAGTGTCGAAATTTTGAAACTGGGTAAGATGTTCTCGAATTATAAGTAAAATAAAATCGAAAAGTGGGAGGAAAAAAAATAGATGTAGTGTGGACGGTGCGCGATCCTAAATTCAGAACCTCTTAAAGTTACCCCTTCGAGGATACATAATAATAATAATAATAATAATAAAAATAATAAATAATAATAATAATATTATTAATAATCATAGTGCAAAAAGATAATATTTCGAGGTTAAAAGTGGCGGAATGGTGGATCAGGAGCCTTTTTCCAGCAATCTCACGGAAACAAGAATATGGGAATGACCTGTGTAATACTGCGCATAGGTCACACACGCATGCCAATAGTCCCATGAATCTTGCCCAAGATACATTAAACAAGCTTTGAAACTTTGAAGCAGATTGACTAAGGCGTTTTCGAGTCAAAAAAAATTGTGAAAAACAAATGGGATTGGCGGAGAAAAAGCTCCGAAAAATAGGAAAGTCTTCAACTGTTAAACCTAAAAACGCCATCTATCCGCGGATTTTTTTTTTCCAAATTGTATTTTACATTTACATTCATTTAAAATTCTCTGCAATCCTGTAAGAAAAGTTTTTTAATTCGGACTTTTTGAAAAACACAATTTGATAAAATTGACGAACAAAATACCAAATTGGCTTTTACACAGCTCAAATAAATTAATATAAAAAAATTAATACAAAAACGTGTTAATTGAAGCTGATCACCAGAGGCACTAGTTACATAGAAACAACTTATTTAATAAAATTTGCAAATTTAAATTTAAATTGCTCGAAGTTAGTGACAATCTGTGTATTAAGGAATACCTCTAATGTAAAAAGTTGGAAGCCGATCAGAATACATTCTCGTACGAATGTAAATAAAATTTCAAATTTACAAATATTAAGACTCGCTTTTTGTTTATCATAAATGAACGCATCGTCGAGAATAAAACTTAAACAAATTTACCAGCAAGCAAATGAAATTTAACAGGTTCTATTCTGCCCAAAGATACTGTACATCAGCCATTAAATTTTGTAGCCGTTTCAAAGAAATAAACTTATATTTCTTTAACGTGATTTAACGGGGATTAAACTTTTACACTGTTTAAAATATACAATCATAAAATCTGCACATATATACATTTGAATTTCACTCAATTTGTCGTATTTTTTGACACCTACAATGAACGTTCGAAACTTTGCTACTGAAGATTTTGAAAGTAATGGGAGCCATTCAGGAATGTCCCGTAGCTCGGTTGGTAGCTCACTCGCTGAAGTCCATGGTTCGTTTCCCGATACAGGTGAAAACATTGGACGTGTTTTCTTAAAACACCTGCTGTCCTTGTTCACTTAGCAGCAAGTAGGTACGTGGGAGTTAGTCGATTGGTGTGGATCGCATCTGGGATAAAATTAATCTAAGTTGCGCGATATGCTTTGCCTAACCAAGGGTTTTCTAAATAGTGTGTCAGTGATGTCAACTATGGTCTGTACAAGTTGTGTCATGAACTTATAGCCATAAAGAATTATTATTATTATTATTATTATTATTATTATTATTATTATTATTATTATTATATTATGTTAGGAAGGGGTTCAATAACTTTGGTCATGTGGCAGGTAAAAAGACCATTAATTTCCAGAATTTGATCGCCGTTACCGTACACACGTGTTGAAAGTTTGAAGCCGATTCAAGAAGGTGTTCTCGAGTTATGAGCAAAATAATATAAAAAAGTTGGAAGGAAAAAATCAGGGAACTCTCCATTAAAGGTATCTCTTCTGGAACACTTAAATATGGTCCCTGACGTACATCACACGTAACAACACTCCATCATTCGTGTACTGGTTGATTATCAGATGTGATGGAGGTTCTGTTTAAGGTTGGACAGGGAAAGCTCCCTTTTAGTAGGGGCAGCGCTGGTCCCTCAGACCCTCACCAACCTTAAACTCTAACCATTCTAAAATATGTCCTCTGTATGGATATTTCAGTTGTTGCTGTGAGAGTTCTAATACTTATTCTCTCTCTCCGAATTTTGCTCATATCATGTTCGTTGGTTCATACCCACTGGATGTAGTGTAGTTTTCTGGAGGAAAATTATGTTTCATTGAAGGTAACATCAGCGATATATTTTACTCCATATTGTTTTGATTACTATATTGACTATATGAAGTTTTATTCTGGTATTGCACGGTCAGGTACAGATGACCTTTGATAGTATTTATACTCTTAATGATAGGTTACTTAATCCTAGTTATTTCGACAGTCATAAGTAGTTTATCACAAAAATTATAATAACTGCGCTATGCTAATAGTTTACCATTATACTGTGTTTAGAATACAGGTCACTGTATGTTACGACTTTGATGTTGTAACTTAAATAAATGTTCGCGGCTCTTAGCTAAAGGCTGCTCACACTACTGTCTAGGGGTTATAAAATTACTCTGAAAAAAAGACAGCAAACCTTGGGCCAGCGTGTACTCGTGTTAAATAATGAAGCACGAGTGCAAATAATTAATATAGTATATGGAAGGACAAACTCACCTATACAAAAATATATATACTAATAATAACTTATATACAACTTACAATCTACTCCAAAAAAATCACCACACTCCGGTTCACATTAACTCACTAGCACACTGCTACCAATGAGTCAAACAAAAAAATTCAAATTCACCACAAATTCACCAAATTCACCAAAATTCACCAATTCACCAAATTCACCAAAAAATTCACCACACTCCGGTTCACATTAACTCACTAGCACACTGCTACCAATGAGTCAAACAAAAAAAATGAGCATTTATGAACAGGGAGGCCCCATGATACCCCCCCCCCTTTTCTGCAGGCTACATAGCCTACAGTGGAAACGTTGAATACTCTCCAAAACACTGGCCCCTGCATACTGGGGCTTTACAAATAAATATAAGAGCACCAGAAAATAGAATACACTAAAAACTTATCAAAATTACCTACTAAACTACCGCCCAAACATTATGACTTCACCCCATAACCACCCGTCTGGTACTGAACTAAACACATCTCATCTCTGCTCCTGTCCTGGCCACTGCCTGGCCGGGAGTAACACGGGTTAGGATTCATTACAAACCCGGAAAATGACATATGGAGCGTTATTTCTTATATAAATTTTACTGTAGCACACTGCGTAACATTGTACTTTACATGAAACAGTTCAAAATAAACTTCAACTTAAGGTACAAAGTTTAGACGAGGTTTTGTTACATCCCGGACTCAGGCAGTGGTTTACAATATTTTTCTCTGGGCTGGACTTTCGGAGTAAAAATTTGCTCATGCTACCCCAAATCTTTTTTATTAAAAACAAAAAAAATCCAAATAGTGTTTGATTCATAACATAGAACACAAATATTTTATATGATCATGGAACATCCAGAAAGTATAAAACAATGATTCATTTCCAAAATATACTTACAGACAAACCTCTTACATATGTAACCTTAATGAGATAATTGATTATGTTAGCGATGAGCTAAAGCAAAAAGTGAGATCACTTTTTAGCGTCTTTAAGGCGCTCGACCCTAACACTGCACTTAACATAAAAAGAGATGGCATGAAATCTGTAAAATTTTTATGGGTTTGTATACATGCATGTTTAAATGTTTCTTTGATTGTGGTTGAATCTTTCCGCCGTAGTTTCCATCCTCTCTCTCTCTCTCTCTCTCTCTCTCTCTCTCTCTGCAACGGTGTCCCCTCAAGGAAGGTTCCTTGATGTTGGTGAGGGGCTCTTGATTTAGGGAATTGGATCTGTGCTCCAGTTCCCCGAATTAAGCCTGAATGCCTTCCACATCCCCCCCCAGGCGCTGTATAATCCTCCGGGTTTAGCGCTTCCCCCTTGATTATTATAATAATCTGCAACGGTGTGGCGCACCTTACCAGTGTGGCGCACCGCACCAGTGTGGGGCGTCGCACCCTTTGCTAACCAGGTAGACATTATCAAACCACTAGAAAACAAATCACCAGAAAAAGTAAGACAAAAGCCACAGTCAGGTAATCATGTCTGTTTATAAGATTAAATAATTTGACAGTGAATAGAAGTAAAACAAAGAAAAAAATCATATTAGAAGTATTAAGTACAAAAACTGAATAAAAAAAGACGGCTTCTCTGAACGCTACTAAAAAGAGCGATAATTTTGCATACGATCGGCTTATGGATTGTTTATGGTCTCTAACGTCACAAAGAAAAGAGAATTGTTAGTGACAGCAAAGCGAAAACTTAACAGAGGAGAAAAAGAATATTGACTAATAGCTGTAAGTAGAGTAACACCACCATAACAATACCCAAATACTGAGGATAGCTTTTACCTTGGAAAAAAATAATCCTCACAAAGGCAAATAAGATCAAGATAGAGATTAGTAGGAATAAGTAGATAGAGTAACCCCGTCTCTAGCCTTCACTCAGATGGCTTTGAGAGAATTATTAAGAGGGTCATTAGTAAACACTGAAGTGAGATGTGACAGCGCTCTTTTAACGAACTCTTGAGACTGACAGATGTTAATGGGAGAAAAAGAGTGAAGAAAAGTAGTGGGAATTGTGGTAAATCAGGAGCCAAAAGAATGAGAATCAAGGTACCTATAGGAAATAACTGGGTGTAGAAGAACACCTGGAAAACAGTAAATATATGACGGGGAATTAGAACACGGAAACCTAGGTCAAAATAAGAGTTATGAGGGTGGAGATCAGAGACAAAGAAGCTTGAGGTTGAATGTTCTCTTGATACGATCAAAAAAGATAAAGACACTTGTAGTGCTGGTGATAGTAGCATCAAGTATTCTAGTTTTAGGAGGAAATCTTCGCGATTAAACTCAACAACCACGTTGTCTTTATAAGAAGGGATAATAATCACGTCTGTAGCAGATTTAAGAGAGATCATAAGAAGTTCAAAATATAATATTTACCAAAAAATTCTTCGCGTAGAATTATACAGTGCATGAAATATTTACTGATGTAAAACATATTCTCTGTCATACACTGTATATTCTAATTATTTCTAGTCCCTGTTCTCACTTGATGGTTTAATATATAACTTGTGGACCACAATATCCCCTCCATGAATCTACGTTATGAAATTAAGACACATGTGCAACATCTGGGTATCTTTATTATAGACGTTTCGCATCCAGTGGATTTATTAGAGAAATCTTGGACTATTGAAGACAATAGACTATACAGAGATGAGTAATGTCCTAACTAGAGTAGGTGCGAAGAGCACCGTGTCTTGAGATTCTGAAGCAGAAGGAAGGAGCTGGTCTTATATAGTAACGTTAGTGTTAGCAGAAAGGGCATAGTCACTGTAGCGGGATTCCCAGTGGAAGTGCAGGTCTTCCAAAGAGATGGTTATTGAGTAGATATTCTCGTATCCTGATAGGTTCAGTACATTCTTCAGATCAAGATTCCATGATGTTGCAGTTTTTGACAATTTGTGCACGATATGTCATATATACCGACAAGATGTCAGACACTGCAACATCATGGAATCTTGATTTGAGGACAGTTTGCATAACCTTACGGGCTAACAACTACTACTACAACTAGATCATTCTTTGGGAAGGACCTAACTTCCACTGGGAATCCGACCTACCAGTGACTATGCCCGTTGTCACCTGACGTTTCTAATACGCCAGTCCTCTCTGCTCAAATCTCGAAGACTAGGTGCTTCGGCACCTACTCCTAGGTTGAGGGACTGATTACCTCATCTTCTGTATATAGTTCCTACTGTCTTCAAGTTATGTCCTAGAGTTTGTATTGATAAAGCCACTGGATGGCGTAACGTCTATAATAAAGATACCCAGATGTTACACATGTGTCTTAATTTCATCTTGTCGGTATTATATACCATTCTTGCACAATCTACGTTATCTTTTCTGTTTTACTCACAGACGAACCCACACTCTGAAAGAGTGGTATAACGGATTATATGATATTTATGTTATATTTTGAAAGCTCTTTTCTTAAAGTCTGGTTTAAGATAAAATTTCATTACATGCTGATCATCCGGGCTGTTGCTACCAGCAGCCTGTAGACTTATTAAGCTTCTACAACTTGCTAATCTGGCATTTTACATTAATATATTTTTCTACACCATGCTGTCCCTACACCTTCAGTAATTATAGGCCTAAGAAATAATCAACTGCTGTGGGTGGTGTCGAAGATGGTATACGGTACAGTAGAAAGAATAAGGTTATAAAAGTAGCAGAGGTAAGATAACAGCTCTTAGTTTGTAAATTAGACACTAGTGCAACTCTTGGGTATCTCTATTGAGGAAACGTTTCGCCACACAGTGGCTTCATCAGTCCATACGTAGGAGAAACTTGAAGACAGGAGGAGAATGAGGTAATCAGTCGGTTCTCTGAACCATTCATCTACAAACCTGTCAGACACTGCAACTTCTTGGGATCTTAATACTTAGGAATTCTTCGCTTGCTAATTCTTGGGCACGACCTACTTCCACATTGAACAAATGTGACACCACCTATGACTGCTGCACCTCTCCTGCCATACGGTTTATAAGCTGCTTCTCCGCTTTTATGCCGTATTCTATTCAAGACTGGACTGAACACATCGACTCAAGGCTGAGGGACTGATTACCTCATTCTCCTCCTGTTCTTCAAGTTTCTCCTACGTATGGACTGATGAAGCCACTGTGTGGCGAAACGTTTCCTCGAATAGAGATACCCAAGAGTTGCACTCGTGTCTAATTTATCAACATGTCGGTTCTCTGAACCATTCATCTACAAAGCTCTTAGTTTGTAAGAGTGCATGTCATCACTTTTTGTCCTATCTCTGTACGCCAATATCATTCTTCTTTTTCTTGATTACATTATTGCCTGTCTTATTTTCTTTCCTCCATGATGAGTAGGTAGACAGTAACCATCAAAATTTCTTTACTCAGTTGTCTAAAAGAGAAAAAAAATGGTATTTCTTTCAGTCGCATGAATACTTAAGTGAAGAGTAAACCTCACAGTTGTTTTTCTTGTGTGTTTTTACTCGTGTAATAATTCCTTGCCAATTTATGAAGCCTGATCTGAGACTGAACAGCGAGGGAAGTTATATCTGGAACAACATACCGCACATATTACCTTCAGAATGTTGTATATGGTTGTGAAGGCTTACTCAGCCCTGTAACACCTTCAGACAGTATTACCAAGGCTGGCTCCTCCTCAGGAAAATTAATGAATAGAAAAAGAAATAATAATTCACAAAGATAAACACTTTATTATTTATTAAAGCAAACATAAAACAGTGAAACATGAAAGGTATATCCTATTTGAAAGAAAAATGAAAAATGAAATGAAAAAATGACACCAACTGGTGTTGGTGACACTGCGTGTTGTTGAAATCGTAGCCGTTGCTGATGATGTGGGGGATGGGGGGTTCGCAGGTGTTGGTGACAACCCACCGGCTCGTTCTTCACAGAGTCTGTACCCGTGAATAATTAGTCCAGATGACAGGAACGCAGGTTCTTTACCACTGCACAGATGAGGGGTTATGTCCTGCGGTAGCTATATGAGTTCAGACACCGTCCCCATCTCGGTGGCAGACCCAATCTGTCATTCCAAGAGTAGTGCTGGGAGCTGAGAGTCGAGTGATTACTGTTTGACCGGAGCCCCACACGTCACCTTTAGGGGGGGGGGAGGAAGGGGGGGATAGCGGGAGCTAGACTTACCCTACCTTAACAAGTAGCCGGCAATCAAACTATTGTTACCATATACTTGCTCGATACTCCTATCTGTTGAACTTTTCCCTCACAATGGTAATTGTAGCCTCCACTACTCAGTGCGAAGAAAACTCGCGATGACTTGCCATCTTACACAAGAATTTGATAAATTTATATTCTCCAAACTTCAATTTCGAGCTGCTGTAGACAGAGGACAGGCAGTCGGATGTGGAGGACGGAGCAAGAAAGGGAAAGATAAGTGGTGAATTCTGCGGAAATGAAAAAGATGGACGATGGAAAAGGGAGAGAAGGGAGAGATATTGGAGGAGGATGAGGAGGACGAGGAGAAAAGAATAGGTGGGGGGATTTTGTTGTAAAAATAAGAGGATCATGTCGTGTAAGAAAAGAAAGAAATGGAGGGAAAGTGGTTGAAGGGGAAGGATAAAAGGGCTAATAGGATTAAGAATGGAAAGCCTTATTTATAGTTAAACAGAGTGCAATGTGTCTGTCTCGTGGTTATTGGGCGTGAGACGAAGCCCACACTATTCATTATTTTGAATAACCCACACTGGTTTAGCGCTTCTTATTTTAAACAATTCCCAAAATACATTAACTCCTCCATTATAGAAGAATAGAAGAAAATGCGGCTGAGATTTTATCGCTCTTCAAGACAGAGGTCAAGTTGTTAGACGGATGACGGAACAGCAAAGGGAAGGAACGGGTAATCGGGAAAATTTACGGAAATGGAAAAGATGGAGAGGAGAGAGAAGTGAGCCTCGAGCGAGGAATGGCAGGAGATGGAGAAAGAAAAAGAACAGATAGTAAGATTGTGAGGGAAAAACAGGAGGAGGATTGTGAGGAATATGAAAAGAAACAGGCAGAGTGGAAAAGTGATTGAAGGTGTTCGTCGAGAAGGCTTGTAGGATTAATCACTGGAAGATACCTGTTAGAGCAGTATTTCTCAATCTTTCTGAAGTGGCAGAATGGCATTTTGTTTTCCAGTTTGCCATAGACCAGTCAAGCGTTACTAACTCTGGTATATTAGAGAGAAAAAAATAATTTGATTTAAAATATTAAAAGAAACTTTTACATTCATTAGGAAAAAAAGTTACATTTTTTCTAAAATTGATTTAATAAGAATGATAAAACATCTGAGTTTTACTAATTCAAAATGAGAAGCTGCTGCTTATCTACCTGCTTATCTACCTGCTTATCAAGTTACAGCTCGACTGAGGATAAGAACAAGTGCAATGTAAAATAATATCCACACTGCTATTAGACTTTGTCTGAATGACACTTACGTATGTCTGTGAAATCAATCTCCCAGAGATATGAAGACGAGAAAAAAAGGATAAGTATTTTCATAGAAATTTCAGTTACTTTTGCTGTCACTTTGATCCAAAAGAAAAGAGGTGATGTTACAGTTTCGAAATTCATCTTCAATCCTTCATCAGAAGGATACTTCATCAATTTATTTTCCACTGTGAGAGTCAAATATCTTTCAATGTAATTAACAAATTTCGGAGCCATCCAGTGAACTCGTGAATGTTCTTTTGCAGGTAAGCAAAACTAAAAAAACGGTGAGCAAATATTTTTAAATAACATTTTTTGCCTGCATAAGCGATGGTTACAGCCAAGTTGTGAAACAGATCAAAACAGTCTCATGAGTAGGGGAATGAAACTTATGATGAAGTTTCGTTCCGACTTGGATCATTAATTAGTTACAAAGGGAAGCGAAGAAACGTTCATATAGGTTTGTTAGGACGGGTCCTGGCCCGGGCCATCTCCATGTAGTGTGCCTGTAGTGGCTCCTGAAGGAGTGTTGGAGTTTGTATAAGCTCTGCACCTTTTACAGCTCTATGACTGGGGAAGTCCTATGACAAGGGCGCGGTGAGTCTTCTTTAGCACAAGTGGTGTAGCAGTTAACTACAATCGCTCGTCGACTCCCTGTAGCCGGGGTACAGCACGTCTTCGGTTTAAGTGGTGTCAGGGCCGATGTTCTCTCTGGTATGAGGCTTTCAACTCTAGAAACCTCTGCTCCATTTGAGCCATTCCTGGCACTTGGGTCGTAGACCTAGTGCCAGAGCGACTCAGGAGATTCTCTGGAAGTGCGTTGAACACCTAATGTCTGAGAGAAGTGCTACCTTCTGATTCCCTTCCCTGTCTAGCCGGTAATCTACACCAATTTCCCTAGACCTCATTCATTGCAGACTCCTACATATGATCGGGACCCCTCCCTTAGACTTAATTAAATCTATAGCTGTCCTGTATTTTCTAATAGCTCCTTTTTCCTGTTCTTACCAACATTTTCCACCGGCACTGAAACAAATAATGGGTTTTGGCTTGTTCCCATTATACGATATGACATTATCCAACACGTTGACTATGTCACCAACACCAGCTGCTGGTGTACACACCCTCTGTCTCACCGTTTACTCTGCTACAGAAGGCACGGTCAAAATATTACAACTGAGTCACCGACCACAAAGATATTGCAATGTATGTTGGGAGAGGAGTAAGTGGTACCTTTATCCTCATAAGCTCTTTTTAATCTTCCTCACTTCGACGGTTTTTCCTTTACTGGAACCACTTTTCACTTGCTCTGTTGGTAACCTGTTTTCTATCACTAACTGCAACCACCTCACACTCATTGCTATGATTATCCAGGAGAATTTCCATTTTATTATTTTCTTGATTGAAAAGTAGAACCTCCTCCTTCAACACCTTCAACTCAGACTCTAAGACACTACAAAAGCAAGGCAGGTACGACCTCTAGTGACCACTACTACTAAGTAGTACGGAGTAATAATATCAGTAGTAGTAGTTGTAGTAGTAGACGTGCAATGGGGATAAAGGTGGCAAAAAGCATAAAAAGGCAGAGTACCGTGACTGGAACAATACACAAATAACCCGCACATAGGAAAATGAAACTTAGGACGTTTTGGTCTGACGTGGACCATTAACTACTTAATTCCACTTTATAAAAAGGGGCATTAAATGGAGTGTAAGTGATAAAAATTGTAGTCGTAGTAGTAACAGTTGTAGGAGTAACAGTAAAGGGAGTAGTGGAGGTAGCCTAAAGAACAAAAGAACAGAAGAGCAATGCAGAAGAGCAGATGTACCCCAGGGGTAGGGCAAAACCCCATAGGACAGAGCCCAACTAGGTGGAAGAAAGGAAAAGCAAATGAAATATAGGAAAATTGAAGGATAAAAAGTGGAAATAAAGGATTAGGTCAAGTCAAGAGTGTTCTGAGGTTAGGAGCATTTGACACAAGGCCAAGACTAAGATTCGTATTAAGAATGTTGTGTACAAAGGATGCTTCATCAGGCACCATAGTTGAGGAGTTGTGATATCCAGCCATGTTGTGCATTCTCTGGATTCCTGCACGAGACTGACTCAAGAGCATTCAGACTTGGTCTGGCCACCCTACAATGAATGGCTCAATGATGAATGTTAATCACTCTGAATTAATCAGACCATCAGCTACTATAATATTCATAACAATCAACACTGTTCTGAGACCTGGCGGACATCCGGGTTTTAAGCTCTTATTCTCTAGGTGTACTGTCAATGAATTCATTGGGTCTCCTCTTTAACAGCAAATGCTACACTGCCCATGGAAGGGTCATAACCCACCCCATTTCTTCTCCACTTGCCAGAAAATGGAATAACACTTACAGAGGCCTTTTCATCCTGTAGACGTATTAAGACAAAAAACCGTTACATTATCTCTAGAATATACTGAAAGATGAGAATTCTAAATTCAAATACTGGGAAGCGGGGACATGTTTGAAGAAACCGAGCATCATTTAACATGCTTCCTGTCTCAAAACTTCTCTAGGCTTGCAAGGCGCTACTCCCGCTGGGAACACTCACTTGTGGTGATCCATCACTTGTCATGCTTATTCTCAACTTCAGTTCATTATCCCCAGTAAGTCAGGAAAGAAGTTGCTTCTTGACGAATAGCCCCAAAGCTGTCAATAAAGGCATGTCATCTAAAATTAGCTTCGTCAGACAGCAAGCTGCTAAAATGTTAGTCATCACGAATAACTCAGAGTACATGTCAGTCTCAACAAAGTGGCTGAATTCACAACACAAGTGACTATATATTTGGTGTAGCTAAAGATGCGTTAATGAATGTACTAAAGCCTTGTATGTAATTACTCATGTGATAAGTATAATTAGACTGAATACACATGCACTCAGCAGGAAAGTATTTCACAGCTGTACACACTGGTTGGAACTATTAATTCAGTTTATAATGACTGTCATGTAAAAGCTAATTAGGTCTCACTTACCTACTGATTACTGGTCAGTTATCATGCTTAATGGATTACAATCACCTACTCTCTTAACTCATCATCTAATGATCTAATGAACAGTGTGATTCCAATTAACTCTCAAGCGGTCACTATCATTTTATTCACCAATAACAGTGAGGTATATTAATCACTCATCTCCTTTACTCAAAGCTGTGATAATTCGTGACAGATGTTACATTTACACTAATCACCATCATTCAATGAGTTGATGGGTAAATCAATTATAAGAGTGATTGTGCTGATTATAATTTAAGGTGACACTGATTTATTACATTATTCTTACAGATTTAAGCGTGAGCGAGCCGAAATGAAGTCGTCAAGAATTCAAACTGACAGTCGATCTACTATGCAATCACACCCACCTGACGAGCGAAACGGGAGTCAACAATTCAATCAATCAATCTATATAGATAACAATGCGGGGTTTACAGATTTTGGATATTGTGTGGTTTACATGTTATAAAATGCTAATTACAGAGGGGGCTACTAGGACACCTAGCATGGATAGGCATTTCGGGCAGACTTAGATTAATTCTTAACTCTAAATAAATACAGATTATGGAGTAAGTTGGTATTGAGAGTTTAGCAATGTAAATGCTTTTGTTTTGGCACAATACACAGGTTCTATATTGTAGTATCACACGCAAACTTATGACTAGTTAGGATTCATTATTTTATGATTAAGATTCGTATTTTTGTGATTATAGTCAAGTGGGCGAGTGAGTGCAAGTGTGATCCACCAGGTGGTTTTCATGTAATTAGTTGTCGGGGTGTATCAGGGAGATAAGATGTTGTATAACGGTAGTTTTGAAAGTGATGAATGTGTCTGCAGTTCTAGAGCTTTCAGGTAAGGTGTTCCAGATTTTAGGCCCTTTGACATACATAGAATTTTTGTAAAGGTTTAGTCGGACACGGGGAATATCAGAGATGTTTGTGTCTGGTGTTATGCCTGTGGGTCCTGTCACAACTATCAAGAAAGCGTTTTAGGTCAAGGTTAATATTGGAATTTAAGGTCCTGTAGATATACATTGCACAGTAGTAAGTGTGGATGTTCTGAACAGGGAGTAAGTTCAGATCTATGAATAGGGGGGGGGGGGGGTTGCCAGGGATGGGATTTAGTGATTATTCTTACTGCAACTTTTTGTTGGGTTATTATTGGCTTTAGGTGTGTTGCTGCAGTTGATCCCCAAGCAAGGTATGGATAAATGAGTGAATGGTATAGTGTGAGAAGGGCAGTTTACAGCACGTATTATCGTATCTTGGAGAGGATTCCAACCGATTTCGATATTTTTTTTGTTATGTTGGATATGGATGCTGAAATTCCAGTTGTTGTCGAGGTATAGACCTAGGAATTTTCCCTCATTATGTCTGGCAATTAGAGTGTTGTCGATCTTAATTTTAAGTTGTGCAGCACCTGCTCTGCGACCAAACATAATATAGTAGGTTTTGTCAGTGTTAAGTGTAAGCTTATTGGCTATCATCCAAGTCGATATTTTGAACAGCTCCTCGTTAACAATGGTGTTGAGGGTGGCAAGAATAGGGTGGGAGATGACATAAGTCGTGTCGTCAGCAAAGAGAATGGGTTTCAGGTGTTGGGATACGTTTGGAAGATCATTGATGTAAATGAAGAAGAGCAGGGTACCAAGGACATTTCCCTGCGGAACTCCAGTATCAAGTGGCCGTGTTGATGAGGCTGTGTCTTTAATGGTGACATACTGATACCTACTAGTAAGGTAGGATTTAAAATATGCAAGCACATGGCCTCTTATACCATAATAGTCAAGTTTGTGGAGTAGGATGCCGTGGTCTAACTGTGTCAAAAGCTCTTCTTAGGTCAATACAAATTCCTAGTGGATACTCGTTCTTTTCCAATGCTATGTAAAGCAGATCTAGCATTTGTAAAATTGCATCATTAGTGTTTTTATTTTCCATGAATCCAAATTGGCAGGGGCTGAATATGTTTTGTGCTGTTATAAATGAATATAGTCTCCTGTGCACGAGTTTCTCGAAGATTTTGGATAGCAATGGGCCGCTCGCTAGTACAATAATGGGACATGAGACAGATTCCTGAGTTATTTTTAATTGACTTTATAATCGCAGTGACTTCCGTGGGCTCACTTTGTACAAGACAGAAGGAATTTGGGAAATTCCCATCTAGGTAGTCCCCAGCACGGGTGTTGGTATATGGGATTTTACTGGCGAGGTTAGATCCTATGGTTGAGAAGAAGTTGTTTACCTTGTTAGCTGTGTCATTGGGATGCAGTGGTGTTTCATTAAGTTTAGTTAGGACAATATTCTTGTTTTTTTCAGTTTGTGGGTCCCCAGAATCTGGGAAAGTGTTTTCCAGGTCTTTTTTCTATATCTCCTCTTGTGTCAGTGAATCTGCTGGAGTAGTACAGTTGTTTGGTTTTTTTATTACTTTGGTATTAAGCCTTTTTGAGCTTGCTATCATTATTTGCTTCAGGTCACAGCTAAAACAAGCTGTGATCTGAAGCAAATAATGACAGCAATGTATAGCTGGTTTAGCTCAGCTTTTGACACTGAGTTGTGTCCTTGATATCAGGACAATGATACATCAGACAAACATGGCCACCATCAAATAACAGACATGAAAGGAGCTAACACTCCTTGGATGGAGTGATGACTTAAAATAACAAAATGGAAACATTATTATCCCATCTGAGATATTAAATGGTATATATAAATGATATAGATATATTAATTACATGACAGGTAGAATCATTGTATCTGTTAGGCTGAAAAGTTCAGTTGGCCTGTCAGCTGACACGGCAGTCATTAGGGTATGTATATAGAGACATAAGGTGGACTGAAGCGGCCAATAGACGAAGTGTGGAGGAAGCCGTCTCCGCCATCAATACACTTCAACCAGCTGAATGGTTGGAAACAAACACATATGCAGTTTAATTTGATCCTTTATTGACAACGTTTCGCCCACACAATGGGCTTTTTCAAGTCACAAACAGATCTACCTGGGATGGAAGGTACGTGAGTATTTATAGTCAGGTTCAGAATGCTGAGGTCGGGTGGAGAATGTTGCATCTGATGATCTACCGGGTGGGGTTACAGAGTCTAAAATCTTGGGTAGCTTGGAAGGGGTATTGGATAAGTTGTGAGCAGACCTACAGTGTTCTATGTTCTTATGTGGGATAGCGATGAAGAAGTTTCTTGGCAGGTGGTTCAGCTATGTTATAGAAGCCATTGTTCTGGTTGAAATTGTTGGTTATAGAGATAAGCGATGATTCCAGGTTTCTTCGGTATTGAGTGTTGTCTTCTGTGGCGATAAGTCTTGAGTTTCTGTAGTTAATTAAATGGTTGTGTGAATTGCGATGTTGTACACAGGCATTCCTTGTATCGTCAGTCCTGCTTGCGTATTGGTGTTCTGAAATACGTGTTTGGAGGTCTCTTGATGTTTCGCCCACGTATAATTTGTTGCAGTCATTACAAGGGATTATGTATACCCCTGCAGAGGATGGAAGCTTGTCCTGTCTACTACTGGTGATGTCCTTGATGGTCGTAGTTGTGGAGGTAGATACTTGGAATGAGGTATTGGAAAAGATGTTGGAAACATGTTTGGCAATGGAGTTGGTGGGGAGGACTATGTATCTCTTCTCGGCAGTGTCTTCTCTGCAGTCTCTGATGAAGTGACGAGGATAGTGGAGTTTAGAAAATACTTGTTCAATTATAGTGCATTCTTCCTCAAGGAACTCATTGCTGCAGATTCTGAGTGCGCGCAGAAAGAAGCCTATAATTACACCACGTTTAGTTTTGGTGTCGTGGTGAGAGTAGAAGTGGAGAAGATCGTTTTGGTTGGTTGGTTTTCGATAGACTTTAAAGCGAAGTTCATGGTCAGCTTTGCAGAGAAGAACATCAAGGAAAGGAAGAGTGTTGTCGACTTCTTCTTCAAGTGTGAACTGGATTGAGGGCTCGACCTGGTTGAGCTTGTCTTGGAGAGCTTGAACGCTGAAGCGCCTGGGAGTTATGAGGAGAATATCAACATAACGGAGCCAGGTGACAGTCGAAGGAATAAAGGTGGAGAAACGCTCGGCTTCCAAATGCTCCATGAACACTGACGACTACAGGAACAAAATGCTCAATCTACTTAATGACCCAGATACCTACAAACCCCTCACAACTAACCAAGTGGAAAACCTTACTAAAACTTTTCTTCAAAGGACTCGCCGCATTCTGAGGAACTCAGAACAAAGGAAGAAACTTCTGCACACCATACCCAGCAACCCCAGACCTGCCAGAATGTACAGCCTACCAAAAACTCACAAGCCTGGTATCTCATTAAGGCCCATATCTTCGGGAATAGGCAGTGCTCCCCGCCAACTCTCAGGAATTCTCGCAAAACGCCTCTCCAAACTCTTGGGCACTATCAGTCCAGCACATCTCAAACACTCGGGTGATCTTCTCAATCGCATTCGCAACATCAACATCAGGAACAAGAAACTTTCCAGCCTTGACGTAACTTCCCTATTCACCAAAGTACCTACTACACAAGCCATCGATCTCCTGCGCAGAAAAATTGACGATTCACTTGATCTTCCTATTCCAGCCAGTGATTTCATCGACCTCGTTGAACTATGTGTCGGCTTTACGTGTTTCTCTTTCGAAAATCACCTCTTTCAAAAGACTTTTAATATACCCATGGGCTCGCCACTCAGTGCCGTCCTGGCGAACTTATACATGGAACATCTGGAAGCCGAGCGTTTCTCCACCATTATTCCTTCGACTGTCACCTGGCTCCGTTATGTTGACGACATTTTCCTCATAACTCCCAGGCACTTCAACGTTCAAGCTCTCCAAGACAAGCTCAAGCAGGTCGAGCCCTCAATCCAGTTCACACTTGAAGAAGAAGTCGACAACACTCTTCCTTTCCTTGATGTTCTTCTCTGCAAAGCTGACCATGAACTTCGTTTTAAAGTCTATCGAAAACCAACCAACCAAAACGATTTCTTCCCACTTCTACTCTCACCACGACACCAAAACTAAACGTGGTGTAATTATAGGCTTCTTCCTGCGCGCTCTCAGAATCTGCAGCAATGAGTTCCTTGAGGAAGAATGCACTATAATTGAACAAGTATTTTCTAAACTCCACTATCCTCGTCACTTCATCAGAGACTGCAGACGGCGGGCATTAAACATCTTCAACACACCCAGAGAAGACACTGCCGAGAAGAGATACATAGTCCTCCCCACCAACTCCATTGCCAAACATGTTTCCAACATCTTTTCCAATACCTCATACCAAGTATCTACCTCCACAACCACGACCATCAAGGACATCACCAGTAGTAGACAGGAAAAGCTTCCATCCTCTGCAGGGGTATACATAATCCCTTGTAATGACTGCAACAAATTATACGTGGGAGAAACATCAAGAGACCTCCAAACACGTATTTCAGAACACCAATACGCAAGCAGGACTGACGATACAAGGAATGCCTGTGTACAACATCGCAATTCACACAACCATTTAATTAACTACAGAAACTCAAGACTTATCGCCACAGAAGACAACACTCAATACCGAAGAGTCCTGGAATCATTGCTTATCTCTATAACCAACAATTTCAACCAGAATGAACATTAAAATGGTATGAAATACCGACAGAATGTTCATTCTGTCAGACACTGCAACACAAGGGTATCTTGGTACAGACCACTTCGACAACCTCTACTAGTGAGAACGGCTGGGTTTGAGAAGGACCTGCCCTCCCAAAGCAACCTACGTCTCACCTCCTGGCACTATATAAAGGCCCCATTCTGTCACTTCAACTTCATATTGTTTCAGACAACGGAACAATGCTCTTCTCCAGACTGAGGGACTGACAACCTCAAAACTTTAAGGGTGATGGACTGATTACATCGTCTTCAAGTATCTTCTGCTTCTATCAACCTTTCTGTACTCGACTGAAGAAGCCTACTGTGTAGGCGAAACGTTTTGAAATAAAGATACCTAACTGTTGCATACCTAACAATTTCAACCAGAACAATGGCTTCTATAACATAGCTGAACCACTTGCCAAGAAACTTCTTCATCGCTATCCCACATAAGAACATAGAACACTGCAGAAGGTCTGCTCACAACTTATCTAATATCCCTTCCAAGCTACCCAAGATTTTAGACTCTATAACCCCACTCGGTACATCATCAGATGCAGCATTCTCCACCTGACCTCAGCATTCTGAACCTGACTATAAATACTCACGTACCTTCCACCCTAGGTAGATCTGTTTGTGACTTGAAAAAGCCCACTGTGTGGGCGAAACGTTGTCCATAAAGGATTACATTGAACTGCATATGTGTTTATGTTTCCATTGTGTCGGTATTTTATACCATTTATTTCCAGCTGAATGGTTATGATAAAGTTGGTAGAATTACCGACAATATGTAAAGTAAAAGGACACAAGTGCAACTAATGTGACATTTATTGTGGCAACGTTTCTCTCTCCAGGAGCTTTATCAAGCACTGATCGCTGTTTCGAATACAATTAAACAAAACAACGGCAGCTTCACCATCTCCGAAGTCTTAGCAAGAATCCTCCTGAAAACAGTAAACCCTGCCATCACATAGTCTCTCCTGTTATACTACACAAAGCACAGAGAGTGAACACTGAAACAACCTGCCTCATTCCAGTTTATATTTGTCCAACCTATTTTTATGTTACCCAAGTAATAGCTTTTATATCCTTTTACTCATGTACGAATTAATTGCTTTTGTCACTACCACTACTACTACTACTACTACCACCACTAGTGAACATCGGAATGGTACCTCACTAGTATTCACCTCACTCTGAGCCTTTATATACCCTCTGTGTCCATGTATTGTTTGTAATGGCTTGATAAAGCTCCTGGAGAGCGAAACGTTGCCACAATAAATGTCACATTAGTTGCACTTGTGTCCTTTTACTTGAATGGTTATGGAAAATCACGTGGTGCAACCACACCCATTGGTTAGTGGTGAGTACTCTGTTTGGGACACACAAGGAGTGGGGAAGATCCCTCCTCGACTTGAGTTAGATGAGGATGTTGGCAGACACTCCTCCATACTAGAGTGACAGTCACCAGATTACATAGAGAAAATTAATGCACTTATCCCTCAGTCTGGTGACACTCCATGTGGGCAAAAAAACATAACAGTGACTGGTCATTTAATCTGTATATAACAGATTAAATAATCAGTCGAGATGTCTAATATACAAATAACCCACACATAGGAGAGAGAAGCTTATGACCACGTTTCGACTTGAACCATTTACGAGTCACACTAACAAACCGAAGTGAGGGCACCAGTGTGTGTATATATATATATATATATATATATATATATATATATATATATAATATATATATATATATATATAAAGTTTTTCTTCTCTTTTTTAGTAAATGTCTACAGGAGAAGGGGTTACTAGCCCATTGCTCCCGGCATTTTAATCGCCTCATACGACACGCATGGCTTGCGGAGGAAAGATTCTTTTCTACTTCCCCATGGACAATAGAAGAAATAAAGAAGAACAAGAGCTATTTAGAAAAAGGAGAAAAACCTTGATGTATGTATATATATGTGCATGTGCGTGTCCGTGAAGTGTAACCAAAGTGTAAGTAAGAGTAGCAAGATATCCCTGTTATCTAGCGTGTTTATGAGACAGAAAAAGAAACCAGCAATCCTACCATCATGCAAAACAGTTACAGGTTTCTGTTTCACAGTCATCTGGCAGGACGGTAGTACTTCCCTGGGTGGTTGCTGTCTACCAATCTGTTAATGTTGCAGTTTAAAAACTGTAGCGTAAAGCACCCTTCTGGCAAGATAGTGATGGAGTGAATGATGGTGAAAGTTTTTCTTTTTCGGGCCACCCTGTCTTGGTGGGAATCGGCCAGTGTGATAATAATATATATATATATATATATATATATATATATATATATATATATATATATATATATATATATATATATAATATATATATATTTATATATATATAAGGAAGGGGGATAGGTACAAGACAAAGAGAGGAAGAAGGAAGTAGAGAAGTAGTAGAGGTAATGCTGGTAGCGGAAGAAGAACTAGTAGTAGAAATCGTAGTGGTGGTAGAAAGTAGGAGAATAGTTTTAGTTGCGCAAAAGACAGAAAGGGAAGTGAAGGGAGGCAATAGTATTTGTAGTAGTAGTAGTAGCAGTAGTAATGGAGTGG
>NC_069472.1:11484991-11559991 GCF_026875155.1 Cherax quadricarinatus
TTGGAAAACTTGGTTTATATCTGCTTGGAGATTTACTGTGCCCTCAGTGGATGACAGTCTCATGCAGTTTCTAGTATCGTTTGCAAAGGATGACAGAGCTTTTCACCGTGGCAGCCTCCGACTTAACTCTGTTTACCACTATTTTTTGTGTTCGACTGGTTATAAAGTTGTAGATCCATCTGTCCACTTTGCCAGCTGTCCCTTTAGTGCGCATTTTGTGTGCTATTATACCATGATCACACTTGTCAAAGGCTTTTGCAAAATCTCTGCATTCTACATTTGTATTCTGTTTATCTTCCAGTGCATCCAAAACCATATCATAGTGGTCCGGTAGTTGCGAGAGGCAGGATCGACCTGCTCTGGATTGGGAAATTCTTGGGTATTCAAGGGATTTGTCATCATGACTCTTGGAACTTTTTCAAAGATTTTCATGATGTATGAAGTTAGAGCTGTTGGTCAGTGGTTCTTAGCTATTGCTTTGCTGCTGCCATCTTTATAGAATGGGGCTATATCCGCTATTTCAGCGACTGGGATTTCACACGTGTCTATACTCCCTCTCTATAGCACGTGAAAGTTTTTTTTTAATTTCTTAATGAACACGGAGTTCTGCGAATCTGGGTCTGGGTCTGAGTGCTTGGGCATGTTGTCAATGGCTTTCTCGAAGTTAAATTGAGTTAGGGTTATGTCAGAAATCTGGCGTACATGAACAGGGTTTTGAGGCTAATTCATGAAAAAAATAATGTGGATTGTCGGTCTCTAAACTGATTCATGGCTCACTAAAAACAGAGTCGTACTGAGATTTCAGTATTTCTCTCATTTCTTTGTTGTCATGTGTGTAAGTCTCATATTGTCTGAGCAAGGACCCGATACAAAATGTGGTTTTTTGCCTTGTTTTTTGGCATATGAAAAGAAATATTTTGAATATCATTCGAGGACACTAATTGCCTTTAGCTCCTCTTGTCTCTCATGGACCGTGTATGAATATTTCAATTTAAACTCGGTATTTTCCACATCCCTGGCCAGTGTTTCCTTCCGTATTTCAGATAATCTAGGCCACTTGAGGAGCTCAGTGATTCTTAGCCTACTTCTTTAGAGGGAGCATCTCTCTCTCTCTCTCTCTCTCTCTCTCTCTCTCTCTTTCAGTTTACTTTTCTTTTTTCTTAGGAAAATATGCCTTGGGCATACTTCAACTACCAGAAAGTTGATCCTCTCAGGGCACTGGTTTGGATCCATGTTATTTAAGATATCTTCCCAACATTTTTCATGTAGGCAATGGTTTACCTGATCCCAGTTGATGTTCTTGTTGTTGAAGTTGAATTTGGTGAAATTATCTGCAATTTGCTGATCATGACCACCGTGCATACAAGTTTGGACTTCGATTAGAGTCTGATCCGAATTAGTTGTTTTTGATATGTTTCTTACCAGGTCATCATTGTGAAAATAAGGTCAAGTATGCTTTCCAGTCTACTGTCTGTTGGTTTAGGCTGTATTTATTGCAGATATTCAGCAACTCATGGGTGTGTGACTTTTCATTCGAGTTACCTCCAGGGATTGCTTCTGCTATAACATTATTTGCTACATTATTCCACTTTGTATGTCTTAGATCGAAGTCACCAAGCAGCAAGATGTCAGGGGAAGGGGTTGGAAGGTTTTCCAGACAGTAATCAGTTTCCAATAACTGTTGCTTGAACTCTTGGGAAGTTGCATCTGGTGGCTTATATACAGCCACAATGATTAAGATTTGGTTCTCCATCTTTATTATTAGAACAACTACATCGTTTGTGGTGTTCAGTAATTCTGTGCAAATGAGTGACTATTTGACATACAGCCTCCCTTCTTGTTGCATGTTCTTTCTGTCGCATCTAAAAAAGTTGTACCCTGTCATCAATATTTCGCTGTCAAATGATCTTTTGTGTCGGTCTCTGTGAAGGCTGCAAATATGGCATCTGACTCTTCTAGAAGTCCAATAATGAAAGGTATTTTATTGATGGATGACGTAAGCCCCTGTATATTCGCTAATACAAATGAAGTCAAAATGCGAGTTACTTGAGAATATTTTGTTGTTGGACTTGAGGCACTGGTTGTGCCTTGTTGGAATGGAGGCACTGGTTGTGCCTCCAGTCCAACAAGGCTTCGAGGTGGTGAATTTTTATTTCTTTCCATTTCCTTTTTGTCTTTTCCTGACACTAAAATCACTTGGAGTGAGATCCTTGTAAATACTATGGTTTGTTTTACGGGGTCTGTATCTCTTAGTCCCTTTTAAGTGGTATGCAGAGTAGCTTCTGTTGTAGTATTATTTTTAAGAACTGATGAATGGCACATTTCAGGGTGGAAAAGTTTACAGGAGGTAGAACATACTCCTTTGGACAAGAGGTCGTGTCATTTTTGGGGTGCTCAGAGTTGCATGTTCCATTTGTTTTCCAATATATTCCATGCTTACAGATACCCCTGTATAGAATATGCACCATTTTTCTGTTTTATTGGCTAGAATTTGTGGTAGAAGCGTTCTCAGTGCAGTTTCTAGAACTGCACTACTGTCTTCAGTAACCATGCCAGAACCACCACCACGGTGTTTTTAGTAGACGATCTTCCCTCGAAGCAGACTCTTCCTCTACTACATCTGTAATAGAGGCTGTGGTTTTGGGTAATGGTAGCTGTTTTATCAGGGCTGAAGTGATGGCTGTGCTGGAGTCTTTAGCTAAATCTAAATCAACACTATGGCTGTAGGCTGAGCTGGCTGATGCCTTGGATTCATCTACTTTTTTGCAGTTCGGTTCTGTTTCCGGTATATGTCAATGAAGTGACGGAAGTGATAGGGTCAGAGGTGTCCCTGTTTGCAGACGATGTGAGGGAAAAGTTCATTACATAGTAAGGGTGGAAGTATGAATGAATGGTGGTGATAGTTTGTTGGGCAGTATGCTTGTTCTGTTAGGGTGGGTGCATAGTTCCCACTACCCCCCATATCTCATCTTTCTGCACCGGTTGGGATGTAACGAGTCTCTCTCCGATCGGTGGTCAGTCATTTGACTTGCGGCTCCCATCAAATCTGTAAGTATTCGTTCCACTCCTGTATAAGCTATTATATATGTTTGGGTTAAATAAGAGCTGCATTCATGTTTAGGGTTTTATGCTCCAAATTACTCCTGTCATGTTTTGATCTTGCATAGTGTAACTGCCTCATTTAATCCTCACCGTTTCTTTTAAAGGCCATACGCCTATCGTGTGAGTGATTAATCGAGTGGTGTGTATCTTGGTATTTCAATATTTTAGCCTTGATTGTCGGCTCTGGTCATGCAACACAGTCGAGATAAGCAGGGCAGCAGATATCTTGACAAGATCTAAGTGTCAATCTGACATCTCTACCTACACTGGTCCCCACACACTCGTAGCCGACACACCATCAGCTACACACTATTCTAGCAGCCGTCCTTCAGTTATAACTCCTACAGTGTTTCATCACCTGTAGTTCTCGTTACACTGTAACCTGTAGTTCTTGTTGCACCATCACCTTTAGTTAACTTCACACTTCCTTGTAGAACGCACTCGTGACATATCTTGCAACTAAGATTCAGGGAGCCTTGTAGTGGCTACTCACTCGTAACCATGCGGTGTGTGTGTGTGTGTGTGTGTGTGTGTGTGTGTGTGTGTGTGTGTGTGTGTGTGTGTGTGTGTGTGTGTGTGTGTACAATCACCTAATTGTACTTAGCTAATAGTGAATTATGATTGCAAGGGTCGAGTCACAGCTCCTGGCCCCGTCTCTTCACTTATCGCCCCTAGGTTCACTCTCTCCCTGTTCCGTGAGCTGTATCATACCTCTTCTTAAATCTATATATGGTACCTGGCTCCACTACCTCACTTTCCAGACTATTCCACTTCCTGACAACTCTATGACTAAAGAAATACTTCCTAACATCCCTGTGGTTCATCTGAGTCTTCAGCGTCCAATTGTGACCCCTCGTTGTTGTGTCCCATCTCTGGAACATCCTGTTTGTTCACATTGTCGATTCTCAATATTTTATATGTCGTTAGCATATCCCCCCGTCTCTCCTATCCTCCAGTGTCGTCAGGTCGATTTCCCTTAACCTCTCCTCGTAGGACATGCCCCTTAACTCCGGGACTATTTTCGTTACAAACCTTTGCACTTTCTCTGGTTTCCTGACGTGCTTGTCCAGGTGTGGGTTCCAAATTAGAGCTGCATACTCCAATATGGGCCTGACGTAATGCTATTCTCAGGTTCGCTAGTCACCCATATGCTGCAGCAGTTATTTGGTTAATGTGCACTTCAGGAAATGTGCTCGGTATTATCCGCCTAGACTGTACTCTGTCTGCGGGCTTCTGCGCTCTTCCCCAATCTTAATGTCTTCGCACTTGGTGGAGTTGAACTCCAGAAACCAACTGCTGGATCAGGCCTGCAGCATGTCTAGATCCCTCTGTAGTTCTACCTTGCCCTCCTCCGACTGAATTTTTCTCATTATCTTCACATCGTCTTCAAAAAATGACACTGAGTCTATTCCTTCTGTGTACAAGAATGATATACAGTACCGACAAGATGAATACTGAGACACATGTACATCTGGATATCTTTATTGTAGACGTTTTCCCATCCAGTGGCTTTATCAATACAGATTTTAGGACATAATTTAAAGACAGTAGAACTATATATACAAAAGTTGAGGTAATCAGTCCCTCAGCCTTGGAGTTGGTGTGAAGAACACCATAGTCGTGAAGACATCTACATAACCTTCACGGCTGCTACTACTACTGCAACTTACCCATCCCTTCAGGTATGACCTACTTCCACTGGGGAGTCCCGCCTACCAGTGACTATACTTTCGTCTGCTACACGTCCCAATCCACCTGGCGTTAGTATATAAACGCCAGTTTCCTTGCCTCTGCTCCAGAATCTTCACACCAACTCCAAGGCAGAGGGACTGATTATCTCATCTTTTGTACATAGTTCTGTCTTCAGATTATGTCCTAGAATCTGTATTGATAAACGCACTGGATGACGAAACGTGTACAATAAAGATACCCAGATGTTGCGCTTGTGTCTCAGTTTTCATCTATTCCTTCTGTCATATCCTTCGCATATACCAGAAACAGTACCGGTCCTAGGACTGACCTCTGGAGCCCTGCTCGTCACAGGCGCCCACTCTGACACCTCATCACGTACCATGACTCGTTGATGCCTTCCCGTCAGGAATCCTCAGATCCATTGCAGTGCCTTCCCTGTTATACTGCCTGGTCCTCCAGCTTTTGCAATAATCTGTGTGGAACTGTGTCAAAAGCCTTCTTACAGTCCAAGAGAACGTAATCTACCCACCCCTCGCTCTCTTGTTTTACTGCTGTCGCCTTGTCATAGAACTCTAGTAGGTTTGTGAGAGGATTTCCCGTCTTTGAATCCGTGCTGGTTGTCATTTATAATCTCATTCCTTTCTAGGCGGTCCACCATTCTTCTCCTGATAATCTTCATTATGACTTTGCATACATGTCAATGACATTAGTCTGTAGTTTAATGCTGCCTGTCCCTCTCATTTTTTAAAAAAATGGGACTACATTTGCTGTCTTCCATACATCAGGGAGTCATCCTGTTTATATAGATGTTTTGAAGACTGTTGTTAGTGGTACACAGAGTGCCTCTGCTCTTTCTCTCAGGACTCACAGAGAAATGTTATCCGGCCCCATCGCCTTTGAGGTATCTAGTTCGCTTGGCAGCCTCTTCACCTTCTCCTTGGTTGTATGTATCGTGTCCAGCATTGTTGGTGTATCCCATCTCTACATCTTTCCTTTTCGTCTTCACTGTGAATACTTCTTTGAATCTCTTGTTGAGCTCCTCACATACTTCAAAGTCGTTTCATGTAAGCTCACCTCCTTCCTTCTTCAGTCTGATTACCTGGTCTCTGACTGTTGTTTTTTTCTTCCTGATGTGACTGTACAACAGTTTCGGGTAAGACTTGGCTTTCGGTGTTATGTCATTTTCGTATTGTCGTTTGGCCTCCCTTCTTACCTGTGCATATTCATTTCTTGCTCTTCGACTACTCTCCTTGATTCCCTGGGTCCTTTGCCTTCTATACTTCTTCCATTTTCTAGCGCACTTGGTTTTAGCCTCTCTATTTCAGTTGCCCTTGGGTACGAACCTCTCCTCCGCTTCCTTGCATATTGTTGTCACATATTCCATCTCATTTACTGTTTTCCCTGCTAGTTCTCAGTCCCACTAGATCTCATGCAGGAAATTCCTCATGTCTGTGTAGTCCCGTCTCTTAGAGCCACGTGATCACTTGCTCCGAGGGGCCTTTCATATGTGATGTCCTCAATATCTGCACTGCAGAAGGTAAATACTAGGTCTAGTCTTGCTGGTTCATCCTCTCCTCACTCTCTGGTAGTGTCCCTAACGTGATGATGCATGAGGTTTTCCAGTACTGCCTTAAGCATATTAGCCCACCATGTTAATTCAACCCCATGTGGTTCCAGGTTTTCCTAGTCGATTTCTTTGTGATTGAAGTCATCCACCAATCAGTAGCATTGTCTCTATATCCTCTCTCTCAGCTGTTGTCGTTCTGGCCTCGTTCTGTCTCGGTCTAGGAACACCCTCTGGTATGCTGCCAATTCCTTTAGCCGTGGTTTCTCCTGCAGGATCCTGTAACGCACCGTTTCTGCCATGAAAATTAGTACGACTGGCCGATCTCTCTCCTTCGAGTACCCCTCTTTTCCCTGAAAATTTATTAACTCAAACGTGTCCTTCTTTCCTCTTTGTTTGATATATTAAATTTCTTGTGTGTGTGTGTGTGTGTGTGTGTGTGTGTGTGTGTGTGTGTGTGTGTGTGTGTAAGTAACTGCGTATAAAAAATTTCAGTTTGCTTTCATCCTTAACCGTCAGGTCTACGGTAAAATTACTTACATAACTTGAGTAGATGTCTGATTTACTCTGATTATTCACGAAGGAGGAGCAGATAAGCTCGACTGTAACCAGTAAAGTTTGCGAGTAGGAAATAATGTATCTATTTTAAATACCTATAAATAGGAGAACAAACAGGAGCTTTACATTTCACGAGATTATTTTGCTGAAAATTCGAATGGTATGACACGACTGAAAGTGGTTGAGGAGGACCATGTACAACCTGTCGAGATAAGGAAACCATAAGTGAAGCTTCATAATTCATATCTTCACGAGGAACGAAAATTAGATTAAAGACATATATAAATATTTTGTCCAGAAGACAAGTTATTTAGATATGTTAATCGTTGTAACATCAACAATTAACATATGTATATCTATGGTTAACGTGTTTTTTCTGAGGTGTACACCTAGTGAAATGAAGTATTAGTGAGAATTGAAGGTATTGACGAGTTGAAAATAATGAGAAGCACGGAAAGTGAGGAGCTTTATTATAACAGATAATGAGGAATGTAATTAGAAAGCAGTGTGGTTAGAAAGCAATGCGATTAATTAGTCACCTCTTGCTAGTGAGAAATTTAGTAATGCGTGTAACTGGCGAGGAATGTAACTAGTGAAGATCGTTGTTACTTAACAATTCAGCTAGTAAGGATCGAAGGAAGAAAGTTAATTTACAGTGAACGTAGTAAGGAGTGAACTTACTATGGGAGAGCAAGTGAAAATTATATCTGGTAAAAAGTGAAGCAAGTGAAGAGTGTATTTAACAATGCAGCTAGCATGTAGCAAGAGTATGATTGCTCACATGTGTAAGTAGTAATGTGCTAGCTATGAGTGTAACTAATAAGAGTGTAGCTAGTGAGCAGTAGGAGCAGCTTCAACACGTGCAACCGTAGGAGCAGCTTCACCATGTGCAGCAGTAGCAGCTTCACCATGTGCAGCAGTAGCAGCTTCACCATGTGCAGCAGTAGCAGCTTCACCATGTGCAGCAGTAGCAGCTTCACCATGTGCAGCAGTAGCAGCTTCACCATATGCAGCAGTAGAAACAGTTTGAACATGAGTATAATGGATAGATACACAGGCAATATAATGGATAAAGATGCACAGGCAGTATAATGGATAACGATACACAAGCAGTATAATGGATAAAGATACACATGCAGTATAATGGATAAAGATACACATATAGCATAATGGATAAAGATACACATGCAGTATAATGGATAAAGATACACATATAGCATAATGGATAAAGATACACATGCAGTATAATACATAAAGATACACATGCAGTATAATGCAATAATTTATTGACAATGTTATCACTAAAGGCTGGCATTATACTGCATTTGTGAATTCATTGATCTTCTCAGTATTTTATAAACCTTTTCTCGACCATAAATCTAAGATGAGCTCCCAGGGTCCCACGTTATCTATGATCTGTCATTCTCAGAATCAGGAGGAGCAGGTTTAGTAGCAAGAGTCTAAGTTAACCATAATATCAGCAATAATTGTTGTTCACACCATCATTATCATCCGCAGCAGCGGCAACAACAATTATAGCAAGAGATTCTGCAGCACGAGTCTAAGATAACCAATGTTGCCATGTTATAAGCCAGAGTCTAAGATAACCAATGTTGCCATGTTATAAGCCAGAGTCTAAGATAACCAATGTTGCCATGTTATAAGCCAGAGTCTAAGATAACCAATGTTGCCATGTTATAAGCCAGAGTCTAAGATAACCAATGTTGCCATGTTATAAGCCAGAGTCTAAGATAACCAATGTTGCCAAGTTATAAGCCAGAGTCTAAGATAACCAATGTTGCCATGTTACTGCAATTAATTTCTGGAGTTCACATTCGTGTTTTAGCTTATCACTAATAACTATTGTTCTGTTTTTTTCTTAATTATCTTATAGAAAGGTTCAAACTGTATGGGCAGCTCAGCATTCAAACGTATGGATTTTCAATTAATTACAAAAATACCGATATTCCTTGAGCACAATAGCCAAGCTTTCAGTTTTCTATGTCAGTGTATTCGAATCAAAAATGAAACAGAAATACTTCTAAATTTTCAAATTAACAAATACACAGGACCACGAAATGCAATATATTGCAGCGGTAGTGTTGACAGTATTGAGTTCGAACTATTGGCTCAACATATCGTTGTTTTTAATTTAGCTTCAACTAAAATGTGGCTGCAAGAAAAATAATAATCAGGTGTGCCCAGGACAGCTAAAAAAAAAAAAACAGTAGGTGATGCGATGATTGTTAATAGAATGAAGTTAGTGGAAGTTCGTGATGTTAAATTGTCGGCAGCCAATAAGCTGCGGACAATTTAACATCAAGAGGTGATGCAAATAAATATATCCACCCTGACTCAGCTGCCATAACATGGAAAGCAGCAGATGGAGAACACCAGCCATAAGGAAAAATAGTTGCTGATTTTCGAGGAGTGCAGAGAAAGAAGGAAAAAGAATTATGACGATAGAATGGGAAGGAAAATAGGCACAGAGAAGTGCGGAGAAGTGGGAAAGAGACTGGATAGGTTTAACGGAAGAAAAATGTTTGAAAAGAAGCAAGAAGGTTGTGTCATGACTAAGCTGCCGACGGAGAAACATCAGCAGACATTACAGGGATTAAGGGCCTCCTGGACTCAGTAACCTTGAGGTGGAGCTGCCAGTTGTAATTAATTCCTTAAGATATACTTGTGCGATATTACAGCGAGGTGGCAGTGTGAGTAGTGCAATGCCGTGTAAGAATATCGTGCATAGTAGTACGAGTCTATAGTGAGTGCCAGTGACACGCTATAGTGTCGATGTGCAGTTTTAGTGGATGACAGTGAGGGAGTGGTAATGTGAGACTATTGTGGGTGGTAGCATATAAATAATAGTGTGAGATAATAGTAATAACGGCGTTCGTGTTGATCTGATTTGCATGTTTTGTGGTTAAATACATATTTTTATAGGCTTTATATAACCTAACCCAATTTTAAATTAATTCAAATTAAACAAAATTTGGGAAATAAGTGTATGTAACGAAAAATTACATTACATTGTCTTTGTTTATTAAATTATTGTAAACATATCTAAAACATATTTAGCTGCATTCGGCTAAATTACATTGCGCTTGTTATAATAAGGTTAGGTAAGTTTTCTAAGGTCATATTGCTAAAAAATTACCATTTTTTTACATTAACATAAATGAAAAAAAAATATATCTTTAAAATTTTAAGAGAAATTTTTTAGAAAGAACTTAATTTTAAATGAGTTCCTGCTAAATGACCAGTTTTATCTATTCGGAACGAGATTATATATATATATATATATATATATATATTATATATATTATATATATATATATATATAATATATATAATATATATATATATATATATATATATATATAATATATATATATATATATATATATATATATATATATATATATATATATATATATATATATATATATATATATATATATTATTGTGACCACGAACGAGTGGTATTGATCATTAGCAACACTACACTAGCCAAGGACTCGAACCCATGCTGCTTTGGCCTACCTCGTGGTGGGCGAAAACACATGACGCCCTAATCCACTGGTTCATACGATCTTTAAGAGTAGCGCATCCAGTGGAACTGGATGTTGTACTCGTTACCCAAGGACACACGATGGTGTGGATGACTCTAGGCTAATTTCATTCAAGTCCCTGTTTGTGTACTAGCTCAACAAACTGTATATTATATTATTGTATCCACGAAATGAGTGGTATTAATCAATAACAACACTGCACTAGCCATGTTACATAAAGTTTTCCAGTACCACCATCATTTTAGTCCTCCACATTTCTTGGCCCCCATGTGGCTCCAAGTTCTCCCAGTCGATTTCCTTGTGGTTGAAATCACCCATGATCAGCAGCTTTGCCCTGCTCGCATTAGCCCTTCTGGCCACTTTGGGCAGTGTGTCAACCATTGCTCTATTACTCTCATCCGGCTTTTTTGTGGTGGGTTATACATCACTGTAATTACCACCTTGGAACCTCCAGACTGACGTGTTCCTATTATGTAATCTCTTGCTGCTCCTCTGTCTCCTCCAGCTCATCAAAATCCCATCAGTTTTTGATGAGCAGTACCACTCCTTTACCCCCTCTGTTCCCTCTGTCTTTCCTCAGAATCTGATATACTGCTGGAAAGATGGCATCTGTTATCATCCCTGTGAGCTTGGTTCCTGTGAGAGCTATGATATCCGGCAGTGCCTCTGACTCTTTCATGCCACTCCCACTTATTATTCCATCAGTGTTGGTGTACCATACCTTCAGTTTCCTCTCCAACACTGTTTTGGGGGGTCTGTGAGAGTGGGGGACCTGGCAGTGTGCTGCAGGATTCTACGGTATAGTGTGGGCTCGGGGCTGTAAGTGTGGTTTGTGGTTTGTGTTGGGATAGCGTGTTTGGTTGTGGGGTTCTTTGGGTGGTTATGTGTGTGCTTATTATTGTTACTCTGCCCTGCTCTGGTTGTCCTCTGCTGATTCTGTCCTTGTCTCTCGTCCAAGCCTCTTTTGCTTTTGTGTCCTCCCAGCTGCTTTCATTCTGTTTTGTTCTGTCTCGGTCTACGAACACCCTCTTTTATGCTGATGATTCCTTCTGCCATGGTTTCTCTTGGAAGATTCCTGTTTCACATTGTCTTGAAAATCAGCTTGACCAGCCGTTTTCTCCCCTTCAAGTACCCCCCTATTCTCTGAAAATTTACGATTTCCGACATATCCTCTTTGCCTACTTCTCTGATGATGTTTTCAAACTCCTGTCCTTCTTCCTGCTGTCTTTCATTGTGTGTCCTTCCCTCACTCTCCTGAAGCCAATGAATGAACACTGACTTCATTCCTCAGCCCTGCTTATTGGGCTGATAGAGCCTTAGCATAAGTTTTGTCTTTCCTTCCCGTTGGGCTCCTCGTTCAGTAGGGGTGTGTCAGCTTCAGAAGCTACGTCTCCTCTGGTCAATACCCGTGTAACTCACTTCAGCCTATTTACCTCATAATCTAGGGCCCTTATCCTGGCTTCTGCAGCTTTGACTTGTGACTCCCGCTCCTTCTCCTCCATCCTCTTTTCCAATTTCACAGAAAGCTCTGCCTCCATTCTTTTCTCCATTTTCGCAGAAAACTCACTTAGTTTGCTCTCCCACTCTTGTTCCATCCTTTTGTATTGCTCTTTCATCCAATGTTCCTTATCAGAACCATTCTCCTCTGATCCCCTGAACCTTCGACTTTCCTTCTGTGCGTGTGTGTATGTGTACGTATATATAACCCTCATAGTCGTGTGGACTGTTATAGTAAAAAAGCGCTAAACCTACAAGGGTCATATATTTTTGAGCACACTCATACGGTAAGAGACAGTTCGTGAAGCAAATGTTACCAGGA
The DNA here is from genome assembly GCF_026875155.1 of Cherax quadricarinatus. Classification (NCBI taxonomy): domain Eukaryota; kingdom Metazoa; phylum Arthropoda; class Malacostraca; order Decapoda; family Parastacidae; genus Cherax; species Cherax quadricarinatus. The sequence goes on from NC_069472.1 coordinate 11,497,299, forward strand.
TGTTTCCCCTCACCGATGTCTATGCTCTATATTTTGCTTCTTTCATCTTTCAGCTATGTCAATAAATTTAACAATCAGCTTATTTTATGAAAGTGACATTCAGTGCACTATCATCTATCACTTGCTTATTATCAAAAAAAAAAAGACGAGAGGAAATGAAAAAGAATATACATTAGGAAAAAAAGTGAAGACAAAGATATTAGAATAAGACGATAGAAGTTATTCTTGTCAATAACTGTGATAAGAATAAAGATTTTGCACAGTCCAAAATTAATTATTCACACTAAATTCATCACTAACGCAAGAAGTCTTATTAAGGCGGTGAATGTAGATTAAAAATATATACAAATGACGTTCCTCCTTAATATGTGCCTCTTCAGGGGCTTCATAATGCAAGTGAGAAGCTCTTGATTAAAATAATTAATGCCACTCTCTCCGTCCTCGAATTAAATTTGATTACTTACCATTTCCAAGATGTTGAATGACCCTTATTGATTCTTGTTCTTTCTGATGAACATTTTAAAAATAGACCTGCTTTTTATAAATTATGGGAAACATCAGTTCAAGTCGAAGCGCCGAGTCACCGCAATGAGAAGACCCGGGTCAGGACCCGTCCTGGTGAACCTACCTGCACCTGTAGTCTAAGAGGCTCGTGATTCAAAAATGAGTGAAGAGTTGAAGCCGCCTCCTTATCAAGGATAGACATTCCCTTACTTATGGATGAGACTTTAGTTTTCCCCTTAATACATTGAAGCACTGATTTAATACTTCGACAGATGCTTTCCAGCAGCATACGAAAATGTAGTCCCATCTCTGTCCTTGCCGGATCTCAACGAATAATTGCTGGATATGGTATCTAACTTCTGCTCAAAAGTTCTGGGCGACAGACTGGCAAACCATGTCTCCAACTGACTGGAATATTAATAAATTAACCCTTGCTTTGAACTTGCTGCGGCATAAATAAACTAACCCTTGCCCTCAACTGACTGGATCATTAACAGATCATTCGGTGCTTTCATCTGACTGGAACAGTTCCTCTCTGGCCTGAATTAAGAGCGTGACTGACATTCAGCTCGTAGTTCAGGAATATCTCGCCGTACTGTCTCATTAACATGTAGATGATTCTAGCTCAAGTGTATAAAACATACATTTCTGGGATCAATGATGGTGATAAAATGCTTTTTTTTTTTTACGGACACACACTGGATCTTTGCCGTGATAAAGGACCTATAATACATGCAACCCCCCCCCCCCCTCCCTTACTTTTCTTCTGACTTGATCTGGTTTCTTAACTTAACAATGGTGCAGGACGGATCGAAACATCACCTCTGCATTCTTTTTGAAGCTATGGTGGCGGTAAAGTGCTTATTCCCAACACACACTGGATCTGTAATAGTGACCACCTTATAAAGGACACGCACTGCGCACACACTTGATCTGAGGTAGTAACAAAGTACGTATTATGGAATGTACGGTGAGTTGACAAGCGAGCGCCAGTGTAATAATAACAGTTCGTTCAGGAATGAAAAACCAACACTAACTTTTGCAAATCGATGTAAACAGAATCAGATAGAGCAGTTATAGCCGTAATCACTCAGCTGAATGGCAAATATCGGTCAAAACAGAGTGACAGGAATACGTGTTTGGCTGTCTTTATTGTTTTTTTAATTTAAGTAATTTTAGGTAATGTAGGGGATGAGTGCTGGATTTTGGGTTGGATACTGTAATCACCTAGCTGTAACCCTCAACCTGTAAACACCTAATTGAAATCATGTACTTGCAATCACATAATTACATATCTAGTAATTAACCCCGTTAGTTAAGTTTGCTCTTATGATCAGTACAAGTTTAGCGCTTCGTAATAAATTTAACCATAATAACAATAAAATAATTGCTATTATAATTTTTTTTTTTTCATTAATATCCACATGAGACTGTGGTGCTGCAGTGCTCTCTCTTTCTCGACAATTGTTTTACAAATTTGTAAGATATTCGCAAAATTATGTCAAGGACAAATTAAATGGACTTTGTAAATGGTCCAAGTCGGACCGAAACGTCGTCGTAAGCTTCTCTCTTCTATGTGCGGGTTATTTGTGTATATATAGTGAGGCAGTGGAATAACTGCTTCGGTCAATACTGTTTTTGACAGTCTTGAGAATCTTGTAAAATACTAAATCCATGTAAATTTAGCATATGGTCATTGAGTTATGATCGAAAGGAATTTTTTTCCTTTTTTCATGTCACTAACGTTTTTGTTACCTTGATATGTTTACTTACATGACTTCAGAAGAACTATCGCCATATCTCCTCCACCATAAGCCTCCCATCCCTCTCTAGTCATATACGTAACGAATAACATTGTTAGAACTGCTATGGCATGTAAAAATCTAAAAAAATGTAAATCTTAAACGGAATGCGAAAAATATTGAAGTGTTCTAGTTAGCAGTAATTTAAAACCAAGTCAACAGAATAAGTGTAAGCGATGACGCTAATACAATTCTTGGCCTAATACTAAGAATAAATAATAGAAGCTTCAGGTATTTAGTAAGGCCTCATTTAGATTGTGCTGTTCGGTTATGGTGCAGATATTACAGAATGGACATAAATACGCTGGACAACATTCAGAGAATGTTGAAGAAGTTGATTCCCTGTATCAGAAATCAATATTACGAAGATAAGATGAATTCGCTATTCTACATTCTCCGGTAAGACGAAGAAATAGAGATGATATGATCGAATTGTAAAAAAAAAGAAAAATGGAATAAATGAATAGGATACAAGTAATACGCTAAAAATATTCAACGATGAGAGAACTCGCAGCAATGGATTTAAGACGGAAAAATTTAGGTTTAGAAGGAATATAGGAAAGTATTGGTTTAGTAACACCGTTAAAAATGTGTGGAATAAACTTACAGGCAAATTCACTGAAGAAGGAAACTTTAAAAGATTATGAATGTCTAATGAGTTCATGTGGGTGAGCGTGAGGTGGACTTACCTAGCACTTATCTGGACAGTAGGACTTCAGCAGTGTTCCTCCTTTCTCGCGTTTTTAGTAAGTGTTGGTATCCGTCAAATTTCATATGTAACTGACGTAATTCTTGAGTAATATTTTCCAATACATTGAAACAAATTAGAGAATTTACAAATATTTCAGTCTCTATTTATAAACGTAGATGTGATTTACACAGATTTTAAAAAGGCGTTTGACAAATGCGACCATGGAGTGATAGCGCACAAAATGAGGTCCGTGGGCATTATGGGGAAGGTAGGCAGATGGATTTTTGGGTTCCTGACACATAGAATACAGAAAGTAGTAGTAAACAGAGCAAAATCCAGCATCAGCGAGTTAAAAAGCTCAGTTCCCCAATGCACTGTCTTGGCACTTCTGCTATTTCTCATTCTCATAGAAAACAGATAAAAACACCCAGCACAGTTTTGTATCATCATTTGCAGATGACACTAAGCATGAAAGTAACTACAATAAAAGATACTTAAAAGTAACAGGAAGACACAAGCAGGGGTTTCCAGTAGGAAGTGGAGAACAACATGACGTTCAATGGTGATAAGTTCCAGCTGCTTAGGTATGGAAAGAATGAAGAACTCAAAAGGAACACTGTATACAAAACTCAAGAGGGTCAAAAAATAGAACGAAAGGAACACGTGAAAGACTTAATAAAATTATGTCAGCTGACCTTTCTTTTAAAGAACATAAGACGAAGCTCACGACAGCCAGGATGACGACGGGTGGGTACTGAGAACGTTCGAAACAAGAGAAATAATGCCAGTGAGGTCAGACGGTCAGTCAGTGAGGTCAGACAGTCAGTGAGCTTAAGGTCACTAGTGAGGACGTTAGTGTATTCTCCTTGGACTGAACCAAGATGCCTTCCATCGAGGAACTTTACCAGCAGCTTAAGGAAGAATTGAGGGTAGCAAAGATGGAGATATGGCGATTGACTGAGGGAAAACAAAAGAATTTGTAGTAGTCCTGTTTTGAGTCCTCAGGTCAAGAAGGAAACCTGGACAGTGGTTGGACAGCATGGAACGAAGTTGACGATCAAGAAGACGAATGGAAAGGAAGGAACGATGAAGAAGAAAGAGACTGTGAGTCGACTACTGGGAACGTCACGACGAACGACACCAAGGAAAGTAAGAATATTGTTGTTGTTGGGGATACCCAGGTTAGGTACATGGATAGGGCGTTCTGCTTGAAGGACAGGAGTAGGAGACAGAGGGTTTGCTTTCCTGGGGCTGGGATGGAGGATATTGTTAGCTGTCTGGATGACATCATGAGAGGTAATGGAGCAATCCTATTATCTGTCTTAGTGATGGAGGCAACGATGTTGGCAGACGTAGGAGTGAGGACCTGATTAGCAGGTATAGGTCAGCAATAAAGATAATTAGGAGGAAGGGTGGGAACCCTGTCATATGTGGTATTTTGCCAAGGAGAGGAGTTTGAAAGGAATGGTTGTCCAGAGCAACTGGTGTCAATTGCTGGCTGGACAAATACTGTAAGGAAAACGCGGTAACATTCAATGACAACTGGGACCTCTTCTATGGCAGAAATGACATGTATGCCAGGGATGGGGCTCACTTATCTAGGTCTGGGGTGGGGGCACTGGCAACTGCAGTGGAGGGAGCTGTTAGGACTTTAAACTAGGAATAGTTAGTGGTATGGGTTTTGGCGGGAAAACAGTGAAGTCCCAGTGTAGTAATACGAGTATTAAGAGAACTAGTAATAGGCAAAATGAGGTGGATATGGGAAAGCCAGTGGCACTAGGTGACAAGGACAGTAATAGGTTTAGTGGAAAAACAGAAATGAGCAGGAAGGGTAAAGAAAAAGGAGGGTCTTGAAATGTACATTATGCTAATTCCCGTAGGGCTAAGAATAAGATGGACAAGTTGAGATTAGTTGCTAGTGCAGGTAACATTGATGTACTTGCCATAACTGAGATGTAGTTTAAATAAAAAAAGTCGGGACATGCCTGCAGAATGTCACATTCAGGGTTTTAAATTGTTCCAAGTAGTTAGAAGTATCGGGAAGGGGGGTGGGGTGGCATTGTATGTCCGAGAACGCTTGAACTGTTGCATAAAAATGGGTATTAAGTCTGAAGTAACACATACAGAGTCTGTTTGGATAGAATTTTCAAAGGGGCATCAAAAATTGATTTTAGGTGTGATATACTGTCCCCCAAATTTAAATAGGGACCAAGGGAAACTACTATGGGAGGGAATTGTTAAGGCCACAAAGCACGATGTAGTAATTCTAGGAGACTTTAGTCATATTGATTGGAATTTCTTGACTGGGAATTTACAATCAAACGACTTCTTAGAATTAGTTCAGGATTGTTTTTTGAGGCAGTTTGTGATACAGCCTACAAGGGGAAATAACCTGTTTGACTTGATTTTGGCAAACAAGGAAACCCTTGTTAATAATTTAGAAATTACAGAGGAACTCGGTACAAGCGATCACAAATCAATTACCTTTAGCACAGCATTGAAGTATGATAGTAGAGATAATTTAGTAATGGTCCCAGATTTTCGCTTAGCAGATTACAGTGGGCTTAGAGCACATTTATCTGTGGACTGGGGTAACGAAGAGAGTTATCAGTATGACAGTTTTCTTAACACAATACATGCTGCCCGAAGGACATTTATCCCATATAAGGAAATTAGATCGAATAGAAATGACCCCAAATGGATGAATAATAGGCTCAAATATCTTTTAGGACAGAAAAAGGAAATTTGTAAGCGTATCAAAAGAGGTGAGGGTCATCTTATGAATCAGTTTATTGATATTAAGAGGGACGTTAAAATGGGGGATAAGAAAAGCTAAACGGGACTATGAAATTAAAGTTGCTAGGGATTCGAAAACTAACCCAAAAAGTATTTTCCAGGTTTATAGAACAAACGTTAGAGATAAAATAGGTCCCCTTAAAAATAACTCTGGGCATCTCACTGACAAGGAGAATGAAATGTACTCTATTCTTAATAATCATTTTCTCTCAGTTTTCATTCAGGAAGACACTAACAATATCCCAGTAATTAATTTTTATAGTGGGCCTGAAGATGATAAATTATGCAATACCACAGTCACTAGCGAAATGGTTATCAAACAGATAGACCGGTTAAAGCAAAATAAATCCCCGGGTCCTGATGAACTTTTTTTCCAGGGTTCTTGAAGGGTGTAAAATGGAACTCTGTGAACCATTGACTAATATTTTTAATATTTCTCTACAAACAGGTGTAGTGTCTGATATGTGGAAGATGGCTAATTCCTATTTTCAAAGCAGTGGACAAGTCGTTACCGTCAAATTACCGCCCAAAATGCCTAACCTCAATTGTAGGCAAATTACTAGTCAGTTATAGCTGATAATATAAGAAGCATCTCGATAAGCAAAGCTTGATTAATGATACTCAGCACGGATTCACGAGGGGCCGTTGCTGCCTAACTAATTTATTAACCTTCTTCAGTAAAGCTTTTGAGGCCGTTGATCATGATAAAGAATTCGATATTGTTTATTTAACATAAGAACATAAGAAAGGAGGAACACTGCAGGAGGCCTGCTGGCCCATACTAGGCAGGTCCTTTACAATTCATCCCACTAACAAAACATTTGCCCAACCCAATTTTCAATGCCACCCAAGAAATAATCTCTGATGTGAAAGTCCCACTCAAATCCAACCCCTCCCACTCATGTACTTATCCAACCTAGATTTGAAACTACCCAAAGTCCCAGCCTCAATAACCCAACTAGGTAGACTGTTCCACTCATCAACTACCCTATTTCCAAACCAATACTTTCCTATGTCCTTTCTAAATCTAAACTTATCTAATTTAAATCCATTACTGCGGGTTCTCTCTTGGAGAGACATCCTCAAGACCTTATTAATATCCCCTTTATTAATACCTATCTTCCACTTATACACTTCGATCAGGTCTCCCCTCATTCTTCGTTTAAACAAGTGAATGTAACTTAAGAGTCTTCAATCTTTCTTCATAAGGAAGATTTCTAATGCTATGTATTAATTTAGTCATCCTACGCTGAATGTTTTCTAACGAATTTATGTCCATTTTGTAATACGGAGACCAGAACTGAGCTGCATAATCTAGGTGAGGCCTTACTAATGATGTATAAAGCTGCAGTATGACCTCTGGACTTCTGTTGCTTACACTTCTTGATATAAATCCCAGTAATCTATTTGCCTTATTACGTACGCTTAGGCATTGCTGTCTTGGTTTAAGGTTGCTGCACACCATAACCCCCATGTCCTTTTCGCAATATGTATGGCTAAGTTCTACATCATTTAACTTATAAGTACTAGGGTTATGGGCACTCCCAAGCTTCAGAACCTTGCATTTATCTACATTGAACTGCATCTGCCACTTTTCTGACCAAGAATAGAGTTTGTTTAAATCCTCCTGAAGTTCCATAACATCTACGTTTGAATCAATTATCCTACCTATCTTTGTGTCATCGGCGAATTTGCTCATATCACTAGTAATTCCCTCATCAAGATCATTGATATATATTATAAACAACAACGGGCCCAAGACTGATCCCTGTGGAACGCCACTTGTTACAGATCCCCACTCGGATTTAACCCCATTTATGGACACACTCTGCTTCCTGTCAGTGAGCCATGACTCGATCCACGAGAGCACTTTTCCCCCAATGCCATGAGCTGCCACTTTCTTTAACAGTCTATGGTGCGGAACTCTATCAAAAGCCTTACTAAAATCTAAGTAAATAATATCAAATTCTTTATTGTGGTCAACAGCCTCAAAAGCTTTACTGAAGAAAGTTAATAAATTAGTTAGACAAGACCGGCCTCTTGTGAATCCATGCTGAGTATCATTAATCAAGCTATGCTTATCGAGATGGCTTCTTATAATCTCAGCTATAATTGACTCTAGTAATTTGCCTACAATTGAGGTCAGGCTTATTGGGCGGTAATTTGACGGTAACGACTTGTCCCCTGTTTTAAAAATAGGAGTTACATTAGCCATCTTCCACATATCAGACACTACACCTGTTTTGAAGAGATAAATTAAAAATATTAGTTAATGGTTCACAGAGTTCCATTTTGCATTCCTTAAGAACCCTTGAAAAAACCTCATCAGGACCCGGCGACTTAGTTTGCTTCAGTCTGTCTATCTGCTTCACAACCATCTCACTAGTGACTGTGATGTTACATAATTTATCTTCTAGCCCACTGTAAAAATTAATTACTGGAATATTGTTAGTGTCTTCCTGTGTAAAAACTGAGAGAAAATAATTATTTAAAATCAAGCACATTTCATTCTCTTTGTCATAGGTGCCCATATTTTTTTTAAAGGGGCCTATCTTTCTTAACTTTTTTTTAATAGCCTGGAAAAAAACTTTTTGGTTAGTTTTAGAACCCTAGCAACTTTAATTTCTAGTCATTTTTTAGCTTTTCTTACCCCCCTTTTTTTAATGTCCCCTCAAAATGTCAATTACTGTTCATAAGATACCCCACCTCTTTTGATAGCCTATAAATTCCTTTCTTATGCCCTAGTAATTTTTTGAGCCATTATTCACCATTTTGGGTCTTTTCTTTTTTATCAAATTTTTTTTTATATGGGAAAAACCCCTTTGAAGCATTATAGGTTCAAAAACTGTCAAATTGATGCCTCTTCGTTACCCCATCAACAGAGATAAGTGTTTCTAAGCCCTCGAAAATCGCTAAGCGAAAATCTGGACGTTACGAGTTATCGCTACTATCTATTTCCCTTCAATGCTAAATGTAATCGATTTGTGGGCGCACCCCATTCCTCTGAAAAATTTTTAAATTATTAACAAGGATTCATTGTTTGCCAAAATAATAACAGGTTTTTTTCCCCCTTTTAGGTTCTGTCACAAACGCTTTAAAAAACATCCTGAAATACTTTTAAGAAGTGTATGATTTTTAAGTTCCCAGTCAAAAATTCCCTCAACATGACTAAAGTTAAAGTCTCCCAGAATTACTACTTATCGTGCCTTGTGGCCTTAAAAATTTCCTCCCATATATTTCCCTTGGTCCCCATCTAAGTTTGGGGGGCGGTATATCCCCTAAAATCATTTTTCATGCCCCCCTAAAAATTCATCCAAACAGACCTGTATGTTTACTTCAACTTAATACCCGTTTTAGAAAAGTTCAAGCGATCCGGACATACAATCCACCCCCAACCCCCCTCCCAATACTTCTATCTTCTTGGAAAAATTTTTAAACCCTGAAAATGACATTCCGCAGGCATGTCCCGACTTTTTGGAAATTAAACCACGTCTCGGTTAAGGCAAATACATCAATGTTACCTACACTACAACTAATCTCAACTCTTCCATCTTATTCCTAGCACTACGGCAATTAGCATAAATAAACATTTAAAGACTCTCCTTCTTCTCTTTAAACCCTTCCTGCTCATTCCTATTTCTACTAAACCAAATTACTGTCCTTATCACCCAAGGTCCTGGCTTTTCAATATCTATCTCGTTCTTATTATTACTAGTTCCCCTAGAACTCGTAATATTATTTAAAACTGGGACTTCACTGTTTTCCTGCCAAAACCCATACCACAACTATTCCTAGTTTAAAGTCCTAACTGCTCCCTCCACTGCAGTTGCAGTTGCTCCCACCCCCCACCAAGAAAGTGAACCCCATCCCTAGCATACATGTCATTTCTGCCAGGGAAAGAGGCCCCAGTTGTCAATGAATGTTACCGCATTTTCCTTACAGTATTTGTCCACCAGCAATTGACACCAATGCCCTGGACAACCATTCATTTCCAACTCCCCTCCTTGGCAAAATCCCAAACATATGAGAGGGTTCCCACCCTTACTTCTAATTATTTCTATTGCTGACCTATACCTGCTAATCAGGTCCTCACTCCTACGCCCTGCCAACATCGTTGCCCAGCACTGAGACAGATAAGGGGATTGCCCCATTACCTCTCTGATGTCATCCAGACGGCTAACAATATCCTCCATCCCACCCCCAGGAAAGCAAACTCTCTGTCTCCTACTCCTGTCCTTCAAGCAGAACGCCCTATCCATATACCTAACTTGGCTATCCCCAACAACAACAATATCTAACCTTCCTTAATGTCTTTCGCCGTGTTGTTCCCAGTAGCGACTCACATTCGTCGGGTAGCACTGGGGAATGTATTGGATGTTTCTACAACAGTTTCCACGGCAGTCTCTTTCTTCTTCATCGTTTCTACCTTTTCCCTTCGTCTTCTTTATCGTCAACTTCTTTCCCTGCTGTCCAGCCACTGACCAGTTTCCCTTCTTGACCTGAGGAATCAAAACAGGAGGACTACTCCGAATCTTTTTGTTTTCCTGGGTCAGTCGCCGAATTTCCATATTCGCCAACCTCAATTCTTCCTTAAGCTGTTGGTAAAGTTCTCGATGGAGGGCATCTTGCTTCAATTCTAGAGAGCGCGCAAACAGGTCTTCACAGAGCCAAGTACACGTCAACACTGCGCAAAAGCCAACTCAATCAGGAGCTACTGCGCAGCACGTCCGCACGGCCCAATAGAGTACTGCACCAGTGACTGTTAAAGAAAGTGGCAGCTCATGGCATTGGGGAAAAGTGCTGTCATGGATCGAGTCATGGCTCACCATTAGGAAGCAGAGAGTATGCTTAAATGGGGTTAAATCCGAGCGGGAATCTGTAACAAGTGGCGTTCCACAGGTATCAGTCTTGGGCCCGTTGTTGTTTATAATATGTATCAATGACCTTGATGAGCAAATTCACCGATGACACAAAGATAGGTAGGATAATTGATTCAAACTTAGATGTTACGGAACTTCAGGAGGATTTAGACAAACTCAATTCCTGGTCAGAAAAGTGGGAGATGCAGTTCAATGTAGATAAATGCAAGGTTCTGAAGCTCTGGAGTGTCCATAACCCTAGTACTTATCAGTTAAATAACGTAGAACTTAGCCATACAGATTGCAAAAAGGATTTGGGGGTCAAGAAGGGAACGTGGCTGGACAGCATGGAACGAAGTTGACGATCAAGAAGAATGGAAAGACAGAAACGATGAAGAACAAAGAGACTGCTGTGGAAACATCTAATGCATTCTCCGTGCTACCCGACTAATGTGAGTCGACTCCTGGGAACGTCACGACGAACGACACCAAGGAAGGTAAGAATATTGTTGTTGTTGGGGATAGCTAGGTTAGACACATGGATAGGGCATTCTGCTTGAAGGACAGGAGTAGGAGACAGAGGGTTTGCTTTCCTGGGGCTGGAATGGAGGACATTGTTAGCCGGCTTGACAACATCATGAACGGTAATGGGATCAAACCTATTATTTGCCTCAGTGCTGGAGGCAATGATGTAGGCAAACGTAGAAGTGAGGATTTAGTTAGAAAGTTCAGGACAGCTATAGACATAATTAGGAAGAAGGGGGGGCGCACTGTACTTCCCATTTCCAGAACTCAAATCCGGCTTACTGGTTTCAATGAATCCCTTCACAAAAATTACCCTGCTCACACTCCAACAGCTCGTCAGGTCCCAAAAACCATTCGTCTCCATTCACCCCTATCTAACACGCTCACACATGCCTGCTGGAAGTCCAAGCCCCTCGCCCCCATAACCACCTTTAACCCCTCCCTCCAACATATTCGAGGACAGCCCCTACCCTGCCTTTCTTCCCCTACAGATTTATATGCTTTCCATGTCATTCTACTTTGATTCATTCTTTCTAAATGACCAAACCACCTCAATAAACCCTCTTCAACCCTCTGACTTATACTTTTAGTAACGCCATACCTAATTTCCACACTCCGAATTCTCTGCACAATATTTACACCGCACATTGTCCATAGACAGAACATCTCCACTACCTCCAGCCGCCTCCATGCTTCAGCATTTGAAACCCAAGCTTCACACCCATATAAGTGTATTGATACAACTATTCTTTTGTACATTCCATTCTTTGCCTCCATGGATAACGTTTTTTGTCTCCACAGATACCTCAGTGCACCAATCACCTTTTTTTCTTTCATCAGTTCCATGGTTAACCTCAAGTCAACCCCCAAATATCTGAAAACATTCACTTCTTCCATACTCCCTCTCTCCAATGTGATATCCAATTTTTCTATAGAATATCCCATAAGCACAGTATCATCAGCAAAAAGTAACTGTGTCAACTCCCATTTTGTATTTAATTCCCCATAATTTAATCCCACCCCTCTCCCCAACACCCTAGAAATTACTTCTTTTACAACCCCATCAATAACTATATTAAATAACCATGGTGACATTACACATCCCTGTCTAATACCTACTTTTACCGGGAAGTAGTCTCCCTCTCTTCTACACACCCTAACACGAGCCTTATTATCGTCATAAAAACTCTTTACAGCATTTAGTAACTTACTACCTATTCCATACACTTGCAACATCTGCTGCATTGCTCCCCTGTCCACTATTATGTGCCTTTTCTAAATCCATAATGCTATGAAAACTTTCCTACCTTTATCTAAATACTGTTCACATTTATGCTTCAATGTAAATACTTGATCAACACATCTCCTACCCACTCTAAAACCTCCTTGCTCATCTGTAATCCTACTATCTGTCTTACCTCTAATTCCTTCAATAATAACCCTACTGTACACTTTTCCTGGTATACTCAGTAAATTTATTCCCCTAAAATTTTTACAATCTCTTTTGTACCTCTTTCCTTTTTATTAAGAAACTATACATGCTCCCTGCCTCCCTCTAGGTACCTTCTCCACTTTCATATATTTATTAAACAAAAATACCAACTACTCCAACACTATATCCTCCCTTGCTATTAGCATTTCTGTCATGATCCCGTCAGTTACAGCTGCTTTACCCCCTTTCATTCTACATAATGCCTCATGCACCTCCCCCACACTCACATGCTGCTGTTCTTCACTCCTAAAAGATGTTATACCTACCTGGCCAGTGCATGAAATTACCGCCTCCCTTTCTTCATCGCATTTAAAAGTTCCTCAAAATATTCCCGCCATCTACCCAATACCTCCATCTCCCCATCTACTAACTCCTCTACTCTGTTTTTAACTGACAAATCCATTCGTTCCCTATGCTTTCTTAACTTGTTTTTCTCACTCCAAATTTTTTTCTTATTTTCATTAAAATTTCTTGACAGTGCCTCTCCCACTCTATCATCTGCTCTCCTTTTGCACTCTCACCACTCTCTTCACCTTTCTTTTACTCTCCATATACTCTGCTCTCTTATAGCACTTCTGCTTTATGAAACCTCTCATAAGCTACCTTTTTCTCTTTTATCACACCCTTTACTTCATCATTTCCACCAGTCACTCCTCTTTCCTCCTGCACCCACCCTCCTATAACCACAAACTTCTGCCCCACATTCTAATACTGCATTTTTTAAAATTTTCCAACCCTCTCCAACCCCCCCCCCACTACTCATGCTTGCACTAGCCCACCTTTCTGCCAATAGTTGCTTATATCTCACCCGAACTTCCTCTTCCCTTAGTTTATACACTCTCACCTCTCTTATTTGATGATGCCATTTTCCTTTTGTCCCATCTACCTCTTACTCTAATTGTAGCTGCAACTAAATAATATCCGATATATCTGTTGCCCCTCTATAAACATGTACATCCTGAAGCCTACCCATCTACCTTTTGTCAACCAATACGTAATCTATTAAACTTTCATTACGTGCTGTATTATATCTTGTATACTTATTCATGTGGTGTCAATTAGACTGTTGATCAGAAAGCAAGACACCATTTGCCCCTTCCGGGAGGGTTGAGTCACTCAAGTCTCTCGGGGGACGGGGGGGGGGGCTGGATGGGGCTGATACCCCCGTTTCTAAAGAAATTTTCTCCACATCACGAGTGGTACTAACGAAGCACACAGCAAAACAAAACATCCTAAATGGTAATTCCTGCTTCATATTTGCAAATATTCAGAAAATATTCGGTGGGCTCCTATCAGAAGCGAATGCCATATTTGGGGCATTTACAGAAACACACAAAAGGGATGTTTTGGACGGAGAGATAAAGATAGAAAACTATAACATGTATAGATGTGATAGAATTATTAGGTCACAGGGAGGAGTAGAACTCTATGTAAAAGATACTTTCTGTTGCACAGAAGTGCTGAACTCTACGAATGATATTGTAGAAATTCTAGGCATTAAAGTCGAAAATATTGATTTGGTAATTTTCCTAGTATATAAACCACCATCAGCAACTGCTGAGGAATTCACAGATGAGTTAAGGAAGATAGATAGCTATCTGGATAGGCTAGAAAATCCCACACCAAATATTTTACTCCTTGGAGATTTAAATCTCCCTCGTGTAAAATGGAAGATGACGCAACGCAATGTTATACCAGAAATATCTCCGGGAAGCATCCTGGCTCAATAGGCACATATCAGGGAACTAATGAGGCTTTGTGAAAAATACTCATTGAACCAACAATTAATTGATCCCACTAGAAATGAAAATACCCTGGATTTGGTATTCACAAACAACGAGAAACTAATCAGAGACATAACAGTTACAAAAACAATATACTCTGATCACATCATAGAAGCTCAAACGAATATTAACTCAGGGTTAGGGAACTGCATCACTAACGTTAGAGACGGGATGTTCGGTAAGTTTAATTTTAACAATCATAGAACTGACTGGGAAAAAATAAACCAAGAGCTATCAGACATATCCTGGGAATAAGACATGAACACCCTAAATCCTCACCAGTGCGTAGAGAAGCTGAATATAGAAGTATATAAGGTATGTATCAAGAACGTACCACTGAGAAAACCCAGAAGATCAGATACAGAGAGCGAGCGTAGGATATGGTACAGAAGAAGAAAACGGGTTAATGAATTGCTTAAAAACACAAATATCTGCAACAGAGAAAGACAGTCTTGGGGCCGAGAGATCATGAATTAAGCAAAAACTTAGATGCATACCTAACAGAAACAAAGGGAAAAAAAGGGCCCATACGGGGATATTGCATGAAACCCAAAATACTTTTTTTCCTAGCAAAATCCAAGTTAAGAACTACCTGAAACCTGCTTAAAACGGGAAATGAAAAAATCTTAAAGAACAGCACGAGTCGTTGTTCAGTAACTCCTATATTCAATAAGATAAAATTTTGCAGAAATATTTTTCACCCCAAAAGCAGAGGCCACGTAGACCAACAACTGACTTTATACAAACCCCATGATTCGAAAAAGGAATAGATAACGCCCACTTATTTTCCAACCGGCCCAAAATTTTATGGAATGCCCTATTTTTAAAAATTGAAAAATGCCACACTTTCAGTATTCTTGGAGAAAGAGTTAGATCTGGGAAAAACCCGGGAGCCTTTAAAAATGCAGACATAGCCCTTTGCATAAGGGAGATAGTAGAGCACAAGCAAAAAAAATTACAACCAGAAACCCCAAACTTCTCCATAAAAAAACTTCGAAAGAGTGACGAGAGGCAGATTATAAATTTATTTTCACAAAAAATTTTTATAATCGCCGTCCGTCACTCTTTCGAAGTTTTTTTTATGCTTTTATGTTTTTTCCCTTTAGTTTTTTCAGTACCCACGGAGTTTGTTTAAAACGTTCGGAGACATTTTTTTAAATTCAGTACCCCCCGTCAACGGCACCATCTGTGACACAAACTGATTTACTTTGCACCAGCTTCTTCAGAATAAATCTGTCCTCACCTCGCTACAAACCCCAAAATCAAACTTGATTTGTCGTAATAAACTGTAAATAAAAAACAGAAAAATGGGCTGGGGGATTGAACCATGGCCTGGTAATAGCAGCTTCACAGCTGAGCTACGGGAAATGGAACTTCTATAGGGAAAAATTTTGGGGGCAATTCATATTCAGATATTACAAACAAAGTGGGGCTAAAGTGATCATTCCCACAGCACGGCATCTTAACGTATTTTATCACACCTCCAATAAAAGCTATACTGTCTAAGAACTCATTTAAATATAATAAACGATTGTAGATAAAAAAAAGAAATTTTACAGGGGGATTGAACTGAGTTTTCCCTCTAAATGTCAATACTCAGCGAAAAGTCTGGACCTGCCAATACCATTATCACGGGACAAAACCCTTGACCATCTTTCTCTTTCTTCATTTACAGTCGTTTACTACGACTTTAATCGAGTTCCTCGACTAACATGGCTTAGAGGGAGATGAGGAAAGATTTACTTTGAAGGTTGCTGAAGCAGTGAGAAAGTCAGTTTGGGTCACAGATGGTGCCGCTGACGGAGACATATATACAAATTGTCTTCAAATTTTCCCAATAGAAGCTCCACAGCTCCACGGTAAAGCGCTGGATCTGCCAATACCAGGACCACCGAACAATTCCCCCATCCATCTTTACATTTATTCACTAAATATAATATTGACTGTGTTGCCTTCTATTCTTATTGCAGCAAGTACATACTGATGAAAAAAAAGCCTCTCATTATAATGAGGAAATCTTTTGATCATTTATCTTCCGCTTCAGCCTCAAAGGCTGTCCAATTAATTTCTTTAAATTTAAAAGCTCACAGTGCAATAATTATTTTCCTCTCTTAAGGGTTTATAATCCCTCATTTATCCCGTCAAACTCTTCTCTTTCTCAAGAATTATTAAACGATTGTAGGTATACCTTTACTAACGCAACTTTCTCCTTTATTTTGTACTCTTACGCATTAAATTTCAACATTATCAGTATTTTAGACTTAATCTTTATAACTTTAAGAGATTCTTTAATCAATATTGCCAACATTCTTCCTTCTTCCCTACTTCTCCACATCCTTGTATCAATCAGTCACTAGCTGATTAATTTCCATCAAGAACAGCGTTACTTAATATACGCGTTAACAGGTTGGTGTGTGTACTCACCCATTTGTGATTGTACGGGTCGATTCACAGCTCCTGGCCCCGCCTCCTCGCTAGTCGCTATTAGGTTCACTTTCTCCCTGCTCCAAGAGCTTTATCGTATTTATTCTTAAAACTGTGTGGATTCTGCCTCCACTACATCACTCTCCGGATTGTTCCACTTCATGGCAACCCTATAACTGAAGAAATAACTCAGGGTGCGTCAGAAAGATGGACCCAAGTGCGTGGTCGTGATGTGGTCTTTCCTTAACATAAACAGCCCGTTTCCTCAAACTGTCGGTACCACCGACGGATGCTCTTTAGCATTGGTCATTGATCATTTGGAAGTCAATGTTCCGCCCTTTCAGTGGTAAGACTTTCATTCATGGAAGGTTCGTGGTTGCAAAGATACTGGGATTTCAAATTGGGTTCATCTTTTTGAAACATTGTTCATTCTAACATCCCTGTGACTCGCCTGAGTTTTCAACTTCAAGTTGTAACTCCTTGTTGCTGCGTCCCATCTCTCAAACATTCTCACCCTATCCACCTCGTCAATTCCTTTCAGTATTTTAAACGTCGTTATCATGTCCAACAAACTCTTCTGTCTTCCATTGTTGTCAGATTGATTTGCCTTAACCTCTCCTCGTAGGATATGCTCAACTCCGGGACTAGTCTTGTTGAAAGCCTTGCACTTTCTCTAATTCCTTGACGTGCTTGACTAGGTGTGGATTCCCTACTAGTACTGAATGCTCCAGTGTGGGCCTGACATACACAACGTACAGTGTTTTGAATAACTTCTTACTCAGGTATTGAAATCGTATTCATAGGTTTGCCAGGCGCCCATATGCTGCAGCAGTTATTTGGTTGATGTGCTCTTCAGGAGATGTGCCTTTTCCTTAAGTGAGGTTTGCAGGCTTCGACCCCTAGTCTGTATTCCGTCTGCAGTTTTCTTTAACTTTCCCCAACCTCCATGACTTTGCACTTGGTGGGGCAAAACTCAAGGAGGCAGTTATTGGACCAGGTTTGCAGCTTGTCCAGATATCTTTGTAGCCATGCCTAATACTCATCCGTTTGAATCCTCTACACTAGCTAAACATCGTCTGCAAACAGGGACACCTCTGAATCTATCAATTCCGTCATGTCATTCACATATACAAAACAAAAAAGCACCAGCCCTAGAACTGACCCTTGTGGAACCTCACTCGTCACAGGCGCCCACTCTGACACCTCGTCACGTTCCATCACTCGTTATTTCCTTCCTGTCATTTATTCTCTGATCCATTTTAGTGCCTTTCCTGTTATTCCTGTCTGCTCCTCTAGCTTTTGCACTAATCTCTTGTGTGGAACTGCGGTGAAAGTCGTCTTACTGTCCAAGAAAATGCAGTCTACCCACCCTTCTCACTTCATAAAACTCCAGCTGCATACTATAAATATCAGTGGCATTGGTCTATAGTTCAGTATTACCTGTCTGTCCCCTTTCTTAAAAAATGGGATTACATTTGCTATCTTCCGCACCTCAGCTAGTTTCCCTGTTGAGACAGATGTCTTGAAGATTGTTAGTGGCACACACAGTGTCTTTCCTCACTCTCTCAGGACACATGGAGAGATGTCTGGTCCCACCGCCATTGAGGTATGTAGCTCATTTAGGAGCCTCTGCATCTCCTCCTCGATTGTATGTAGCGTGTCCAGCACTTATTGTATTTCCTACCGTTCCGGTTTGCTAGAGTCCTTTCTGCCTCCACTGAAAATTCTTCCTTAAATCTCGTGTTGATCTCTTCACATACTTCTTGATCGTTTCCTGTGATGTCCCCTTCATTCCACAGGACGATTACCTTGTCCTTCACCGTTGTTTTCATCATGTTTGCTGTGGATTTGGGTCAGATCTGGATTTCGATGCTATGTCATTCTCATGTTGCAGCTGGGCCTCCCTACGTACCCACGCAAATTCGCTTCTGGCTCTTCGACTACTCTATATTTTCTTGGGTCCATTGTCTTCTATGCATTTTCCATTCTCTAGCGCACTTTGCTGTGGCCTCCTCTACTCCTTTGGGTGAACCAAGAGCTCTTTCTGGTTTACCCATTATTTCTGTTGCCCTTGGGTACGAACCTCTCCTCTGCCTTCTTGCATATTGTTATCACGTATTCGATCGTTTCATTTACTGTTTTTCCCATCAGTTTTCTTTTCCGCTTCCCACGTCCTACTCGTTCTGCTTCACTCTCCACTTTTGACTATACAATGTATTCGAACCTCAAAACCACGTGATCACTAGCTTCGGGTGGCCTTCATCTGTAATGTCCCCAATGTCTGAACTTCTTAAGGTTCATCCTCTCCTCTCTCTCTCTCTTGTAGTATCCCTAGTATGTTGATGCATGATGTTTACCAGTATCACCTCCACGTTAGCCCCCCACGATTTTGGCCTTCCAAATGGCTCCAGGTTAGTAACTTTGCCCTACCTATGTGGACTTCTGGTAACCTCAGCAAGTGTATCAATCATTCCCGTTACCTCTATCAACCTGGAACAACTTAAAACGCCGAATGTGACATTCATCAGTCATGTCCCGATTCCTCATATTAAACCATGTTTCAGTTATGGCAAATACATCAATGTTATCAACACTTACAACTAATCTCAACTCATCCATCTTGTTTCGAATGCTACGACTATTTGTATAATATATATTTAGAAACCCTCCTTTCTCTTTTCCAGTTCTGGTCATTTCCGTTGCTCCATTTTCTATTGCTGTCCCTATTTTCGTTTAGCAGATTGAAATGGTCGTAAAGAGCACCTATCATGGGCGGACTGGGGTAAAGAAGAGACTTATCATGGGCGGACTGGGGTAAAGAAGAGACTTATCATGGGCGGACTGGGGTAAAGAAGAGACTTATTATGGGCGGACTGGGGTAAAGAAGAGACTTATCATGGGCGGACTGGGGTAAAGAAGAGACTTATCATGGGCGGACTGGGGTAAAGAAGAGACTTATCACGGGCGGACTGGGGTAAAGAAGAGACTTATCATGGCGGACTGGGTAAAGAAGAGACTTATTATGGGCGGACTGGGGTAAAGAAGAGACTTATCATGGGCGGACTGGGGTAAAGAAGAGACTTATTATGGGCGGACTGGGGTAAAGAAGAAACCTATCATGGGCGGACTGGGTAAAGAAGAGACTTATCATGGCGGACTGGGTAAAGAAGAAACCTATCATGGGCGGACTGGGTAAAGAAGAGACTTATCATGGGCGGACTGGGGTAAAGAAGAAACCTATCATGGGAGGACTGGGGTAAAGAAGAGACTTATCATGGGCGGACTGGGGTAAAGAAGAGACTTATTATGGGCGGACTGGGGTAAAGAAGAGACCTATCATGGGCGGACTGGGGTAAAGAAGAGACTTATCATGGGCGGACTGGGGTAAAGAAGAGACTTATTATGGGCGGACTGGGGTAAAGAAGAGACTTATCATGGCGGACTGGGGTAAAGAAGAGACTTATTATGGCGGACTGGGTAAAGAAGAAACCTATCATGGGCGGACTGGGTAAAGAAGAGACTTATCATGGGCGGACTGGGGTAAAGAAGAGACTTATCATGGGCGGACTGGGGTAAAGAAGAGACTTATCATGGGCGGACTGGGGAAAGAAGAGACTTATTATGGGCGACTGGGGTAAAGAAGAGACTTATCATGGGCGGACTGGGGTAAAGAAGAGACTTATTATGGGCGGACTGGGGTAAAGAAGAAACCTATCATGGGCGGACTGGGGTAAAGAAGAGACTTATCATGGGCGGACTGGGGTAAAGAAGAAACCTATCATGGGAGGACTGGGGTAAAGAAGAGACTTATCATGGGCGGACTGGGGTAAAGAAGAAACTTATCATGGGAGGACTGGGGTAAAGAAGAGACTTATCATGGGCGGACTGGGGTAAAGAAGAAACCTATCATGGGCGGACTGGGGTAAAGAAGAGACTTATCATGGGCGGACTGGGGTAAAGAAGAAACCTATCATGGGAGGACTGGGGTAAAGAAGAAACCTATCATGGGCGGACTGGGGTAAAGAAGAGACTTATCATGGGCGGACTGGGGTAAAGAAGAAACCTATCATGGGAGGACTGGGGTAAAGAAGAGACTTATCATGGGCGGACTGGGGTAAAGAAAAACCTATCATGGGCGGACTGGGTAAAGAAGAGACTTATCATGGGCGGACTGGGGTAAAGAAGAAACCTATCATGGGCGGACTGGGGTAAAGAAGAGACTTATCATGGGCGGACGGGGTAAAGAAGAGACTTATTATGGCGGACTGGGTAAAGAAGAAGCCTATCATGGCGGACTGGGGTAAAGAAGAGACTTATCATGGGCGGACTGGGGTAAAGAAGAGACTTATTATGGGCGGACTGGGGTAAAGAAGAAACCTATCATGGGAGGACTGGGGTAAAGAAGAGACTTATCATGGGCGGACTGGGGTAAAGAAGAAACCTATCATGGGAGGACTGGGGTAAAGAAGAAACCTATCATGGGAGGACTGGGGTAAAGAAGAAACCTATCATGGGAGGACTGGGGTAAAGAAGAGATCTGTCAAAATGAAAGGTTTTCTAAACATTAAATAGGCCCAAAGAACATTAATTCCGTAAAAGAGATAAGGTTAAATAGAAATCATCCGAAATGGATTAAGAATAATCTCAAACAACTTTTAGAGTACGAGAAAGGAATTTATAGACGTATCAAAAGTTGTTAGGGTTATCTTATGAATATTGGAGTTTAAAAAAGGGCGAAGAAAAGCTGAACGCGATCAAGAACTAAAAATTGACAAGGTCCTCTCTTAAAACCTAAATCTGGACAGCTTATTGACAATGAGAATGAAATGCGATCCGAATTTTAATAATTATTTCTCGGTTTTCACACAAACCTAATCTGTCCACAACAAGTACAATAGTGTAGTTCGTGGTGTCGTTCCCAGTAGTGGAATCAGGTAGCACACAGAACTAGTTGGAGATTTCCACAGTCTCTCCTGGCTCATCATCTCCATCTCACCAATTATTGAAAATCGAGACATTATATTCTCACTGTCAGTAAACTATCCAGGTTTAGTGTTAAGAGCACCTAGTTTTTCTTTAAGCTTTGTTCTATATACCTGGAAAAAGCCTTTCGTTTTTTTTTTTTGAATCTTAATCAATTTTAATTTCACAATTCCATCCAGCTTTACTTCTCCGTTTTTAAACCTCCCTCTTACTGTGAATATAGTGATTCATTAGATAACCCTGACGTTTATAAATTTCTATTGTCTATTGCTATGCCATTTTGGATTATTTCTATTTGACTTCATTTCTCTTACGGAATAAATGTTCTTTGGGCAGCGAGTTTAGTTATTAGAAAACTTTTATATTGATAGTTCTCTTCGTTATCACTGTCCACACATAACAGGTGCTCTATACGCCTATTGCGTAAGTTATTATTTTTATTAACACATCGGTCTTTTCCCACCAAGGCAAGGTGGCCCGAAAAAGAAAAACTTTCATCATTCACTCCATCACTGTTTTGTCAGAGGCATGCCTACACTAGAGTTATAAAAGTGCAATATTAACATCCCTCCTTCAGAGTGCAGACACTGTACTTCCCATCTCCAGGACTCAAGTCCGGCCTGCTGGTTTCCCTGAATTCTTTCATGTTACCTTTCTTACACTCCAACAGCACGTCAAGCCCTAAAAACCATTTGTCGCCATTCGCTCCTGTATAACACGCTCACGCATGCTTGCTGGAAGTCCAAGCCCCTCGCACACAAAACCTCCTTTACCCTGTCCCTCCAACCTTTCCTAAGCCGACCCCTACCCCGCCTTCCTTCTACCACAGAAATGTATAACCTCGAAGTCATTATATTTCGTTCGATCCTCTCTACATGTCCACACCATATCAATAAGCCCTCCTCAGCCCTCTGGTTAATAGTTTTGGTAATCCCGCACCTCCTCCTAATCTCCAAACTACGGATTCTCTGTATTACATCCACACCACACATTGACCTCAGACATGACATCTCCACTGCCTCCAGCCTTCTCCTTATTGCAACATTCACAACCCATGCCTCACACCCATACAAGAGCGTTGGTATAGCTATACTCTCATACATTCCCCTCTTTGCTTTCATGTATAAAGTTCTTTGTCTCCACAGACTCCTCAGTGTACCACTCACCTTTTTTCCCTCGTCAATTCTATGATTCACCTCATCCTTCATAGATTCATCTGCTGACACGTCCACTCCCAATTATCTGAATACATTCCCCTTCTCCAGACTCTCTCTCTCCACTCTGATATTCAGTCTTCCTTTACCTGTTTTTTTTTTATATCCTCATCACCTTAATCTTTCCTATATTCACTTTTAACTTCCCTCTCTTTTACATACCCTACCAAACTCCTCAACCAACTTCTGCAACTTCTCTTCAGAATCTCCCAAAAGCACCGTGTCATCAGCAAAGAGCATCTGTGACAACTTCCACTTCGTATTAGATTCTTATCTTTTAACCCCACACCTCTTGCCAACACCCGAGCATTCACTTCTCTTACACCTCCATCTATAAATACATTGAACAACCATGGTGACATCACACATCCCTGTCCAAGTCCTCCTTTTATTGGGAAATAATCTGCCTCTCGCCTACATACTCTAACCTGAGCCTCACTATCCTCGAAAAAATTTTCACCGCTTTCAGTAGCCTACCTCCTATTCCATACATTTGCAACATATGCCAATTTGCCGCTCCCCTATCCACCCTGTCATATGCCTTTTCCAAATCCATAAATTCCACAAAAATTTCTACCCTTATCTAAATACTGTTCACCTGTGTGTTTCACTGCAAACACTTGGTCTACAAACCTGCTACGTTTCCTAAAGCCTCCTTGTTCATCTGCTATCCTGCTCTTCGTCATACTCATAATTCTACCAATAATAACTTTACCATACACTTTACCAGGTATACTCAACAGACTTATTCCCTTATAATTTTTACACTCTCTTTTGTCCCCTTTGCCTTTATACAATGGAACTATGCATGCTCTCTGCCAATCCCTAGGTACCTTACCCTCTTCCATATATTTATTAAATAATTGCACCAACCACTCCAAAACTATATCCCCACCTGTTTTTTAACATTTCTGTCTTTATCCCATCAATCCCGGCTGCCTTACCCCCTTTCATTTTATCTACTGCCTCACGAACTTCCCCCACACTCACAACTGGTTCTTCCTCACTCCTACAAGATGTTATTCCTCCTTGCCCTATACACGAAATCACAGCTTCCCTATCTTCATCAACATTTAACAATTCCTGAAAATATTCCCTCTATCTTCCCAATACCTCGAACTCTCCATTTAATAAATTTCCTCTCCTATTTTTAACTAGCAAATTCATTCTTTCTCTAGGCTTTCTCAGCTAATTAATCTCACTTCAAAACTTTCTTATTTTCAACAAAATTTGTTGATAGCAACTGACCCACTCTCTCATTTGCTCTCTTTTTACATTGCTTCACCACTCTCTTAACGTCTCTTTTTTTCTCTTCATATACTCCTCCCTCCTTGCATCACTTATTTGTAAAAACATCTCATATGCTATCTTTTTCTCTCTTACTACTCTCTTTATATCATCATTCCACCAATCACTCTACTTCCCTTCCCCACCCACTTCCCTGTAATCACAAACTTCTGCTGAACACTAACACTATATTCTTAAACTTCCCGTGCATCTTCTGCCCCATTGCCTATACGCACACTAGCCCATCTGTCCTCCAACAGTTGTTTATATTTTGCCCTGTCTCCTTCTTCCTTGTATCCCATCTACCTTTTACTCTTACTGTAGCTACAACTAAAAAGTGATCTGATATATCTGTGCCCCCTCTATAAATATGTTCATCCTGATGTCTACCCAACAGTCTTATCTACTAATACGTAGTCCAACAAACTAGTACTGTCATTTCGCACTGTACATCATATCTTGTATACTTATTTATCCTCTTTTTCTTAAAATATGTATTACCTATAACCAAACTCCTTTCTATACAAAGTTGAATCAAAGGGCTCCCATTATCATTTACACCTGGCACCCCAAACTTACCTATCACACCCTCCCTAAATGTTTCTCCTACTTTAGCATTCAGGTCCCCTACCACAATTTCTCTTTTAACTTCTCCCAAATCTCTCTCTCTCTCCTCTACGCTTCTCTCTTCTCCAGGAGCATACACACTTATTATGACCCACTTTACGCGTCAAACCCTTATTTTAATCCACATAATCCTTGAATTTATACATTTATATTCCCTCTTCTCTCTCCATAACTGATCCTTCAACATTATTGTTACCCCTTCCTTAGTTCTCTCTCAGATACTCCTGGCTTAATCCCATTTATTTATCCCCTGTTACGTCAAGGGCCATGTCTATAGACCTGTTTTGGCCCCTTTTGCAACAAGGAGTCGAATCAAGCTCTGGTCTAGTTGTCCTTAGACAAATGTCGTTTTAATTTGGGGATTATTATTGGGAGACTGATCCGACTAAATAAAATGTGAACTTTATTACAAAAGAATTCAATAAAACTTAGTATATGCTACAAAGTTCTCTCTCTTGCAGTGTAATACATAAAGATATGCTTAATACAGAAAACAGTCGACTAACGACTTACTCGTAAATGTTTCTGTACAATACTTATACTCAGTGACATGATACTGATACAATTAGATATTTACCAGGAATTTCCGAAATGTATCAAACGAAACTATCATTAGATACTATTATTAGATACTATTCGAGATTATATATTCGTTAATTTTAAGCATAATCCTTTAGAGCCAGAAATCTCTCTTAAAGCATAAACAGACCGAAATCTTAGCTAATAACAAGCTATCACTGAGTCAGTGATGACTTTGTTTGGGACTAAGTAATATTCTAGAGCGAGGAATTATATTAAAGGCTGAGCGCCTGAATCTGCTCAGAAGAGTGTATGAACCTACTCAGAATGTTGTAAACCTACTCTGAGCGAGTGTGGGAACCTACTAATGCCTGGTAAGCTGACGTCAGGTTGGTCACGTGACTGAGGGAGACGTCAGTACCTGAACTAGTAACCGGCACTTTAATATAACATTTAATATTAAAGCCTAATAAACAATATAACACAATATTAGCATTAACATATATATAATAAAATAAAGGAGCACCTCCTAGTATAAAAAAATGTCGGGCATGGACATTCCCGTAACATCCCCATTGAAACTCCCCTACCACCTTCAGCTTTGTTTCTCTTAAGGCTACGACATCCAACTTCTTTTCATTCATAACTTTTGCAATCACTTCTTTCTTATCTGCACTATATCCACGCACATTCAAATATCCCAATTTTATAAAGTTCTTCATTTCCTTCTTTTTACTGAATTATCCTTATTATACCTTCATTCTATTCCAGTTTTCTCTGTATTCCGTCGTGAATCCATGATGAATGTCATAAATGATATCCTTGGGGTGAAATTTGACTCTAACCATGAAGAACCATGTTGTAAATCTAGCAAACAAGGCTGCCAGGAAGCTTACAGCACTTTGCCGTATCTCGCATCTGCTCGACAGTAGGGGTTGCAAGATTCTGTACGAGGCACAAGTACGCTCACACCTTGAGCATGCTCCACTTTCTTGGTTTGTCTGCCCCCATCCCTCTCATCTGCGACTGCTTGACAGAGTGGAGAACAGAGCAAGACGTCTCATCTCTCGCCTGGACCCATCCTGGATAGATCTGTCATTTCAGCAGAGCCTTCAACACAGGAAGGATGTGGGTGGCCTTACTGTTATGTACAAGGCCAATATTGTCAAAGTACCACACTTGGATCCACTTCGAGGACAGCGTGAAACAAGCTTTTATGCCACAAGACGGGCAGAAAGCAGCAACTTCGCTCTGGCTGTACCCTTCTCCAGAACATCACTCCATCTGAGATCCTATATACCCAGGATGACTCGAATATGGAACACATTCGTACAGCATAATGATGTCAACGAGATAAATTCAGCTGATCAAATGAAAATGCTGGCCCACAGATGGCTCCAGCTTCATCCTGTTCCCTACTTGTATACCTCATAACAAAAATGCTTTCAAATGAACTGATGTAGGTAACAGCTCTTAGCTTGTCAATAAAGTTAGGAATCCTTAACCTGTAAATAGCTTGTCAAAACTTGGGATCCTTAACCTTGTCAAACCCTGTGTGTAAAAAAAAAAATGTGGCTTCTTATTATATTAGCTATAATCGACTCCAGCAATTTGCCTACAACTGAGGTCAGGCTTATTGGGCGGTAATTTGACGGTAATGACATCCTCTGTCTTAAAAATAAGATTTACATTAACCATCTTCTACATTTCATACACCGCACCTGTTTGGTGAGTTATGTTAAAAAGGTTAGTTAATGTCTCACAAAGCTCCGTTTTGCACTTATTAAGAACCCTTAAAAAATCACTAATGACTAGGGATTTATTTTGCCTTAATCGGTCATTTTAATTAATTACTAAAACTCTAGTGACTGTGTTATAACATAATTTATTGTCTTTAATCCAACAATAATAATTACTGGGATATCATTTGTGTCTTCTTGTATGAAATCCAAGAGGAAATAATTATTAAAAATCGAGCACATTTCATTCTCATTTGCAGTAAGCTGTTCTAAGTTAGGTTTAAGAGAACCTAACTTTTCTCTAACTTTTGTTCTACATACATGAAAAAATCTCTCGATTTTTTTTATTCCTTAGCAATTTTAATTCCTTGGTCTAATTTACCTTTTTCTATCTCTTTTAACGTCCATCTTAATATCGATTCTAAAGATGACTCTCACCTCTGTCGAGACTCCTATAAATCATTTCTTCTGCCCTAGAAGGTGTTCGAGCCTACTGTTCATCCACTTGGGATTATTTATATTCGGTCGTATTTCTCTATACGGAATAAATGTTCTTTGGGCAGCGTGAATAGTGTTTAAACAACTGTCTTACTGATAGCTC
The DNA here is from genome assembly GCF_026875155.1 of Cherax quadricarinatus. Lineage (NCBI taxonomy): Eukaryota > Metazoa > Arthropoda > Malacostraca > Decapoda > Parastacidae > Cherax > Cherax quadricarinatus. The sequence continues at coordinate 11,525,146 of NC_069472.1, forward strand.
TCTTCGTTATCCAGGTCTAAACGAAAATTTGGGATCCTTTCTAAATTATCCATTCTCTCATACTTCCATTCAGTGATCTGTGGTCGCTCGTGCCAAGTTCCACTGCAATATCTACATTATAGACATGTAGGTGACCACAAATATGAAGGGCTTCTGTATCGCGCTCAGCAGACAGATGATCAAGTTTCCACCTTCTCTTGTCGCTTATTACTTTTTTTTATTTTTTTATTTGCCGGTAATCTCCCGTCCCGGGTCTTTCCCAAGTAGTGGTGACCCGGCCTTGGCTCCCTATCTCGGGAGTGTCTCGAGACCTAAGTCTCCCATGGGAGGAGGTACAAGTACCCCTCATCTTTGGGATCAACTGTCCCCAGGCCTAGCCACATTCCCCGCCCTCACGGGGCTCGTAGGGAGAAGCTAGGCCTCTGGTCTGCCATCTGTCCCCGCCCCAAAGGGGCTTGTGCTGAATGACCCACTTGGGTTTAGCGCTTAACACGAATTAAACAACAAACAATTACATTATTGACAAGGATATTCTTGTTTACCAGATCCAAATCAAGCTAGTTACTTCCCCTCGTTGGTACTGTCACAAACTGTTCTAAAAAACAATCTTGGATTACCTCCAGGAAGGTGTTTGATTAGATTCCTAATCAAGGAATTCCCAAACACTTTAGTCAAAGTTAAAGTCTCTTAGAACTACTACGGTATCGTGACTTGTAACCTTGACAGTTTCCTCCCAAAGTAGTCTTCCTTGGTCCCTATCCAAGTCTGGAGGACGGTGTATCATGACTAAAACAATTTTCATGTCTCTCCGAAAATTGCATATAGATAAATTTTGTACGTTCATGTGGTCTTTATACCCGTTTTCATGCAACAAAGGAAGTGATCTCGGACATATAATGATACATTACCTTTCCTTTATTTCTATCAATGTGAAACAAATTGAAACTCCGAATGTGGCATTCAGCAGACACGTTCTGTCTCCAAAAATTAATTCATGTCTCAATTACCGCAAATACATCAGTGCTGTGACTATTTGAATAAAACATATTGAGAAACCCTCTCTTCAGTTTCTTTTCCTTATCGCCTATTTCTACTGAATTGCCAATATTATTTAACCAAAAAATCCTACCACATTCTGCTACAGTTGGTATCCCCAAAATGTACAATACCGCAACCATGATAGTTCATGGTCCAAGTCGGTCCGAAACGTCGTCGTAAGCTTCTCTCTTTTATGTGCGGGTTATTTGTGTATGTTCCAGTCACGTTATTGTGCCTTTTTTTTTGTTATTATGATAGTTCACACTGTTCAATTCTATTTTGCCATATTTCATTCTTTTCTTTCAAAAATCCGTACCTTTAACTATACCTAGTTTAAAGCCCTAATAGCTCCTCCACTGAACTAGTCAATGCCTTCACCCCAGATGTAGATACATGAGCTCCATCCCTGGTATACATGTCATTTCTGCCATATCTTCAATATCCTCATAATGTTCAACAAGCAATCGACATCAATTGCACTGGACTTCCACTCACTGCCATCTGCCATTCTCGCCAAAATGCCACATATTGGTCCTGGGATCTTGATAAAGGTCCCAGGACCGAAACCTTTTCTAATAAATATGTCCTAGTGTTTGCTTACGTTTTTTTCTTCTAAACCAACTTGTCGGGATCTATTACCAAGGTTAACCACCTTTCTTCTAGCCTTCACAGACATTGCCTTACTGAAGCATCCCTTATACACAACTTTCCTAATATGAATCTTAGTCTTGGCTTTGTCTCTGTAGATGCCTTCCTTTCTCATTACATTGTCAAATGTTTCAAACTTCAGAACACTCGTGACTTAATCTAGTTTGTATTTCTTCCTCTACTTTCCTATATTTTTATAGCCTTTTCTGTCTTCTGTCTAGGAGAGTTTTGTCCCGCTAGTATTTGGTCCTCCCCTCGTGGGCCAGTAGGTCACTTGCAGTGCTCCTCTTTTTACTGTTACTTTTCTTCAGTACCACTACTTCCTTATTGCTACATCACTGTTGCAATATTTTCCTACCACTACTACCACCACTACTATTACTACTACTACCACCACCACCACTACTATTACTACTACTACTACTACTACTATCACCACCACCATTGCTACTACTTAATACTATTCGACATTTAGCGCACTCTGGTCACACACTGTGGTCCGTGGTCCCGGGTATGGCTGGAAAACATTAGGACGTGTTTCCATAGGACAACTGCTGTCCCTGTTCACCCATTAGTAAAATGAGTACCTGGGTGTTAGTCGACTGGTGTGGGTCGCATTCTGGGACAAAATTTACCTAATTTGCCAGAAATGCTCTGCATAACAAGGGGCTTTATATATAGTAGTATGTCATCGATGTCAATTAGACCTGTATACTTTGTATATATACTTGTAGAAATAAAATATTAAAATTATTATAGTTATTATTATTATTATTATTATTATTCTTTCTTGGTCTCAACTCTCATGCTAAGGTGGAGGGTGCTACCCCTTACCTTATATTATTATTTGTGGTTCAGACACAACTGAGCAAGTTGGTAGACTGCAGAATCATTAGGAAGTTAATAATAAGAATAAAATTAATGTTGATACCACATATCTGGGAAAGATAATAAGTCTTCTCCTAAGAAGGTGGAGGCAATTTTGAATTTGCCTTCTAAGTCGAAAGGGAAGGTTCAGTCCTTTAAAATCATAGTTACTTACTATAAATGTGCTAGAAAATTATTAATATTATTTCCATTGAATAATTTGCTAACAGGTGATTGGTAAGGATCCTTCACTGACACATTTACTGCATAATCTTAAATATAGTTGGTGTGATGATATAGCTGTGCCTGAGTTTGTATCTGTCAAATAAGATTTATATACATGATGTGATTTTGTACAAAAACAGAGGCGCGGAATTGGGTTTGGTGGCCAAAAATGGACCAAGATATTACTGAAGAGTCCAAGAATGTCACATTGTTTTAAAAAATAAAATCACTTGAAGCCTGGGCAACATAGTCATCATGCACAGAAAAACTGCTGCACAACTGGACCAGCATAGATTATGCTGGTCCAGTCGAGTTGTTAAGATTTTGTTTTGCAATTTTGGTTTGTCAATATGATTGTTTCAAATAATGTGACATATTTTGTGTCATAGAAAATTTTTATTTTTAGCAAGAATGGTATTAAACGTTTCTCCAGTCGTCTAACACTGTTTTACCAGTGGTTTCGCCCAGAGGCAGCGATAACTTTGAAAAGGTTATAAATTTTCTGTAGATATTTGTGTATTCACAGAAAAATCCTATTCATTCCACTACGGGCGAGTTCTAAGCTCAATTACTGATGGTACGTGTAGAAAATATTTATAATTTCCAACTAATCTGGGTAATAATAATATAATATTGTTTATATAACGTAGTGCTAATGTGTAGTGTTGATGTGTAGTGTTGAGTGTGTAGTGTGATGTGTAAGAATGATGGTAATAGATGAATGTGTAGTGTTGATGGTAGTGTGATGTGTATGTTGATGTGTCTGTTGATGTGCCTGATGAATGCCAAGTCACAACGACTGAGGATAATAAAAACATAAGAAAAAAGGAACACTGCAACAGGCCCACTGACCCATGCAGAGCAGGTCCATGTGCCCCCCCCCCCGGATTAGACCAATGACCCCCCGGATTAGACCAATGACCCCCCGGATTAGACCAATGACCCCCCGGATTAGCCAATGACCCACCCAGTCTGGTCACCTCCACTCATAGATGGAGCACTGCACCAGACCCAGCAGCACAAGCCAGTCAGGTCAAACTCACACCCACCCACACCCACTCATGTATTTATCTAACCTATTTTTAAAACTACACAACGTTTTAACCTGAATAACTGTTCTCGGGAGTTTGTTCCACTCATCCACAACTCTATTACCAAACCAGTGCTTTCCTATATCCTTTCTGAATCTGAATTTTTCCAACTTGAAACCATTGCTGCGAGTCCTGTCTTGGCTGGAAATTTTTAGCACGCTATTTTCATCCCCTTTATTTATTTCCGTTTTCCATTTATACACCTCGATCATATCCCCCCTAATTCTACGCCTTTTGAGAGAGTGCAGATTCACGGCCCTCAGTCTATCATCATAGGGAATCTGTCTGATATAGGGGATCATCACTGTCATCCTCCTCTGTACGTTTTCCATACATGCTGCTCAAAGAACGTTTATCCCTTATAAGGAAATTAGAACAAATAGAAATGACCCAAAATGGATGAATAATAGGCTGAAATATCTACTAGGGCATAAGAAAGGAATTTATAGGCGTATCAAAAGAGGCGAGGGTCATCTTATGAATCAGTATATTGACATTAAGAGGGACATTAAAAAGGGGATAAGAAAAGCTAAAAGGGACTATGAAATTAAAGTTGCTTGGGATTCTAAAACTAACCCAAAAAGTTTTTTCCAGGTCTATAGAACAAAAGTCAGAGATAAGATAGGTCCCCTTAAAAATAACTATGGGATCTTACTGACAAAGAGAATGAAATGTGCTCGATTTTAAATAATTATTTTCTCTCGGATTTTACACAGGAAGACACTAATAATATTCCTGTAATTAATTTTTATAGTGGTTCAGAAGATAAATTATGTAACATCACAGTCACTAGTGAAAGGGTTTTGTGAAGCAGATAGACCGACTGAAGCAAAATAAGTCACCGGGCCCTGATGAGGTTTTTTCAAGGGTTTTTAAAGGGAAATGCAAAAATGGAAGTCTGTGAACCATTAACTATATTTTTAATTTATCTCTTCAAACAGGTGTAGTGCCCTGATATGGGGAAGATGGGCTAATGTAATTCCTATTTTTTAAAACGGGGGACAAGTCGTTGCCGTCAAATTCCCGCCCAATAAGCCTGACCTCAATTGTAGGCAAATTACTAGAGTCAATTAAGCTGAGATTATAAGAAGCCATCTCGATAAGCATTTGCTTGATTAATGATACTCGCATGGATTCACAAAAGGCCGGGGCTTGTCTAACTAAAATTTATTAACTTTTTCAGTAAAGCTTTTGAGGCTGTTGACCACGATAAAGAATTTGATATTGTTTACTTAGATTTAGTAAGGCATTTGATAGAGTTCCGCACCAAAGACTGTGAAGAAAGTAGCAGCTCATGGCATTGGGGGAAAGATGCTCTTTCCCTGGGATCGAATATGGCTCACAGACAGGAAGCAGAGAGTGTCCATAAATGGGGTTTTAAATCCGAGTGGGGATCGTAACAAGCGCTTCCACAGGGATCAGTCTTGGGCCCGTTGTTTTTTTATAATATATATCAATGATCTTGATGAAAGGGAAATTTCTAGTGATATGAGCAAAATTTGCCGATGACACGAAGATAGGTAGGATAATTGATTCAAACGTAGATGTTAGGGAACTTCAGGAGGATTTAGGACAAACTCTACTCTTGGTCAGAAAAGTGGCAGATGCAGTTCAATGTAGATAAATGCAAGGTTCTGAAGCACGGGAGTGTCCATAACCCTAGCACTTATAAGTTAAATAATGTAGAACTTAGCCATACAGATTGCGAAAAGGACTTGGGGGTTATGGTAAGCAGCAACCTTAAACCAAGACAGCAATGCCTAAGCAATGCACAACTTGTCAGACACTGCAACATCATGGAATCTTGGTTCAGAGGACATCAAGAAGACCTTCTTCACGGCTGCTGCAACTAACCGATCTCTTTGGGAAGGACCTACTTCCACTGGGGATTCCCACCTACCAGTGACTTTGCCCTCGTCTGCTGCCCGTCCCTATCCACTGACGCCTATATAACCGCCAGTCTTCTTGCCTTTGCTCCAGATTCTCCTCCACCACGATGCTGTGAACACTAACTCCAAGGCTGAGGGACTGATTACCTCATCTTTTGTATATAGTTCTACTGTCTTCTTATTATGTCCTAGAATCTGTATTGATAAAGCCACTGGGTGGCGAAACGTCTACAATAAAGATTTCCAGATGTTGCACATGTGTCTTAACTTTCATATTGTCGGTATTTTATACCTTTCTTGCAAAATAAGGCAAATAGATTACTGGGATTTATATCAAGAATTGTAAGCAACAGAAGTCCAGAGGTCATACTGCAGCTTTATACATCATTAGTAAGGCCTCACCTAGATTATGCAGCTCAATTCAGGTCTCCATATTACAGAATGGACATAAATTCGTTAGAAAACATTCAGCGTAGGATGACTAAATTAATACATAGCATTAGAAATCTTCCTTATGAAGAAAGATTGAAGACTCTTAAATTACATTCACTTGTTAGACGAAGAATGAGGGGAGACCTGATCGAAGTGTATAAGTGGAAGATAGGTATTAATAAAGGGATATTAACAAAGTCTTGAGGATATCTCTCCAAGAAAGAACCCGCAGTAATGGATTTAAATTAGATAAGTTTAGATTTAGAAAGGACATAGGAAAGTATTGGTTTGGAAATAGGGTAGTTGATGAGTGGAACAGTCTACCTAGTTGGGTTATTGAGGCTAGGACTTTGGGTAGTTTCAAATTTAGGTTGGATAAGTACAAGAGTGGGAGGGGTTGGATTTGAGAGGGACTTGCACATCGGAGCTTGTTTCTTGGGTGGCATTGAAAATTGTGTTGGTCAAATGTTTGTTAGTGGGATGAATTGTAAAGGACCTGCCTAGTATGGGCCAACAGGCCTGCTGCAGTGTTCCTCCTTTCTTATGTTCTTATGTTCTTATTCTGTAATACGGTGACCAGAACTACGCAGCATAGTCTAAATGAGGCCTAACCAAGGATATATATAGTTGCAGAACAAGATGAAATTTAGACATATGCAACATATGGGTATCTTTATTGCAGACGTTTCGCCATTCAGTGGCTTTATCAATACAAATTCCAGGACATAACTTGAAGACAGTAGAACTATATACAGAAGATGAGGTAATCAATCCCTCAACCTTGGAGTAGGTGCGAAGAGCACCTACTCCAAGGTTGAGAGACTGATTACCTCATCTTCTGTATATAGTTCTACTGTCTTCAAGTTATGTCCTGGAATTTGTATTGATAAAGCCACTGAATGGCGAAACGTCTGCAATGAAGATACCCAGATGTTGCACATGTGTCTAAATTTCATCTTGTCGGTATTGTATACCATTCTTGTACAGTTGAACAACCTGAGGACTTCTATTATTTATACTTCTAAATATAAAGCCAAGAATTCTGTTAGCTTTATTGAAAACACTAGTGCACTGTTGTCTTGGTTTTAGATTACTGCTAACCAGAACTCCTAAATCCTTTTCGGAAACAATAGTTTTTAAGTTTTACTTATTTTGTTTATAGGTGGGCAGGGTTTTATTTAACTTTTCCAAACATTTAGAACTTTCTTTTGTCAATTTTAAAAACTGCAACTCCCATTCTCCGACAATTGCATCAGTTATTCAAATCACCCTGATGCTTGGGTGTCCTCTTAGAATAATTGGAGGGCCCCTTTTTTTGGGTCATCAGCAAATTTGCTTATTCGCTTTTTTTTCCCTAATCTAGGGTCGTTTATGAAAATTTTTTGAACAACAAGGGGCCCAACACTGCCCCCTAAAGGAAAAAACCGCTTGTGACGTCCCCCCTTCTGATTTCCCCCCATTTATGCAAACCTTGCTGTCTATTTGTCAGCCATGCCTTACCCGGGGAAAAAAATTCTCCCTATTCCGTGTGCCTTAAGTTTCCTTAATACCCTCTTTTGTGGAACTCTACCCGAAACCCCAAACTGAACCCCCTATACACAATATCTTTTCTTACCATGATTTTCCCCCTAAAAAACCTTAGTGAAAAAAGTTAGAAAATTCGTAAACGGGGAAACCCGCCCCTTTGTGAAACGTTTTGAGTTTTAATAAATCTCCCTAAAATTTTTTGTTTCGGAATTATTGATTCCGGGAAATTTTCCCCCCTTATGGGGGGTAAGGCTTATTGGTCTATGGGTTCGAACCAAAGGGGACCTGTCCCCCTCATTTTAAAAAGGAAATTACATTTGCCATTTTCCATTATCGGGCCCACAATCCAGTTTGAATGATATTTTAAAAAAAGATTACCCAAAGGGGTATGCAAAGGGTTCCCTCTTTTAGGGTTCCCTTTAAAAACACCCTTGCAAACAGTTCATTAGGGGGGGGGGGATTTGTTAGGTTTTATTTTCCCTTTTATTTTTTCTGAGGCCCAATTTTCCTATTTAAACCGCAATGAACATATTTTTATCATCACCTGTTCTACGTAATCTATTATTTCAGGAATATCGCTAGTATTTTCCGGGGGGAAAATTGACGGGAAAAGTAGGTAGTGAGAATTTCACACTTTCCTTATCACTGTCAGTGATCTGCCCAGAGTTTCTTTTAAAGGGGGCCAATCTTGTCCCTAATCTTACTTCTAAAAACCCTGAAAAAAACCCTTTTGGTTATTCTTTAAAACCCTTGCAAACCTTTAAAGGCCTCAAAACCCCTTTTTTTACTTTTCTTTTTTCCTTTCTCTTTTTAAATTTGGGAATATATTGTTTTCCCCTTAACTGTCCACCTTTCTTTTAAATTAGCCTTTTAAAATTTTCCCTCTTTTTTGCCCAAATGAGATTTTTTAAAATTCTTTTTGTTCATCCTTTTGGGATCATTTTTTTTAGTCAAAAATTCCCCCCTACCCCAAACAAAATTTGGGCTTGGCAGCTAGAACTTTTGCTCGGGAAAAACGTCAAATTGGAAAACCAAGACACCTACCTGCCCCATGGGCAGGACACCCCAAATTTTTGGCCCAAACCAAGAATTTTCAGCCCCAAGTAGGGGCCCAAGCAAAAAATTCTCGGACAGAAAATTTGATTGCAGTTATTGGGTAATTCCATGTTATATTGTAACAAGCCCATTTGTGACCCATTTTCCCCCAAGCTCATCATTAACCTCAAGATTTTTAAATTTACTGAATTTTTGTTGGAAAAGAATCAAGTCAAGCAGATTGTTTCCACTAGTTGGTTGTGTCAAAACCCTTTTTTTAAAAAAGAAAACCTGAACCGTATCAAAAAAGTCACTAGATTTTCCAAAGATTTCCTGTCATATTTTTCCCAAATTTAAAATTTTTTTTTTAAGTTAAAATCCCCCTTTTAAAACTTTTTTCAAAATTAGATGCCTTATGAATTTCGTCCCAAAACAGCTTACGGGCATTTCCTACAAGTTTGGTGTTATAAATCACCCCCCAAAAATTTTTTTGCCCACGCCCCCTCGAGGAACTGTACCCCAAACGATTCGGTGTTCGATGTTTCTAATTTTTATATCATGTCAAACAAAAATTTTAAAATTTTTTTCTGATTAATCGCCACTCCCCCACGTTCTTTTGGGACCCTATCAGTTTTGGAATAGTTTAAAACCCTGTATTTGCATTCAAAGGGCCCTTTTTCTCTATCTTTCGGGTTTTAACCCGGGGTCTCTGTTTACCAATAATATCTTATTTCCTACACTTGAAAGAAATTTTTAGTCATCTATCTTATTTCTTAGACCCCTACTATTTGTAAGAAAAACCTTTAAGGGACTAGTTACTCGTTGCTCTTATATTATCTTGTTTTTTTTTGATCAATTGATTTGCCTTTAACTAGCAATTTTATTTTGAATTTTTTGGGTCTTTTAAAACAAAATCCCTGGGGGATCCCTTTTTAATAATCTGTTTTTTTAACCCTAATGTTTTCCCAACTTATGGTTAATATGGTTCAATGAGTGTTTGTTAATTGAATCGTGACTAATCGTAGTGAAAAGGAAAAATATAAAACGTAAATCAGGTTTCTGAAAAATGAAAAAGTAAGAGCATCGGGAAAAAATTTACCGAATGATATTGTAAATGCAGATTAAGGTGGAAAATTAATAGAAAAAATGAAAAGAGGGGTGAAAAGTAAAAAAACCATTACATTTTTGGAATTAATAGGGGTTTTCGCCTCCCAGGAGTTTTTTAATTCTCACATTTTTTAATAAAACCTATTTTTTTGACCAATATTAGTTGTCTCCTTTAGGGGGGGGTTTGGAATTTAAAGCCCAAACGAATATTGGGTGTCTTAATTTTTATCAACAGTTATGTTGTAAAAAATTATATTCACTTAAAAAAATTTTTTTTACAGCAAACAAATAATTTCTCAGTATTACGGGCAAAAAAATTCTGGAATTATTCGGAACCATATGTTCCTTTTTTAATTTCCAGCGTTTGGATTTGGGAAATTACTGAAAAACGGGGCATTGACGAAGGAAACACTATAGTGACCTGTATTCTTAAACCTAGGAGATAAGTCTCCGCGTACATCAATATCAGAAAGTTTTAATTGTGTTTGATGTGCCAAGTTTTTGCCCAGTTATTGTATGATTTAAAAATTCAGGATTGAAACCTGTCAATTTAAAACCAAAATTTTCCCCCATATGATTTTTAAATGAAAAATAAAACGGGTTTGGGTGATCTGCGTATGAAAAAAAAATTGGAACGGTATGCCATGATCAAGGGAAAAAATTTTTGGGTATTGGGAAATTTCTAAAATTCATGTTAAGGGGTTTGGGAAAACCCTGCAAAGATTTATGGATAATTTTTTGGACAAACGCCCTTAACCCCTCACGGCCCTCCGTCAGTTTCTACCCCCAACCTTTTTCCCCAGAAGAGTGATCCCCTTTTTGGGTTAGAATTTTTTTAAAACAGGGGGGGGGGCAAAACCCCGAGGATTAACAAAGCATTGGGGGGCAGGGAAAAGGTTTATTCAGGCTAAATTTCCCGGGGAACCGGAACACAAAAAAAATTTCCCTTTTTTTGGGGTTCGGGAAGCATAGTACGGGGTTGAGGGGAATAATAAATTTTGGTGCGGAAATTTTGGGGACGTAGAATTAAATTCTATTGGGGGAAATTTAGATACAAAGGCGGAAAAAAGATACATTCCGAAACTTCCCCTTCTTCATAGCGTTCAGGTAAGGTAGAAAAAGCCACCAAAAAGGAAATGATATGTATTAAAGGTCAGTTTTGCATTGCCGAATGTGTCCCTTGATATTGTAAGGAAAAATGAATTTTTTTTTAAAAGGGTTTAATTTTTTTTTGAGAAAAAGGAAATTTTTTAAAAATAAAAAAAGGGAATGAAATTTAAATTTCCCTAGGTTTCGAAATGTCACTTTAAAAACCCTCTCTGTTACTGAAAATTCAGGGGTAGTGTTAGGACGTCTATTGTTGTTTTTAGTAATTGAATCGCCCTTCTAATAGGTGTTCCATTTATGCTGTGGTTGGGGCCCGGTCATGTCTGATACTTTTTTTGCTATTTTGTCGTTGATTCTTCCTTGAGGTTTTTTTGGGCTCTACCCGGGGGGCCCCCAAGGAAAAGCGCCGCGGGGCCTTTGGGGGGGAAAAGAGAGGAGGAAAAGCCAAGATTTTTGGGGGGGGTTTGATTGGGGGGGAAATCACGAAAAAACCCCCGGGGTGTTGTGTGTGTAGCTAAAATTTTTACAGGAAGGGGAAGGTATTTTAAGTATAGGATTTTACAGCGCATGTGGGGGGGGGGATTGAAGGCATTCAGGCTAAATTTCGGGGCCCGGGAGTACAGATCCAATTCCCTAGATAAAGGGCCCCCTCCCCACTTTAAAGGGAAACCCTCCCATGGGGGGAAACGGGTACGGAGGGAGAGAGAGGGGGGTAGTCAGTGGTGGTTTAACATGCAAAGACCAATATGGTTCGTCTGATCGGTGGGAGGGATAATGTGACTTCACTCTGAAGATTTATTCCCAAAAACATCGAAAGGACGGAAAGGGGGGGGCGGGAAAATATTGTAAAGAAATCCCGGGTCACCACCCGGTGATTTGCTGTTTGAACTTTGGGGGGTGGAACAATTTGCACGGGTTTGTTGGCGGTTAACCCCACTGGGGTTGGGGCCCGTTCCCCGGGTTTTCCCCTTCACCCTGGAAACATTTTTAAAACGTGTCGAAAAAGAGTTTTTCTTTTTTTCCCATTTGATGGATAAGGGTGAAACCGGATTTTGGTGATTATTTTTTTCCCTTTTGGGGTTTTGCACGCCCTCCACCTGTAAAAGGGAGTCGGAGGCCGGGGGAGGGCCCCTGGTGGTACTCACATTTGTCGGAAAAAACGGAGGGGGCTGGATATTTTCCCTCCGCGTTTAATGAAATTTACGTGTCGGCATTACACCCCCCCAGCCCCCATATTTTTGCATGAACTGAAAAACAGTTCGGGCATACCAAGGCAGAGTGCAGGGGCCCAAGGGAGACCTTTGTCGGGGGGGTGTGAAACACACTCATACTCAGTGGGGGGGTTTGGGTTTTTGCGGGGGGGGTTGCTCCTCTCGGGGGTTTCCCCACGCCCTTTTTGATTAGGCAAACCACGGCAAACCACCGAGTTCCTACCCAAAGGAAAAAAAATATCTTTTTTTATAGGGCCCCAAAATGGTGAAGGGCCCGGGTGCCCAAGTCGGGTGGAGTGAGGCACGAGGGGGTTTTTCAAATGGGGTTTGGGCTCCCCCCTCAGGGATGTGCCCAGCGAGAAAAAGCAAAGTGAAATGTTACAATTTTTTGGGGTAAATGTCACACCCCCCAAACAAAGGCCCCTTCCAACCAGAAACCGAGTGCTTTTTTTTTAACGATAAAATGGGGAACCCCATCTTTTTATCAGAAACCGGGTTCATTGACCAATCACAGGAAGCCCGCCAAAGCTGAGCAACGTGGTTCACTTGGGGCAAGCATTGGCAGACTTGCCTCCCTGCGGGTTTTAATATGGTGCACTCCCCGGGGCTTTTTGCTTTGCCATCTGTCCCCGGGCGGGGGTTAAAATTTAAATTATTCTTCTGTACATATTTTACATAATTTTTAAAATCTGTTTTTATTTGGGTAAAGGCAAAATTTTCTCATACCCTACGGCTAAATGTTTTCTCCTTTCCCTTTTACAAACCGGGTCTCACGGCCATTCTTTACCTGTTTTAGTAATATTGTCAATTTCGGGGGGATTTGGGAAAGGGGGCCCTTCAGGGGGCCGGGCTGTTCAAAATTACAGTCTGAGGGCCTCTCCTTGCTCCTTCATTTTCTGCAACATGAAGGAGCAAGAGAGGGGGGGTTCTTGGGGTGCGTGCAATCCTTTCAAACCAACGACACGGGCCCGGGCCCGTTAGCACTCTTCTTGCCCCGGGGCCCCCGGACAAGGGAAATGCATGCACCCAACCTCCTCGTGTTTTTAGGGAAGTGATCTTTTCTTGAATGTCAATGGATTTAGGGCTACCTACCAAATTTTACTTTGGGTTATTTAAAAAGGGATGACCCGGGGGTATTATGGCTTTTATGGAAATTTAATTTTAAAATTATGATTCGGGGTTTTAAATGAACCCAGTTGGATAGGAAAAACAAGGGGTGTAGTAGCGGGGATGGCGGGGCCGGGTTCCAGAATTGGGGATCCCACTGCAAACTGAACGGGGGGACTTTTGAGGGGTTTTTCCCCCATTTTTGGGTTTTTGTTTCTGTGTATCTCTCTCGAGTTTCTTAGCGTGACTGCTTGCATTTTAAATTTAGTTTTCTGAGTCAGCTTCCAAGGCCCTTTAAAATTGGGGGGAAGACTGTGGTGAAAATTTTTTTTCCCGAGTATCCATGTACCTCCTTTCTTCCTTTGGGGTCCCCAATGTCGCACAAAGGTTTAGTGGGGATTGGTGCATCTTAAACGGCTTTTTTTTTAAACCCTTTCTCTTATTTAAGGGTAGAGGCTTTTTAGAATGACATGGGCTTCCATTTTCGAAATGTCAAATTTCATTGGCTCACTTTTAGAAACTATGTATCCCCTGGGAAATTTCAAAAAACCTTTGAATTTATGTATGTAATATTGCCCTGAAATGCTCAAATTTTCATGAGCTTTTTAATTATCTCTCCTTCCCAAATTTTGGAAAACTAAGTCCAAAGTAAAGTTGGCATTGTGGCAAGCCTAGTTTGAATCCCTCTGGCAGTCTTTTTTCAATCTAACACCAAGGGGGAAGCCCGGGTTTTTCTGTGTGGGAAGAATTAAGTATTTTGAGGTGGGGCCGAAGACGCTGGTCAACGATAATTTATTTAAGAAATTTTCGTGGATCTTGGACCTAAACTGGATTTTCCTATTTCCTCATTTTTTTCATTAAATAGAAGGCAATCCAAAATCTTTTTGCAAGGTAATAGGGCCCCTTAATCGAAGTACAGTGGTATAAAATCAAAAATTAATGGGGTGGGTTCCAGACTGGTCAAATCCACAAAATCACTTGCGGCTTAAGTCCCTTTCCCCAAATTCGTTTTCCCCTTTCAGTGGGGGACTAAACGGAAATTGAAACATTAATGTTTTTCCCGGGCCAACTTTGACCAATAACAATCAACAGAAGTGCAAAGGGGAAAGGGGGAAGCCAATTTTTAAAAAAAAGAGGGCAAATGAGGCGGGAGTAATGTAAAATAAAAATAGTTTAGGGGAAAATTTTAGTAGTGGGGGAAAGAGGAAAAGTAGTAGTGGCAGTAACGAAAAAGTAATACAAAAACCAAAGGTTTAGAGGTGTAATAAGAAGTTTTTTAGGGGTTTAGGGAAAAAAAGGGGGGGAAGGGGGTTTGGAGACATAGAAAAGAAAAGTAGCAGTAATAAGAAAACAAGCGAAAAGGGGGAAGAAACTGCAAAAAAATTTGGGACCCCCAAAGGTTAACTATAGGGGAAAAAATGCCCCAGGGGACAGACTCTTCCAAAAAAAGACAGAAAAGGCAAAAAAAAATTTGGGAAAAAGAAAAGGGGTTTAGGAGGGGTAAAAATAAAGGTCAGGTCAATCACAAGTGTTCTGAATTTTGGAACATTTAAACGGGAAAAGAGAAACGAAGGCTTTTTTCCAGAAACAAAACCCCGGGAAAAAAAATTCATATTGGGAAAGGTGTTTTAAAAGGGATGCTTCAAAAACGGGGGTGTGTGAAAGGCTATTAGGGAAGACATTCTGGGCGAGAACCAGTTAAATAAATGACTGTACCCTTAACATGAAAAGGAAAGAGAATTATTGGGTCGGAAAGTCAAAATACTTTTTTTGTGTTGAAAAGTCTGTCAGAAAGAAAAAACGGCCAGTTTTTCAAAGTTTTTGGAAGAGGACAAGAGCAGCGGGAAAGGGAAGAAAAATTTGGAAGCTCAGTAGTAGAGAAGACGTACGAAAAAGAAAACTGCAAAGGATTTTAAAGCTTGGCAAAAAGAAAATTTGAGGTCTAAGATTATTACGCTAAGCTTGGGGTTTGTAAGTTTGCTGATGCCAAAAGTGAGATGGGAATTTTGCAAAAAAGGGGTTTTTCCATAGACCCCCCCAATGTCGTTGCAAAAAGACTCGTTTTAATCTGCACCCATGATCCCAAAGTTTAAAGCAAAAAACCCTGAGGGATTTGTTGAACCCGCCCCGCCCTTTTTAAGTTTTTTTGATGACGGGGGCCTACCCCTATCAGCCCCGAGTAGGAAAAAACCCTTAAACCCTTTTCATTTGGGGTGTGCTTAACATGACGTAATTAAAGTACAACATTTCATTGATGGAACAGGCGCCTTACTGTGGGCCTTGCAATACGGCTCCACTTTGGACCATCTTTTTTACAGTTAGCAGTACGATCACAATCTCAGCGATTACGGCAAGATAAAAGGGGTTTTTCCTTGGATAGGCTTTCATGGCGGGTGTTTTAAACCCATCAATTTTTCTGGGGTGTTGTGTGTTCCGCGGAATCCGGGATCTCCTTTATTCTGTGGTTTGAGTACCGGGGTTTTTATCGTGTGTATGCATTCGGGCTACCTGGGCTTTTGTTCTCCTTTTTTTTGTGGCGGGGTGTTTTCAGGTGCTTGGTGGCTCCAGATTAAAACCCGGGCTTCTTTTATCCCCCGTAAATTTTAATTTGGTTATATCGTGGTGCTAATGACCTCCCCGAAAACTTAAAGAAAACGGGGGAAAAAAGAAAAACCCTGCTAATAAACCAGCCATGCTCCATGGGGCTTCTGATTATCTTAAAACTACAACAGCACAGTTTCATAGGATTTTATTTTCTAGTTTTTAGCACAGCCAAAAAAATTTAAAAACCTTATCAAATTTTAAAAAATTAATAAAGTAGTTTTTGAAAAGTTACATTAAGCATTAAAAAAAGTGCCCCTATGGAAAATTTTCCCTGTTAAATTTAAAAAAGCAAAATTATTAAAGGTTGTTTACTTTACCCTTTCCTCTCCATTTTTTGTCATCGACCTGTCTTCCCAGGTTTTTTTCTACTTGTTCAAACAAGATTTGGGAAACAATAGTGCTTTAGGAAGTTTTTTTTTTGACGAAAACAGTGGAATGGGGGAGGTTTTCATGTTGTGTAAATTTTTTAGAATTATGTTGAAGGAAAACATCAATGTTTTAATGGTTTTTGGGGAAGGACCTAAAGTATTTAATTGAAAAAATTTAAATGGGAGTTGTAAAATTTGCCGCTTCCCGAAGACACTGTGGTTTTGAAAAAATTCACGAGATAAGAACATAAAGGGTTTATATGTTTGTCTGAAAAGGGAAATTTAAAATAAAAAATAAAAAAAGGTTTAAAAACTAAAAAAGGAAGGTGGGAGGAACAAAATTAAATATTGGAAATGTAAAAATCTGAGATCAAAATGGGAAAAGAAAGAATTTTTGGGGAACTGAATGAATTTCCCAAAATTTTAGGAGTGGAGAAAAAGAAGGGTAAAATTTAAAAAAACAAAAATTAAAAAGGAAATTGAATACAGTTTGGGCATCTTTATTTCGTATCTTGGAAAAAATTTTTTTCGAGGGTTTTTTAAACAGGGAAAAATTCTCATTTTTTACATCTTTTTGAGAACAAATTTAAATAAAGAAAATGAATGCATTGGAAATTTGAATCGATGTGGTGGGTAAAAATTTAATGGGGAAAAAAGGGGGGAGAGGGACTGTTATGTTTTCCAAAATGAGTGAGTGTGGAGCAAAATAGAAACAATAAAAGGGAGTGATAAATCTGAGCTGGATGAAAAATGGGGGATGAGTGCCCAAAAATTTGCAGGGAGGGGGAGAAGAGGCTTTGGAAAAAAAAGGAAATTTTAGCCCCCCCCGGCAACAATGTGAGCTCGTTTGTCCCAAAAACAATGGGGAAATAGATAGGTTTTCCCGGATTTAGTGTTGTAAAAGTTAGTGTGCAAATATTTTTTTTTTTAAAAATACCACAAAAAAAAAGTTAAAAAAAAAACTTGTGTTTTGGGGGTTGGTTTTACAGCTTTTAAAAATTAAAAGGGAAAAATAGTTTAAAATTACGTGTATAAAGTGTAGGGGGCCTAAATTTTTAAATTTCAGGAATTTTTAAAAATATGGGTGGGGGGGTTTGTGTTTTTTATCGTTTTTTTTGTCGCAAATTTTTTGTCCAAAATTAAAAACCCGCACGAAAACATTGCCGGGCAATATAAATAACGACAACAAAAAAACTGATGCCTTTTTTGTCCTTTGACATGGGGGGGTTTCGAAATTTAAATTTTTTACGTTGCGCTACCCCTGTCATAATTAAGCTGTAACCCAAACCTTGATGAAAAATTTTTTCCAAAATAAAGATGAAGTATAGAGAAAGCGCAATTCTTTGTATGTTATAACTTATGAAATCCCCCAGTTTAAAGGGAGTATAGATGGGGTGGTGGACTGGAAACCCCCAAATAGCCCACATGTTATATCTGAACCCCTTGCCACCAAAAAATCAAAAAAGTTGCAATGGTTTGGGATAGTAAAAAACCATAAAAAAGCGTCCAGGTTGGGTTTTATCTGTACAACCCCCGTCACTAGAACAGAGGGTAATAACCATGTCTGTAGAAACGAACGTTGAAGATGGAAAATTAGGAGCAAAAACTGTGCTTTGTACCTATTAAAAAAAACGAAGAATACATTTCTGTTGGGGACAGTGGGAAAAAAAAAAACAAAAAAACGCTCGGGTTCCCTAACTTTAAAAAAGGTTTTCAAGCAATATTGGGGAATTATTCATAAAAATTCTGGCGAGAACGATAAAATATTAAGGTGTATTTGCTTAATGAAAAACTTTAAGCGTTTTCTTAATTAAAAAAATTTATGGAACTAACAAGGGAATAAGACGCCCCTAACACGTGTTTTTAGGGTCAGCATTGTGTGTTCTCGTAGGGTGAATAATTTTGGGTTTTTTTATTTAGTGACAAAACTGTACTTTGTGTGTGTGTGGGCAATCTTTGTTTGTGTGTGGTAAAAATTTGTTCTTTGGGGGGATCAATGCGTTTTTAAGTGAACCCAAAAACGTTGATTTTGATGAAATGTGTTGTTAATTCTTTAGTCCTGGGAAAGTTGTTCACCACAAAAAAAACAATACTGTACATTTTTTATAAAGTGAATATTGTGAGTTTTTTATATCCCAAACTGGTATCATTATTTCGGAAAGGTTCCCAGGGCAAAAAAAGCTTCAAAAATTTTTCAGTCGAATACCCCGGGGAAATATAATAGTGAAAAACAATAAAAGTGGTTGGGGGTAAATTTTTTTGGGGAATCTGTCCCCCAGCCTTGATAAAGGTGGTCAGCCCCCAAAATCCTGAGACAAAGATGCTGACCACTTTTTGCCCAAGGCTGAGAGGGAAAATGATCACCTCAAAATTTTCTTTCCCTTTTTCTTTCTCCAGTGTTTTTTTCTCACATCGGGGCAGATGAAGGGGGGTTGCCCCCGGCCCATTCATTTCAGCAAAAAAGTTAATCACAAAAAGGTGTACAGTACCCTTATTGTGACTTTTCGGTGATGAGCATTGTGTGTTTTTTGTGAAAATAATATTGTGTGTTCTTTTGTTTGAACTATTGTGTGTTTTGTGTAGTAAAATATTGTGGTTCTTTGTAGTAACTTGTGTGTTCTTGTTTTAGTAAAATTTTTGTGTGTTTTTTGTGTATTTAAAATAAACGGGGTGTTCTTGGTATAAAATATCGTGTGTTCTTGGTAGTACCTAAAAGTGTGTTCGGGGTGTAGTAACTATTTGTGTGTTCTTGTGTGTACCTAATTTTGTTCTTTTGTTTGTAAACCCATCTGTGTTCTTGTGTTTGTACCCATCGTGTTTCTTGTGTAGGACCTATAGTGTGTTCTTTTTGGGATAACCCATAGTGTTGTTTTTGGTAGTAAATATTGTGTGTTTTGTGTATAACTTTGCGTGTTCTTGTGTAAATAACTTTGCGTTTCTCTTGTGTAGTAACTATTGCGTGCTCTTTTGTAGTAAATTTTTGCGTGCTCTTGTTTTAGTAACTATTGGGGTGCTTTGTGGAGTAAAATATTGCGTGCTTTTGTAAATAAAATATTTTCGTGCTCTTTTTTTTAGGGAACAAATTTTGTTTCTTGTGTAGAACTATTGTGGGGTTTCCCTTTTGTAGTAAATATTTGGGGCTCTTGTGTAGTAACTTTGCGTGCTCTTTGTGTTTTGTAAATATTTCGTTTCTCTTGTTTATAACTATTGTGTGTTCTTGTGTATAACTATTGTGTGTTCTTTGGGAGTAACTATTGTTGTTTCTTTCGTAGTAACAAATTTTGGGGGTTTTTTGTTAGTAACTATTTTGTGTTCTTGTGTAGTAACTATTGTGTGTTCTTTTGTAGTAACCCATTGTGTGTTTTGTGTGTAACCCATTGTGTGTTCTTTGTGTAACTATTGTGTGTTCTTTTGTAGTAACTATTTTCGTGCTCTTGTGTAGTAAAATATTGCGTGTTCTTGTTAGTAAAAACTATTGTGTGTTTTCTTGTGTAGTTTAAAAAAATTTTGTTTTTTGTGTAGTAACCCATTTTTTGTTATTGGGGTAGTAAATATTGTGTGTTTTTTTGTGTGGTAAATATTGGGGGTTATTGTGTAAATAAAATATTGTGTGTTCCCTTTTGTGGTAACTATTGTGTTTTTTATTGTGTATAAATTTTTGTGTGTTAGTGTGTAAAAATATTTGTGTTATTGTGTTTGTAACTTTGGGTTTATTGTTTTATAAAAATATTGTGTGTTTTTTGTGTAGTAACTATTGTGGTTCTTGTGTAGTAAAATATTGCGTGCCTTTTTGTGGTTTAAATATTGTGTGTTATTTTTGTAGTAACTAAATTTTGTGTTATTGTGTAGTAAAATATTGTGTTTTTATTTGTAGTAACTTATTGTGGTTTTTTGTGTGGTAATATTGTGTGTATTGTGTATAACTTTTGTGTGTTATTTTGTATAAAATATTGTGGGGGTTTTTGTGTGGTAACTATTGTTGTTTTGGTGTAGTAAAAATAAATTTTTGTTTTTTGGGTGGTAATATTGTGTGTTTTTGTTAGTAAATTGTTTTCTTAATTTTGTATAACTATTGTGTGTTCTTGTTAGTAAACCCATTGTTTTTTATTTTGTAGAATTATTTGGGGCCCTTTTTAGGAAAATTTTTGCGTGCTTTTGTAAATAATATTGCGTGCCTTGTGTAAATAACTATTGCGGGGCTCTTTTGAGTAACTAAAGTTTTGTTCTTGTGTAGTAACTAATTTTTGTGTTTTTTGTTTATAACTATTGTGTGTTTTTTGTGTAGTAACTATTATGTGTTTTTGTTTTAGTAACAAATTTTGTGTTCTTGTTAGTAAAAATTGGGGTTTTTCTTGTTAAATAAAATATTTTTGGGGTTCTTTGTAGTAAAAAAAATTTTGTTTTCCCCCTTTTGTTTGTAACTAAAGTTTCTTTTGTGTAAATATTTTGGTTTTTGTGTTTGTAAATATTGTGCTTCTTTTTTAGTAAAATATTATGTGTTCTTTGTTGTAACTATTGTGTTTTTCTTTTGAGTAAATATTGTTTTCTTTTTTTTTAGTAACCCATTATGTGTTCTTGTGTAGTAACTATTTGTTTTTATTGTGTATAACTAATTTTTGGTTCTTGTGTAGTAACTAAAAGTGTTCTTGTGTGTAAATATTGTGTGTTCTTGGTAGTAACATTTTGTTTATTGTGTAGTAATTTTTTGTGTTTTTTGTATTTAAATATTATTGTTTTTTGTGTAGTAACTATTTGTGTTCTTTTTTAGTAACTTTGTGTGTTCCCTTTTGTAGTAACCCATTTTTGGGGTTTTTTGTGTAGTAATATTTTGGGGTTATTGTGTAGGGAACTATTGGTGTTCTTGTTAGAACTAAATTGATTTTTTTTTTTGTAGTAACTATTTTTGTTTTTGTTAGTAACTTTGTGGGGGTTTTTGTGTAGTAACTATTGTGTGTTCTTGTGGAGTAAATATTTTGTCCCCTTTTGTAGTAAAAATATTTTTGGTTCTTGTTTTATTAAAATAAATTTTGTGTTTTTGTTTTATAAACTATTGTTTTCTTTTGTAGTAACTAATTTTGTGTTCTTGTGTTGTAAAAAATGGGGTGTTCTTGTGTAGTAAATTGTGTGTTCTTGTGTGGTAACCCAATGTGTTTTTGTGTTTGTAACTATTGTGTGTTCTTGTGTGGTAACCTTTTTTTGGGGGGGGGGTTTTTGTGTATTTAAATATTAATGTTTTCTTGTGTAGTAATAAAGTTGTTCTTGTGTAGTAATTTGTGTGTTCTTGTGTAGTAACTTTGTGTGTTTTTTGTGTGGTAACTATTGTGTGTTTTGTGTAGTAACTATTATGTGTTCTTTGTAGTTTAAATAATGTGGGGTTTTTTGTGTAGTAAAATTTGTGTGTTCTTGGGGTGGTTTAACCCAATTTTTGTGTTCTTGTGTAGTAAAATATTGGTGTTTTTTGTGTTTGGGAACTATTGTGGGGTTCTTTGTGGTAACTTTTTGTGTTTTTGTGTATTAAAAATATTGTGTGTTTTGTGTAGTAAAATATTGGTGTTCTTGTGTAGGAACTATTGTTTGTTTTTTGTTTTAGTAAAATAAAAGTTTGTTTTTGTGTAGTAAATAAATTTTTTGTTCCCTTTTGTAAAATAAAAAATTTTTGTGTTCTTGTGTATAACTATTGTTGTTTTCTTGTTAGTAACTATTGTTTTTTTTGTGTAATAACTATTGTGTTTTTTGGAAATAACTATTGTGTTTTCCTTTTTGTTTGGAACTTTGTGTGTTCTTGTTATACTTTTGGGGTTTTCTTGTGTGGTAACTATTGTGTGGGTTTTTTTTAAATAACTAATGTTACCCTGTGTGAGTACAACAAGCACACTAAGTTACCGGGAAAAGTGAGTTTCCCTTTTTTTGGTGAAAAACTTCACCTCACAAAACCCCATCAGGGAAAAGAGTTGTCGGGAAGGTTTATAGTGATCAATGAAAGGAAAAGAGAGAAGAGAGAGGGGAGAGGAGAGAAGAGAGAGGGAGAGAGAGAGAGAGAGAGAGAGAGAGAGAGAGAGAAGAGAGAGAGGGGAAGAGAGGGGAGAAACGAAGGGGCGAGAGACGAGAGAGAGAGAGAGGGAGAGAGGAGAGAGGGGAGAGGGGAGAGGAGAGAGAGAGAGAGAGAGAAAGAGAGGAGAGGGGAGAGTCAATGGTTCGGTATCTTGTAGAGTGGTACCCTAAGGGGGGATGCGCCCCATTCAGTAGGCGTGTGACGTGGAAAGGGCTTCCCGGTTACGGGCTCTTAATTGATAAATGGAGGTCTCCTGTGGAAAATGATTAGCTATTTATTTTCCCTTTCTCAGTTTTTTGGGCCCCTTTTGATTTTTAATATTCCCCGAGCTTAGGGAACGCGATCAGAAATTACTTTTTTCATTATATCAAATTTAAAAAAACCCTTTAAATTAAATGCAATAAAGTAAAAGGCCCCCGCTTCCCCCAACAGATTTTTATAGGAAAGAAAAATTACCCCGGTGGGTTGAAAAAGATTTAAACTGACCGGTCCTTTCCGTAGGTTGGTTGCCAAAACGAAAATTTTCCCAAAACATAGTTTTTTAAACCGGGCCCCCCGACCTATGTTCAAAATTGGGCATTTACAGGCGAATCAAAAGGGGGGATGGGGAATTAAAAAATAATTATTCCCAAATTTAAAAAGAGAAATAAAAAAAAAAATTTTGCCAAAAGAGAATTTTTAAATTAAAGGGCGTAAGGGATTCGAGGATTAACCCAAAAGATTTCTTTCAGGTTGTTTGGGAAAAAGATTGGGACCCGATAGGCCCACTTTAAATTGTTTAGGGCAGTTTCTGGGCGTGACAAAAAAAGTGCCCCAACCCCTTTTAAAATTTTTCCTCCAGTTTTTGTGGAGGGAAAATACTAAGAAATTTCAGAAAAAATTAAAATTGTGGGGGGATCAGGGGCAAAAAAAGGTTTTGCACTTCTATCACTAGTGCAAATTTGACCGATTTAAAAACAACGAATTTCCCCGGGCCCGATGAAAAATGTTCTTAAGGGGTTTTGAAGGAATTTAAAGAGGAACTTGGTAAACCATTGGGCGAAATTTTTTTAAAAAAACCGTAAAAACAATAAAACATGTGTGTTTAAATGGAAAATGGCAATGTTTATTTCCCATCTGTAAAGCAGGACCAAGTCCATAGTTAAAAATTAAGGACCAAAATTGCCCCAAACCCCATTTATTTGGAAAAATTTTGGGGGAAAAATGGGCCGGGGGGCTAATTTAAAAGCCACCTTAAAAGACAAATTTATCCCAAAGAATCTAGCAGTTTTACCCAAAAGGGGGGCTCCTGCTTTACGAATTTTCTAGTTTTTTTTTATAAAGGGATCCCAGGAGGTAGATCAAAAGTAATCAAAATTTTATATTTTGAATATGGATCACAGGGATAAATTATAGTTCCCCACTGGGGGAGTGTTAGGGAAAACACTAAAGGAACATTAGGATCTTTATTTCGAAACCCTTTCGCCCACACAGTGGTTCTTCATCGAGTACAGAAAAGTTGTAGAAGCAGAAAGATTGAAGACGATTATAAGTCAATCCCCCTTAAAGTTTTGAAGGGGGGGTCAGTTCCCTCAGTCTGGAGGGAAAACATTTTTCAAAGCTCCCTTTTCCAGAAATGAGGGACTGACCACCTCAAAACTTTAAGGGTGATGGACTGATTACATCGTCTTCAAGTCTCTTCTGCTTCTATCAACTTTTCTGTACTCGACTGAAGAAGCCTACTGTGTAGGCGAAACGTTTCGAAATAAAGATACCTAACTGTTGCATATGTGTCTTACCTAACAATCTGTCGGTATTTTATACCATTTTTATGTTCACACTGGAGATTGTTGAAGAAAGTAGAGGCACATAGAATAGGAGAATATTTTTCCTGGATAGCGGCGTGGTTAACAGATGGGCAACAGAGAGTTTACATAAACGGTGTTGCACATGGGGCAGTGTAGGGCCCTTTGTTGTTCATGAACAACATAGATATAGAAGAGGAAAATTCATAGCGACATCAGCAGGTTTCCCGCTGACAACAAAATATGCCGTCGGATTAATTCTGACGGGGACACAAACACTGGAGGAAGATCTGAAAGCACTGATGCAGTGGTCGGAAAAGTGGCAGATGCCGTTTAATAC
The DNA here is from genome assembly GCF_026875155.1 of Cherax quadricarinatus. Lineage (NCBI taxonomy): Eukaryota > Metazoa > Arthropoda > Malacostraca > Decapoda > Parastacidae > Cherax > Cherax quadricarinatus. Next base: position 11,549,578 of record NC_069472.1, read on the forward strand.
AGAATTCTGAGCCTTGGAAAATAACCGTGATGCTTATAAACTAAATAACATAGATTTTATACACGCTGAAAAACAGAAAAATAATTGTTCTGGTTAGCAGTAATCTAAAATCAGAGTAAAAGCAAATAAAACTGCTGGCATTATATAAATAACAGAAGTCCTCAGGTTATTCTTCAACTCTGTATATCGTTGGTAAGGCTCATTTAGATTATGGTGCACAGTTCTGGTCAGTGTATTACAGAATGGAAAGTGTACAGAGAAGGATGGCAAAGTTAATTCCCGTATCAGAAATCTTTCCTACGAGGACAGACTGAGGGCAGGATATTAGAAAAAAACTGTTTTTATAAATTTATCCTTTTTATTCAGAGGTATATATATATATGCCTATTACTGACTGGTTAATGCTTCAACCAGGCAGTAGTGTGTAAACTAGTGACATGAAATTACATGGTATCTGAACTTATTCCTCCTCCATCATTTTGGTTTACTTGTAGATTACGCTCTTTTGTTAATGGTCCCAATTTGCTAGTCAACCCTCTGTACAAAGTATACTTGATAAGAAAGTATAATACGCGCAAATGATGTTTAATTTTACAGTTGACCTAAAGAGAGCAAAGAAATGTAGTTAGCCACAACGAATGTTTGACCTCTTTTCATATCTTCTGCCTTTCCATAGAAACATTGGCTAATAATCCAACATTATTTCTGGAATATAGCAAATGCAAAATCACCTAAAGTCTTAAATCGTGCTTAATTAGATCGTATTCATCCTGGGTAATCTCAAGTAATGTACCAAGGGGGCAACGGAGTTCATTTAATCTGTCTATCCAATGTAAGGAGGAACTTGGCAAACCTTTAGTTCGTCTCTTCAACATTTCACTTCCAACAGGTATTGTACCTGTTCAATGGAAAATAATATACATGATACCCGGGCTTTGAAATCAGCGGAGGTACAATTACAACTCTTAGTCGTGGAGCTGTGTTTATATAACTATTTTTAAGCACTTATAATATTAATTAATGTTTAAAAAGTATCGGCTGGTATCGACCACTTTCACCGAAACCGATACCAACTGAAATCGATACCATTACCTATACTTCAGTTCATCCTTAATTTATACAGTCATGAAACAACACATTTTTTCCTCTTGCTTAAGAATACCTGGTGCGGCTAAATCTTTAAGAAGTGAGTATAATTTAATGATTTGCTGCCTCGATATATTGTACAACCAAAGTAGACAATCATTTAGTAAACTTCATGAATCTTGAAATCAAGCCTTCCTGATTTCAACCTTTAAAAACTTTAATTCTTGCCTTGAATGAATGGCTTCTGAGAAAGATCATTTGTCTAACTCTCTTAAAATTTTCTTTAAAATGAAGGTAGTCCCACAGGGGAATTGCGATGGCCACCCAGATAATTACTCATCGTCAAAATATAATCGTGATGTCAATGTTTAATTTTGATTTCTTGAGCACTTTCCTGCATAACTCACGCTTTTTTTCTGGACAGCAAGTCTCTCCCTCATCATTAGTGACAATAAAAAAAAACGGCCTGGTCTCAGGCCGGGCTGCGGGGGCGTTGACCCCCAAAACCCTCTCCATTTATACTCTTGTCACAGACGGAAGTACTGAACCGTGGTCCCGGGATTAGCTAGTCTAGCGCTTTACAGGTGATATACCGAGTTTCTAATAGGAAAGACACGGAAAGTAAATCGTTGATCGTGCTAATCCCGAGAATATAGTTCAGTCTCCCCGTCCATCATTCTGTTTACTTGTTTACAGTCGCTTATTACGATTTAAATAGAGTTCATAGACATATTTACTGTCGTTTATAATGACTTATACCGAGTTAGTGGGAATATTTATTGCATATAATACACTCTTCTTTGATTTTTTTCCTTCCATCTCCACATTTCTAATAATCTGATTTACAGCTTGTTACATAAGATTAAAGTATCAGTTGATGATATGCATCACTTGTACCAATAGACATGGTGTCCACACAATACTCCATGTCAAAGAAACTTATGCATTCAGAAGAATATCTGTGATCATATATAAACTTTATAGTCTCTCCTTCCTTTGAAAACTTCAGCATTTTTGTGGCCTTACATGATCCTTATTAAAGATACCCAAGTGTTGCACTTGTGTCTAATTTATCAATATATATATCATCAATTTGTGATTTTTCTTTTCCGTTTAATATCTTGATATTTTTTTTGAGCTACTCTAACCTGCAAGTGGATTATTTTTTCTTTTTAAATTGCAATTGCCAGCACCTGCAATCTTTTGCTGTGTGCTAAGCAAGTCTGCAAAATAATTCAGTATATTGTATCATGCTTCATGAATATATCAGCTCAATAAATACATGATGTTTCGTGTGATCTTCCCGTCCTTTCATAATAATACTGTCATAAGAATATATGTTATGAGAGACAAATAACTTCCATTCAAAGGTAAAGTCGTAACTTCATTATTCCCCAAAAAATATCTCTTTTCCAAACAAAGCTGTATAGGATCTACCTCTGTCAGTGTTCCATTATACTGGATAACCGTTCATCTGTATGATGAGTTCTATATACTACCAAGGGCTGCAGTTACGTGGCAATATCTCCTGCAGTGGCATGGCAAAGGTGAATTACCTTCGCTGATTTGGCTCCGTGGAGCTCATTTAGGTTCCTTCGTTTGCACTCGCACATTCCACAGCCGGTGCTCCTGTTAACCATAATTTAATTCATTAAGTACACATAAGGTAATTGTAAAATTATTAAAATAAAGATTCATTAAGCACAATGAATATCGTCAAACATCTTACATTACTTACTTACCTTCTGAGACGCTCTTCACTTGATGTGGATTTGTGTAAATTCCCTTGCATGTGGAAACCCTATTTTTAGAGAGAATTTGTTATATGTGGTAAAAATTCGCTATTATGCGCTTGAAGCGGATGTTCGTTGAGCATATTCACTCGTATGCGATCACCCCAGCACAGCACCACTCGATTTTTTACGAATACCATAAATATTACTCTAAACTGATTTTTATCGACATTCACAATAAAGACTTATATAGAAGGGAAACGGATTTTAGCCTAGCAAATTCAATGACGGAATTAAAAAGCCAGTGCCCAGGGTCTCCCAATTAGGCTCTCATACCTTCCCACTCGCCAGCACTGGGTCTCGCCAACAGCTTGCTGGCCTCCTTCCTACCATCCATCACCAACAACCCTCCACTTGTCCCTCTGCCTGTCTGCCTGCCAATCACTCACGTAATGACAATGTAAATAATAAATGTACAGTTTTTGACTAATCTGCTCCAAAAATATATATGCGAACACTTTATGTATACATGAAATGAAGATTCACAATGTATGAATATGTTAGATGAAAAAGGTGAGAAATAATGTAATACATGGAATTCCATAGTCTCAGACATAATCCTTATGTTTCATATGTTATGATGTTTTTACTAGACGAGATTTTTGCTTTATCGGCCAGGAATGTATCAGTTACATAAAGCAAGGCACACCTGTTATATACCTGGGATTAGCCGCATGGTTTTCAAGAGTAAACAACCTTCCTTATGAACATTATCAGTTACTCTGCTAAAATGATTTCCATTGAGAACTACTATACTGATCTACCTAGAAGGTAATACCTAAGGAGACACAGTGCAGATCTCTCTCTCTCTCTCTTCCCCTCCCTCCTTTTTTTTTTATATTACACTGAGTTGTTTTATGAGGTTTGGGTTTGGGTTCCAGTCTTTATTAACAAGCTAAGAGCTGATACCTACACAAGCTCATTTTAATGCTTTTTATTGTTACGAGACATAATATGCCAGCTATTTTATTTTAACTGATTTTAGTTCATTGATGTCAGTATGCTGTACGAACATGCTCTAGACTAAAGCCATCCTAGGAATAATTGATCTCAGATGAAGTGATGTTCTTGAGAAGGATACAGTCACAGCGTAGTTTCTCTATGCTGCTCGTCTTGTGTAGAAGTTCACTTTTCTCTGTCTTCGAAGTCGAGCCAAAGATGGTGGTACCTTGACAATATTGGCCTTGTACATAACAGTAAGGCTACACACATCCCTCCTGTGTTGAAAGCTCTGCTGAAATGACTAATCTATCTCGACGTCCTTCTGTTTACTTGCTTGACTGCGTGTCTGTGTTTCTGTCTGTCTATCTGTGTCTGTCTGTCTGTCTCTGTCTCTCTGTCTCTGTCTGTCTCTGTCTCTCTCTCTCTCTCTCTCTCTCTCTCTCTCTCTCTCTCTCTCTCTCTCTCTCTCTCTTTGTGATAAGAAATATGTTACAGAGAGTTAAGTGATTTTGTTTAAGTATTTTTAACCGACGAAGTTTTAAGTGATTACGACCTCAGAGTGTTTTTGTGAAGAGTTTAAATTTTAAACCAGAAGTTTAAAGTGTTAAGAGTGATTAAGAGATCAACGTGATTAAGAGTGTTAATTGTTAATAATGATTATGAGTTAAGAATGATTTAGAGTGTTGAGTTTGTGTTTTGAATTTCTATTAAGTGTAGCTATGTGAAAAAATTATAAACTATGCTTGTAAACTTAGATATTTTTATTCTTATTTAAAATAGCAGAGTTATGTGATGGCTTCAAGTATTCTGCCGGTTGAGGCAATGACTATCTAGGTGTGTAACCTTTCTCAAGAATGATGAAAAGTGAAACAGTGTGCATGATGTGTGCACATATGAATGTGGAAGTATTAAAGAATGAATTTGAATTAATTAAGAAGTGCAAATAGTGCTGAAATAATATTCGAAGTCATGAACGTGGCGAATAGTTATTTTCTTACCATGCGGTACAGAGTTGCTTTCATGCTAAATGATTTTTTCACTTACATTTTGAGGTGTCTGTTACGTATATACCCGTAGTGTAAAGACACAGTCAAGAAGTGCACGAAGAGCTCCAAGAAGTGCTGAGGGACGTATAGCAGCAGATGATGCTCACCTGCACACCTGCTGCCCTGAGTGATTCGGCTATATGTGAACTCTCCTACAAATGAAGTGACCACAGCGATATCTGAAGGATAACCCATTTAAACAGAAATTAGTTTACCAATCAATATTTGAATCATCAACTAGAAAACGTTACATACGTGACATGAATGCAGGGAGATGGAACAGTTCTGCCCATCACCGAGGGTGACAACGATCAACCAAGATGACCACGAGATTTTACGGAATAGCTATTATTTTCCGCTGTGTCGATGACTGAATTACCGAAGACCGGGAATTCACTAACGCATCGCTCAAATCAGAGCAGGATTAGGGAAAAAAACAATTAAAGAAGAGAAAAAGCGAATTGGTAGATATCACCTTTTCTATCATATCAGCGTGAGTAAGAACGAGTTTTATATGAAGTGATTAGTATCGTCAGTGGACACCCAAGGTTCACCTCCCGAGACCTCCAAACCGCCATCATTCATTCCTGCTTCACTTGTATTTCCACCAGCAGATGCCCCACCACTCCAATCCCGGCAGCACAACCACACAGCGGCACACCCATACAACGGCACACCCACACAGCGGCACACCCACACAGCGGCACACCCACACAGCGGCACACCCACACAGCGGCACGCCCACACAGTGGCACACCCACAGCGTCACCACACAGCGGCACACCCACACAGCGGCACACCCACACAGCGGCACACCCACACAGCGGCACACCCACAAACAACCTGATTAAACAACGTCACATAAGAGGCCCCAGAAAAATAACACCTGAGAGAGGAAGAGCAGATTACATTTGTACTGAAATATTACCTAACCATATATTTTTGAAACTTTTATGTCTTATGTATTTTTACATAAAATAAAATTATTATATTTATTAGCCAAAATCTTTATTGAATATTAATACATATTGTAATAATTGATTAATTATCCCCTATACATTTAATACGATGGATCACAAAACAAGTGATTAAATACATTGTCTAGTGAATAAAAACAGAGACTCAATTAAATTAAAAAAATATGTTATTTCATGTCTTAAGATTTATGTTATAAGGGGAAAATATAGTTATAGTTATTGTATTACACGTAAACTACTACAAAATTTTGTGACTTATATAAAAAAGAATTAAGTTTTATGGAGGAAAGAATGAATATAGTATATAAATAAAAAAGTGAGCCCCAGATAACCAAGGCTAGAGACCAAATAACCAAGGCTAGAGACCAGATAACCAAGGCTAGAGACCAAATAACCAAGGCTAGAGACCAAATAACCAAGGCTAGAGACCAAATAACCAAGGCTAGAGACCAGATAACCAAGGCTAGAGACCAAATAACCAAGGCTAGAGACCAGATAACCAAGGCTAGAGACCAAATAACCAAGGCTAGAGACCAAATAAACCCAAGGCTAGAGACCAAATAACCAAGGCTAGAGACCAGATAACCAAGGCTAGAGACCAGATAACAAGGCTAGAGACCAAATAACCAAGGCTAGAGACCAAATAACCAAGGCTAGAGACCAAATAACAAGGCTAGAGACCATAAACCAAGGCTAGAGACCAGATAACCAAGGCTAGAGACCAGATAACCAAGGCTAGAGACCAGATAACCAAGGCTAGAGACCAAATAACCAAGGCTAGAGACCAAATAACCAAGGCTAGAGACCAAATAACAAGGCTAGAGACCAAATAACCAAGGCTAGAGACCAAATAACCAAGGCTAGAGACCAAATAACCAAGGTAGAGACAAATACCAAGGCTAGAGACCAAATAACCAAGGTTAGAGACCAAATAACCAAGGCTAGAGACCAAATAACCAAGGCTAGAGACCAAATAACCAAGGCTAGAGACCAGATAACCAAGGCTAGAGACCAGATAACCAAGGCTAGAGACCAAATAACCAAGGCTAGAGACCAAATAACCAAGGCTAGAGACCAAATAACCAAGGCTAGAGACCAAATAACCAAGGCTAGAGACCAGAATAAACCAAGGCTAGAGACCAGATAACCAAGGCTAGAGACCAGATAACCAAGGCTAGAGACCAAATAACCAAGGCTAGAGACCAGATAACCAAGGCTAGAGACCAGATAACCAAGGCTAGAGACCAAATAACCAAGGCTAGAGACCAAATAACCAAGGCTAGAGACCAAATAACCAAGGCTAGAGACCAAATAACCAAGGCTAGAGACCAAATAACCAAGGCTAGAGACCAAATAACCAAGGCTAGAGACCAAATAACCAAGGCTAGAGACCAGATAACCAAGGCTAGAGACCAGATAACCAAGGCTAGAGACCAGATAACCAAGGCTAGAGACCAGATAACCAAGGCTAGAGACCAAATAACCAAGGCTAGAGACCAAATAACCAAGGCTAGAGACCAAATAACCAAGGCTAGAGACCAAATAACCAAGGCTAAAGACCAGATAACCAAGGCTAGAGACCAGATAACCAAGGCTAGAGACCAAATAACCAAGGCTAGAGACCAAATAACCAAGGCTAGAGACCAAATAACCAAGGCTAGAGACCAAATAACCAAGGCTAGAGACCATCCCAGGGGTAGAGTTTCCAACGTGAGACCTGGAAGGGACGCCACCTACACCTATTCAAGAGGAGTTCTGCTAGAAACCATGCAACGTTAATTAACACGTAATGTAACATTATTGCACAATTTATTATCTTCCAGTGTGTTTTGCAATTTCTTAGCTTTCTATTACATGACAAATATTTTCAGTTAATTCAGTTATTTATTTATTAACCCACTAAATCTACAAGGATACACAAATATTATCATCACTTGAATGCAAAGGGTGATACCATCTATTTCAGGTAAATTGATTCTTTGGTAATTTGATTTCAAATCACCTTCACTTCCGGTAATTTCACTACCCATATAAATAAAGTTTATTTTAAATAGTTAAATATTACTGACTTTATAACAGTGGCTTTCAAATCTTACCAACCCTAGCATGACAACCTAATATGAGTTAAGTTAAAATAAGTATCCAACCTTAATCTAACCGAACCTACCCAGTCACTACACACAGTCATCAATGTGCAGGAAGATACTACAGTCATCGCAGGAAAGGATTGTATCAGACATTAAGTAATGCAGTTATCTCCGGGCAGTAAAGTATCAGACATTAAACAACAGTTATTTTTAGACTGGAGGGTATCAGACAATACTCTCGTCATCTCGGTTCAGAACAGAATAAAAAATTAAGTCCAAGAGCCGTCTCAGAGAAAAGAGGTACCAGACATTATGCACCACAGTCATCTATCTTCAAGACGGTACCAGTCAATAAGCACATAAAACACCACTGTCATCTCTGCTCAGGACAGTACCAAAAGACATTAATGAAAGCAAGTGGAATTTCATTTATTTTTCACATTGATTAACGTTGATTTTATTTTATATATCATTACTCTCTCTCTCGTATATACCAGGTTCTATAGTTAAGCAACAAAGGTTGCACAGCATTTTCTGTTGTTTTTCTGAACAATATGATGAAGAGGTGGTATTTCGTCTTATGTTACTTAAGCTGCTGACCAATAAAGGGATACTTGCTTCCTTCGCCTCTGCTGTTTTCATGAAATGAAAAGCTATTGTAACCAGTTGAGAGAGAGAGAGAGAGAGAGAGAGAGAGAGAGAGAGAGAGAGAGAGAGAGAGAGAGAGAGAAATGAAGTCACTGATCACAAAAAGAAGATCAGAGCGGAAATCAGAGACTACAGACCAGTGTCACTCCTGTCAATTACTAGCAAAATTCTTAAGACAATCTCACAGGCCCGGTGGCCTGGTGGCTAAAGCTCCCGCTTCACACACGGAGGGCCCGGGTTCGATTCCCGGCGGGTGGAAACATTTCGACACGTTTCCTTACACCTGTTGTCCTGTTCACCTAGCAGCAAATAGGTACCTGGGTGTTAGTCGACTGGTGTGGGTCGCATCCTGGGGGACAAGATTAAGGACCCCAATGGAAATAAGTTAGACAGTCCTCGATGACGCACTGACTTTCTTGGGTTATCCTGGGTGGCTAACCCTCCGGGGTTAAAAATCCGAACGAAATCTTATCTTATCTTGTCAGTATGGTTTCAGAAAAGGTCACGCTGCTACTGATCTGTTGTTACACCTCTCCACTAGGTGGCACCAGTCACTAGATGAATCCAAGGTCAGCTGTGTTGTAACACTGGATATTAGTGATACTTTCGACCGGGTATGACACCAGGGACTCTTGACAAAGCTGCAGTATAAGTCGCTGGTTTTGTACTATGTCTTCTCAGTTATTATCTTGATGGTAGATCTCTAAGTGTAGTTCTCAACCGGACAGAGTTAACAAGACACTCTTGGTGCAAGTTTTTCAGATGGTAGTGTGCTTTGGATCTTGTTATATAATATCTAATTCAGTAACCGTCTTCATCTCATCTCAGAATCCCATGCATGATGCAGATAACCGTATTCTGACATTTGCTTATCCTGGAGAGGAAATCCTAGCTGCTATAAGTTATATCGATCACTAACTTACAGCTATATCATCGTGGAAAAAACGATGGCAGGTTGCATTTGCTCTTGAGAAAACACAAATGATGATGGTTTCTAGGCATCATGATGGTAATGCTGGAGCAGTGGTAAGAATGAATGGGAGAGTGTTGGTACCTGGGGATGAAGTTGATATCCTTGGGGTGAATTTTGACCCCAGACTGACTATGAAGAACCACGTTGTAAATCTTGCAAACAAAGCGGCCAAGAAGCGTACAGCAATTAGACATATCTCGCATCTAACTGACAACAGCGGTTGCAAAATTCTGTATGAGACACAAGTACGCTTACGCTTTGAATATGCTCTAGTTAGAAGATTCTTAACTTTTCCTCCATCATTAACTCCATCGGCTTGATGTATTTCTCCATTTACCCCCTTACTTCCATACAAAATATCTATCGCCATCATAAAGGGACAGAACTACAAGGTCAGAAAAATTTAATTGAATTATTATTCAATTATCAGGTACATCAAATATTTACCCCTTGCCATGTAATTTTTTACACCGAAGGGGTAAATTTACCCCTGATTAATAATCACTCTAGTTTCTTGTATTGCTTGCTCTTCCACCTCACCCCCTTCCCCCTTTCCACCCACCAGTTTCGTCTGCGACTTCTTGGCAGAACAGAGAACAGAGGAACGTGACTCATCACACGCGAGGTCCCAACCTGGACAGATCTGTCATTAAGCAGAGCTTTTAACACATGAGGGTTGGGGGGTGACCTTACTGTAATGTACAAGGCCATCATCGTCAAAGTACCACAATTGGCTCCACTCCAAGCACAGCGAGAAGTGAATTTCTGCAAAAGAAGCAAACATGAACGTCTCTGTTGAGTGTAACCTTCTCCATAACATCAATTCATCCGAGATCATTCATTCCTGGGATGACTCCTGTCT
>NC_069472.1:11562491-11762491 GCF_026875155.1 Cherax quadricarinatus
CCTACTCTCCGTCTTACTCTTAATTCTTTCAGTAATAACTCTTCCATACACTTTACAAGGTATACTCAACAGACTTATTCCCTTACAATTTTTGCACTCTCTTTGCTCTTTTTCGCTTTTGTACTAAGGAACTATGCATGCTGTTAGCCAGTCCCTAGGTACCTTACCCTCTTCCATATATTTATTAAATATAAGCACCGACCACTATGAAACTATATCCCCACTTGCTTTTAACATTTCTGTCTTTATCCCATCAATCCCGGCTGCCTTACCCCCTTTTATTCTACCCACTGCCTCACGAACTATCCCTACACTCACAACCGTCTCGTCCTCACTCCTACAAGATGTTATTCCTTCTTGCCTTATACACGAAATCACAGCTTATCTATCCTCATCAACATTTAACAATTCCTCAGAATATTCCCTCCATCTTCCTGATACCTCTAACTCTCATTTTAATAACTCTCCTCTCCTATTTTTAAGTATCAAATCCATTCGTTTAATAGGCTTCCTCAACTTACTAATCTCACTTCAAAATATATATATGTCGTATTGAATAGGTAAAACTTGCGATTTTGGCTTAAATAGGAATGCTCTTCATGCCGAATAAGAAAGCGAAAATTTGTGAATGGAATAATTTTGCAAAAATCATTCTGAATCTAACAAAAAAATATATTTCATTGCGTTTGTTTATTATTAAATTTTTGCAAACTTATCTAAAATATATTAGTTGGATAACGCTAAATTAAGTTGCGCTTGTTACAATAAGGTTAGGTAAGTTTTCTAACGTTGTTTAGGTACAAAATTATTCATTTTTACATTAACATAAATGAAAAAGTATATATTTATACGTATAATAGAGTGAAAAATGAATGAATTTTAAATGAATTTTTGGCAGGACGGTAGTACCTCCCTGGGCGGTTGCTGTCTACCAACCTACTACCTGTATGTATATATATATGCGTGAGTTCACATACACAGACAATATTCCCATCTCTTTTATTGTATACAGCAGTAGATATTAAGGATAACTATGACTACGATCGCTGGTATAATTCCACGTTAGTACAGATAGGCAATATAGTTAAGTTATAACGCAATATACTGCGCATTATGAACTCTTTGTCTCGTCAGAATTGTTGAGTCGTTGTGTTCAGTACTTTAGTCGGTTTTTATATGCCATTTTCTTGTTGTTAATATCCATTTGCAACAATACTGTATATCATTTTAGACAGTTTCCTATAAGTGGGATTATATTACTCAACATTTCTAATAATATCCCAAGGAAGGTAATATCCGAGATGAGAGAGTTTTCCAAGTGTTCTTATGCTACTCTAGAGTGCTTATCTCTGCTTCTTGAGAGCTGTTTCGTATTTCATCTGGCAGGAGTTACATTCAAGACTCGGCTCAATTACACAGAACTCTTTCCCCTCCTTCCCCTCCTCTACCTCCATAAGAACTTCCTCTTTAAGATAGGTGTTTCTTTTTTATAGAGGTTAATACAAGTACAAAAATATGTTATTTTACCTCGACTCATTTCATATCCTGGACACTATTTTCCTACAGCGAACGACTACTCTCAGGTACATATTTACTGCTAAGTAAACTGAAGGAGTTGAATGATAGTTCCTTCTGTGGGTTTTCTTTGTATCGCTTGTTCGTGATTTTTGCGCGAACAAGTATGTAAAACTTACGATTTTGGATTAAATAGCAACGCACTTCTTCCCGAACATGGCAAGACAAAATTTGTGTATGTAATAATTTCGCAAAAATCTATCTGAATCTAACGAAAAAAATATTTCATTGCGTTTATTATTAAATTATAGTAAACTTATATAAAATATATTTAGTTGGATTAGGCTAAATTAAATTGCGCTTGTTGTAATACGGTTAGGTAAGTTTCCAAAGCTGCTTTTGTTACAAAATCATTAATTTTTATATTAACATAAATGAAAAATATATATTTTTAAATGTATAAGAATTTTTTTTTAGAAATGACTAATATATATATATATATATATATATATATATATATATATATATATATATATATATATATATATATATGTCGTGCCGAATATGTAAAACTGGTCAATTAGCAAGAACTCATTTAAAATTAAGTCCTTTCTAAAATTTTCTCTTATATGTTTAAAGATATATTTTTTCATTAATGTTAATGTAAAAGTTTGTAATTTTGCACCAAAAGGATCTTAGAAAGCTTAACTAACCTTATTATAACAAGTGTAATTTATTTCAGCTTAACCCAACTAAATATATTTTAGATATGTTTTAATAATTTAATACTAAACAAACACAGTGAAATATATTTTTTTTTCGTTAGGTTAAGAATGATTTTGGCGAAATTATTGCATACACAAATTTTCGCTTGTCCTATATGGCAAGATGAGCGTTGCTATTTAAGGCAAGATCGCAAGTTCTGCCTATTCGGCCCGACATTATATATATATATATATATATATATATATATATATATATATATATATATATATATATATATATATATATATATATATATATATATATCATCAGAGGGTGTCCAGCAAGGGAACCCTCTTGCACCATTTCTATATAGCAGTTAGGAAAATCACACTGACCAGTGAGCTAAACATCTGGTTCCTGGGTGATGGCACGATAGCAGGTACAAAGGAGTCCCTCTTAGGTGATCTTACACAAGTAATGACACGGGGACAGGAAATGGGTCTCATCCTGAATCCATCCAAATGTGAAATCATTTCAGTCAGTCAACAAGTAATAAATGAAGTGAGATCCTAGCTACCAGGAGCAGCAGTCATTGCCCCCACAAATAGCGTCTTGCTTGGAGCACCTCCGGGAAGCGATGCCATTGCCACAATCCTCAGGAAGAAATTGGGAGAACTGAGGAGAATGGAACAACGAATAGGCATTCTTGACACCAGTGATGCCTTGTACCTTCTCACAGAATGCTTGAGTCTGCCCAGGCTGACATATTTCTTAAGATGTGCACCTTCATATAACCCTATACTGCACGAATATGACAGTATCCTGAGGCAGATTTTTGCGGAAGTACTTAACCTTACTCCAGAAGACGGGCAGTGGGGCCAAGCTACACTTCCAATCAGACTAGGAGGCATTGGTGACCGCAAGCCATCACAGATTGCACTACCTGCTTTTCTGTCCTGTGTTGCATCCAGAGGGCTTGTTGCAGCAATTCTCCCTGAACATCTTAGGGACAAGATTGGAGTCCAGGACCAAAAGTTCATTGACGGAGCCATGATCTGGGATAATCTAACGGGCTCTGAAGCCAGACCTGCTCCCCCAGCAACTACAAACAGTCGCACTGGGATGGCCCGATAGTGGAGAAAATAGCCTCAACAATGCTTCAGTGTGTGTCAGGGAAGGATAGAGCCTTCCTCCTGGCAGTGAGAGCTCCTCATGCAGGGGACTTTCTGTTGGCTGTTCCCAACTCCAGCCTTGGCACACGGCTCGACCCACAGACCATCCGCAGTGGTGTTCCCCCTTCGACTTGCCGCCCCTATTCTCGCCGAACACAGGTGTATTTGTGGCAGTGAATCAACAGACCGATTCGGGTACCATGGTCTTGTGTGTCGTAAATCTGAGGGAAAGATTGCAAAACATGAGGAGGTTAATAACATTATCAAGAGGAGCCTCACAACAGCCGGATGCCCAGCAGTAAGGGAGCCACTCCAACTACGCAGATCTGATGGCAGCCAGAAGCGTCCAGATGGTATCACACTTCAAGCCTGGACAGACGGTAAACAAGTGGTGTGGGACTATACATGTGCATCTACATTGGCTGTTACCTATCTCCAATACACCAGGGAGGAAGGAGGGGCAGCTGCCAGCTTCAGGGAATCATAAAAGTCTAGAAAATATTGAGAACTTGCCCATCATTATACGTTTATTCCCATAGGCTAGGAGACCCTTGGCTCATGGGGAAAGAGTGCTTCCCAGTTCCTTAAGGAGCTAGGGAAAAGACTCATCAGGGTAACTAGGGATCCCAGGGCAGCTAGTTTTCTGTTCCCGCGACTCAGCGCTGCTGTTCAGAGGGGTAATGACTGCTGTATTTCGGGCACGCGCCCCAGCTCTGAGAAGCTGGATGAGATTTTCGCATTATAATCAGTGACAAACTCGTAACAATATGTACTAGACATGTATCTCTCACATCTCATGTACTGTATATGCCATCTTTATATTAACAATGTATCTCTTAAACCTTTTGTACCATATTTAAAATATACCTATTGGTAAAAATAGAATGAAAAGATGGGGTGGCAGGGGAAGTGGAATATTCAAACGGCTTCAGGAAGAAATCCAAATATTCTTCCTTGAAGCCTTTTTATCCACTTCTCCGAGACTATGGGTCCCACAATTTACACCAGAGGTGGACCACAAAAAATATATATATATATATATTGGGGTCCACCTCTGGTGTAAATATGTCGTGCCGAATATGTAAAACTTGCGATCTTGGCTTAAATAACAACGCTCATCTTGCCATGTAAGACAGGCGAAAATTTGTGTATGCAGTAACTTCGCAAAAATAATTCTGAACCTAATGAAAAAAAAATATATTTGATTTTGTTTGTATCTAAAATATATTTAGTTGGATTACGCTAAATTAAATTACGCTTGTTATAATAAGGTTAGGTAAGCTTTCTAAGATTCTTTTGGTGCAACAACTAGGTGAGTATAACTAGGCGAGTGCACACGCGCACACACACACGCGCGCACGCACACACACACACACACACACACACACACACACACACGCGCGCGCGCGCGCGCGCGATCAGAGAATCTCAAAACTCCAGACCGTCAAGTTAGCCACTGGACCAGCTAGTTACAATAAGATTCGTCCAACTAGGTATATTTCTGCACAATATACCTAGTTGGACTAATCTTATTGTGGCTAGCTGGTCCAGTGGCTAACGCGACGGTCTGGAGTTTTGAGACTCTCTGATCGCGGGTTCTATCCCCCCCGTGGTATGATTTCTTTGCAATCGTGTCATTACGATTTCGTGAGTCACATGTAGGTAAGTAGGTGAGTACACACAAGATGAAAACAAGGGCAAAGAGAAACTTAAAAAATCGCAGACATTTCGTTATCGTAATTCAATCAAAATAAATGCAAAAGTTAGGGGACACCTGACACAATAGAGCACTGCTGAGCAGTGAGCATTGCTGGGCACTGTTGAGCACTTCTACAAATATCAGTGAAGGAAAAGAAGAGCAGTTAATAAACTACATAAAAACAGCGACACTTGCATAACTAACATCTGGAATCTGAAGATTTTACACGAAATAAATTAAACCAATCATGATTTGTAACTATTACTCCAGTAGATTTTTAGTTGTGTTTTTTCTAATACGTCTGAGATAACTTAATATTTTTTTTTAACAAGTCGGCCGTCTCCCACCGAGGCAGGGTGACCCAAAAAAGAAAATCTCAAAAAAGAAAATACTTTCGTCATTCAAGACTTTCATCTCGCTCACACATAATCACTGTTTTTGCAGAGGTGCCCAGAATACAACAGTTTAAAAGTATATAAGTATAAAGATACACAATATATCCCTCCAAACTGCCAATATCCCAAACCCCTCGTTTAGAGTGCAGGCATTGTACTTCTCATTTCCAGGACTCAAGTCCTGCTTAGTAAAAATAACCGGTTTCCCTGAATCCTTTCACTAAATATTAGCCTCAATAAAGATTATCTTTGGCGATCTATTAATTAATGAATATGGAAAATAATCAGAGAAAGAAAAAGACTGAAGCTAAATCAGAGACACAACATTGCTAGAGGAGCAAATTCTTTAATTAGATCCTTCAGTTTCTCCCGAGCTTTCGATTCTCCCACAGTGTGTATGACCCATCTGTATGGGAGTCTGTATAACCAATCTGTGAGAGTCTGTATGGCCCGTTGGGTCATACAGACTCATGCAGATGTAATAATAATTATACATAATTAACCGACAACATAAAAATATGTATTCCTCTTTCACCTGTGACATCAGTTAGTGCTCTTGGCGATACAAAAATATTCAAATACACTTAAGAACAACAGAGTAAAGCTAATTATCTTGGGTTGAAACAAGACTTGGTTATAGAAATGAGCTGTAAGTAAAACGAAAAAAAATAAATCCAAATTTATACTTCACATAAAAATTAAAACTACAAAATTATTTTCCTTACATAGTTAAGAGTTGACCAGTTAAGGAAGATGTTATTAAGATATTTCTTTTAAATTTAGAAATTATCGCCATTATTAACGTAACTATTATTTCAACATTGGCGTGGCGAAAGAGCTTTTTCACTGAGGCATCAGACCTTTTGTCTTCTTTTTTAGATCGAATATCAATAATCCCCATCCTCTCTTTATTCGGCTTTCTTACTGGTGAAATTTCCTCCTAGCTCAATTCGGCTCCAAGGAAGAAAAAATGGATATCGTTATCATCCCTATTCCACCGAGGACCTTAGTGGTCGTGCTGTCGCGAAATGGCTTGGCTGTCCTTCTGTGCCCTCGGAGGCTAAACTCCTGTATTCTTGGACAACGGGATTATTCCTGAAGACTTCCTTCGAATCGTAGGTAGCGACCAGTGGATACGACTTCCAGCGTTACCGATCACCCGCCTCTATAAAAAAGCAGAGCTGATTCAAGAAGGGTCGTTGTGTGCTGGGGATTGCAGTGTACCTCGAAGGGTTGGGGAGGGTTTCCATTTATTAAATATATTAAACTTTTGGGGTGTGTCTGTGTGTGTATGTATGTATGTGGGAGCAGGACGAAGTATTATAGATGTAGCTCTGAGTTATCTATGTTGTTTTACTCCATATTGTATTTTTGTCAATATATTTCGTCAATGTATCTTCGTTTTAAATAAAGCATATGTAGAATACATAGGGGGTGGTAGCAGAAAATTTTCAAACAGCTTTAGGGAGAACGTTGAGTTTTCCCTGAAGCAAGTTTATTCTTTTCTCTGAGGATGGGGGCTCCCAGGACAGTTCTAGAGGTAACTCCCTATATTTTATATATATATATATATATATATATATATATATATATATATATATATATATATATATATATATATATATAATTATATATCATGTTTTCATATACTTGCGAGATGACGTGTCAACGGATGGATTTATGAAGGATGAGGTTAATCATAGAATTGATGAAGGAAAAGAGGTGAGTGGTGCGTTGAGGTATACGTGGAGACAAAAAACGTTATCTATGGAGTCAAAGAAGGGAATGTATGAAAGTATAGTAGTACCAACACTCTTATATGGGTGTGAAGCTTGGGTTGTGAATGCAGCAGCGAGGAGGCGGTTGGAGGCAGTGGAGATATCCTGTCTAAGGGCAATGTGTGGTGTAAATATTATGCAGAAAATTCGGAGTGTGGAATTGGGTGTGGAGCTAATAGAAGTATTAGTCAGAGGGCTGAAGAGGGTTTATTGAGGTGGTTTGGTCATTTAGAATGGATCAAAGTAGAATGACATGGAGAGTATTTAAATCTGAAGGGGAAGGAAGCCGGGGTAGGAGTCGTCCTAGAAAAGGCTGGAAGGGGTAAAGGAGGTTTTGTGGGCGAGGGGCTTGGATTTCTAGCAAGCATGCATGAGCGTCTTCGATAGGAGTGAATGGAGACGAATGGTATTTGGGACTTGACGATCTGTTGGAGTGTGAGCAGGGTAATATTTAGTGAAGGGATTCAGGGAAACCGGTTATTTTTACATAGCCGGACTTGAGTTCGGGAAATGGGAAGTACAATGCCTGCACTTTAAAGGACGGGTTTGGGATATTGGCAGTTTGGAG
This sequence comes from Cherax quadricarinatus, assembly GCF_026875155.1. NCBI lineage: Eukaryota > Metazoa > Arthropoda > Malacostraca > Decapoda > Parastacidae > Cherax > Cherax quadricarinatus. Next base: position 11,570,324 of record NC_069472.1, read on the forward strand.
GGATATGTTGTGTCTCTTTATACGTATATGCTTCTAAACTGTTGTGTTCTGAACACCTCTGCAAAAACAGTGATTATGTTTGAGTGAGGTGAAAGCATTGAATGATGAAAGTGTTTTCTTTTCTGGGATTTTCTTTCTTTTTGGGTCACCGTGCCTCAGTGGGAAACGGCCGACTTGTTATATATATATATATATATATATATATATATATATATATATATATATATATATATATATATATATATATATATATATATTGTGTGTGTGTGTGTGTGTGTGTGTGTGTGTGTGTGTGTGTGTGTGTGTGTGTGTGTGTGTGTGTGTGTGTGTGTGTGTGTGTGTGTGATTTTACTCCAGAAGCTTAACTCTGCCACTATAGCAGCAGAGTTATGCTCCTGAAATACCATCACATTACTCAATTTAACATATATTTTATTAAATTACCCACAGTTGTAGGACTTATTGCTTGCTCTTTCAACGCATTCTGTTGGTAGACACTAATTAAGAAAATATTCTATTATGCCATCTGCTCCGTTTGTTCCTCAGTGTGGAACTGTGACCTCTTGTTATTCCAGTTTCATGTAGTAAAAAATCTATATTTATTTGTGTTCTTATATGGCTTTATATTGTTTGTTGTTTGCTTATCTTATCTTTTCATCCTAACAGCCAACGATGATATCTTTAATATTTTCAGTCTCTCTTTGTAACTTACATTTCTTAACTCTGGTAAGTATTTCGTAGCTCTTATTTGGAAATTTTCTGATTTACATGTTTATTCAGGTGAGGGCAACAACCGCTGCATATTGATTTTTTGGATCAATATATGTTATATATAACTTCCTTAGCATTTCAAAATCCATATATCTGGAAGCTATTTTACAATTTCCCAGAGTAGCATACGAGTTTCTCACAATTTTATTTATTCGATTTCCAATAACACTCTTTTGTTAATAACTCAAGATTTGATCACAGTGTGCATGCTTCATGAGGTCTGATTTTACATTCTATCATTTTAATCAAATACTATTTTTCATAAATATTTCACTCCATATACTCAGTTTATCCAGATCATCTTGTAAAGATTTAATTATTTTTATCATTTCACATATTTCTATATCATCTACAAACATATTCATTATTATTTTTTAATTCGTCCTGTTAATCAATGATTTGGTTAACCCTGCTCTTCACTGCTATTTCCTATTCAAAGTTTCTTTCTTCCTCTCTCCTTATAATTGTATTCTAATTCCTGGTGTCTTTAAATATCTGATGTTTTGTGTATTTTGTTTCCATGCTTTTCTTTTTTTTCATAACTTTCCAAACCCTTTCCTTCAACTTTTCTTAAATATTCCTTCTCATATTCTTTTAGTATTTTTTTTCAACAAGTCGGCCGTCTCCCACCGAGGCAGGGTGACCCAAAAGGAAAGAAAATCCCCAAAAAGAAAATACTTTCATCATCCAACACTTTCACCTCACTCACACATAATCACTGTTTTCGCAGAGGTGCCCAGAACACAACAGTTTAGAAGCATATACGTATAAAGATATAACATATCCCTCCAAACTGCCAATATCCCAAACCCCTCCTTTAAAGTGCAGGCATTGTACTTCCCATTTCCAGTACTCAAGTCCGGCTAAATAAAAAATAACCTGTTTCCCACTGTTTCACACTCCAACAGCTGGTCAGGTCCCAAAAACCATTCGTCTTCATTCACTCCTATCTAACAGGCTCACGCACGCTTGCTGGGAGTCCAAGCCCTTTTTCACAAAACCTCCTTTACCTCTTCCTTCCAACCTTTTCGAGGACGACCCCTACCCCGCCTTCCTTTCCCTACAGATTTATACGCACTCCATGTCATCCTACTTTGATCCATTCTCTCTAAATGAACAATCCACCTCAACAACCCTTCTTCAGCCCTCTGAATAATACTTTTATTAACTCCACACCTTCTCCTAATTTTCACACTCCGAATTTTCTGCATAATATTAACACTACACATTGCAATTAGGACATCTCCACTGCCTCCAACCTCCTCCTTGCTGCAGCACTTACAACCCAAGCCTCAAGCAAATATAAGAGTGTTGGTACACTATACTTTCATACATTCCCTTCTTTGCCTCCGTAGATAACGTCTTTTGTCTCCACATATACCTCAATGCACGACTCATCATTTTTCATTCATCAATTCTATGGTTAACATCATCCTTCATAAACCCATCCGCTGACACGTTAACTCCCAAATATCTGAAAACATTCACTTCTTCCATACTCCCTCTCTCCAATGTAATATCCAACTTTATCTAAATCATTTAATACCCTCATCACTTTACTCTTTTCTATGTACACTTTCAACTTTTTAACTTTACACACCCTCCCAAACTCTTTCACTAACCTTTGTAACTTTTCTTTAGAATCTCCCATAAGCACAGTATCATCAGCAAAAAGTAACTGCCAGCTCCCATTTTGTATTTGATTCCCCATAATTTAATCCCACCACTCTCCCGAACACCCTAGCATTTACTTCTTTTGCAATCCAATCTATAAATATATTAAACAACCATGGTGACATTACACATCCCTAAGACCTACTTTTACCGGGAAGTAGTCTCCCTCTCTTCTACACACCCTAACCTGAGCCTCACTATCCTCATAAGAACTCTTTAAAGCATTTAGTAGCTTACCACTTATTCCATATACTTGCAACATCTGCGACATTGCTTCCCTATTCACTATCATATGCCCTTTCTAAATCCATAAATGCAATGAAAACTTCCCTACCTTTATCTAAATACTGTTCACTTGATTTACACTTCCCCTACCCACTCTAAAGCCTCCTTACTCATCTGCAATCCTACTCTCAGTCTTACCTCTAATTCTTCCCTTTATGTAAAGGAACTATACCTGCTCTCTGCCAATTCCTCGGTAATTTTTAGTAATATCCTGTTTAATATAATTCTCACATTTGCTCCAGAATTCTTTGTTTTCATAATTTAAATCTGTCGCTTGTAATATTTTATTGCATATAATTTCTCTAAAACCTTATTTTAAAGCCTTTTAATTCCCTTTCGTATAATCTCGTAATTCCTGTTTATCATTTTTTTATCCAATAATAATATGATAATGCAAATGTTGTGTTCAACAGAACATGATCAAACTTTCCAAATGAATTTAGAAAAATTTTCTTGAAATTTTTTTTTCACTGTTGAAGTAAATACTAAATCTAACATTGCTCTTGTTACCAATTTTATATATTTGTTACTTCATTTTATGTTGATATATACAATACCTGTCATTATATTAAGAAAATCTAATGACATTATATTTATAGTTCCAATGTCAGGGGCGGCGCCTTTTATTTCTTTATAGCTAAAATCTCCAATCGATAATTTGAAAAGGAAATTATGTAATACCATATTTATGCTATCATACTTCTCTTTCCCAAATATTATTGTATGATGGGTTGAATACGTTTTCTGATTTTTTTTTGTAATCTTGCCAATTAAATTTCAATTTTTTTTTAAGTTTTTAATATACTTTTTAACTAATATTATTAATCCTCCTTCCCTGCCTACTTTGACTCTTCTTCTCACTGAGTAATTACCGTCAAATCCAACCTCATTAAAATATATGTTTTTCTCCAGTTTCGTTTCATATATACAAATAACATCTGTTTTTTTCATTACATTGTCTCTTTCAGATCCCTCCACCTGTATTAGTGTATATAATTTTCAGACACGTGTTTTCTCACTGATGTTCTTTTACCCATTTGTTGTCTTTGGAAAAAAACATTTGATGAGGCGGTACCAGCCAGTTACTTTTTGAAGAAATTTCTGCCTGGAGCTGACTGAGGGACTGACCAGCTGACTGAGGGACTGATCAGCTGACTGAAGGACTGACCAGCTGACTGAGGGACTGACCAGCTGACTGAGGGACTGACCAGCTGACTGAGGGACTGACCAGCTGACTGAGGGACTGACCACCTCCAAACTTTATCTTTATTGTTAATGGACTGATTACATCGTCTTTACATCTTTACTGTTTCTGCTGCCTCTTCTGTATTCGACTTTCTGCGGAACGTTTCGGTAGAAAGATACCTAACTTTTGCACATGTGTCTTAACTTGTCGGTTTTGTATTTCATTATCATATTCATTTCTTCCTTATGTTTAATCTGTATAAATGTTATTTTGGGTGACTTATGGTTGTCTTTCTTAAATTTCCCACAACCCGCCTATGCCACAAAATGTTCTTGGAAACCATAGGCCGCTAAGCATTTTGCTATCTCACTTATGGTTATTTCATCCTCTTTGATTCTGTTCATAGTTTTCTTTCGTTTTTCATGTAAAATACACGTAAGCGCTGTTCAAGGCAACTTGAACTTGAACTAATACAGAGTTTACTAAGAAACGACTATTCTAAGTGGCAGTAAACAGGTGGCAATGTGTGAGAGGGAAGTAGTATTATTGGTGGTGGTGGTAGTAGTAGTACAGAAGTAGTAGAAATAGAAATATTAGTAATGGTAGTAATAGTAGTATTAGTAATAGTAATAGTAGTAATAGTAATAGTAGTAGTAATAGTAGTAGTAATAGCAGTAATAGTAGCAGTAATAGTAGTAGCAGTAATAGTAGTAATAGTAGCAGTAATAGTAGTAGCAGTAATAGTAGTAGCAGTAATAGTAGTAGCAGTAATAGTAATAGAAGTAGTAATAGTATTAATAGTAGTAATAGTAGTAGTAGTAGTAATAGTAATAGTAGTAATAGTAGTAGTAATAGTAGTAATAGTAGTAGTAATAGCAGTAGTAATAGCGATAGTAGTAGTAGTAATAGTAGTAATAGTAATAGCAGTAGTAATAGTAATAGTAGTAGTAGTAGTAAGAGTAGTTGTAGTAGTAATAGTAGTAATAGTAGTAGTAGTAGTAGTAATAGTAGTAGTAATAGTAGTAATAGTAGTAGTAATAGTAGTAGTAATAGTAATAGTAGTAGTAGTAATAGTAGTAGTAGTAATAGTAGTAGTAATAGTAGTAGTAGTAATAGTAGTAGTAGTAATAGTAGTAGGAATAGTAGTAATAGTAGTAGTAGTAGCAGTAATAGTAGTAATAGTAGTAGTAATAGTAGTAATAGTAGTAGTAGCAGTAATAGTAGTAATAGTAGTAGTAGCAGTAATAATAATAATAATAATAGTAGTAGTAGTAGTAGTAATAATAATAAAAATAATAATAATAATAATAATAATAATAATAGTAATAGCAGTAGTAGTAGAGCTGTGTGAGAAGGACAGTTTGACAAGGACCTGCCAGCCGTGGAGAGACATATTTAAGTTAATATCTTAGTTAACCACAAAAAAAAACCTGAACTAGAAATGTCAAGAAATGATTAACTAGTGATTTACGCTAGTCAAGCTAGTGAGCTGATCATGTGTAAGGGAAAAGTTGGGGAAGGGAAGGGTCTTCCTGTTTGCTCGCTTCACCTGGAGACTGTAGTAAGAGGCAAACACTAAGAATTGGAGGTGCTGCTGCCTGGTAAGGCAATTTAATTTCCCTATATATTTCACTGGCCGGCTTTTAAAATTTTGTCTGGTTACACAGACTCACAGGCCTTCATATTAAGCTGCTTTAGCTTACAGTGGCTTTTTTGATCTGTTAAATACGAGTGGCCGTAACCACTCCTTCTGAAGTCAAGTTCATTAACTTACATGAGGAGTTTTATTCAATGTTAATGTATGTCTGAGGTTATTATTACATGATCATGATGTCCTAATTGATAAAAGCAGATAATTTATCCCCTGTGACCTTGTATAAGATACGGTAACTATTAGTCCAAGGCATGTAGTGTCTCTCAGAAAAACACATCATTTTAACATTACCAACGTTTACATGGCAGGAACACACAATTTGGTAAGTAATTTTACTCCTCATAACATAAACGGTATTCACTACAGAACAAATTTATGATGCAGAAATGACCTCCAACGAGGAAGAGAGAGGGGGTGCTGAACCTCCCTTTCCATAGTACAAGGGAATAGCAAATCACATAGTATACCATATATGGTCATGGATGAGATACCCCTTTGGAGCTTAAAAGACAAGTTGAAAATTCAATCAAGTGAGTCAAGTGTTTGTCCAGGGAAAACTTCTATTTTTAGACGGTCTAGATAATCTAATGATATAGCTAGTAGGATAAATTAAGTTAGGGACACCTCTGAGTCGAGGAAGACTTTGTTGTTGGACGTAGAATTAAGACCAAGTTGGCATGAAATTACATGACGCATTGGCTAGACGCTAGGTCAGCAAATTCTTACCATGCCCTTAATTACTAAGCACCCAGGTCGGGGGCAGCTGCAGAAGTAGAGTATTTGTGGCAATATCACGTCATGTTCAGATGTGCAAATCCGTGGAAATACCTTTAACAAAAGTATCTGTCAGTATTATCTCTAGTCTGTGGTTTACTACAATTTAAGAGAAGTGAGGCAGGTGCACCAGGTTGAAATGGAAAATTGGTCACCCCGTTAAAGATGTCAGTAATTCTCTCTAACGTTCTACATCATGAATTGCAGGCATAACTATAAACGCTTACGAGTGAATCTTCGTGAACGTGTAAAGTCGAATGATATTGAAACAGTCGACGAATGTACTATTTTGAACAGTTTAATGCGTGCATTGACCTAGAATGCTAGTGTATGCGACGAACTGTTCACAGTACTCCAAAGACGGTATTTAACGTGACTATAGCAACGAACAGAAGTAGGGGAAAAGACGTTGTATCTTCAATCAAGCATCGGATATTGGCGTCCAGACAAAACGGTAGTGAAACTGCTCAGAGTTACCCGAGCCTAGGTTGGTCTTCCTGTAGTGATTCAATCAGGGGTGTTACAGGTATTTGGAGTTTTACATTTACCCACCCCAGGTAAATGATGTCAACAGGTGAAATAAACTTGTGTGACAGTGGAATGCATAATACCCTTAAATGTTTCACCATTCAGTAACTACGGCGGACGCAAGGATGACCAGCGAAGGAAGGACAAAGTCCCCAAACCTTAGAATCACAATACTGTACGTGGACCTCCTCTACCACATAGCTGCTCTCAAGAACACATTAATAATTATTCCCAAGCTCTCTCAGCTGTCTTACTTTTTCTTAACACCACAACACCTATGGGAGCATTAGAAAATCTGCCCAACAAAATGAATAACCACCTGTTTCCAGCTATAAAGGTCAGCGTGAGCGAGAGAGAGAGAAGAGAGAGAGAGAGAGAGAGAGAGAGAGAGAGAGAGAGAGAGACAGAGACAGAGAGAGAGACAGAGAGAGAGACAGAGAGAGACAGAGAGAGACAGAGACAGAGACAGAGAGAGAGAGACAGAGACAGAGACAGAGAGAGAGAGACAGAGAGAGACAGAGAGAGAGACAGAGAGAGACAGAGAGAGATAGACAGAGACAGAGCACCTGCAAAAATTCACTTCCCTAAAGTCAAGCAATGCTACTTATTTCTGATCAGAAGAAATATTCACCAGTTATTTCACAAACTAATCTGAAAAGTACAAGGAAGCATTTAGATTTGATCCATGGTTGGATCACGAGGCCCTCAGCAGCATTTAGGCAAACCCCGTCAGGAATCATAATTCAGCTATGTAATGCAGTATTTTTCTATACTTTTTCCAGAATAAATGTGGCAAAATGGCCGCTACATCTCAATTAACAATATCACCCAATTCTGCTTTAAGTAAGTTATACGAGTATTTAAAAATTGAAACTCATCTGCAGTATCTTTTTAAATTATCGAATGAAAACAAACTTCGGGAATGGTTTATGTGGAACTGATGAGAGAGCATCAACACTTGTCAGTTGTTCCAAGAACATTCATCAAGTAACAGGTTACCAGGGCTGAATATATTTCAAACTGACCAGGTAAGGCTTCCTGTAGTTATAAGTGAAAGTTTTGTAGGAAAATTCTCATGACGAGCGCACTATGCCTATCATTGTGGCAGCTCACGAAAGACGTCTTAATGGTTCACTAAACTCACGAAAATTGAAAAAAACTATAAAAAGGTCAGTTTTTTATATTACTGAATTTTCTTTTCGCAACTCAGTTTAATTTAAAACACAGTCCTCCTCTTAAAAACTTATAGTGTGTTTTTTAAGACAACTTAATTTAATAAAAAATAGATGAATATCGCAAAATGTCACTTACAATGTCCAGATTCAATTAAAAAAATTCTTTCAATGAAGGCGACTAGAGGAGGCATTCCTGAGTCATGAAAAAAAATATTAAAATTAACAGTTTATAATTTTCGGAGCCCAATATTAAATCAAAGTCTTCTTTCGATAAAACCCATCATCATTGAAAGTTTGAAGCCTATCCGAATACACATTCTAAAATTATTGCTCTGAATCCAACGATTCCAAGATAAACAATTCCAATAAAATTTCGACTACACACCTAAACAGTTTGAACTTATTGAGTGTCTTCTTTCTTATAGAATTCATCCGCGTAAATATTTTGAAGTCCATTAAAGGAGACATTATTGAAGGGAAACCACTCTTAACCTTTAAAAATATGGCAAATTGTGACTTATGTATCTCTATAACAAGGCGAATCTTGCTTCCTTGAAAACACATTATGGCTGAAAATTTGAAGCCATTCAGAAGCAAAATTTAGTTATTGCACTGATTCCACCAATTCTAGATTTTTCAAAAAAAAAAATAGCGCCATTTAATGAGAACCAAAATTTAACACAGTTTTACATATAAAATTGTGTGTTCCTACACTTGAAGTTCACTCTCCGCCATCAATGAATTAAGAAGCACTTTCATTGAAGCTAGTGGGTTTTAGACGTTATCAGAGGCGTATCAGAATGCTGGTAAAATGTCGAACAACTTTTATTTGAAGGGATCTGTACATGCCAGTTCTTCCTAGAATTTGGGTCTCATAACCATACATCAGTATTGAAAATTTGAAGCCAATGGGATGAGGCTTTCTTATGTTAATTGCTGGTGACGTTGAGGACTTTGTTTCTGTGACCAACAATGATTCAGTGATAGCAAACCATGTCTCAAAATCCTGAGAGAGAGAGCGAGAGAGAGCGAGAGAGAGCGAGAGAGAGAGAGAGAGAGAGAGAGAGAGAGAGAGAGAGAGAGAGAGAGAGAGAGAGAGAGAGACAGACAGACAGACAGACAGACAGACAGACAGACAGACAGAGACAGAGGGAGAGATATATGGGCAACTTGAGATGGAAACTTGATGAACAAGCCGGAAATTTGTTAAAAAATTCTTAAAAGACGCGTACAAAAGAGTTTTTATTGAATAAAAGGTGAATGGGGAAGCCTGAGTATCTAAATTGTGAGTAATGCGGTTTCTGGTACATGTAAATAACGTACAATGAAGTGCTGTTCACAGAGGAATTGAAATTAAACAGACCAATATAAAACTTCTGAGGGCAAAGAAAGGCTGCAATTTATACTGCGCAAACTGAAAGACTGCTCATACAAATATCTACTGGAATTAAACTCGCTCTCGCTCTCTCTCTCTCTCTCTCTCTCTCTCTCTCTCTCTCTCTCTAGCGCGCAGCGCGCACTCACACACACACCCACACACACACACGTGATGTGATTAAACAGTAAAGGCTGGTGATAGAGCGGCGTCAGTTGTAATATCCGGGCACAACAGAGTGCTTGTCCAACACCTTTGATTTGCTTTCACTTTGCATTCACCAGTTTTATCAAAAATATTCTCGTGTTCATCTTTAATTTCACTCTCTCCGTCTTTTATATTTTCCATGTCTTTCTTTTTGTGCAAATTTTGTAAACAAAGCGAAACACAAGCAACCATAAAAAAAACTTCTTAAACATCTGGAAATGTTATAAAATACCAACACGATGGATAAAGAGACAAACACAGGAATATGATAGACAAATATGATAGACAAAACTTTATTAAAGTCGGTAGAAAACATTCTTATTGCTATTAGATGCACTTAAACTAAAGTCGTAATAAACGAATGTAAATGAATTAACAGAAAGATAGACGGGGGCTTGAACCACAATCATGGTACTGACAGGTCCAACGCATTACCGCTGGGCTGCAGAACCTCTAATCGGGAAAAGTCAGAAACGGTACTTCTGTACTGTTTCTGTTATCAGCGCCAACTGTAACCACTGTAGGTCTACTGACTCCTCCAACCAGCTCAGAAGCTCTCACATTAAGTATATTCTTACCTCCCTCAAAGCCATACAGTCTATCAGCTCACTATAAGTCGCAAGTAGATTATTACGATTTTAATTGAGTTCATTTAACTATATGGATAAATTTACTGCGAAAGCTATTGGGCTTTGGGATGGCGTCAGTAGGATTACATTTGGTACCACTAACGGAAAACATGAACACAAGTTCTATTTCCGAACCTTCGTTATTGGAAGTTTCGTAGATCAGCGGTTGAGCTTTCGACCTGTCAATCCCAGGACAACGGTTGAAATACCTTTGTTGAACACGGCGGCCGTTTCCCACCGAGGCAGGGAGACAAAGAAAAAAACAGGAAAGAAAAAACGTTCATCATTCAACACTTTCACCATCTTTCATACATAATCACTGTCTTTGCAGAGGCGCTCAGATACAAAGTTTAGATGTCACTCCAAACTGCCAATATCCCAAACACCTCCTTTAAAGTGCAGGCATTGTAGTTCCCATTTACAGGACTCAAATCCGGCTAACCGGTTTCCCTGAATCCCTTCACAAAATATTACCCTACTCACACTCCAACAGCTCGCAAGGTCCTTAAAACCATTTGTCTCCATTCACTCCTAACACTCTCATGCAAGCTTGCTGGAAGTCCAAGCCACATGCACACAAAATCTCTTTTACCCCCTCCCTCCAACCTTTCCTAGGACGACCCCTACCCCGCCTTCCTTCCACTACAGATCTGTATGCTCTCCAAATTATTCTACTATGTTACATCCTCCTTAAATGACAAAACCACCTCAACCCCTTTTTAGCACTGTCTAATACTTTTAGTAATTTCACACCTCCTAAGTTCCACACTACGAATTTTCTGCGTAATATTTACACCACACATTGCCCTTAGACACGATTTATTTTCACCTCTCTCCCCAACATCCCGGCATTCAGTTCTTTCACAGCACCATCTATAAATATGTTAAACAACCATGGTGACATTACACATCCCTGTCTAAGACCTACTTTTGCTGGGAAGTAATCTCCCTCTCGCCTATACACCCTAACCTGAGCTTCAAGATTCTCATAAAAACTCTTTACAGCATTTAGAACATTAAAACCTATTCAGTGCACTTGCAACATATGCCACATTGCTCCCCCTATCTACTTTAACATATGCCTTTTTTAAATCCATAAATGCAATGAAAAATTCCTAACCTTTATCTAAATATTGTTCACTTATATGCTTCAATGTAACCTTTACCTGGTATACTTAATCAACTTATTGCCTATAAATTTTACAATCTCTTTTGTCCCCCTTCCCTCTATATAAAGGAACAATACACGCTCTCCGCTAAATCCCTAGGTACCTTCTCCACTTTCATTACCAACCACTCCAAAGCTATATCCTCACCTGCTTTTAACATTTCTGTCATGATCCAGTCAGTTCCAGCTGCTTTTCCCCATTTCATACCAAATAATGCCTGACGCACCTCCTCCACACTCACATCCTTCTCTTCGTCACTCTTAAAAGATGTTATATCTTCCTGGCCAGGGCATCAACATTTAAAAGTTCCTCAAAATGCTCCCGCCATCTTCCCAAAGCCTCCAACGCCCCATCTACTACCTTCCCTATTCTGTCTAACTGACAAATCCATTCGTTCCCTAGGCTTTCTTGCCTATTTATCTCACTCCTATTTTGTTTCTTATTCTCAGCAAGATTTGTTGACAGCGCCTCGCCTACTCTTACCACTTGACGCTCCAACTCACTGGGTATGTCCTCAGATCAAGTAGGAGTCTGTCGTCCAGTGGGTTAGAGCGTCATGTAGTTTTCGCTCACCACGAGGCAGGGCCATAACGACATAGGCACGAATCGAATCCTCGGCTAGTCGCAGTGTTGTTATTGATTCAATACCACACGTTCATGGTCACAATAATTATATATATATTATATATATATTATATATATATATTATATATATATATATATATATATATATATATATATATATATATATATATATAAAATATATATATATATATATATATAAAATATATATATATATATATATATATATATATATATATATATATATATATATATATATATAATATATATTATTGTGACCATGAACGTGTGGTATTGAATCAATAACACTGCGACTAGCCGTATATATATATATATATATATATATATATATATATATATATATATATATATATATATATATATTATATATATATATATAATCTGTAGTAGGTTGGTAGACAGCAACCACCCAGGGAGGTACTACCGTCCTGCCAAGCGAGTGTAAAACGAAAGCCTGTGATTGTTATACATGATGGTAGGATTGCTGATGTCTTTAGTCTGTCTCATAAATATGCAAGATTACAGGTATGTCTTGCTACTTCTACTTACACTTAGGTCACACTACACATACATGTACACATTTATTTATACACACTCATCTGAGTTTTCTTTGATTTTATCTTAATAGTTCTTGGTCTTATTACTTTTCCTTTTATATCCATGGGGAAGTGGAATAAGAATCTTTCCTCCGTAAGCCATGCGTGTTGTAAAAGTCAACTAAAATGCCGGGAACAATGGGCTAGTAACCCCTTTTTCTGTAAAGATTACTAAAAAGAATAAGAAGAAGAAAATTGTCAAAGTGGGAAGTCTGAATGTGCGTGGATGTTGTGCAAATGATAAGAAAGAGATGATTGTGGATGTTATAAATGAGAAGAAGCTGGATGTCCTGGCTTTAAGTGAAACAAAGCTGAAGGGGGTGGGAGAGTTTAAGTGGAGAGGAATAAATGGGATTAGGTCAGGGGTTTCAAACAGAGTTAGAGCTAAAGAAGGAGTAGCAATAATGTTGAAGGATAAGCTATGGCAGGAAAAGAGGGACTATAAATGTATTAATTCAAGGATTATGTGGTGTAAAATAAAGATTGGATGTGAAAAGTGGGTTATAATAAGCGTGTATGCACCTGGAGAAGAGAGAAGTGTAGAGGAGAGAGATTTTGGGAAATGTTGGGTGAATGCGTGGGGAGTTTTGAATCAAGTGTGAGGGTAATGGTGGTTGGGGATTTCAATGCTAAAGTGGGTAAAAATGTTATGGAGGGAGTAGTAGGTAAATTTGGGGTGCCAGGGGTAAATGTAAATTGGGAGCCTTTAATTGAGCTATGTGTAGAAAGAGATTTGGTAATAAGTAATACATATTTTATGAAAAAGAGGATAAATAAATATACAAGGTATGATGTAGCACGTCATGAAAGTAGTTTATTAGATTATGTATTGGTGGATAAAAGGTTGATGGGTAGGCTCCAGGATGTACATGTTTATAGAGGGGCAACTGATATATCGGATCATTATTTAGTTGTAGCTACAGTTAGAGTAAGAGGAAGATGGGAAAAGAGGAAGGTGGCAACAACAAGTAAAAGGGAGGTGAAAGTGTATAAACTAAGGGAGGAGGAAGTTCGGGTGAGATATAAGCGACTATTGGCAGAAAGGTGGGCTAGTGCAAAGATGAGTAGTGGGGGGGTTGAAGAGGGTTGAAATAGTTTTAAAAATGCAGTATTAGAATGTGGGGCAGACGTTTGTGGTTATAGGAGGGTGGGGGCAGGAGGAAAGAGGAGTGATTGGTGGAATGATGAAGTAAAGGGTGTGATAAAAGAGAAAAAGGTAGCTTATGAGAGGTTTTTACAAAGCAGAAGTGTTATAAGAAGAGCAGAGTATATGGAGAGTAAAAGAAAGGTAGAGAGAGTGATGAGAGAGTGCAAAAGGAGAGCAGATGATAGAGTGGGAGAGGCACTGTCAAGAAAATTTAATGAAAATAAGAAAAAAATTTGGAGTTAAACAAGTTAAGAAAGCCTAGGGAAAGTATGGATTTGTCAGTTAAAAACGGTAGGGGAGTTAGTAGATGGGGAGATGGAGGTATTAGGTAGATGGCGAGAATATTTTGAGGAACTTTTAAATGTTAAGGAAGAAACAGAGGCAGTAATTTCATGCACTGGTCAGGGAGGTATACCATCTTTTAGGAGTGAAGAAGAGCAGAATGCAAGTGTGGGGGAGGTACGTGAGGCATTACGTAAAATGAAAGGGGGTAAAGCAACTGGAACTGATGGGATCATGACAGAAATGTTAAAAGCAGGGGGGGATATAGTGTTGGAGTGGTTGGTACTTTTGTTTAATAAATGTATGAAAGAGGGGAAGGTACCTAGGGATTGGCGGAGAGCATGTATAGTCCCTTTTTATAAAGGGAAAGGGGACAAAAGTTTACTGAGTATACCAGGAAAAGTGTACGGTAGGGTTATAATTGAAAGAATTAGAGGTAAGACAGAATGTAGGATTGCAGATGAGCAAGGAGGTTTCAGAGTGGGTAGGGGATGTGTAGATCAAGTGTTTATATTAAAGCATATATGTGAGCAGTATTTAAAGGTAGGGAAGTTTTTATTGCATTTATGGATTTAGAAAAGGCATATGATAGAGCGGATAGAGGAGCAATGTGGCAGATGTTGCAAGTATATGGAATAGGTGGTAAGTTATTAAATGCTGTAAAGAGTTTTTATGAGGATAGTGAGGCTCAGGTTAGGGTGTGTAGAAGAGAGGGAGACTACTTCCCGGTAAAAGTAGGTCTTAGACAGGGATGTGTAATGTCACCATGGTTGTTTAATATATTTATAGATGGGGTTATAAAGGAAGTAAATGCTAGGGTGTTCGGGAGAAGGGTGGGATTAAATTTTGGGGAATCAAATTCAAAATGGGAATTGACACAGTTACTTTTTGCTGATGATACTGTGCTTATGGGAGATTCTAAAGAAAAATTGCAAAGGTTAGTGGATGAGTTTGGGAATGTGAGTAAAGGTAGAAAGTTGAAAGTGAACATAGAAAAGAGTAAGGTGATGAGGGTGTCAAATGATTTAGATAAAGAAAAATTGGATATCAAATTGGGGAGGAGGAGTATGGAAGAAGTGAATGTTTTCAGATACTTGGGAGTTGACGTGTCGGCGGATGGATTTATGAAGGATGAGGTTAATCATAGAATTGATGAGGGAAAAAAGGTGAGTGGTGCGTTGAGGTATATGTGGAGTCAAAAAAAGTTATCTATGGAGGCAGAGATGGGAATGTATGAAAGTATAGTAGTACCAACACTCTTATATGGGTGTGAAGCTTGGGTGGTAAATGCAGCAGCGAGGAGACGGTTGGAGGCAGTGGAGATGTCCTGTTTAAAGGCAATGTGTGATGTAAATATTATGCAGAAAATTCGGAGTGTGGAAATTAGGAAAAGGTGTGGAGTTAATAAAAGCATTAGTCAGAGGGCAGAAGAGGGGTTGTTGAGGTGGTTTGGTCATTTAGAGAGAATGGATCAAAGTAGAATGACATGGAAAGCATATAAATCTATAGGGGAAGGAAGGCGGGGTAGGGGTCGTCCTCGAAAGGGTTGGAGAGAGGGGGTAAAGGAGGTTTTGTGGGCAAGGGGCTTGGACTTCCAGCAAGCATGCGTGAGCGTGTTAGATAGGAGTGAATGGAGATGAATGGTACTTGGGACCTGACGATCTGCTGGAGTGTGAGCAGGGTAATATTTAGTGAAGGGATTCAGGGAAACCGGTTTTCATATAGTCGGACTTGAGTCCTGGAAATGGGCAGTACAATGCCTGCACTTTAAAGGAGGGGTTTGGGATATTGGCAGTTTGGAGGGATATGTTGTGTATCTTTATACGTATATGCTTCTAAACTGTTGTGTTCTGAGCACCTCTGCAAAAACAGTGATAATGTGCGAGTGTGGTGAAAGTGTTGAATGATGATGAAAGTATTTTCTTTTTGGGGATTTTCTTTCTTTTTTTTGGGTCACCCTGCCTCGGTGGGAGACGGCCGACTTGTTGAGGAGAGAAAAAAAAATTTATATATATATATATATATATATATATATATATATATATATATATATATTATATATAGATATATATATATATATATATACGTCGTGCCGAATAGGTAAAACTTGGGATTTTGACTTAAATAGCAACGCTCTTCTTGCCGAATAAGGCAAGCAAAAATTTGCAACAGTTCCGCAAAAAATCATTCTGAACTTAACGAAAAAATATATTTCATTATCCTTGTTTATTATTAAATTGTTGGAAAATTATCTAAAATACATTTAGTTGGATTAGGCTAAATTAAATAGCGCTTGTTATAATAAGATTAAGTAAGTTTTCTAAGGTTCTTTTGGTACAAAATTATTAATTTTTACATTAGCATAAATGAAAAAAATATATATCTTTAAACGTATAGTATAAAATTATAGAAAGGACTTAATTACAATGAGTTTTTGCTAAATGACCAGTTTCACCTATTCGGACCGACAGTTAGGTCCGGTGACCTCGCAGACCGAACTGGACTCTCATATCGATGTTTGCCGAGCATCCAGAGGGGCGCATATTGTGTGCCCATAATTCTACCCTATACCACATGAAACTGAATGAAGTCCTGCATCTTAGGCTACTAACTGTGAAAGATTAGTACAATAAAGTTACATGTTATATCTGTTTGAAATCAGGGAGTGTTTTTGTGATCACCATGTATATCGTGCCGAATAAGTATAACTTGTAATTTTTGCTTAAATAGCAACGCTCTTCTTGATGAATAAGGCAAGCGAAAAAATGTGTATGCAATAATATCCCAAAAATCATTGAGCCTAACCTGTCAGTACCGTAAATTGTTCCAGCTAAGGTGCAATAACCTTAACGAATTCATCATTAGTCTTCTAATAAATCTAATAATCTGTTTCACTCAGGGAAGGTTATTCCATTTAGTTGTGATGATATTTCTTTCACATGAGAACTTTCGTGAGAGAACATCTATACTATGATATTTGTGAATTTTTTTTTTTTTGTGAGATTTTTTTACTTTTATGAGACGTTGTACGGTCATTTTATATCATGTGGGATTTTTGTGTGAGAAGTCCCACATTCTAATTTTTTTTTTTTTGAATTTTTACATAGTGATACGATAACTAAGGAATCGTGACACTCGAAGTGGAAGTAGAGTACAGCGGAACCTCGGTGCTCGAACGTACCAGACCTTGAACGAACCGGAGTCCGAACAGTTTTGTTCTGAAAAAAATTGACCATGTGTCTGAACGCTTTTCTGGAGTCCGAACGCACCGGCTAGTTTACAATTCAGTTGCAAAAAAAAAAATTACACGAATCTCTGTTTCAAAAATGCTGTGAAGTGACCTTTGACACTGACCTAACTCTCGGAGACTTTTGGAACTCAGTTCAACATCCTTCAGTGTTTCAGTGTGTAAGGCTGATAATTCAAGCTTGGGTAATACTGTTTCATACATCAAACTTATCGCAGTTCGAAGACCACCTAAGAACCAATTAAGTTCAAACACCGAGGTTCCACTGTAGTTTATTTATTCTGAATCTCAAGTTGCAAAAAATTATTTCTTCTACTGTTTAACTAAACAATGAAGTGATTCCAGGTAACCCTACCTGTACATCTGTTAAGTTTGAGTCCACAGCATGCAACAGTAACCTACCTTCCCATTTTGTTTCACATTAAATATTTTGTTTGAAAGAATAATGTATTTTAATTTATACTACTATAGACTATTTCTCTAGCATTCTGAAATTTCTTACATTTTGCTCATGGCAACTAGCAATCTGAATATTATGTCTTCAAACAATTTATTTCACTTCTGGTGATGAGGTAAGAAAAAAATACTATAATAATTGATATTATGTAAACTTTCAACATTACTGTGGGAAAATATCTGTGGTTTCACACATAGTTTGTTCGTATTTTGTGGAAAAATCTCATTTCATTGTGAGAAGTGACGGGGATCGAAGTAGCAATACTGGTCAAGACAAGACTTTGGGGAAGATAGTGAGAAGAAACCATTGTACACTGGAGGCCAGACTACTGAGACATTTCTTCCGAGACGAGAAGATGTAAAACTGAGGTGTAGAGAATACTGGGCAATGGAAGGCGTCTTTTAAGTTAAAGCGTGGCACTAGTTCCGAAAATGTATATCTCTCCCTTTAAAACTCGGATACTCCTTTTCTTTAGAGAATGAGTTACATATATCTTATTTTCTTCACAAGTTAGGTTCAATTAGCCTCACATTGTCCTAGACTGAGATTCCACTATTACACATTCTCAATTAAAAAACAAATACTCCTCAATTTCATATTCTTTTATATTGTGATTTTGAACTGTCCTACAAAAATGTGTTTTTTTTTTCTCTTAACCCCAAGCAAAGAGTTACTAAGAAGTAAGGACGTTACTTTACACCACTTTGTAACTTAAGTGGCCAATGAAGTGGTATTTGCTAAGTCGAGTTAATTAGCTCTGCCGTAGGTAATAAGTCATCATCAGTCTACCACATGTGCGTGTGTGTGTGTACTCACCTAGTTGTACTTACCTAGTTGAGGTTGCAGGGATCGAGTCCGAGCTCCTGGCCCCGCCTCTTCACTGATCGCTACTAGGTCACTCTCCTTGAACCGTGAGCTTTATCATATCTCTGCTTAAAACTATGTATGGGTCCTGCCTCCACTACATCGCTTCCCAAACTATTCCACTTCCTGACTACTCTGTGGCTGAAGAAATACTTCCTAACATCCCTGTGATTCATCTGTGTGTTCAACTTCCAACTGCCCCCCCCCCCTTGTTACTGTGTCCAATCTCTGGAACATCCTGTCTTTGTCCACCTTGTCAATTCCTCTCAGTATTTTGTATGTCGTTATCATGTCCCCCCTATCTCTCCTGTCCTCCAGTGTCCTCGTAGGACATACCTCTTAGGTCTGGGACTAGTATTGTTGCAAACCTTTGCACTTTCTCTAGTTTCTTTACGTGCTTGGCTAGATGTGGGTTCCAAACTGGTGCTGCATACTCCAATATGGGCCTAATGTACACTGTGTACAGGGTCCTCAACGATTCCTTATTAAGGTCGGAATGCTGTTCTGAGGTTAGCTAGGCGCCCATATGCGCAGCTGTTATTTGGTTGTTGTGCGCTTCAGGAGATGTGCCTGGTGTTTTACTCACCCCAAGATTCTTTTCCTTGAGTGAAGTTTGTAGTCTTTGGCCCCCTAGACTGTACTCCGACTGCGGCCTTCTTTGCCCTTCCCCAATCTTCATGACTTTGCACTTGGTGGGATTGAACTCCAGGAGCCAATTGCTGGACCAGGTCTGCAGCCTGTCCAGATCCCTTTCGTAGTTCTGCCTGGTCTTCGATCGAGTGAATTCTTCTCATCAACTTCACATCATCTGCAAACAGGGACACCTCAGAGTCTATTCCTTCCGTCATGTCGTTCACAAATACCAGAAACAGCACTGGTCCTAGGACTGACCCCTGTGGGACCCCGCTGGTCACAGGTGCCCACTCTGACACCTCGCCACGTACCATGACTCGCTGCTGTCTTCCTGACAAGTATTCCCTGATCAATTGTAGTGCCTTTCCTGTTATCTCTGCTTGGTCCTCCAGTTTTTGCACTAATCTCTTGTGTGGAACTGTGTCAAATGCCTTTTTGCAGTCGAAGAATATGCAGTCCACCCACCCCTCTCTCTCTCTTGTCTTACTGCTGTCACCATGTCATAGAACTCCAGTAGGTTTGTGACACATGATTTCCCGTCCCTGAAACCATGTTGGCTTCTGTTGATGAGATCATTCCTTTCTAGGTGTTCCACCACTCTTCTCCTGATAATCTTCTCCATGATTTTGCATACCATACATGTCAGTGACACTGATCTGTAGTGTAGTGCTTCATGTCTGTCTCCTTTTTTAAAGATTGGGACTACATTTGCTGTCTTCCATGACTCAGGCAATCTCCCCGTTTCGATAGATGTATTGAATATTGTTGTTAGGGGTACACATAGTGCCTCTGCTCCCTCTCTCAGGACCCATGGGGAGATGTTATCTGGCCCCAATGCCTTTGAGGTATCTAGCTCACTCAGAAGCCTCTTCACTTCTTCCTCGGTTGTGTGCACTGTGTCCAGCACTTGGTGGTGTGCCCCACCTCTCTGTCTTTCTGGAGCCCCTTCTGTCTCCTCTGTGAACACTTCTTTGAATATCTTTTTGAGTTCCTCACATACTTCACGGTCATTTCTTGTTGTCTCTCCTCCTTCTTCCCGTAGCCTGATTACCTGGTCCTTGATTGTTTTCCTCCTGATGTGGCTGTATAACAGTTTCGGGTCAGATTTGGCTTTCGCTGCTATGTCGTTTTCATATTGTCGTTGGGCCTCCCTTCTTATCTGTGCATATTCGTTTCTGGCTCTACGACTGCTCTCCTTATTCTCCTGGGTCCTTTGCCTTCTATATTTCTACCATTCCCTAGCACACTTGGTTTTTGCCTCCCTGCACCTTTTGGAGAACAATGGGCTCATCCTAGCTTTATCATTATTCCTGTTACACTTGGGTACAAACCTCTCCTCAGCCTCCTTGCATATTGTTGCTACATATTCCATCATCTCATTAACTGGCTTTCCTGCCAGTTCTCTTTCCCACTGAACCCCGTTCAGGAAGTTCCTCATTCCCGTGTAGTCCCCTTTCTTGTAGTTTGGCTTCATTCGTCCTGGCCTTCCTGCTTTCCTCTCCACTTGTAGCTCTGTGTATTCGAAGCTTAAAACCACATGATCGCTGGCCCCAAGGGGTCTTTCATGTGTGATGTCCTCGATATCTGCACTACTCAAGGTGAATACTAAGTTCAGTCTTGCTGGTTCATCCTCTCCTCTCCTTACGTGTTGGTACATGAAGTTTTCCAGTACCACCTCCATCATGTGCGTGTGTGTGTGGGGGGGGGGGGCCCACCTCTTCACTAGTCGTTACTAGATCACACTCTTCCTGCTCAAAGAGCCTTATCATACCTCCTCTTAAAGCAATGTCTAGATCCTACCCCCACTACTGCACTATCCAGATTGTTCCAATTCCTGACACCTCTAATGCTAAAGAAATACTTCCCAACATCCCTATGACTTATTTGAGTTTTCAACTTCCAGTTGTGTCCCCTTATTCCTGTGTCCCATCTCTGAAACATTTCGGCTATTTCCACCTTGTCAATTCCTCTCAGCATTTTGTATGTCGTCATTATGTCTCCTCTATTCCTCCAGTCTTCCAGTGTCGTCAGGTTGATTTCTCTCAACCTCTCCTCGCTGGACATATCTCTGAGCTCCGGGACTAGTCTTGCTACAAATCTTGGCACTTTCTCTAATTTACTGATGTGTTTGAACAGGTGTGGGTTCCATACTGGTGCTGCATACCTCAGATGTGGAAACGTTATTCTTAGGTTTGCCAGGAGTTCATATGCTGCAGCAGTTATTTCGTTGGTGTGCGCCTCACAAGATGTGTCTGGTGTTATACTCACCCCAAGATCCTTTTCCTTGAGTGAGGTTCACAGCCTTTAGTCCTTTATCCTGTACTCCGTCTGCGGTCTTCTTTAAGTCTCCAGAATTTTCATGACTTTGCAATTGGTGCAGTTATACATAAGAAATCAGTTGTTGGACTAGGTTTGCAGCCTGTCCAGAAACTTTTGTAGCCCTACCTGATCCTCATCCATTTGAATTCTCCAGATTAGCTTCACATCGTTTGCAAAGAGGCACATCTATGATACTACGTCATCCGTCATGTACCAGAAACAGTACCGGCCCTAGGACTGACTCTTGAGGAACCCTGCTCGACAGAGGGGCCCACTCTAAAACCTGTCACGTACCATCCCTCTTTGTTTCCTTCCTGTCAGGTATTCTCTGGTCCATTTGTAATGCCTTTCCTATTATTCTTGCCTGTTCCTCTAGCTTTTTCACTAATTTCTTGTGCAGAACTGTGTCGAAAGCATTTTTACAGTCCAAGAAAACACAGTCTACCCACCCCTCTCTCTCCCCTCTTACTTCTGTCACCTAGTCATTAAACTGTAATTTGTGACACAGAATTTTCTTTCCCTGAAACTATGCTTGTTTTCGTGAATAAGCTCATTCCTTTTAAGGTGTTCCACCTCTCTTCTCTTCTCTTAATGGTCTTCTCCATGACTTCGCATACTATGTATATCAGTGACATTGGTCTGTAGTGTGTCTCCATTCTTAAATATTGGGACTACATTTTCTATATTCCACACTTTCGAAAGTTGTGTTGTTTCACTAGATTTGTTGAAGATTGCTGTTAGTTGCACACACAGTGCCTCTGCTATCTCTCTCAGAACACACGGAGAGATATTGTCTAAGCCCTCTGTCTTTGAGGTATGTAGTTAGCATAACAGTTTCGTTACCTCCTGCTTTGTTGTGTGCAGTGTGTTCAGTACTTGCTGGTGTACCATACCACCTCGGTTCACTGGAAGCCTTTGTCTCCACTGAGAATTCCTCCATAAATATCGTCCTGAACTCTTCTCACACTTCCTGGTCATTTCTTGTGATCTCCCTTCCTTTCTTCCTTCCTTCCTTCCTTCCTTCCTCAGCCTGCTTACCTGGTCCTTGACTAATTTTCCTCCTAATGTGGATTTGTCAGCTTTGGGTCATTTCCACTTTGTCATTCTCATATTACCGCTGGGCCTCCCTCCTTATCCATTTATATTCGTTTTTGACTCTTCGGCTCAGCTCCTTATATTCATGGGCCTTTGTCTTCTAATCATTTTCCATGTTCCAGGCTTTGGTCTCTGTACGCCTTTGGGTGAACCAAGGGCTCATTCTCGTCTATCGTTTCTGTTGCCCTTGGGTTCGTAATTCTCCTCTGCCTCTCTGCACTTTGTGACTGTGTTCCAATATTTTGTTTATTGTCTTTCCCTCCAGTTCTCTTTCCCGCTGCATCTCATGCAGAATTTACCTCATGCCTGTGTACTCCCCTCTTTTAAAGATTAACTTTTCCCGTCCTTCTAGTGCTGCTTAACTCTCCACTGTTAACTCTTCTAAGTGTTCGAAAGTTAGGACCACGTGAGGGGCCTTTGACGTGTAATATCCCTAATGTCCGAACTGCTCAAGGTGAATACGAGGCCCAGCCTTGTTAGTTTGTCCTTTCCTCTCTCTCCGGTTATGTACCTAACACGTTGGTGCACCGCCTCCAGCATCTTAGCCCTCTACGTTATTCTGCTCATGTGGGCCCTTCTGGCCACCTAAGCTAGTGTGTCTACAACTGCTCTATTGCTCTCATCATACTCTTGTCTTGGTCACTTGTTGTTCTGTGGCTGGTTGTACCTCACTGCTATCAACACCTTGGAGCCCCCAGTCGGACACTCCTTAAAACTTCACTGGTTTTTGATGAGAACTATTCTCGCCCCTACTCTGTTCCCTCTATTTTTCCTTAGGATCTCATATCTAGTCGGGAAGATTGCAGCTATTATCATTCCCGTGAATGCCATAATGTCTGGGGATGCCTATGTGATTCGATTGTGCCACTCCTCACATTTTTTTGTTATTCTGACCGTGTTGGCACAACATACCTTCAGCTTCCTTTTCATCACTGTATTCTGAGGGGTGGTGGACGGAGGGTTTATTCGGCTGGGGGACAGGGAAACAGGTCAGGAAACTATGAAAAGCAGCTTAGGTGGTGGTGTTCGTTTTGGGGGGTAAGGGAGCTCTGGGTGCAGAGTGTGGTTTGCTTTTGGTTGTAGTGTTTGGTTGTAGTGGGGTGGTAGAGGTTGAGGGGGTGCCAAGGATGATTGTATTTGAGTGTGTGTGTGTGTACTCACGTAGTTGTGGTTGCAGGGGTCAAGTCATAGCTCCTGGCCCCGACTCTTCACTGGCAGCTACTTGGTCACTCTCCACACACCACGAGCTTTATCATACCTCTGCTTAAAGCTATGAATGGATAATGCCTCCATTACATCGCTTCCCAAACTATTCCACTTCCTGACCACTCTGTGACTGAAGAAATACTTCCTAACAGCCCCGTGATTTATCTGTGTCTTCAACTTCCAACTGTGTCTCGTTGTTACTGTGTCCCATCTCTGGAACATTCTGTCTCTGTTTACCTTGTCAATTCCTCTCAGTATTTTATATGACTTTATCATGTTCCCCCTATCTCTCCTGTCCTCCAGTGTCGTCAGGTCAATATCCTTTAACCTCTCCTCGTAGGACATACCCCTTAGCTCTGGGACTAGTCTTGTTGCAAACCTTTGCACATTCTCTCGTTTCTTTACGTGCTTGTCTAGGTGTGGGTTCCAAACCTGTGCCGCATACTCCAATATGGGTCTAATGTACATAGTGTACGGGGTCCTGTTATCCCTGCTCGGTCCTCCAGTTTTTGCACTAATCTCTTGTGTGGAACTGTGTCAAACGCCTTCATACAATCCATGAAAATGCAATATACCCTCCCCCGTCTCTCGTCTTACTGCTGTCACCCTGTCATAGAACTCCAGTAGGTTTATAACACAGGATTTCCAGTCCCTGAAATCGTGTTGGCTGTTCATAAGCTCTTATCTTTCTAGGTGCTCCACCACTCTTCTGATAATCTTCTCCATGACTTTGAATACCATATATGTCAGTAACACTGGTCTATAGTTTTGTGGTTCTTGTCTGTCTCCTTTTCTTAAAAATTGGGACTACATTTGCTGTCTTCTATATCTCAGGAAATTTCCATGTTTCAATAGATGTGTTGAATATTGTTGTTAGAGGTACACATAGCGCCTCTCCACCCTCTCTCAGGACCCATGGAGAGATGTTATCCGGCTCCATCGCCTTTGAGGTGTTTAGCTCACTAAGCAGCCTCTTCACTTCTTCCTCGGTTGTATGTATTGTCTCCAACACTTGTTGGTGTATCCCACCTCTCAGTCTTTCTGGAGTCCCTTCTGTCTCCTTTGTGAACACTTCTTTGAATCTCATGTTGAGTTCCTCACATACTTCTCGGTCGTTTCTTGTGATCTCTCCTCCTTCCTTCCTTAGCCTGAGTACCTGGTTCTTGACTGTTGTTTTCCTCCTGATGTGGTTGTACAACCACTTCGGGTCAGATTTGGCTTTCGCTGCTATGTCAGTCTCATGTTGTCGTTGGGCCTCCTTTCTCACCTGTGCAGAGTCATTTCTGGCTCTACGACTGCTCTCCTTATTCTCCTGGGCTCATTGCCTTTTATACTTCTTCTATTCCCGAGCTCATCCTGGTTTTTTCATTATTCCTCTTACACTTGGGTACAAACCTCTCCTCAGCTTCATTGCATATTGTTGTCACGTATTCCATCATCTCGTTTACTGACTTCCCTGCCAGTTCTTTGTCCCACTGAACACAGTTCAGGAAGTTCTTTATTCCCGCGTAGTCCCCCCTTCTAGTTTTGCTTCATTCGTTCGGCTCTTCCTGCTTACCCCTGCACTTGTATCTCTATTGTGTGTGTGTGTGTGTGTGTGTGTGTGTGTGTGTGTGTGTGTGTGTGTGTGTGTGTACTCACCTAATTGTGATTGCAGGGGTCGAGACTCGGCACCTGGCCCATCCTCTTCACTGAGTGCTACTAGGTCCTCTCTCTCCCTCCTCCATGAGCTTTATCATACCTCATCTTAAAGCTATGTATGGTACCTGCTTCCACTACCTCACTTGCTAGGCTATTCCACTTCCTGACTACTACTCTATGACTGAAGAAATACTTCCTAACATCCCTTTGACTCATCTGGGTCAACTTCCAATTGTGACCCCTTGTTTCTGTGTCCCCTCTCTGGAACATGCTGTCTGTCCACGTTGTGTATTCCACGCAGTATTTTGTATGTCGTTATCATGTCTCCCTTAACCCTCCTGTCCTCCAGTGTCGTCAGGCCGATTTCCCTTTACCTTTCTTCGTAGGACATTCCCATTAGCTCTGGAACTAACTTTGTCGCAAACCTTTGCACTTTCCCTAATTTCTTGACGTGCTTGATCAAGTGCGGGTTCCAAACAGGTGCTGCAAACTCCAGTATGGGCCTGACGTACACGGTGTACAGTGACTGAACCATTCCTTACTAAGGTATCGGAATGCTGTTCTCAGGTTTGCCAGGTGCCCTTATGTGCTGCAGCAGTTATCTGGTTGATGTGTGCTTCCGGAGACGTGCTCGATGTTATACTCACCCCAAGATCTTTCTCCTTGAGCGAGGTTTGCAGTCTTTGGCCACCTAGCCTATACTCTACCTGTAGTCTTCTTTGCCCTTCCCCGATCTTCATGACTTTGCATTTGGTAGGGTTAAATTCGACAAGTCAGTTGCTGGACCAGGTGTCCAGCCTGTCCAGGTCTCTTTGAAGTTCTGCCTGATCCTCATCTAATTTAATTCTCCTCATTAACTTCATATCATCTACAAACA
Source organism: Cherax quadricarinatus (assembly GCF_026875155.1). Taxonomy (NCBI): domain Eukaryota; kingdom Metazoa; phylum Arthropoda; class Malacostraca; order Decapoda; family Parastacidae; genus Cherax; species Cherax quadricarinatus. The sequence goes on from NC_069472.1 coordinate 11,596,718, forward strand.
AGGACACCTTTGAGTCTAACCCTTTCATCATGTCATTCACATATACCAAAAATAGCACTGGTCCTAGGACCGACCCCTGTGGGACCCCGCTCGTCACAGGTGCCCACTGTGATACCTCATCATGTACCATGACTCGTTGTTGCCTCCCTCCTGTTATATGCGCCTGATCCTCTAGCTTCTGCACTAATCTCTTGTGAGGAACCGTGTCGAAGGCCTTCTTGCACTCCAAGAAGATGCAGTCAACCCACCCCTCTCTCTCATGTCTTCCTTCTGTTACTTCTTCATAAAACTCCAGAAGGTTTGTGACACAGGAATTGCCTCCCATAAATCCGTGATGGTTGGCATTTATATTCTTGTTCCATTCCAGGTGCTCCACCACTTTCCTCCTGGTAATCTTCTCCATGATTTTGCATATTATACTCGTCAGTGACACTGGTCTATAATTTAGTGCCTCTTTTCTGTCTCTCTTTTTAAAAATGGGAACTGCATTTGCCGTCTTCCATACCTCAGGTAGTTGTCCAGTTTCAAGGGATGTGTTAAGATTGTGGTTAGTGGCACAAACAGCATTTCTGCTCCCTCTCTAAGGACCCACAGGGAGATGTCTGGCCCAATTGCCTTTAGCAGTTTCTTCACCTCCTCCTCAGTTGTATGTCATTCAACACTTATTGGTATATTCCTTGGTGTCTTCCTATGTTCTGTCCTCCCAGAGGCTTTTCTGTCTCACTGTTAATACTTCTTTAAATCTCATGTTGAGCTTCTCACATACCTCTTGATCGTTTCTTGTGAGTTCCCCACCTTCTTTCTTCAGCCTTATCACCTGGTCTTTGACTGTTGTCTTCCTCCTAATGTGGCTATACAGCAGTTTCGGGTCAGACTTGACTTTCGATGCTATGTCGTTTTCGTACTGTCGCTGGGCCTCCTTCCTTATCTGTGCATACTCGTTTCTGGCTCTTCGACTAGTCTCTCCATTTTCCTGGGTCCTTTTCCTCCTGTACCTTTTCCATTCTCTGGTGCACTTAGTTTTTGCTTCCCTACACCTTCGGGTAAACCAAGGACTCTCCTTGGTCTTCCCATTATTTCTATTGCCCTTGGGAACAAACCTTTCCTCTGCCTCCTTCCATTTTGTTGTTACATATTTCATCATCTCGTTTACTGACTTTCCTACCAGTTCTGTGTCCCACTGAACCTCCTGCTGAAAGTTCCTCATACTTGTGTTGTCCCTATTTTTATAGTTTCTCTTTTCCCATTCAATTTCTGTTACCCTGTCCACTTGTAACTCTACTATACAATCAAAACTCAGAACCACATGATCTCTAGCTTCAAGGGGCCTCTCATAAGTGATGTCCTCAATATCTGAATGGCTCAGGGTGAACACAAGGTCCAGTCCTGCTGGTTCATCCTCGCCTCTCTCTCTTTCTCTCTCTCTCTGGTAGTGTCCCTAACATGTTGATGCCTGAGGTTTTTCCAGTACCACATCAATCATCATGTCTCTCCATGTTTCGGTACCCTCATGTGGCTCCAGGTTTTCCCAATCTATCTCCCTATGGTTGAAATCGCCCATAATCAGTAACTTTGCTCTGGTCGAGTTAGCTCTTCTTGCCACCTCAGCCAGTGTGTCCATCACTCTGTTCTCTTCGTATTCCTCTCTTGGCCTCCTGCAGTTCTGTGGTGGGTTATACATCACTCCAAGACTACTTTATGTTCCCCAGATTGAATTGTACCTACTATGTAAGAGAGTCTGAGAGAGTGGGAGAGAGTGGGAGATGTGAAAGAGTATGAGAGGAGTTTGAGAGAGGATGTGAGTTCAAGGAGTGCAAGAGGGAGTGTGTGAGAGTGGGAGAGAGTGAGAGTGCGAGTGTGTGTGGGAGAGAGCTTGTAAGAGAAAGAGTAAGAGTGTCTGAGAGAGTGGGAGAGTGTGGGAGATGTGTGAGAGAGGGTGTAAGAGAACGTGGAGAGAGTGTGAGAGTGGGAGAGTGTGTGGGAGAGAGATTATAAGAGACCGTGAGTAAGAGAGTGTGAAAGAATGTGAGAGTGTGGGAGATGTGATAGAGTGAGTGTGAGAGAGATTGGGGGATGTGTGAGTGTGAGAGAGTGGGTGAGTGTGTGAGTTTGTGAGTATGAGCGCATGAGATGGATAGGGTCAGCCTTTACAGTTGCTGTAGGCCTAGTATATGCGCTAGGGTAGGGACGTACAAGGTTGTGTGGGTGGGTTTATGGCCCTCTTGTGTGTACACGTGTGTGCATGTACGTACGGCTGTGCGCGTTACTGTGTCACCCGAGCCTTTTTTCCTGGTTCTACCTAAGTTTAGCAGTAACATAATTCACTGTTTGGCTTTTTGGGCTCTCATAGTTTCTGTACACTAGATTCCCCACACCTATGCTGCTATGTATGGTAATATATGCACAGTACTGTGTATGCCTGAACAAGTAAGCTTGCTTACAATATGGGTGTATTTTTTGACCTGTGTCCCTGCGTGCCTCGCTGCTGTGTGTCTTACCACTAAAGTCCCTTTCCAGTTACTCCCCGTTACTAAGTGTTGAGTATTCTATTACGATATTCAGCTCTCCAGAGCAGGGTTTAGACCATCAGCTATCAGTATTGCACGCCCAGACCCAAAAAATCCCTCATTCAACCACATCGCGGTACTTGCTACCCACTACCTTCCTGTTTCACTGTAGTCACTGTAGCCACTAGCTCTTCTAACTTTTTCACTGAACTCACTGTATTTACTGAAGCGTCTGTACTTATCTCCCGGCCATGGGTCGCACTTATTCTGTGAGAAAAACAATTTTAGGTCTAGTTTTCAACTACTTCCCTTCCCTCGTTTTTCTACACTTATCAACACTTTCATCTTATTGTTTCCTGTGGTTTTGTTAGTACTTAACTTCTCTTTACTTTTATGCTCTTGGGAAATATTCTAGCCCCTAACTTTATTGGTTCCTTGGGGTATCAGACACTATCACAACAAACCGCTTCCTATATGGCACCAGCCAGGAACGGTCTTATTCTGCGCCGGCACTATGCACTTGGCACTATTATCTATGTTTTCTCTTCCGTGATCACTTATATTTTCTTTTACGGGGTTTAAGTAATTACATGAACTATGTTTGCACGCGCCTATATCCCATGTTCTATTCCCTATGAGACAGTCACAAAATAACACATTCACCAGTTCAGTCGCGCGTGACTTTTCCACTCCACGACGTGTGTGTGTGTGTGTGTGTGTGTGTGTGTGTGTGTGTGTGTGTGTGTGTGTGTGTCTGTGTCTGTGTCTGTGTCTGTGTCTGTGTCTGTGTGTGTGTGTGTGTGTGTGCGCGCGCACTCGCCTAATTGCACTCACCTAACTGTGGTTGCAGGGGTCGAGACTCAGCTCCTGGCCCCGCCTCTTCACTGATCGCTACTAGGTCCTCTCCCTCTCTGCTTCCTGAGCTTTGTCATACCTCTTCTTAAAACTATGTATGGTTCCTGCCTCCACTACTTCACTAGCTAGGCTATTCCACGTCCTGACGACTCTATGATTGAAGAAATACTTCCTAACATCCCTGTGGTGACGTTTACTTAGCTCAGTGGTGACGTTTACTTAGCTCAGTGGTGACGTTTACTTAGCTCTGTGAAGACCTGTTTGTGTGCTCTCTGTGAATCTGTACCAGGATGCCCTCTCTTGAGCAACTTTACCAGCAGCTGAGAGAAGAGCTCAGAGTTGCTAAGATGGAGATACGGCGATTAACGGAGGAGAACAAGAGGATTCGTAGTAATCCTTCTGTTGTGAGTCCCCAGGTTAAGAGGGGAGCTTGGTCAGTGGCCGGGCAACATGGAACCAAGCTGAAGATCAAGAAAACGGTTGGAGAGGCAGAAACAACGAGAAACCAGAAGACTACCGTGGAAACTTCCAACTCATTCTCGGTGCTACCTGACGAATGCGAGTGTTCTACTGGGAATGCCACAACGAGCACCAAAGTAGCATTGGCAGACGTGAGTAAGACATCCCTAGAAACCCCAACGAAGACCATCGAGAACGTCTTGACGAATTCTACAAGTGGTGTAATGCTACCTGGCGAATGTGAGTCGACTACTCGGAGCATCACGACGTACGACGCCAAGGAAGGTAAAAACATTGTTGTTGTTGGGGATAGCCAGATTAGGTACATGGATAGGGCATTCTGCTTGAAGGATAGGAGTAGGAGGCAGAGAGTGTGTTTTCCTAGGGCTGGGATGAAGGATATTGTTAGCCGTCTGGATGACATCATGAGAGGTAATGGGAGCAATCCTATTATCTGTCTCAGTGCTGGAGGCAACGATGTTGGCAGACGTAGGAGTGAGGACCTGATTAGCAGGTATAGGTCAGCAATAGAGATAATTAGGAGGAAGGGTGGGAAACCTGTCATATGTGGCATTTTGCCAAGGAGAGGAGTTGGAAATGAATGGTTGTCCAGAGCAATTGGTGTCAATTGCTGGCTGACAAATACTGTAAGGAAAATGCGGTAACATTCATTGACAACTGGGACCTCTTCTATGGCAGAAATGACATGTATGCCAGGGATGGGGTTCACTTATCTAGGTCTGGGGTGGGAGCACTGGCAACTGCAGTGGAGGGAGCTGTTAGGTCTTTAAACTAGGAATAGTTAGTTGTATGGGTTTTGGCGGGAAAACTGTGAAGTCGCAGGGTAGTAACATGAGTACTAGGAGAACTAGTAATAGGCAAAATGAGGTGGATATTGGAAAGCCAGTGGCACTAATTGACAAGGACAGTAATAGGTTTAGTGGAATAACAGAAAGGAGCAGGAAGGGTAAAGAGAGAGGAGGGTCATTAAATATTTATTACACAAATAGTCGCAGTGCTAGGAATAAGATGGACGAGTTGAGACTAGTTGCTAGTGCAGGTAACATAGATGTATTTGCCATTACTGAGACGTGATTTAATTCAAAAAGTCGGGACATGCCTGCAGAATGTCACATTCAGGGTTTTAAATTGTTCCAAGTAGATAGAAGTGTCGGGAAGAGGGGTGGGGTGGCATTGTATGTCAGAGATCGCTTGAACTGTTGCATAAAAACGGGTATTAAGTCTGAAGTAACACATACAGAGTCTGTTTGGATAGAATTTTCAGAGGGGCATGAAAAATTAATTTTAGGTGTGATATACCGTCCCCCCAAATTTAGATAGGAACCAGGGGAGACTACTATGGGAGGAAATTGTTAGGGCCACAAGGCACGATAATGTAGTAATTCTAGTAGACTTTAACTTTAGTCATATTGATTGGAATTTCTTGACTGGGAATTTAGAATCATACGATTTCTTAGAAGTAGTTCAGGATTGTTTTTTGAAGCAGTTTGTGACAGAACCTACAAGGGGTAATAACCTGCTTGACTTAGTTCTGGCAAACAATGAATCGCTTGTTAATAATTTAGAAGTTTCAGAGGAACTGGGTGCTAGCGACCACAAATCAATTACATTTAGAATTGAATGGAAGTATGATAGTAGGGATAACTCAGTAACAGTCCCAGATTTTCGCTTAGCAGATTACGATGGGCTTAGAGAACACTTATCATCTGTTGACTGGGGTAACGAAGAGAGCTATCAATATGACAGTTTTCTGAACACAATACATGCTGCTCAAAGAACGTTTATCCCTTATAAGGAAATTAGATCAAATAGAAATGACCCAAAATGGATGAATAATAGGCTGAAATATCTACTAGGGCATAAGAAAGGAATTTATGGGCGTATCAAAAGAGGCGAGGGTCATCTTATGAATCAGTATATTGACATTAAGAGGGACATTAAAAAGGGGATAAGAAAAGCTAAAAGGGACTATGAAATTAAAGTTGCTAGGGATTCTAAAACTAACCCAAAAAGTTTTTTTCCAGGTCTATAGAACAAAAGTTAGAGATAAGATAGGTCTCCTTAAAAATAACTATGGGCATCTTACTGACAAAGAGAATGAAATGTGCTCGATTTTAAATAATTATTTTCTCTCGGTTTTTACACAGGAAGACACTAATAATATTCCGGTAATTAATTTTTATAGTGGATCAGAAGAAGATAAATTATGTAACATCACAGTCACTAGTGAAATGGTTGGGAAGCAGATAGACCGACTGAAGCAAAATAAGTCACCGGGTCCTGATGAGGTTTTTTCAAGGTGTAGTGTCTGATATGTGGAAGATGGCTAATGTAATTCCTATTTTTAAAACAGGGGACAAGTCGTTACCGTCAAATTACCGCCCAATAAGCCTGACCTCAATTGTAGGCAAATTACTAGAGTCAATTATAGCTGAGATTATAAGAAGCCATCTCGATAAGCATAGCTTGATTAAGGATACTCAGCATGGATTCACAAGAGGCCGGTCTTGTCTAACTAATTTATTAACTTTCTTCAGTAAAGCTTTTGAGGCTGTTGACCACAATAAAGAATTTGATATTATTTACTTAGATTTTAGTAAGGCTTTTGATAGAGTTCCGCACCATAGACTGTTAAAGAAAGTGGCAGCTCATGGCATTGGGGGAAGGGTGCTCTCGTGGATCGAATCATGGCTCACAGACAGGAAGCAGAGAGTGTCCATAAATGGGGTTAAATCCGAGTGGGGATCAGTAACAAGTGGCGTTCCACAGGGATCAGTCTTGGGCCCGTTGTTGTTTATAATATATATCAATGATCTTGATGAAGGAATTACTAGTGATATTAGCAAATTCGCCGATGACACGAAGATAGGTAGGATAATTGATTCAAACGTAGATGTTAGGGAACTTCAGGAGGATTTAGACAAACTCTACTCTTGGTCAGAAAAGTGGCAGATGCAGTTCAATGTAGATAAATGCAAGGTTCTGAAGCTCGGGAGTGTCCATAACCCTAGCACTTATAAGTTAAATAATGTAGAACTTAGCCATACAGATTGCGAAAAGGACTTGGGGTTATGGTAAGCAGCAACCTTAAACCAAGACAGCAATGCCTAAGCGTACGTAATAAGGCAAATAGATTACTGGGATTTATATCAAGAAGTATAAGCAACAGAAGTCCAGAGGTCATACTGCAGCTTTATACATCATTAGTAAGGCCTCACCTAGATTATGCAGCTCAATTCTGGTCTCCATATTACAGAATGGACATAAATTCGTTAGAAAACATTCAGCGTAGGATGACTAAATTAATACATAGCATTAGAAATCTTCCTTATGAAGAAAGATTGAAGACTCTTAAGTTACATTCACTTGTTAGACGAAGAATGAGGGGAGACCTGATCGAAGTGTATAAGTGGAAGATAGGTATTAATAAAGGGGATATTAACAAGGTCTTGAGGATATCTCTCCAAGAGAGAACCCGCAGTAATGGATTTAAATTAGATAAGTTTAGATTTAGAAAGGACATAGGAAAGTATTGGTTTGGAAATAGGGTAGTTGATGAGTGGAACAGTTGGGTTATTGAGGCTAGGACTTTGGGTAGTTTCAAATTTAGGTTGGATAAGTACATGAGTGGGAGGGGTTGGATTTGAGAGGGACTTGCACATCAGAGCTTGTTTCTTGGGTGGCATTGAAAATTGGGTTGGTCAAATGTTTGTTAGTGGGATAAATTGTAAAGGACCTGCCTAGTATGGGCCAACAGGCCTGCTGCAGTGTTCCTCCTTTCTTATGTTCTTATGTTATGTTCTGTGACTCGTCTGAGTCTTCAGCTTCCAGTTGTGACCCCTTGTTTCTGTGTCCCATCTCTGGAACATCCTATCTCTGTCCACCTTGTCTATTCCCCGCAGTATCTTGTATGTCGTTATCATGTCTTCCCTGACCCTTCTATCCTCCAGTGTCGTCAGTCCAATTTCCCTCAACCTTTCCTCGTACGACATTCCCCTGAGCTCTGGGACTAGCCTTGTTGCAAACCTTTGTACTTTCTCTAACTTCTTGACGTGCTTGACCAGGTGTGGTTCCAAACTGGTGCTGCATACTCCAGTATGGGCCTGACATACACAGTGTACAGTGTCTTGAACGATTCCTTATTAAGGTATCGGAACGCTATTCTCAGGTTTGCCAGGCGCCCGTATGCTGCAGCAGTTATTTGGTTGATGTGTGCCTCCGCTGACATGCTCGGTGTTATGGTCACTCCAAGGTCTTTCTCCCTGAGTGAGGTCTGTAGTCTTTGTCCACCTAGCCTATACTCTGTCTGCGGTCTTCTTTGCCCCTCCCCAATCTTCATGATTTTGCATTTGGCAGGATTGAATTCGAGAAGCCAGTTTCTGGACCACATGTCCAGCCTGTCCGGGTCTCTTTGCAGTCCTGCCTCATCCTCATCTGATTTAATTCTTCTCATCAGCTTCACATCATCTGCGAATAGGGACACTTCAGAGTCTATTCCTTCCATCATGTCGTTCGCATATATCAAAAATAGCACTGGTCCTAGAACTGACCCCTGTGGGACCCCACTCGTCACAGACGCCCACTGTGATACCTCTTCACGTGTGTGTGTGTGTGTGTGTGTGTGTGTGTGTGTGTGTGTGTGTACTCACCTAATCGTGGTTGCAGGGGTCGAGACTCAGCTCCTGGCCCCGTGTGTGTGTGTGTGTGTGTGTGTGTGTGTGTGTGTTTGTACTCGCCTAATTATACTCATCTAACTGTGGTTGCAAGGGTCGAAACTCAGCTCCTGGCCCCGCCTCTTCACTGATCGCTACTAGATCCTCTAATCCCCTACTCCATGAGCTTTATCATACATCGTTTTAAAGCTATTTATGGTTCCTGCCTCCACTTTCTAGATTATTCCACTTCTTAACTACTCTATGGCTGAAAAAGTACTTCCGAACGTTCCTTTGACTCATCTGAATCTTCAACTTCCGATTATGACCCTGTTTCTGTGTCCCCTCTCTGGAACATCCTGTATGTCCACCATGTGTGTGTGTGTGTGTGTGTGTGTGTGTGTGTGTGTGTGTGTGTGTGTGTGTGTGTGTGGTGTGTGTGTGTGTGTGTGTGTGTGTGTTTCTACCCTCTTTCCATCACTCAAGTCACCATAAAGTGACAGGAGAAATGGCCGAGTGTGTGTAGTTTTCTATTTTCTGTTCCCGAGTTGTAATTTCTGGGCGTCTTGTGGTGCGATAGGTAATCACAATGTTGTCCATTGGTTGATCTTCCGTCAGTGATAGTGTAATGATAGTGTATATTCACTAACGTCAATCCTTGACGAAAACATACATCAACCTCATTATTCAGGACATATTTATATGATTCGAATATGTAATGATTCAGGTATTTTATCAACTCCAAAAACTAATGCTCATTATTGGACATTTATATTTTGTATCTCTCATGCTTGATAATCCAGTAGGAGGTTAATAATCCTCTGGTTTTAATAATTTTATGGGGTTAAAAGTCCGTAAAGAGTTTTCTTCTTTCTCAACATTACAAGTGAGAATGCTGAAAGAACCTTCCCTTTTTATTCTCCTTCCCCATAAGGAAGAAGCGTAGATGTCAGTGAGAGCTTTTTTCCATCTAAGAAATTGAGTCTAATCTCTTGTTCAGTGTTTCGAGCTGATTATTTATCATTTCCCTAGACGCTGTATGACCACACAATGTTTAGCTTCCATCATGAATGTAAGAAAAGCAGTATCTTTAATCCTACTTGTAGAACACAAATATTTACAGTATTAACATTAACAGTGAGATGATTTCTATTTCTCAAAGCACACAAATATATAAAATGTGTCAATTAATTTGAAGGTTCATCACACAAATAACTAGCATATAAGATAAAGAAACTGATGACGTTCCGGTCTGACTTGGACTATTAACTAGCCACACCATAACACAGGGAGGTAAGGGAGCTACTATATGTACGAGAGGAGGATAGGGACTGGAGTAAAAAAGTTACTAATTCTTCCACTACTATCTCCTCTTCCTTCCTTTTTTTTTCCTGCCTCTCTTTCTCCCGTCCATGTCCTCCTTTCGTGTATATACTGGCTCCTTTATCTTCGTAAGTTAGTGTATGTATAGTTAACGGTCTAAGTAGGACTGAAATGTTGTCATCAGTTTCCTTCTTGTATGTATATTATTCCAGTCACGGTATTGTGCCTCTATTTCTCTTCAGTGTTTATTGCTAGCTTGAAGAAAAGCCATTGTAATCTAAGCCATGTTATGAAACATTAGCTTTATCCACTTTATTGCTTTTTTATTATTTATACTTAGTCTTACACCTTTGACCTCTGACTTTAGACGCAACCTCAGAGCTTGTCTTAGCTGCAGCTCCCCCCCCCCCCCCGTCCCTCACTTTATGTAGAAATAACAAAACTTTAAACTTCAACTATTATCTTCAGTCACAAGTTTGTACCTGAACTAAAACCTAAACTTTACTCTTGTATTCTCATTTTCACATTATAAACTTAGTATTCTTTCCACTAGTATATGAAGATTTACCATCTCTGGTGCGTGCTTAATTAAGTTTTTCTCTCTCACACAATACGTGTTTATGATTACCTATAACGATTACCATTTTCGAGTACCTAGTTATGATTATATGATTACCTGTTTACTGTTATTAGTATATGATTAGCTGTTTATGATTATCAATTTACGATTTCCAGTATCTGATTTTATATTTACAAATACTTATGATTACAAATTTAAGATAACTTTTTGATGGTCTTTTTGTAGCTGCATATTTATAATTTTAGCAGCAGAATACTCACACGGGTACGGTAAAGCAACCGTAGTTATGTATTGGAAGGAGGAAAGAGAAGTAATCAGGCATGATCCCAGAAAATGGAGGGGTAGTAACAGTTCCGTATATCATGAGTGGCTAGCATAACGGCCAGGACTCAGCAGTTGAGCTCAGCTCTTTGGTCTTCCCTCCATAACATTTAGTATGTTATATAATTTGTCTGGTGTCTGCAATTCTTCTAGCTCACACTACCTATTTTTGGATCACACTGCAGTGATTTCTTGCATACACTACCGTATCATAGATTAAAATGCATTAGTTGTAGCACACAATACCTTCTCAGGGATCACACGCCAGTGGCTGTAGCACACACACTCCCTTCATGGAATATACAGAAGTAATTGTAGCACACATTTCCTCCTGGCCGATCATACTGGAGTGGTTGTAGCACACACTACCTCCTCATGGAACTCACACCAATGATGTAGCACACTACCTCCAGCAGACTACCTCAGGTAGTAAAGAACGAAAATAAATCGTATTTTCAGAATCGATCACTCAGCAATTTACAGCTGTTGCTTATTGAAGGCCTTGTTTATTTCCAATCCCAGCTTTAAGGAATAGTACCGGGATACCACTCACACTATTCGTTTACCACCCAGGCTTGAATTTGCTGTTTGATGAAAAGGGGCAGAGAGTATATATAATAAGACTTATCAGAAGATGCCGTTCGTCAAGGAAACAAAGCAGACGGCTTTACCTCAGAGCTGTGAATACAATAATCATGTGTCATCATTCACGGACATAAAAAAACCACCCCATATTCCAGTTTTGTCGATCGCTTGGATGATTATTAATTTTAACATTCTCCTCTTCACATATCTTAAGATTATTTTGAATTTGCCTATTGCACTCATGAGTTTTTCACTACAGGTTAATAGTAACTTATTGTATATCTTCGAAATTACCTCTGTGAAAAATCATACGTACTTCAGTACCTTGTTTATTGTAATTTTGATGCTATTTTTTTCGAATTTGCTAGGCCAACTCATTCTCTTCTTGAATGACTTTGATTTAGTTTTTCCACACAAACTTGATAAGACAACTGAGGAGTGTAAGGCGTGCGTAATTAACACCTCAAACGTAGACTATGACAGAGAACTACTTGACTTGGTGACTCTTGAACACTCTGGTTCGACAAACATTAATATCAATGAGTCTTTGGATGACCATAAGAAACAGGAACTACTTCAATGTGTGGGTAAATTCTCAGATGTTTTTACGGATATTCCAGGTGTTACCTCCACGGTAGTCCATAAGATTGACTTAGTGACGGACAATCCTATCAAACGGAAATTATACCCAGTTCCAGTTCACCTTAGGGATGCGTTTGACCGAGAGGTAGATCGATTATTAAAACTAATGATCATTGAACCTTCAGTATCTGCATATTGCTCACCAGTAGTCATGATTAAGAAGGAAGACAATTCATATAGACTCATTCGCTGCCTGACTACGGTGGAGTGCGGTTGTGCCCAGCACCCCTCTGCTGTCTTTCAGGCGAGCTACCACAGTACATCAACAACCATTGAGTAGTGTGGACGTGCGCTGCTCATTTTGGGATATCAAAATGGCTGAACATACAGTACGGAGAGTAAATACTATCTGCATAGAGCTGGTTCGTGGTACGTTAAGTGGAGATACGATGAACGTACTTCTCCCTAACATCATCAGGGACACATATGGTATCCCCAACGAGGAATTATATGGCGTCGCTCTTAATGGTTTGTCAAGAATCTTCGTGAAATTTCTGAGACCCGGGGCTTCTACACAAGAATTGTCGAGCAGTACCAGGAACAACGTATGAGTGTGAATTCAGCGATGGATGTTGTGTTACATGATGTTTCCAAGTATACACATGGGTGAGGTACGGAATGTACCCTTCGAGGTACGGCGTAGGGGACTACAGGAGTTTTTTCGCAGTTATGGGACAGTGCATTCTGCAACCATGGGGGTATGGAGGGATGGTCCGTATGAAGGAATGCCGGAAGGTTCTTACACCCTTAAAATGTCTTTAAACAAGGCCTATACCATCCTATGTAACGATGCCCGGTTGTAGAACACAGGTTTTTATGTGTACTATGGGGTTTCAGGAAAAACATGTCGTCTGTGCAGCTCTTATGAGCCATGGCAGCCCAGTGTCCTAGGAGGCAGGCTCCTCGAATTCTGGAAACGACGATTGTGATTCAACGTCGTGTGATTTGGTGCCTGGCTCTGTTGCCTCTGGAGGCCGGAGGCCTGATCTCTGGAGCAAGGAGGTCGACCGGGAGGTGGCGGAGGAGGGGGACGTTGTGTCACTTCCCAGGGGAGTCGGGGGAGTCGAAGGTGTTAGCTGAGGAGTCTTTAGTCCAGGAAGCTTCGACTCAGGAGGGTTACTGGCAGATGTCATCAAGGATTTTTTGGATGGGGATGAGCCCGGTGTAGAAGGTGTCCTCAGTTTATGTGAAGTTGGAGAGTGGAGGGACAACAAATTGTGGAGAAAGACTTGAGTAAAAAAAAGGCCCTGGAGTGTGTGGTGGCCGTGGAGGTACACCAGGGGATTTCGTCTGAGGGTGAGATGTTTTGTAAGTGGAAGTTCTAGAAAAAGAACTGCGGCATCAGAGATAGACGAGGTTTTTACCCCGGGGCAGAGGGGGGGGAAGAAGTCATGGCAGCGGTTGTGGAGCCGTTTGCCCACATAGTGCTAGAGGTGCGCCTTTGAGTTGCACAGTGGGAGAGGGAGGGGGGAGGTGACTGCACAGGATAACTCGAGTGTAAGGGAATACGCAATGTGAAAAGTGCAGAGAGTAAATCCCGCGGCATAGGGGAAAGCCGCCACTTCTATAATTTTCAGAAGTGTCACTCTTAATGTCAATGGACTTAAGACTGAGGTTAAGAAAGTTTGGTTGGGAGTGGTTTTTACGGCGGTTTGATGTAGATATTTGCTTTTTGCAAGAGCATAATCATAGGGCTGGTTGTGTGTTGCGGTTAAAAGGATATCGGATGTATGTTACCAGTGGTTTGCAATTGAAAGGTGGGGTAGCAGTGGCGATAAAGGAGACCACCCCCTTGCGTGTCATCGGCTGGGAAGAGGGGGGGGGGGGAGGGTCGTGAGGGTGGATGGTGTCTGGGGTGAGAGTCGAGCTATTTTTGTAGGAGTTTACTGCCAGCAAACTAGCAATACCAGGGTTAAAAGTAGATTTGTCAGAGAGGTTATTGCTGTATCACTTGAGAGGTTTGCCTGCTATAACAGTAATAGGTGGTGATTTGGAATTGTGTGATTAGGAGTGGTGATGTCGAACCGAGAGGGGCGGGTTGTGTGCTGAGTGTGCTGAGGGATGTATTGCGAGATATTGGGGTTGTTGATGTGGTGGGGAGGGGGGGATCCCTTTAGGGGGAGCACACGTTCGTCCGTAGGGGATTATGAAGCGCGATTGGACAGAATTTATATTAAGCAGGGTTTTGATGTTGTTGAGGGTGCAAACCTTCGATGTGGGGTTTTGGATCCAAAGGGCGGTAATAGCAGTTTTTGATGGGGGATGGAAGTGGTGCGTATTTATTCTGGGTACGGAAATTAAATGTAAGGCTTCTTAAGGAGGAGGTGGGGGCCTTTTTTCAGTGATTGGTGGTTGCCTTTTTGGGAGGCTAGGGACAGGGAGAATAGATCTGTTTAGATTGGTGGGAAATGCAGGCAAAAAACCGGGAATAGCAAAATTTTTTTAAAGGGGTTAGGGGACGGGAAGAGGCGAGGTGGCTTTTTTGGGTTGCAAAATTATCTGGAGGACAGTTGAAAGATTTTTAAATTTTGGGGGGAGGGGGTTTATGAGGGATGACATGGACAGTCTGAGGAGTAGGATCGCTGAAATACACAATGATAGGTTTGATGCAATTAGGGTTAGGCGGGGTTTAGTGGATGTATTGTGGGGTGAATAAGCCTTTCTGGGTTTGTTTTACGTAAATTTAGGGACCGACAGAGTGTAACCACCATTTACAATTGGAGACAAGCCCTGGGGTGGGAGGGTATCCAGTGGGTCGAGCCCTACCCAAATACTGAAAGTATGAGTCTCTATGCTGATGGGTTGGTTTAGGGAGAAATGGAGTTGGAGGGAGGGGGGTTCCTGGGAGGGTATTTTTGAAGGGGGGTTCCATAGCATTTTAAGTGAGCAGGATAGAGTGGGGTTGGAGGTTGGTATAATTTGAGGTTGAGGTGGAAGAGGCAGTTTTCGGGATGAGTACCGGGAAAACACCAGGGATAGACGGTATACCAAATGATTTTTATAGAGCACATTGGGGGTGTATTAGGCAGTGCTTTGTTAGGCTATTGGTCATATTTTAAAACTAGTGGGAAGTTGGGCACATCGCAAAGTACGGGTGTCATAGTTTTGGTCCCAAAAAAAGGGAGGGGTGGGTAGAGAGTTGAGTGCTTACCGAGCATATCTTTGATGTGTGCAGATTACAAGGTTTTTGCGAAAATTTTGGGAAATTTAGACTGAAGAAGGTCATGGGGTCGGTGATACATGGGGGACAATTTGGATCCGGGGAGGAGTATGCGGGTAGGTCATGGACGTATTCGGGATTTCCTGAGGGTAGTAGTAAGGGAGGTTTATTCTAGGTCTGGATTGGGGAAAGCTTATGATTATGTTGATAGGGGACTTTTTTTTTTGAGGGGTATGGTGGGGAATGGGTTTTGGAGGGAGGGTGGTTGGATGGGTGAGGACATTGTATGAGAATGCATCGATGAGAGTACAGGTAAATGGTAGGTTGGGTAGTTCAGTAAGCATGGGGAGGGGTTTAAGGAAAGGGGTGTCCACTCCCCCAAATACTCTTTGCATGTATGCAGAATCCTTTCTATGTTCTGGTTGATGGTGGGATGGGAAGGATGGGGGAGAGGGTGGATTTTGTGGAATATTGTTGGTTATGTTTGATGATACAACTGTTTTACTTAATGAGATAGAAGATTTAAGTAAAGTGGGAAGGGTAATTGAGATTTTTGGGAATGCTACTGGGATGAGAGTTAATAAGGGAGAAATCACGGTTGTTGGAGGTAGGCAATTGGGTAGGAGGGACCTTGGGGGAGGAGTTTGGATGGATATACTGTAGATTAGGCTAAAGATTTGTGGGATTTTGTATTTAGCAGATGTACAGGAGAGTAGGGAGGGTTTAATTCGAAAAGGTAATGGACAGAGCTTTGAGTAGGCTCAGGAGTCTAAGGGCCGGGGATGTAACCTTGCATCCAAAGGGTTGGGTGGTAAATACACTGATTTATAGTAAGGTGTGGGGAGTGGCGGAAATTACCCCTTAAGATGTCAGGATATTATGGAATTACAAAGAAGAGCCTTAAGGTATGTGGGGGTTTTGGGAGGGCGTGGTTGGGTAAAGATGTGGTAATGACTGCGGTAGACAGGGAGGATTGGGATTGATTGCATTAGGGTCTAGGGTGAAGGCGCTATATGTGAAGGGAGAGGTATTTCGGGCAGCGGGGGGAAAGGGGTCTTCGGGTGGGGGAGGTGATGGGGGATATCCGCAAATGGTGGGGTGGCAGGGACTTAGTGGAGTGTGAAGGGTATGTTGCGGTTTATGTTAAAGGTACGCAATGTTAAAAAACTCAAGGTAAAACGGTTAGTGGGTGTGGGTCGTCGTCAGGAATCAATGCAAGGGATGGCAGTGTATCCCACATATGATTGGAGAGTGATATGGGTGGATTTAGTAAATTAAGAATACGGCAAGAGCGAGGGAATTTGTTTATAGATTTCTTTTGGGGACGTTAGCATCGAAAGAGGTGCTAAGACGAATGGGTTTTGTGAGAGAGGCAGCATGCGGTTTTTGTGGGGAAGTTGAAAAGGCTTTTCATGTAGTATATTTTTGTTCTGCTTGGAGGTGGTAATTGTGGTTGAAGAGGGTTTTCTTTTTATTGGGGGGGGGACAGATATCAACCCTCAGGGCTTAATGTTAGATATGGGAGGGGTACCCAAAGAGGTGGGGAGGGCTATCAGATACGTAATAGTTGATTACTTGCATTTTTTCTTGGGGGATGAGGGGGGTGGAGGGAAACATTAGGATAAAAGCGTTGGCGGCGTGTTTTTATAGGACAGCATGTAGGAACAAACAATTATATGGGGAAGGTGGGTAAGTAGTTTTTCCAGGGGATATCGTGAGCTTATGTTGAAAGTCTACTCCGTTTGGTGACGGGGTGAGAGGCAAGGGGTTGGTCTCTTCAGGTGGGGTGTCCTCTTGGAGTGATTGGAAGCCTGATGAGTAAGGTTGATTGGTTTGCAAGGTGGTAGATGTGGGTAAGTTTTTTTTTTTTTGCAGGGAGCCGTCGGGGGCTCCGGGGTATGTAGACCTTTATGAATTTTGTAAAAATCACAGAGTCAAAAGTTGTATGTGATTTTCTGTTTTTTTCTCTTATTGTTATAAGAACCATTTTATATAGGGGGTTTATATTTATTGTTAAATTTTGAGGGGTATGTTTTATACATTCGAATCTGATGTTAGATTTATCCTTTTTCATATGTCTCTTTTTTTATCGTTTTTGAATGGGTACATAATGACCTATGTACCAAAATATTAAAAATTTTTGATGGGGTTTATATATACCCTTCATTTGATGGAAGGTCATATTATTTATTGAGTTTAATAGGTAACATTAATTTTGTGTGTGTGTTAGGTGTGGTTTTGTGGGAACCAATTCTTAGGTATAGTTTTTATCATTGGATGTAATATTTTTTTAGTTTATTTGGTTTAAAATTTATTTAGTGCTTTATTTCTATGTATGATCCAGTTTGTTCTGTGTGAACAAATGCACATACACGTATGTGTGTATGAGCATGCGTATATATGTATATTATTAATATATATGTGTATATGTGTGTATTATATTATATATTATGTGTGTATGTATGTATATATATATAAAATATGTATAGTTTGTAGGACTCATTCCTACATGTTTTCTATAATGACTCCGACTGTTTGTTTGGAAGTCGGTTGGTGGGTTTTTTTTAGTAGAATTTGTTATATCAATGTGTTACAATGTTTTTTTTTGTGTATCTGACATTGTCTGCCACTTCTGTTTTGGATGTTATGTATTTTTGTTTGTCTAGTTTTTGTTTTTAGTGATAAGTCTTTTTTGTTTGTTTGTTTGTTTGTTTTAGTATAATCCAGTCTGTGCTGTAAGAACATATGTGCACTACATGTATGTGTATATGTGCATGTGTATGTTAATTTAATTATATACATGATTATAGGACTTATTCCTACATGTTTTATGACTCCGACGTTCTATTTTGTAGTCGGTATGTTTTTTTTTTTCCCGTAAACGGGTTGGGTTTCTTACGGTAGAATTTCGTTATATCAATATGTTAAAATGGTTTTTTTTGTTTATTGTGTGTGTACTGACATTGTCTGTCACGGTTTTGGATTTGCTAATTGTCGGCTTGTATCAAGTGTAATGTTGTTTTTAAATAAAATATAAAAAAAAATTCATATAGACTTGCTATTGACTTCAGAGGACTTAATGCTATAACTCGGTGGGATGCTGAGCCTATGCCCTTAATAGATAGCGATCTAATCAAATTTCATGACTCCTCTTTCTTTTCAGAGATTGATATTGCGCAAGCATATCATCAAGTAATGTTAGATCCTTCTTCTAAGCAGTACACCGCTTTTCCTACACACCAAGGACTGATGCAGTATAGAACTATGCCCTTCGGTTTGGTAACTGCCTGTGCTACCTACGTGAGACTGATGAGGAAGGACTTGGGTAATATGCCAAATGTTTCAGTTTATTTTGATAACATTTACGTTATGACATCCACGTGGGGCAAGCATATCCAAACATTAACACAGTTTTGCGTAGGTTACGCTTTACATGGCCTCCTGCCAAGCCGAAGAAATGCTTCCTTGGGTATAACAAAATTAGATATCTCGGATTGATTCTAATAATTCTTTGCAGCCTCTCCCCAGTAGGATCAAAGCTTTATTAGAGTTTAAATTCCCCAAAACCAAGAAGCTCATGCATAGCTTTCTTGGTTCTGTAAATTTTTTTTTGCACGGTTTTATCCCCAAACATTAGCGATCTTACAGGCATCTTATCCGACTACCTTATGAAGTCTGTGAAGGAACCTCTAGAACTTTCCGACGTAGCTCGAGAAAAGTTTCGAGAGATTAAGAACATCTCGAAAGACCCCATACTTGAGATTCCAGATATTAATAAGCCGTTTTGTTTAGAACTGATGCCTCCAATACCGGCCTAGGTGCAGGGCTATCCCAGTATCATGATGGTACACCCTTTCCTGTATGCTTCCTAAGGGGGGAAACTCTTCCTGTAGAAACGAGATACTCCACCAAGAAAAGGAATATTTGGCCCTTCTGTGGGGTATCTCCAAATTTCATTTACTGGAAAAGAATTCTTTTTTAGAGACGGATGAAAAACCTTTTTGTTTTTTAACTAGAAACTTTTAAGGGAAAACCAACAGTCACTCTTGAGGTTGACATTGGCACTCCAAGCTTTTAATTTTCATATTGTTTTTATCAATGGTTCATCCAACTATTTCTCTGTGATTAAGTCGTGACAGTCAGTAGAAGATTTGGACCTTACGGACTTTCCCGGTTAAGAACTTTTTCCCTCGCCTATTCTTCTTATACTCCTTGACTATATGTCTTGGTATGGGGGAGTGTAAGGGAAACGTTCAACAGATAGGAGTAGCGAGCGAGTATATGGTGATGATAGTTTGATTGCCAGTCTGCTTGCTAAGGTTGGGTCAGTGTCTAGCTCCCGCTATCCCCCCCGCCTTTTTTCCAACCGGAAAGGTGACGTGTGTGGGTCTCCAACCAAATGGATAATCACTTGACTCACAGCTCCCAACACAACTAAGGTAAAAGCCTCTTGCTGCTATTTAGTGGATATATTGGTTTAAAAGCTTCACTTTTTACCAATTTTAAGACTTATTTTCATTCTGCCTTGTTTTCCCAAAATTTTGCTTTTAAATCCTCACCATTCTTTAAGTGCCTCACACTTATCATGGAGAGTGATTTCTCAAGCTTTGGGTTTAAACTTTTGTTCTCTTTCTAGCTTGGAATGCTAGCTTGGGTCATCTGGCAACCACAGAAACAGTGCTGAAGGAGACGAACTTCACATTAGTTCTGGGACGTCACCTTTTTATCTACATACTTAGTGTAGCCAACCATAGGCAACTACCCTCATCTTTGCAGTGGTGAAAGACCTGAATTCCTATCATCTTGACGGATTATTAAAGGGGCTAGGGACACTGGGGGATGAACTAGTCATTGCTTTTATCACTCAACGCTGTGACCCCCCCCCCTCCACAATCATCAGCAACGGCTACAATTTCTACAAGGCGCTGTGTCAACATCAACCAGACACCCCAGCCTAAACTGTACATATTAGCGTTGAATTCAAATATCATTTTTATATTTCATTTTTCATTTTTCTTTCACGTAGGATAAAAAGTTCATATTTAAATGTTTTATATTTTCAATTTTTAGCAATAAAGTGTTTATATCTGTTATATATTCTTTTTCTATTCGTTAATTTTTCCCGAGGAGGAGCCAGCCCTTTGGTAATACCCACTTAAGATCTACATATCATAGGCTATCGTTAGTGTTATGTCATTTATCACTAAAAATGCCATTAACTTCCATAACTTTTGTCATCATTGTCCTCTCGCCTCCGAGCCGTGTGGACGAGCTGCGCAGGGCGCTCCTGTTTTGAGTTTGTTTTTTGCGCAGTTTACCTGATTGAGCTGCCCCTAGCGTTCGTTGGTGGAAACTATTTTCTCCAACATGGCGCTGAATAGCAGAAAAAGAATTAACACTGTCTGCATTGAGATGACCCTGGTTCTGTCCGGGATCCAACATGGATTTTTATTACCAGCGATCATTCGCGATAACCTATGGGATAGCAAATGAGGAGATAAGTGGTGTCGCAACTCAATGGAATGACAAGAATCTTCGTGAAAAGTCTGCACGATCTACGAGGGGGTGGTCGCAAGTACGGGAACCTCATCCTTTAAACACTTGCGGTGAACTCCTATGTATCTCGACATTCCCTTTGGGGTAAAATAAGGAAGTGCCTTTTTGGGCGATGATTTTGTTTTCCCCCGTGAACGCGTATTTAGGGGGGGTTATGTACCAAGGGGGAAGGGGAAACTGGACCGATGCGGGTGCGCTGGAATTCATATATGTTAAAAATCCCTTCGACACCCTTTCCCTTCATATGTTGTGTTAAAGGGAATTACGGACTCAAGTCTTTTAACGTATGGGGGGCAAAAAAACGTACTGCGGCTTTGGGTATAACCACACCGGGCAGTGGGGAAAACGAAGTGGGTCCCCGGAAACAGCAACGGCAACACAGCAACAGCACCAGTGGCGGGTAGGCGAGAGCAGAACGTTTTTTGCTAAAAACCCCCCAAAAAAAGGTTTCATGGAGTGGGGGTGAAAAAGAAGGAGCTGAACCCCATTTAACGTACAAGGAAATCTCATCTTTGGACTCTTTGGGTTTTTTTGAGGAAGACTACCAAATTTGGGGTGAAAAAGTGGCGGCATCTTTGAAAGGGGGTGGATGACTGTTAGGGGAATGGGTCCGATCGGGAGGAAAAACCATTTATTTCGGGGGCGGGGGAAATAAGGGTAGGGCAGGAGATACGTTTGTCGACAGAGTCTACGGATGAAGTGCATGCAAAAGGGGTGGGGGTGAAAAGGGAGGGTGCTTCAGAGTAAAAATTTCGGGGTGGGGGGCGGGACACAAAAGAGGACTCGCTCATCGGATTCTGATGATGTGCTCCTCCGCCAACGCCGGGGAAAAATCTGGGTGGGGGTACAGCAAAGGGAATGGTAACCCGGGGTCAAGGGATTGAAAAGGTGATTCCCAATAAAGGGGGGGGGGACGAGGTGCTGCAAAACCACGGGGGCAAAGTCAAGCGGGGCAAAAGGAAAACCCATTTTTTGAATTCAATTTTTTTACTATAAAAATAAGGGGTTGGGAGCTAAAGGGAACTAAAGGGTTTATGAGTATTTGGTGCATTGGGTATGGGTATTCTTACGGGAACATAATTTTAGGCCGGGTTTTATTGGGAATTAGGGGTTATAATGTGTACATGGAACATGCGACACTTTTGAAAGGTGGGGCTCCCTTTTTGGAAAAGGGAAAACACCCCTTTTATATAGGCTATGGGGGGGAGGGGGGAGGTAATTAAGGGGAGGGAAAACCGGGGGTAGGGTTTCCCCTTATTTATTGTGTATATGGTCGGTGAGGGTGCGTGAGTATTAAAAAACTAAATTTGTTGGGGACTACGGGTCTATTTTTTACGTTTTTTCCCGAATGGCAATAATGGGCGGAGTTTGGGAATTTGCGTGATAGTCGAAAGATGTGGAGCCTAGAGGTGCCGGGTGTTTTTGGGGTATATTGGGGGTTTAATTGGGGGGTAGGGAAAGGGATGTGGGGGGGGGGGGAGGGGGGGTAGAGAACTTCATTAAACGGGTTATGCGGCGAGGTGGCCCATTACGTGCCTTTGGGGTTTACTGGCGGGGGGTGAAGGATGAGGGGGTTTTTTGGGATCATAGGGGATTGTAATAGATTGGATTTGGGGGTGTCCTCGGGGGGGCCATCTTTTTAAATTTGAATGTAAAGTTTTTAAAAGGAAGGGATAGTCCTTTTGTTTTTTGGGGACTATGTGGGTCTTTTAGTGGTAAACCCCGGGGGATGTTCCCATGGTTAATTGGGGGAAACGATGCAAAAACTATTAAGGAATTTTATTAATCGGGGGACGAGATATAATCAGTTAAATAGGGTTTTAAAAAATTTTTTAGGGGGGCATTGCGGATGTTTTGCAAAAATTAATGAAATTATCCTGTTTTTGAAATTGAAATTTGAAGGAAATATGGGAATTTAAAAAAATGAGGGGTTTTTAGGGGAAATTTAAGGGGGGATTGGGAGGTTTTGTGGGGAGATCGGCCGTCGGCTTGTTTGCGGATCAACAAAACCGTGCAAGGCAATGGATTTAAAGGGGATTAAAGTTCAGGTAGGTATGAAAGGGGGTATAAAGTGGACCAGGGTTGACGACGACTGATATGAGGGGGTATATGAGCGGGGGTTAAAATTAAAAAAGAAAAGGGGGGGAATAGTGAAAATACTTACAGTAAATTTGGAAAGGGTTTGTGCGGGAGGGAAGAGCATGCGTTTTCGTTTGGAAGACCGATAAGGGAGGGGCGAGACAGGGGGAAGTTTTATCCGGGGCGCTTTAGGAAAGGCACCGGGAAAGGATTTCCCGGTGACTTTTATCTCCAAAAATTGGACGTTTTAAAAGGTTTTTTGGAAAGATTATTAAATATCCTTAAGCGGGATGGTTTTTTGGGGGCACAGCAAGGGATGGTGGTCGTTCTAGTGCCCTAAAGGTGACTTTAAAACAGTCAAAGACTATCGTGTATTTCTTTGTGTGGTAAAAAAAAATTTTTGCAAAATTTTTAGTAACAAATAAAAAAAGGTCCGGGGTAAAAAGGCTGATAAGGGACAATAGGGGGTCCCGGGAAGATCTTGTATGACGGGAGGGTTGATTAAAGTTTTATTGAAAAAAGAAAAAAATTTGGGGAGGAAGGGGGGGGGGTTTGGTTTTTGGGGAGGGGGCAATTATGTAAAAAGGGGAAGCATTAGGGATTATGAGAGGGGGGTTTGGAGAAAAAATTTATTTTTTGGGCCAAATTAATTATAAATGCATCCTTGCGGTGCGGGGTAAATGGAATTAGGAAACAAATTCAGAAGAAGGGGTCTATCAATTCCCCTTTCACAAAATTTTTTGCTTTTTACAGGATCCCTTTTAAGAGGAATTAGGGTCTTATTGGGCAGCAAAGGGGGTTGGGTGACAAAAGGGGGTGGGGGGGCAGGCATTGTTTGGGTATGTTGATGACACAACGATTTTTAGTAATGGGACGGGTTTTTCCTGGGGGAAAAGTTTGTAAAAATTTTGAAAAGGCTTTGGCAGTCAATTAATAAAAGGAAAAAGAAGTATATGGGGCTTGGGGGGGTTAAAAGAGGTTTAAAATTTTGAAAGGGGGGAAAAAGGGGGACCAATTTTTTGATATGTGGATCGTTTTTAAGTGTATCAAGTTTAGCACAACAAATAAATTTAGTGTGTATTGTAGATGGTGTACGAAAGGCCTGTGGTTTTCAGCGCACACTTTAAATTTGCATCAAAAAGTGTTACAAAAAAATGTCCTTTTATTAGTAAACTTTGGGATGTAGCGCAATTATCCATACTTCGTAGCGAGATACAAATTACAAAAGCCGTTTTTTGATTCTTTGGGTACTGGAAGCGAAGGGTTTGGTAAGGGTTGTCACACTCCCGGTTGGCCCAGGAGGGGGTCTTATACTTTGAAAAGAGGTTATATTGTATTTGAAACGTAGTTATAAGCGGGGGGGGGAGGGGGAGGGAAGGGGGCTTCAAAGTTTTTCGGATATCAACGGTGGTGGGGGTAGGGAGTTTATAATCGGGGAGGCAATGTTACGGGTCTCATAAACAAACGATCCTTTTCCCTATTAAATTGGGGAAAACCTTGGGGGGTGGAAGGTAAGGCAGTGGGACTGGTAAAAGGGGTTTAGTGTAGATGTGTTATCTGGGGGCGTTGAACAAATTACGTTTTTAAAAAATAAAATACAGAAGTTTTATAGATTTTTACATGGGTTTACCCCGGAATGGGTTTTATTCCAAAGAGAAAAAGGGAGGAGGGTTGCAAGGTTGTGGTGGGTTGGGGAGTTTTTCCATTGGTGATTTTTTCGAATGTATTGAACAATAAGGGGTTTTGGGTTGGGGAAAGGGAATAAGGTTAGTGGGAGGGGGGGTTTGCATTTTTGAGGGTTTTAATTGACATGGGGGGGTAAACAAATGGTAGAGAAGGGGAGGGGTTTTAATTACGGATTTATTTATGTCTTGGGGTAAAGAGGAGCGAACGTTGTGAAAGAATTAATGCGTTAAAAAGAACTTTTATAGGGGCAAAATTAGGAAAAAGGGGGTGTTGGGGGGGGAAAGGGGGAGGGATTTAAAGGGGGGTTATGGAAATTTTACTTACGGGATTTCGGGGTTGAAAAGGGGGTAAAAAAGGGGGTTTTAAATGGGCGGGGAGCGTGAAAAGTTGTTTGATGAATTTATATGAGGTTGTCAGGGGTGCAATTTTAAAATTATTTGTTCAGGTTTTCAATACAAAACGTTTATTTGGAATTGTCGGGCTTATAACTATTATGGTTGTGTGTATTATATACATGTTTGTGGTGTAGATATATGGTGTTTAAATTTTGGTATATGTATATATGTTTGTATGTACTTTAAGTGTAAATATGTATATATATTATATATATAAATATTATATATATATATATATATATAATATATATATATGTTGTAATTTTGTATATGTATATATATATTATATATTAAATGTATGTATATTGTATGTTTGTTTTCTTTTTGTATTACCTTTTTGGTTTTTCTCTGAAAAATTTTCAAGATATTCTACAATTTTCTTGGCATTTTTAATTTTTATACAAAGTGTAATTCAAAATGGCTTTTTATGTTTCAGTTTAATTTTCAATGTATTTTTTTAACACAATGATTTGTGCCCAAAAGAAGCATAGTGTGTTTTGATATATTTTAGTATTGTTTTTCTTTTAATTTTTCAAAAAAGGGGGCAAAACTATTATTAGTTTAAATTTTAAACCTTGAAGTTGTAAGAAAGGTTGGGGTTTTGTGGGTTTAGAGAGTAAATTATAACTGACGTTTTAAGTAACTGTGTTCAATTAGCAAATACTTTATATAATTTATTTTTACAGAATGGGAAAATTTAATCTGAATTTAAAGGGGAAGGTGGGTTTTCCTTTTTTTTCTTTTTTTTTTTATGGTAATACATGGTTGAATTTTGTACCCAACAAATTGGTTAGAGGGATGTGGGAAAAATTCGTGTTGATTAGACATTTATAATACAGTGGGAAAATAGGCTAGGTTTGGAAAACTTAGAATTTTGGAAAGTTCTTTGTTTTAAATCTCTTTATTTTACAAATTGGTAGAATTTTCTCGTATGGGATTATTAAAAATTTTATAAATTAATGTACAGTGCACACCTGGGCGGCGCTCGCGGGACCAGCGTTTCATGGACCTTATGGTCTTTTAGGTTTCGCTTTTGGGTGTTCTTGCATCATTGGGTAATAACCTATATTTCTTTCCGTGCCTGAGCAGAAGGAATTTGTCTTTAACGAAAAAATGAAAATTACTTGTATTTTATTATCAGTGTAAATTAAAGGAAAGGGTGATTTAAATTTAGGAAAAGTTAATATAGGTTTCTGTTTTTACGAAAGTAACTTTCCACATTAGTTTATAGGACAGTTTTAAGCTTCGGATTATTTTTATGAGGTTTATGGTCTATTTGTTATATTATTTTATTCGTTAATTTCAATATCAAATGTAACTTTTTTTGTTTATTGTTCATATATTGTCACTTTTTGGTTTTTCCTTTTGTCTTTTTTCATTTGTTGGTTTTTTAAAAAAAATATAAAAAAAAAAAAAAAACTTTTGTCTAAAGGGCTAAATTCACATTTTATATTACATGAAATTTTTTTGGAATTTTTCCCCTATATTATTTACCTAAATCAAAAGTACTAAACGATGATTGGTAGCTATCGTATTCATACGAAAATATTCGTTCTTTTCACTGAGAATGTATTTTCTGCAGATTTGTGAACAGCTTATTCATTTGCCATCGTATCCAGCATTCCTTACTTATAATGAAGAGGTGTCAAATATATAGTCATTCACATAGACATATAGACAGTAAGAATATTTAGATAATGTCTTACTATTATTATTATTATTATATTATTATTAATTATAAAAAGTAAGCGCCGAGCCACCGGTGTCATACAATGAGGTTGTCTTTCCAATACATTTTAAAAATTCAACCATTTCCAGCAATACTTATGTACGCAAATGCTTATATAAACATTTATTATTATTATAATCACAACGAAAGCACTAAACCCTTAAGGGACATTTCATAAGCACACCAAAAAAATCAGATACAGACAGACTCTACCAATTTTAAAGTCTATCAAAGGAGCCGCCAACCTCGATATTTGTATTAGCAAATTATCCTAACAAGAAACATTAATATTTCCTTTTTTTAATTAACCATATTCTATATCTTTTACTGGGATATACAACTAGGTTGAACGGTATTGCTATTTGTGTGTGTGTGCATTCACCTAATTGTGATTGCAGGGTCGAGACTCAGCTCTTCCCTCTGTGTGTGGGGGGGGGGGGGGTTACCATTTTGTCCTAAGCATATGTTAACCAGACACTAGGCCTGTTGTATATGTGTGCGTGTGTGTACTCACCTACTTTTGGTCGCAGGGGTCGATTCACAACTCCTGGCCCTCGCCTCTAGGTCACTTTTCCCTGCTCCATGAGCGTAATCATACCTCTTCTTAAAGCTATGTATGGATCCTGCCTCTCCTACATCACTTTTCAGACCATTCCACTTCCCGACAACTCTATGACTGAAAAAAATCATTCCTAACATTCCTGTTATTCATCTGAGTCTTCAACTTCCAACTGTGACCCCTTGTTGCTGTGTCCCATTTCTGGAACATTCTGTTTCTTTCCACCTTGTCGATTCCTCTCAGTATTTTATATGTCGTTATCATATCCCCCTGTCTCTCCTGTCTTCCAGTGTCGTCAGGTCTATTTCCCTTAACCTCTTCTCGTAGGCCAGGGACTAGTCTTGTTGCAAACCTTTGCATTTTCTCTAGTTTTTTTACTTGCTTGGTTAGGTGTGGGTTCCAAGCTGGTGCTGCATACTCCAATATGGGCCTAATGTACACAGTGTACAGATGGTCTTGAACGATTCCTTATTAAGATGTCAGAATGCTGTTTCTAGGTTTGCTAGGCGCCCGCATGCTGCAGCAGGTATTTGGGTTGATTGCGCCTCAGGAGATATGCCCGGTGTTATACTCACTCCAAGATCTTTTTCCTTGAGTGAGGTTTGTAGTCTTTAGCTCTCTAGATTGTATTCCGTCTGCAGTCTTCTTTGCCCTTTCCAAATCTTCATGACTTTGCATTTGGTGGGGTTGAACTGCAGGAGCCAGTTGCTGGACCAGGCCTGCATCCTGTCCAGATCCCTTTGTAATTCTGCCTGGTCCTCGTCCTATTGGATTTTTCTTATCAATTTCACATTATCTGCAAACAGGGATACTTCCGAGTCTATTCCTTCCGTCATGTCATTTACAAATACCAGAAACAGCAGCGGTCCTAGGATTGACGCCTGTGGAACCCCGCTCGTTACAGGCGCCAAGTCTGACACCTCGCCACGTACCATGACTCGCTGCTGTCTTCCTGACAGGTATTCCCTGATCCACTATAGTGCCTTCCCTGTTATCGCTGCCTGGTCCTCCAGCTTTTGCGCTTATCTCTTGTGTGGAACTGTGCCAAACACCTTACAGTCCAAGAAAATTAAATCTATTCACCCTTCTCTCTCTTGTCTTACTGCTTTCACTCCGCCATAGAACTTCAGTAGGTTTGTGACACAGGATTTACCGTCCCGGAAACCGTGCTGGCTGTCATTAAGCTCATTCCTTTCTCGGTGTTTCACCACTCTTCTCCCTGATAATCTTCTCCATGACTTTGCATATTATACATGTCAGTGACACTGTTCTGTAGTGTGTGTGTGTGTGTACTCACCTATTGGTACTCACCTAGTTGTGGTTGCGGGGGTCTATTCACAGCTCCTGGCCCCGCTTCTTCAACTGCGCTTCTTCAACTGGCCACTACCCGGTCACTCTTCCCTCTCCGTGAGCTTTATCATACCTCTTCTTAAAGCTATGTATGGATCATGGCTCCACTACATCACTTCCCAGGCTATTCCACTTCCTGACAACTCTGTGACTGAAGAAATACTTCCTAACATCCCTGTGGTCCATCTGAGTCTTCAGCTTCCAACTGTGACCCGTTCCTGCTGTGTCCCATCTCAGGAACATCCTGTCTGTCCACCTTGTCTATACCTCTCGGTATTTTGTGCGCCTCAGATATTCCCGGTGTTATACTCACGCCAAGATCTTTTTCCATGAGTGAGGTTTGTAAGCTCTGGCCTCCCTAGACTGTACTCCGTCTGTGGTTTTCTTTGCCCTTCCCCAATCTTCATGACTTTGCACTTGGTGGGGTTGAACTCCAGGAGCCAGTTTCTGGACCAGGCCTGCAGTCTGTCCAGATCCCTCTGTAGTTCTGCATGCTCTTCGCCCGATTGAATTCTTCTCATCAATTTTACATCTGCAAAAAGGAACACCTCGGAGTCTATTCCTTCCGTCATGTCGTTCACAAATACCAGAAACAGCACCGGTCCTAGGACTGATCCCTGTGGCACCCCGCTCGTTACCGGCACCCCCTCTGACACCTCGCCACATGCCATGACCCGCTGTCTTCCCGACAGGTTTTCCCTGATCCACTGCAGTGCCTTCCTTGTTATCCCTGCCTGGTCATCACAAACGGGACTTATGTAAATTGCTAGTTCTTCAAGCTAATCAGTATAAACGTCAACCAGCAAAATTTTGGAGTAAGATCCAACAACTTTTAGGGGCAAAGCACAAGTCTCCTAACTACCTAGTTCATACCTTTACTGATGAGGATTATGAAGATGTTGAAATTAAACTTGACGATCCACAGGACCAGGCTAATTTGATGGGTGATGTATGGGCAAAAATTCTCTCCCACAATAACAGTCGTCAGTTTAACAATAATCATTATCAGTTGGTAAATGAATGGAGAGATGAGAACTTGGATGATCTACAACCACTACCTTCCATCGATACTTCAACTCTTGAAGATACCCACCCGCTTACTAGACCTATTACATTACTAGAGATGAGTCAGGTTATTGGAAGAATGCGAAATAGAGCCCCTGGCCTCTCTGGAATAACAATGAAACAATTAAAGTTCCTACCCAGAAATTGTAAACAGTCTTTGGTAAATATCTTTAATGCCATCTTGGCCTCAGGACATTTTCCAGTTGTTTTTAAGACTGCTAGGATGATCTTTCTTGGTAAGCCCAATAAAGACATCCACCAACCTGGGATCTATAGACTATCTTTACTTGAAGTCACTGGAAAAGTTCTTGAGAAAGTCATTTCCAACAGATTGAACTACTATATGGAATTCAATCACTTTTTTACTGAAAAACAATTTGGCTTTCGAACACATAGAGGTACCAATCATGCAATAAATGTTATTTTCGATACTGTAGCAAGTCTAAAACATCAGGGCAATCTTGTCCTAACTGCCACCAGAGATGTTCATAAAGCTTTTGATAGCTTATGGCATGATGGCCTTATATACAAACTCATTGATCTACCAGACCATAACTGGACTTTTCTCAGATTAATATATAATTTCTTAACTCAAAGAAAAATCATTCCCACCTTTCATGGCAGATCGACAGAACCTTTTATACCGACAGCTGGTGTCCCACAAGGTTTTTGTCTCAGTCCAATTCTGTTTAACATTTATGTGAATGACCTTCCTCAACCAGAGTTTAATGACACAATTGTGACACAGTTTGCAGATGATGTTATTCATGTCGTCTCATCAACTCCGGTAACAGGAAAATACAAGTATGAGAGTCATAGAAAAAATGAATATTGAACTTCGTAGAACATCTAATTGGGAAAAGAAATGGAGAATTGCGACTAATCCTGACAAGGTCCTTGTTAGCACGATAGGATGTTTTGCATCAACAATTGAAGATAAAGGAGGTATCTCCATCAGAGGTACACCTGTAGCCATTAGAAACCCTAACAAGATTTTGGGATGTGAAATAGACAGGCTGCTGCACTCAACATCTCATGTAACTAAAAAGATCAACATAGCCAAAGTCGGTCTTAGCAGTCTCTTTCGATTCAATCAAACCCCTCAACATGTCAAAAAACATCTGTATAAAATGATAATAAGACCTATACTCGAATACCCTTGTGTCCCAATGTCATTAACAACAAAGACCAACATGCTAAAGGTTTACAAAGGGTCCAGAATAGTGCTCTTCGCTTTATTACCCATACCAGGAGGAGAGACAGAGTTAAAATGGCAGATTTACACATACAACAAGATATTACTGCCATAAATGTACGCCTTGACACCCTAAAAAAGAAACAACTCTATACAATGCAAGAACTATACATGCCAGATAGAGAACATCCTATACAAGTGGTAAATACCACGGATTATATCATCAATACTCCTCCTCACAGGACTCAAAGAATGACTCTCCCACAGAGGGTCCGTCGCTTTATCCATAAAGATGATTACCATCGACCCATGATATTGAGCAACCTCCCTGATGAAGAAGATTGGTACCACCAGAACCCTTCTATGTATACTGAGAAAATCATCGCCCCCAATTAGGGAGACATCTTATGTAACAATCTAATGTAAAAATTATGCTATTTACCATGGCTGGACACCACCTGTAAGAAGCCATTGTCACGTAAATTCTAAAAAACTGGCCAGAAAATTATTGCCTTCATTGTCGCATAAATATCCCTTGTGCAATCGCAAAAAAAAAAAAAAAAAAGCAATTGCAACTTGTATAATTACTACCAATTCAGAGTCATGTACTTATATATCTGTTATATCTATGTGACTCTGATGGGTTAGTATTATACCCCTTAAAGAATATCTTATCCTTTCACGTACACTTTAAATTACACCAAAGTGGTTGGGCCACTTACCTTTTATATCTTACCTCTCTCCCCCCTCCCACCCTTTTCCAATATTTCCATCCTTACCCATCCTTCTTCCTTACCCATCTTACCAAAGCTCTGGTCATAAGAAGAAGGTCCTCCAGCTTTTTTTTTTTTTTTTTAACATAGGGTTTGACAAGGTTAAGGGTCCCTAGCTTTATTGACAAGCTATTTGCAAGTTAAGGATTCCTAACTTTATTGGCAAGCTAAGAGCTGTTACCTATATCAGCTCATTTGAAAGCATTTTTATTGTTATGAGACATGCAAGTAGGGAACAGGATGAAAATGGAGCCATCTGTGGGCCAGCATTTTCATTTGATCAACTGACTATCTCGTTGACATCATTATGGTGTACGAATGTGTTCCATACTCGAGTCATCCTGGGTATATAGGATCTCAGATGGAGTGATGTTCTGGACAAGGGTACAGCCAGAGCGAAGTTGCTGCTTTCTGCCCGTCTTGTGGCATAAAAGCTTGTTTCACGCTGTCCTCGAAGTGGATCCAAGTGTGGTACTTTGACAATATTGGCCTTGTACATAACAGTAAGGCCACCCACATCCCTCCTATGTTGAAGGCTCTGCTGAAATGACAGATCTTTCCAGGATGGGTCCAGGCGAGAGATTAGACGTCTTGTTCTGTTCTCTACTCTGTCAAGCAGTCGCAGATGAGTGGGGGGGGGGCCAGGCAAACCAAGAAAGTGGAGCATACTCAAGGTGTGAGCGTACTTGTGCCTCGTACAGAATCTTGCAACCCCTACTGTCAAGTAGATGCGAGATACGGCGAAGTGCTGTAAGCTTCCGGGCTGCCTTGTTTGCAAGATTTACAACATGGTTCTTCATGGTTAGTTTGGAGTCAAATTTCACCCCAAGGATATCAACTTCTCCAGGTGCCAACACCCTCCCATTCATCCTTACTACTGCATCAGCATTACCATCATGGTGCCTAGAGATTTTGCACTAAATCTCTTGTGTCGAACTGTGTCAAACACCTTTTTACAGCCCACGAAAATGCAATCTACCCACCCCTCTCTCTCTCTCGTCTTACTGTCATCACCCTGTCATAGAACTCCAGTAGGTTTTTGACACAAGATTTCCCATCTCTGAAACCATGCTAGCTGTCATTGATAAGCTCATTCCTTTCTAGGTGCTCCACCACTCTTCTGATAATTTTCTACCTGACTCTGCATACTATAAACGTCAGTGACACTGGTCTGTAGTTTAATGCTTCGTGTCTGTCTTCTTTTGTAAAAATTGGGACTACATTTCTGTCTTCCATACTTCTGGTAGTTACCCTTTTTTCAATAGATGTGTTCAAAATAATTGTTAGTGTACACACAGCGCCTCCGCTCCCTCTCTCAGGACCCATGGAGAGAAGTTATCCGGCCCTATCACCCTTTTAGGTGTCTAGCTCGCTTAACAGCCTCTTCACTTCTTCCTCGGTTGTATGTATTGTGTCCTGCACTTGATGGTGTACCCCACCTCTCTGCCTTTCTGGAGTCCCTTCTGTCTCCTCTCTGAACACTTTTTTGAATCTCCTGTTGAGCTATTCACCTACTTCGCTGTAGTTTTTTGTGACCTCCCTCCTTCCTTCCTTCCTCAGCCTGATTACCTGGTCCTGACAGTTGCATTCCTCCTGATGGGGCTGTACAACAGTTTTGGGTCAGATTTGGCTTTCACTGTTATGTTATTCTCACATTGCCTTTACGCCTCCCTCTTACCTATGCATATTCATTTCTGGCTCTAAGACTGGTCTCTCTATTCTCATGGGTCCTATGCCTTCTATACTTCTTCCATTCCCTAGTACATTTAGTTTTGGCCTCCCTGCACCTTTGGTGAAACTACGGCTTAAAACCCGGTTTTCTCATTATTCATGTGTGTGTGTTTGTGTGTGTGTACTCACCTATTTGTGGTTGCAGGGGTCGAGTCATAGCTCCTGGCCCCGCCTCTTCGCTGATTGCTACTAGGTTCTCTCTCTCCCTGCCCCATGAGCTTTATCATACCTCGCCTTAAAACTATGTATGGTTCCCGCCTCCACTACCTCACTTTCTAGGCTATTCCACGGCCTGATTACTGTATGACTGAAAAAATACTTCCTAACATCTCTTTGATTCATCTGAGTCTTCAACTTCCAATTGTGACCTCATGTGTGTGTGTCCCTTCTCTGGAACATCCCGTCTTTGTCCACCTTGTCTATTCCGCGCAGTATTTTATATGTCGTTATCATGTCTCTCCTGACCCTCCTGTCCTCCATTGTCGTCAGGCCGATTTTCCTCAACCTTTCTTCATAGAACAATCCCCTTAGCTCTGGGACTAGTCTTGTTGCAAACCTTTGCACTTTCTCTAATTTCTTGACGTGCTTGAGTAGGTGTGGATTCCAAACTGGTGCTGCATACTCCAGTATGGGCCTGACGTAAATGGTATACAGTCTTTAACGAATCCTTACTGAGGTATCGGAACGCTATCCGTAGGTTTCCCAGGCGCCCGTATGCTGCAGCAGTTATCTGATTGATGTGCGCCTCAGGAGATATGCTCGGTGTTATACTCACCCCCAGATCTTTTTCCTTGAGTGAGGTTTGCAGTCTTTGGCCATCTAAACTATATTGTGTGTGCGGTCTTCTTTGCCCTTCCCCAAACTTCATGACTTTGCATTTGGCAGGATTAAACTCAAGGAGCCAGTTGCTGGACCAGGCTTGTAGCCTGTCCAGGTCTCTTTGTAGTCCTGCCTGATCCTCATCCGATTTGATTCTTCTCATTAACTTCACATCATCTGCAAACAAGGACACTTCTGAGTCTATCCTTTCAGTTATGTCATTCACATATACCAAGAACAGCACAGGTTCTAGGACTGACCCCTGTGGAACCCCGCTTATCACAGGCGCCCACTCTGACACCTCGTCACGTACCATGATTCGTTGTTGCCTCCTTGTCAGGTATTCTCTGATCCATTGCAGTGCCTTTCCTGTTATGTGTGCCTGATCCTCTAGCTTTTGCAGTAACCTTTTGTGAGGAACTGTGTCGAAGGCCTTCTTGTAGTCCAAAAAAATGAAGTCGATCCACCCCTCTCTCTCTTGTCTTACTTCTGTCACCTTGTCATAAAACTCCAATAGGTTTGTGACACAGGATTTTCCTTCCCTGAAACCGTGCTGGTTGTCAATTATATACTTGTTTCTTTCCAGGTGCTCCACCACTCTCCTCCTGATGATCTTGATCAGAATTCTCCATGACTTTGCATACTATACACGTTAGTGATACAGGTCTGTAGTTTAGTGCCTCATGTCTTTCTCCCTTTTTAAAAATTGGGACTACATTTGCCATCTTCCATACCTCAGGGAGTTACCCAGTTTCAATTGATGTGATGATCTTTGATAATGGCACACACAGTATCTCTGCTCCCTCTTTAAGGACCCACGGAGAGATGTCTGGTCCCACCGCCTTTGAGGTGTCAAGTTCGCATAGCAGCTTCTTAACCTCATCCAGCACTTGCTGGAGTACCCCCCTGTTCTAATTTCCTGGAGTCCTACTGGTTTCCACTGTAAATACTTCTTTAAATCTTGTGTTGAGCTCCTGACATACCTCTCGGTCGTTTCTTGTGAACTCCCCATCACCCTTCCTCAGTCTGATTACCTGGTCCTTGACTGTTTTTTCCCTCCTGATGTGGCTATACAACAGCTTCGGGTCAGACTTGACTTTCAATGCTATGTCATTTTCATATTGTCGCTGAGCCTCCCTTCTTATCTGTGCATATTCGTTTCTGGCTCTTCGGCTAACCTCTTTATTTTCCTGAGTTCTCTGTCTTCTGTACCTTTTCCATTCTCTAGTACACCTAGTTTTTGCCTCCCTACACCTTTGGGTAAACCAAGGACTCGTTCTGTTCTTCCCATTATTTCTGTTTCGCTTGGGAACAAACCTCTCCTCTGCCTTCTTGCATTTTGTTGCCACATAGTCCATCATTTCTTGTACTGGTTTTCCTGACAGTTCCCTCTCCCACTGAATGCCTTGCAGGAAGTTCCTCATGCCTGAGTAGTTCCCCCTTTTGTAGTTTGGTTTTTCCCAACCTATTCCTGCTACTCTCTCCACTTGGAGCTCAACTATGTAGTCGAAGCACAGAACCACATGATCACTAGCTCCCAGGGGCCTTTCATACATGATATCCTTGATGTCCGAACTACTCAAGGTGAATACAAGGTCCAGTCTTGCTGGTTCGTCCTCTCCTCTCTCTCTCTGTTAGTGTCTCTAACATGTTGAGGCATGAGGCTTTCCAGTACCACATCCATCATCTTGGCTCTCCATGTTTCGGGACCCCGATGGGGCTCCAGGTTTTCCCAATCAATCTCCTTGTGATTGAAATCACCCATAACTAGTAACTTTGCTCCCCCCATGTGTGCTCTCCTGGCCACCTCGGCTAGTGTGTCGACCATTGCTCTGTTGCTCTCATCGTATTCTTCTCTTGGCCTCCTGCAGTTCTGTGGTGCGTTGTACATTACTGCAATTATCATCTTATGTCCCTCAGACTGGATTGTTGCTACTAAGTAGTCCCTTTCGCCCGTGCCATCCATTCCTTCCATTTTCTCAAAACCCCACTGGTTTTTAATGAGCAGTGCATCTCTTCCTCCCCCTCTCCTCCCTCTGTCTTTCCTGAGGATTTGATATCCGGATGGAAAGATTGAATCTGTTATTATTCTGGTGAGCTTTGTTTCTGTGAGTGCTATTATGTCTGGGGATGTCTCCTTGATTCTTTCATGCCACTCCTCATACTTATTCGTTATTCCATCTGCATTTGTATACCACACCTTCAACTTCTTTTTTAAGACTGTGGTCTGGGAGGTATATTGGGGTTGGGGAAGTGGGAGACCTGATAGGAACTATGGGTGGTTGCTGTGGGGGTGGAGTTTGTAATGCAGTGGGTGGGGGCATTGGATATGGCATGGGTGTTTTGGTTTAGAGTGTTTGGTTGCACTGGGGTTGACCTGGTTGGGAGGCTTCTATAGGAAGTTGTGAGGGAGGCTGTATTTGATCTTCTTCCTGGGTCTGTTTGTGTGTGTGTGTGTGTGTGTGTGTGTGTGTGTGTGTGTGTGTGTGTGTGTGTGTGTGTGTGTGTGTGTGTGTGTGTGTGCGCGCGCGCGCCTGTGTAATCACCTATTTGTGGTTGCAGGGATCGAGACTTAGCTCCTGGCCCCGCCTCGTCACTGATGGCTATTAGGTCCTCTCTCTCCCTGCTCCATGAGCTTTATCATGCCTCATCTTGAAACTATGTATGGTTCCTGGCTCCACCACATCACTTGCCAGACTATTCCAATTCCTGACAACTCTATGGCTGAAGAAATACTTCCTAACATCCCTTTGCCTCATCTGAGTCTTCAACTTCTAATTGTGACCCCTTGTTTCTATGCCCCATTTCTGGAACATCCTGTCCCTGTCCACCTTATCTGTTCATCACAGTATTTTGTATGTCGTTATCATGTCTCCCCTAACCCTCCTGTTCTCCAGTGTCGTTAGGCCGATTTCCCTTAACCTTCCTTCGTAAGACATGACCCTTAGCTCTTGAACTAGCCTTGTTGCAAACCTTTGCATTTTCTCTAATTTTTTGACGAGCTTGACAAGGTGTGAGTTCCAAACTGGTGCTGTATACTCCAGTATGGGCTTGATGTACACGGTGCACAGAGTCTTGAACGATTCCTTACTGAGGTATTGGAATGTTTTTCTCAGGTTTGCAAGGCGCCCATATGCTGCAGCGGTTATTTGGTTGATGTGTTCTTCCGGAGATGTGCTCGGTGTTATACTCACCCCAAGATCTTTTTCCTTGAGTGAGGTTTGCAGTCTTTGGCCACCTAGCCTATACTCTGTCTGCGGTCTTCTTTGCCCTTCTTAGGTCTATATGACTTTGCATTTGGCGGGGTTAAATTCGAGGGGACAGTTGCTGGACCATGCATCGAGCCTGTCTAGGTCTATTTGTAGTCCTTCCTGATCCTCATCTAATTTAATTCTCCTCATTAACTTCACATCATCTGCGAACAGGGACACTTCTGAGTCTATCCCTTCCATCATATTCACATATGCCAAAAATAGCACTGGTCCTAGGACTGACCCCTGTGGGACCCAGCTCGTCACAGGTGCCCACTGTGATACCTCATTATGTACCACGACTCGTTGTTGCCTTCCTGTCAGGTATTCTCTTATCCACTTTAGTGCCCTTCTTGTTTATGTGCCTGATCCTCTAGCTTCTTCACTAATCTCTTGTGAGGAACTGTGTCGAAGGCCTTCTTGCAGTCAAAGAAAATGCAATCAACCCACCTCTCTCGTGTATTTTCTCTGTTACTCTGTCACAAAACTCCATTATTTTTGTGACACAGGATTTGCCGTCCATGAATCCGAACTGGATGTCGTTTATAATCTTGTTCCG
Source organism: Cherax quadricarinatus (assembly GCF_026875155.1). Lineage (NCBI taxonomy): Eukaryota > Metazoa > Arthropoda > Malacostraca > Decapoda > Parastacidae > Cherax > Cherax quadricarinatus. Next base: position 11,634,570 of record NC_069472.1, read on the forward strand.
TTCCAGGTGCTCCACCACTCTCTTCCTGATAATCTTATCCATGACTTTGCATACTATACACCTCAGTGACACTGGTGTATAGTTTAGTGCCTCTTTTCTGTCTCATTTTAAAAATGGGGACTACATTTGCCTTCTTCCATACCTCAGGTAGTTGCCCAGTTTCAAGAGATGGATTGAAAATTGTTAGTGGCAAACAGCGTCTCTGCTCCCTCTGTAAGGACCCACGGAGACATGTCCGGTCCCATCGCCTATGAGGTATCAGGGTCACTTAGCAGCTTCTTCACCTCCTCGGCTGTGTGTATTTCATCCAACACTTGTTGGTATATTCCTTGTTGGTGTACCCCTCTGTTCTGTCTTCCCTGAGTCCTTTGTCTCCACTGTGAATACTTCATCAAATCTCGTGTTAAGCTCCTCACATACTTGTTTGTTACTTGTTAGCTTCCCACCTTCTTTCCTCAGCCTGATTACTTTGTCCTTACTGCTGTCTTCCTCCTGATGTGGCTATACAATAGTTTCGGGTCAGACGGTTGACTTTCGATGCTATGTTGTTTTTGTACTGTCGCTGGGCCTCCCTCCTTATCTGTGCATACTCGTTTCTGGCTCTTCGACTAATCTCTTCATTTTCCTGGGTCCTTTGTCTTCTGTACTTTTTTTCATTCTCTAGTGCACTTAGTTTTTGCCTCCTTACACCTTCGGGTAAACCAAGGGCTCGTTCTGGTCTTCCCATTATTTCTGTTGCCCTTGGGAACAAATCTTTCCTCTGCTTTCTTGGATTTTATTAACATAGTACATCAATTCGTTTACTGTCTGTGTGTGTTTGTGTGTGTACACGAGTGTGTATGTGCGTGAGTAATATACAGACACAGAGAGACTGAGTTTGGCCCATATTTCTTGTTTGTACATCACAGTAATAAATGCCATCATTTGTAAAATTACATACAGAGTGCGTGGCAAATACCCCCTGTGTATAATTCAAAAGTACACGCAAAACCAGATGTGCAGTATTACAAATTTACACAGAGATAAAAAAAGAAACACAGAGACTGAGCAAAAAGGGAGCCAAGAGTAAATATTTTATATATTTTCCTTCACCAAATAAGCGTGTATACATATACATTATAAGTTTGCAAGCAAGAAACACATTGAGAACCTGTGAGCGACCAGACTTGAGAAGTAAATCCGTCAGTGAGTCTGCTAATGAGCCCCAGACATCGCTTCACAACTTTGTCGGGCTTCCTTGAGATTGACGGGTTGAACCGAGGTGTTTAGCATAACATGTGGGCACCTTTGTAATACTTCTAACAGCTGATTCACTGGTTGAAGGGAATGCCTTTAAGGGCGTGTGACATGCGTCGAATAAATGTTTTCGCTGTTCTCAGTCCTTTAGGACTTTAAAAGCTATTCGTAGTGAAACGTTTCCTCATTAAAATATCGTAATGATGCACAACCTCTTATTACACATGCAGATATGATGATAAATTAGACACATGTGCAACTCTTGGGTATCTTTATTGAGGAAACGTTTCGCCACCCAGTGGCTTAATCAGTCCATACAAAGGAGAAACTTTTAGAACAGGAGGAGAATGAGGTAATCAGTCCCTCAGCCTTGAGTCGATGTGGTCAGTCCATCAATCTTTAATAGAATACGGCATACGTGCTGAGAAGGAGCTTATAAACCGCAGGCAGGAGAGGTGCAGCAGTCGTAGGTGGTGTCACATTTGTTCAATGTGGAAGTAGGTCGTGCCCAAGGGATAGGCAAGCGAAGTATTCCCTACGGTTTATAAGCTCCTTCTCCGCACTTATGCCGTATTCTATTCAAGATTGATGGACTGACCACATCGACTCAAGGCTGAGGGACTGATTACCTCATTCTCCTCCTGTTCTAAAAGTTTCTCCTTTGTATGGACTGATTAAGCCACTGGGTGGCGAAACGTTTCCTCAATAAAGATACCCAAGAGTTGCACATGTGTCTAATTTATCAACTTGCCGGTTCTCTGAACAATTGATCTACAACATGCAGATATAATTTTGTGTATTTCAGGGACCGACGTTCAAGTTGCAATTGTTTTTGTCTAACAAGTTTCAAACGTCTTTACTTCTTTTACACCAGGTTTAAATACACTGACACATAAATAACAGATATATAGAATGCTGTGCAAAATAATTATGTTAACTAAACAGAGTTATTTTAATTCTGAAGGGAAGAAGCGGTTTTGGGTAAGCAATGTTTGCCTTCCTTCTGATGAACACACGCCACTCCTTGGTGGCATAGGTACGAAAATAAAGAAAGGAATAAGAAAAGCAAAAAGGGATTATGAGGCTAAGGTCGCAAGGGATTCAAAGACTAACCCAAAAGGGTTCTTTCAGGTATACAGAAGTAAGATTAGGGACAAGATTGGCCCACTTAAGAGTACCTCTGGTCAGATCACTGACAGTGATAAGGATATGTGTGAAATTCTCAATACCTACCTCCTCTCAGTTTTCACCCAGGAAAATACTAGCGATATTCCTGGAATAGATTATGTAGAACAGGATGATAAACTATGCACGATTGCGGTAACTAGTGACATGGTCCTCAGACAAATAGAGAAACTAAAACCTAACAAATCCCCAGGTCCTGATGAACAGTTTGCAAGCGTGTTATAGGAATGTAAAGAGGAACTTAGCATACCTTTGGCTAATATTTTTAACATATCACTATAATCTGGCATAGTATGACTCACGAAATCGTAATGACACGATTGCAAACAAACCATACCACGGGTGGGGATAGAACCCGCGATCAGAGTGTCTCAAAACTCCAGACCGTCGCGTTAGCCACTGTGGCTGGTCCAGTGGCTAATGCGACGGTCTGGAGTTTTGAGACTCTGATCGCGGGTTCTATCCCTGACAGTGGTATGTTTTTTTTTTTTTTTTTTAAGCTGGCATAGTGCCTGATAAGTGGAAAATGGCAAATGTAATACCTATTTACAAGGCAGGTGACAGGTCCTTGTCTTCGAAGTATAGACCAATAAGCCTTACCTCCATAGCGAGAAAATTTATGGAATCAATAATTGCCGATGCAATTCGTAGCCATCTTGATAGGCACAGATTGATTATTGAATCTCAACACGGTTTTACAATGGGGCGTTCCTGTCTTACGAATTTACTAGCTTTTTTCACTAAGATGTTTGAGAAGGTAGATCATGGTAAGGAATATGATATTGTGTATATGGACTTCGGTAAGGCTTTCGATAGAGTTCCACACCAGAGGCTATTGAAGAAACTTCAGGCACACGGAATAGGAGAAATTTTTTCCTGGGTAGAGGTATGGCTGACAAATAGGCAGCAGAGAGTTTGCATAAATGGGGAGAAATCAGAATGGGGGCACGTCACAAGCGGTGTTCCTCAGGGGTCAGTGTTGGGCCCGTTGTTGTTCACAATTTACATTAACGACATAGATGAGGGAATAAATAGCAACATAAGCAAATTTGCTGATGACACCAAAATAGGCCGTCCAGTTCATTCTAATGAGAACACTAGAGCTCTCCAGGATGATTTGAATAGACTGATACAATGGTCGGAGAAGTGGCAGATGCAGTTTAATATTGACAAATGCAAAGTTCTAAATGTTGGACAGGTAAATAACTATGCCACATACAAACTAAATAATGTAGATCTTAATATTACTGATTGCGAAAAGGATTTAGGTTATTCTGGTTAGCAGTAATCTAAAACCAAGACAACAGTCCGTTAGTGTTCGCAATAAAACTAACAGAATTCTTGGCTTCATATCTAGAATTATAAATAATAGAAGTCCTCATCTTGTTCAACTCTATATATCCTTGGTTAGGCCTCATTTAGACTATGCTGCTCAGTTCTGGTCACCGTATTACAGAATGAATATAAATGCTCTGGAAAACGTACAGAGGAGGATGACAAAGATGATCCCATGCATCAGAAATCTTCCATATGAGGATAGATTGAGGGCCCTGAATCTGCACTCTCTCGAAAGGCGTAGAATTAGGGGGGATATGATCGAGGTGTATAAATGGAAAACAGGAATAAATAAAGGGGATGTAAATAGCGTGCTGAAAATTTCCAGCCAAGACAGGACTCGCAGCAATGGTTTCAAGTTGGAAAAATTCAGATTCAGGAAGGATATAGGAAAGCACTAGTTTGGTAATAGAGTTGTGGATGAGTGGAACAAACTCCCGAGTACAGTTTTTCAGGCTAAAACGTTGTGTAGTTTTAAAAATAGGTTAGATAAATACATGAGTGGGTGTGGGTGGGTGTGAGTTGGACCTGACTAGATTGTGCTGCTGGGTTTGGTGCCGTGCTCCTTCCTTGATTGGAGGTGACTAGACTGGGTGGGTCATTGAGCTAATCCGGGGGAAGATCATTGGGCTAATCCGGGGGAAGGTCATTGGGCTAATCCTGGGGGAAAACATGGACCTGCTCGGCATGGGTCAGTAGGCCTGTTGCAGTGTTCCTACTTTCTTATGTTCTTAAGTCGTCCACTAGTCAATATCTCTCCAACCATAACAATATTGCATATCTCACCTTCGGACATAATAATTCAATAAATAATAAAAACTTGTATTGGTGAATAATATACTTCAGAGAAAGTGCTTGTTTATAAAACATAAAATAGTCGATGCTGGTGGCTTGATGATACCTAATCAGACGACTGTCAGGAACTGGCAGCACAAATTAAGGCCAGTGACTTGGAAATATAACAGACACTCAGTATCTACTACAGAATGAGGATACGCTGGTCCGAGTTTTATTTTCAGAGGCATAAATGACCTATAATTAAAAATCAGTACTATGAATTAAATAGTCGTGAACTCACTGATGTGAGTTAACGACGTTTATCTTCTACATTATACACACAACCAGATCATCCGGTGAATTTTAGGGAAGTAAACGTCAATATCGCGACCATAACAATCAACATCCTAGACAGGCACAAGGTAGTTGTAGCCAGTATTACATCCAGTAAAGTTGTGCTAACATAATATTATCTTCTTAAAAGAGCTGAGTCCTGGACAGTACTACTACATTAACAGTCTAGTCATTGGTTACTTTTACTATTGTGTTTCTACTGCGCAGGAGGCCTTCACACCGAGGGAAGGGGGCGGTTCTCTTCAGAAATCCTGTCTGAGAAGGTAGAATGAAACTCTAAATTTATTAAGCTCATTTCTCCATAGGAAAAGCACTCAAAAACAAAGGGTCGTACAGAATGTGTGAAACGACAGGCGGTCAGGACTGATGCCAAGAAGTTATTGTTAGCTATAATTTTTCGAACAGAGAAACCGTCACCAGTTTCAGACATTCATTCCAACATCCCCCTCACATACAAGGACTTAAGAAGAAAAATAACCACACACTCACATCGATTTCAAAGTTTTTAACGTGATATTCACTGTAGATACTTGGGAATAACCTGCAGTCACGGTGACTCGTCTTCTTTAAGATGAATCTTCTTTAAAATTCTATAAGTAGAATCTGCATAAAACAATAGAATGGATTTTTTTGCAAACATTATGGTTCGGTAATTATTGAGTGACCTAACCCTCTATTATATAAAATATTTGGTATTTCATATTAGGTTATTTCAGGTTAGATCAGATTAGCATAAATTACCCCTTACATTCGTAGAGTTAAAAACAATCAACAAGGTCGGATTACTTCTGGTAGCGCAGGAACTCTTAGTGGAGGACGGGCTGGTATACGAGCAATGGCAATCCTGTGTATATATGCAGAAAGCTACGAATATGTGACTATTGAGAGAGGTCTTTTGTTCGAGCCATTTGCGTCTTACATGAAATAAACCAAAATGAAGGGTAAGTATATCGAATAACACTTTGTACTATGCTGGTACTTATAATGTTTCTCATATCATGGTAGACGTTGAAATGTGTCGTCTTACGTGACACTGGCTAATTAGGTACACAAGAAGGGGAACCTTGAAGTTGCCTGAATTGTTTTCACTCTTTTTCCTCTAATTTTTCCTTTTCATCTTACTCATGATTTAGGCCTCATCCAAACTACATTAAAATTTCGACGCTTGTGCATGACCACTACGGCCAGATTCATGGAACAATTTTCATGCCTTATGACCAAAGTTATCGAACCCATTTCCAGCATACTAGAATGGTTCGGATAACTTCTAAACCCTCATGTGTGTGGCTGCAGATATGACCATTTTGTGGGCAAAATAATGTGAATTTTTTATTCCCGCTAAATCATGTTAAACAAATTTCAGTACTTATTATGAATGGCTATACATTTCACGAGCAGAATAGTATCCATTAAGTTTTGTTTGCGTCCCGGTAAATTAGGTGAAGAAGTAAACTATTTAAAAACTTGGAAATCATTGGAATACTTAAAATTTTATCACTTTTGTGGTTTCTAAACGCAAGATTGACGTTGTTTTGAGTGGCGTAAGTCCCAGTCTGCCAATTTTATTGAATTAACAGTGAATGTCTTTTATATTCAATAACTTAAGAATAGTTCTTGTAATCGGCTTCAAAACATCAGTGACGATGTAATCTTTAAGAAGGATGATACCGTTTAAGTTTATTCTTAGAAGGTACAAATTTAATTTTTTTCTGAAGTTGTAGGAAAAAACTTGGCCTCGTTTGAATTGGGAATCAATTACTTTAAAATACGTTTTTTGATCAACTTCAAATTTTCGCTGTTGTGGGCTTTATTAATACAAAGATTGGCGTTTACACTAAGCTGTGTAAATTTCAATTTGCCCATTCTATTAAATAATTTTTATCCATATAATAACTAGAGTGTCCCTCTCTTGATCGGCTTCAAGCCGTATCAAGTGTATCTTAACTGGATTGTCAGTTTTCTAAAATTATTTAAAATTGTAATTTTTTAAAAATAAAAAGTAAAATATTTTTCTTATAGGACTGAAGAAAATGTGAAATAGAAACATGGGAGAGAGGGAAAACTAAAACAAATACATGCGTTTAGACCCTTTTAAATTTAATGTTTAGTCCTTTTTTTCCGAAAATTTCTCAGAGACTTTTTTTCTTTTTTTTTCTTAAAAATTTTCGTTTATAACTAAAACCCCCTTTTTCGAGGGCATCAATTTTTCAAAGCCGGGGGGACCCAATCTGGGGCAAATCAAATCTTTTTGATAAATGTTGCCAAAAAAGGGAGACGACATTTCATCATAATTTCCAAAAGGGTTAAAACTTTCCCTGCTCTCCACACAATTTCCCAAAACCGGGTAAAGCACTCAGTCCATTTCATAAAAGAAGAATTCGAACAACACTCTTCCTTTCTAATTTTCTCGCAAATGCAACGAACTTCGTTTTAAAGTCTATCAAAAACCTACTAACCAAAAGATTTTCTCCGTTCTACTCTACCACAAAGCAAAACTGAACGGGTGAGTCATAGTTCTTCCTTCGTGCGCTCCAAATCTGTAGCAATGGAATTCCACGAAAAAATGTTTTTTCTTTAAAAGTATTTCTAAACTTAAACAAACCCTCATCACTTCATTAAAACTGCAGACCCCGAGCTTTAAAAAACTTTTTAAAATTTCCCCCGAAAAGATACTACCGAAGGAGGTCCATAGCCCCTCCCCCCAACTCCCGTTGCCAGCCAGGAATCCAATGTCTTTTTCTACCGCTTCTAATTCAACCCCCATACCATAACCAAAAAGACACCACAAAGCCTTTGAAACGATTGAAAACCAATTATACGTACGAACACAAAGATATTCCAAACACGTATTTCAGAACACCAATTGCAGGCGAAGGGACGATTTAAGGAATGCCTGCTTTCTATACCTAAATTTCCACAACCTTTTAAATTCAACACAAGACGCAAGACTCATCGCCAGTAAGAAAGGACTCGGTGCCCAGAATTGGAATCATAATTTTCTGCATATAATAACTGAACCCTTTGCCAGGAAACTTGTTCATCGTTATCCTAATTAAAACTGCCTACTTGGCCGTCCTCTACAGACCGTCCCAAATCCCCCAACATTCTCCACCTGCTCTCCCCTTATATATGCTCATGTATATTTGCGCAGATAGATCATTTGTGATTTGATAACGCCACTGTTGGCGAAACGTTTAAATAAAGGACCGTATTATACAATATTTTGTTATTTTTCCATAAATCCGAACATGAAATTAATCTAATCTAAATGACCCTAAAGGATAAACAAAATATTTCAAACATTTCATAATCGAAAGAGAGGCATTTTAAGCCGAATCAAAAGGGGAGAGGGATTTTTAGGGAACCTGTAATTAAATTTACGGGAAAAAGTAAAAAAAATATTTTAAAATTAAAGCCATATAAATTTAAAAGTCCCCCCCAAAAGGACTTTCATATATGTAGGATAAAATGAAAGAGTACCCCTTTAAAATAGTTCTCGGTTACCCCTTACCTCATATAAAGAAATATTTTAAAAATTTTAACACTTAATTTCTCTTTTCAACCCAAAAAGCCCTAGAAAATTTAGCTTTAAAATTTTGTAGAAGTCAGGGGGAAAGCAATTTATGAAATTTTAAAAAGTCACCATTAACATGATTCTCAGTTCGAAAAATTTAAACAAACGCATCACAGTTTTTTCCCACGTTCTAAACCATTAGCAGGGGCGTTCTTGCCTTAGAAATTTACAACATTTCTCGCAATATCTGAAGCAAAAGATCAGATAAGAATATGATATTATCCATATGGACTTCAGAAAGGGCCCTTTGATAGAGTTCCGCTCAAAAACTTTTAAAAAATTTTTAGGGCACGCAGAATAGGGGGGATTTTTTTTTTTCTAACAAGGCGGGGTTAAACTTAAACGCACAGTGTTTGCTAAATTGGAGGAATCACTTTGGGGACGCTCATAAGCGGTGTTCTAAGGGAAAAATTTTGGCCCTTTATTGCGACAATACCAAAAACACAAGTAAGAAATAATGTAAAAATAAGTTTCCGATGGTAAACTGTCTGAAAAATTTCTATGGCGTACGGGAAAGATTTGGAAGGGTGATACAATGGCTAAGATGTGGCAGATGCAGTTTTATGTAGACAAAAAAAGGGTTTCTGAACCAGGAAGAGAATAATAAAAATGAAATTTTTAAAACATTCTGATTGCAAAAATGATTTCGGATTGTGCTTAGCTGTAATCTAACCCAAAAAAACGGTGCACAAGGTTTTTAAAAAAAAATTTAATAAAATTTTTAATTTCTTTTTAAAGAAGTAAAACAAAAAGAACTCCCGGGGATAACTTCAACTGCTTACCCTTAAAAAGCCTCGTTACATTATGCTTCCTTTTTGGGTCTCCAATTACGAAGGGATTTTAAAAACGTTAAATTAAATTGCCTTGTTTTGATAAGGTTTAAAAAGCCCCCCAAGGTTCTTTTGGTCAAAATCATTAATTTAAAATTTTAACATAAATTAAAAAATATATCTTTGACGTAAGAGAAATTTTAAAAAGGGACTTTTTTTTAAAATTCTTAAAAAATGAAAATTTTTTACCTTATATATATAATATATTATATTTATATATATATAATATATATATAATATATTATATTTTTATTATATATATATAATATAATACATATAATACATACATTTAACCATACATATATACACATAAAAATTTATAACTACACATGTATACATACAATATAACATACACATATATACATATATTATTTTTTTTATTATCACACGGGCCGATTCCCACCAAGGCGGGGGCCCCAAAAAGAAAAATTTTCCCCATCTTTTTCCCCATCCTGTTTTGCCAAAGGGGTGCTTTACACTACATTTTTTAAATGCAACTTTAACACCCCCCCTTCAAGTGCAGGCACGACTTCCCTCTCCGGGACTAAAGCCCGGGCCTCCGGTTTCCCTAAAACCCCTTCATAAATTTACTTTGCCACACCCCAACAGCACTCGTAAAAAAACCTTTTGTCTCCATTCACCCTATAAAACACGCTCATGCTCCCTGCGGAACCAAGCCCCTCGCACACAAACCTCCTTTACCCCCTCCCCCCCCCAACCCTTTTTCCTACCGACCCTACCCCGCCTTCCTTCCACTACGACTGATACACTCTTGAAGTCATTTGTTTTCGCTCCTTTCTCTCTACATGTCCGAACCACCTCAACACCCTTCCCTCACCCCTCGGAAAACGTTTTTGGAAAATCCCCACTTCCAAATACGAATTCCTCATATTTCACCCACCTTGCCCTAGACATGCTTCCCGCCCCAGCCTTTTCCCCGCGGGCCTTAAACACCCCGCTTCCCCTATAAGACGTTGGAAAAACTATCTCTCTACTTTTTTTCCCCCCCTTTTTTTAAGGAAAAGTTTTTTGTTTTAAGATTAAGTGAATAATATATTACATAATATATAAATATAAATACCAAACATAATATATATATATAATACATACATATACATACTATATAATTTTCATACATACATATACATACAATATATAATTTCAAAACAAAATAATCAACATAAAAAAAACTACATAATAATATTAAATACATACAAACATACATTTTATATATAAACAACATAAAAAAATATATAACCATATACATACATATATATAAACATAATATCAACATATATATTACATACAAAAATACTATATATTACATACATACATATCATACATATATATACATACATACTTACATACATATAAATTAATACATATACATACATAATTTTATAATACAATATACATACAATATAACATACATAAAAAATATATTTACATACTAACATAAATATTATAATAATAAAAATAATATTTTATATAACATACATATAATAATATTTATATAATAAAATAATAATATAATTTATAATATATAATAATATATATAAACATAATAATATACCCTACTTATAATTTTTAATAATTTAAAAAAAAAATAATATAATATAATAATAAAATACATACATAATAAAATTTCAAATAAATAATATAAAAATAATAATATATTAAAATAAAAAATAAAAAATATATAATATTAAAATATATTTTATATATAATTACATACATTATAATAATAATATATAATAATAATATAAAAATTATTAAAAAATTTTATTATAATAATATATATATTATAATAAATACATACATATATATATTAAAATTTTATATTTATATATATAATATAAAATATATAAATACATTTAAACAACTAATTTAATTTTTAAAATTTTTAAAATTCTAATATAAAATAAAAAATAAATAAAAAAAAAATAATAATTAAAAATTAAAAAAAAAAAAAAAAAAAAAAAAAAAAAAAAAAATAAAAAAATTTTAAAAAAAAAAAAAAATAAAAAAAAAAACAAAAAAAAAAAAAAAAAAAAAAAAAAAAAAAAAATACCTACAATTTTAAAAATAAAATAAATACAAAATAAAATATAAAAACAAAAATTTACATACAAATTTTAATTTTCAACAAAACAAATTTTAAAAAACCAAAAAAAAAAAAAAAAAAAAAAAAAAAAACAACAAAGTAAAAAAAAAAAAAAAAAAAAAAAAAAAAAAACAAAACACCCCCCCCAATTAAATTTAAAATTTAAAAAAAACCTTTCCCCCTACTTCTTTTTTTTTTTTTTTACCCCCAAAAGAAAACCCCCCAATATGGGCCCAAAACCCAAGAGCAACCTGCCCCCCCCGGGCCCCCCCCCGGGTGCCAAAAGGGGATACTCAACCCCCAAAACAAAAATAGAAAAAAACACTCCCCGGAAAGGGGCCCAATCCCCAAAAGCCTCCCCCAGGCCCCGACAACTTTCCTCCCTGGATTCACCCCCAAAAAAAACCTTTTAATCTGAATAAATTTACCCACAGGTTTCCCCAACCCCGTTTTGGGCCCCAATTAAAAAAAATTACCCCTTTTTGGACAAAGGCTCCTTCAAAAAAAAACCGGGCCGGGGGTGCCTTTGGCAGCCCCCCCCCCAAAAGGGCCCTAAAAAAAAATGGGGAATAAACCCCTTAGGTACCCCCCTTTCCCCCCGCGCAACCCCCCGAAAGGGAACAAACCCCCGGCCCCAAAACCCAACCCTTCTTTGGGAAAAAGGGCGGGGGCAAAAATTCCCTTAAGGAGGGGGGGGTTAAATCAAAACCCTTTTCCCCCAATAAAAGGCCCTTTTGTTTTCCCCAAAATTGGGACCTTGGCCCCCCAAATTTTGGCCCCTTTCCCAACTCCCCGGGGGCAAGGGAAAAAGGGGGGTGGGCCCTTGCCCCTTTCCCCTTCCCCAAGGGGAGTTTAAATTTAAGGGAAAAAAAATTTTTCCCCCCTTTTCCCCCCTTTACCCTTCCATAAAAGGGGAAATCGTGTTTAATAAGGGGTTTTGGGGTTTTGAAACTTTTCCCCCCAAAAACTTTTTTGTTTTTTTGGGGGCCATGAAAATGACTTGGAGGGCGGCAACGGGGGACCCCTCGCCCCCTTTCTATTTTGTTTTTTCATCAAGGAAGTCACGGAGGGGACCTCCCGACCAATATCTGGGTTCCTGGACGCGGTACCCTAGCTGGCACAACAGAATCTCTCCCGAGGACATCAGTAAAATTAAAAACAGGGAGAAACCGGGATTTCTTTAAAACCCCCCCTAAAGGAAAAAGTTTTTACCTCAACAGTTGATCCAGAAAATTGTCCAAATTTTTCCGGGCCGACCTTGATCCGGCCAAAAAACTCCCTCGGGGGCCCCCTTGGGGGCCAATGCCATCGATCTGATCCTAGGAAAAAAGTTTAGACCTCCGACGATGGAAAGCAGGATGAAAACATTGACACCACGATGCCCTTTTACCTACTCACCAGGGGCCCCGTCAACCCCAAAACTTACCCCTTTTTGGATGCTCCCCAGCCTTAGCATCCAAAATCAAGAATATACCCCCGAAGGCCATGCTAGAAGTGTATTTAACTTTCCCTTGCGATGGACAGTGGTTGCAAACCTCACTTCGGTAGGGGTTGGGGGGCTAGGGTCGCAGATCCTCCCCAGATTGCTCTACCAGCTTTCCCATCCTCTTTCCCTTGCATCAAACATGAAGACAAATTCTTCCCGACACCCTCAGGGCCAGCAGGAAAAGAAGACCCTCTATTCATGCCCCCACCGTGGGAGTTTTTTGCTGCTCCGCACAAACCCCCAGTGCAGCACTGGCTCACAAACAGTCAAGCTGGGGGGTAGCCCAATTGCTTTAAAAGGTCTTGCCAAAATGCTCAGGGGGCAAAATCGATGGGAATTGCCCTCCCAGGGTTGGGACCTCACTCCGGGGGTTTCCCCCAAACAGTTCCCCCTAACGGCAATGGGAAGCGACTCGACCCTAAACCCTCCGTATTGGGAGGCTCGCCCTTTTGCCCCCAAATTAAAACAGAATAATTGTATTTTCGGCGAAGTGCAAGCAGACCCAAACGGTCTACATGGGTTTAAATGTTCCAAAACCAAGGGCTGGCATGCAAGACACAATGAGGTAACGACATCATTTAAAAAAACCCTTGTACAGCTGGATCCCTGCCGAGAGGGGGCCACGATCCTTTCAGCAACAATACCCCAACCCAGCAAAACCCCCCCGACGGGAACACCTCTACCTTGGAAGAATGGCAAGCCTTTTGCATGGGACATCCTGTGTTCCACACTTCGACACCTTACCTCCCAGTGGGGGCGACAGGGGGACTTGACCCCAGGGGGGTACAAGATCCAAGTAAAGGAAAAAGCCAACGTATCAATTTTCCCAGTGGGATCAGGACCTTGGGACTGGGGGGAAAAAAGCCCCCGTTTCCCTAAAAAAAAGGGTTCCAGACTCTCGACCCACCAGGGGCCCAAGGGGAGCCCTTTTTGTTCCCGGCCTGCGCGCCACCGAGGGGAAAATTTTTTGATCGGTCAGACCCGGAGGGAGTGGGGAAAATTATATTTTGAACATTGTGGTTTTTGTTTGTTTTTTTGTAAATGTATTTTGTTTTTTTTTTTATTTTTTTATTAATTAAAAAAATTTTTTTTTTTTTTTTTTTTTTTCTAATTTAAAAATTATTTTTTTTTTTTTTTTTTTAAAATTTAATTTAAAAATTATTTTTTTTTTTTTTTTTTTTTTTAATTAAATTTTTTTTTTTTTTTTATTTTATTAAAAATTTTTATTTTTTTATTTTTATTAAAAATTTTTTTTTTTTAGTTTTTTTTTAAAAATTTATTTTTTTTTTTTTTTTTTTACTAATTTATTATTTTTTTTTTTTGGGTTTAAAATTAAAAATTTTATTATTTTTATTAATTTAAAATAAATTTTTTATTATTTAATTAATTTTTTTTTTTTTTTTTTTTTTATTTATTTTATTAATTTTTTTTTTTTTTTTATTAAAAAATTTTTTTCTTTTTTTTTTTTTTTTTGTTTTTGGGTTTTTTTTTTGGGGTTTTTTTTTTTTGTTTTTGTTGATGTTTTTTAAAAATTTTTTTTTTTTTTCTTTTTTTTTTTTTTTTTTTTTTTTTTTTTTTTTAATATTTTATTAATTTTTATTTTTTTTTTTTTTTTAAAATATTTTATAAAAATTATATTATTAATTAATTTATATTTCAACATTTAAAAATACAATATATTTTATTAATATATAGTAGTATTAAAGTTGTATTAATATATATATTTAATATATATATATAATATATATATATGTATGAATTAAGTTTTATATTATATTGTTGTATTAATGATGTTATATAAAATGTAGTATTAAATTTTGAAATTTTAAATATAATTTTGTTTTTTATATATATATATTTAATATATATTTATTTAATATATTTATGTATTAAATATTTTATATTAAATTTTATATGTATATTTATATAAAAATATATTTTTTATTTATTAATATATTAATTTAAATATAATATATTAATATAAAAATTATATATATATATATTTATAAAATATAATATATATAAAAATATATATATTTTATAAATATATAATTACAATAATAAAAAAACATATATATATATATATAATTTTAATTAAATATATATATATATATTTAAAAATATATATATATATTTTATAAATATATAATATATATATAACAAAAACAAAAATAATATTATATAATATATATATATATATAATTAATACTTAATACATACATATATAATATATAAAATCAACATTAAAAAAAATATATATATATATATATATAAATATATATACATACATTAAAAACATACATATATAATTAATAATAATTCATAATTAATAATAATTATATATATTTATATTACATACATTAAACATACAAAATATATATATAATAATTAATACATACATAATAATAACAACTTAATTATAATATATTATATATTTATATATATATTATATATAATAATTAATAATAATAATTATATTTTTAATATATATATATATATATAAAATTAATAATAATAATAAATTTTTTATATTTTTTATTTAATTTTGATAATAAAATATATAAATATATTAAAATAATTAAAAAATATTATTAAAATTATTATTTATATATATAATATATATATATATTTATATATACATACATTTAATAATAATATATAATATAATAATTATAATAATAATATATAATTATATATATAAACATTAATACATACATTTTATTAAATAAATTTTTTATAATTTTTAAATTTATATTTATAAAATTAAAAATAATTATTTTTTAAAAAATAAAAATTTATATTTTTTAAAATTAATTATTAAATATAATTATTTGGGGGATAACAAATTGGCTGATAAAACTTTTTCTTCTAGTGGTTTTTTTAAATTTTTTTTTAAAAAATTTTTTTATGTGTTAATATATAAAGGAATGTTACTTGCCGTTGGGTTTTTTGGGGTTTAACTTAAATTGGTAAATTTTTGAGGGTAAACATTACTTTGGCTTGCTTAAATTTTCCCCGGTTTTAAAATTTTGGGTATTTGTTTTATTCTTTGTTGTGTTTTGGGTTGGTTTTTACTCCCTAATTTGGTTGCGGGGTGAACCCCCATCCCGGCCCCGCCTTCCCCTGGCCCCCTTTTTTTTGTGTTTTTGTTGGTATACTTCCAAATTTTCCCCAATGTGTTGCGGGGCCCCACTCCTGCCCCCCCCCTTTCAAAATGATCCCAAATTTTTCCCTTTCCTGCTTCCCTGAGGGGTTTTCTTCTCATCTTTTAACTAGATGGGTTCCATCCTTAATTGGTTGTGTTTTTGGACCACCTAAAATGTTCTCACCCTAATGTTAGTTTTTGTTCCAATTTGCCCCCCCTTCTGGTCCTCTCTGGGAAATTCTGCCGACTTTATCATTCTTGGGGAAATTTTTTATGTCGTTATATGTTCCCCTACCCTTTCTCCCCCTTCTTAGGATTTCCCCAAAATCCAAATGTTGTTTTTAAATTTGTTTTTTTTTTTTTGGGGTTTGCCGGGGGGGGTTTTAAAAGGGGTGTTGGGGTGTGTTTTTTTGTTGGGGTGGTGCAATGTGTGGTGTGTTTGTGTGGTGGTTGGGACTTCCATTGTACTCACCCATTGTGTTGCAGGGTCGACAAGCTCCTGGCCCCCCCCTTCACTGGTCGCTACTGAGTCACTCTCCCTGAACCATGAGCTTCATCATACCTCTGCTTAAAGCTATGTATGAATCCTGCCTCCACTAAATCGCTTCCCAAACTATTCCACTTTCTGACTACTCTGTGACTGAAGAAATACTTCCTAACATCCCTGTGTGCGTGTGTGTGTGTGTGTGTGTGGTGTGTGTGTGTGTGTGTGTGTGTGTGTGTTTTGTGTGTGTGTATGTCTGTGTGTGTATGTGTGTGTGTATGTCTGTGTGTGTGTGTGTGTGGTGTGTGTGTGTGTGTGTGTGTGTGATGTCTGTGTGTGTGTATGTGTGTGTATGTCTGTGTGTGTGTGTGTGTGTGTGTGTGTATGTCTGTGTGTGTGTGTGTGTGTGTGTGTGTGTATGTCTGTGTGTGTGTGTGTATGTCTGTGTGTGTGTGTGTGTGTGTATGTCGTGTGTGTATGTGTGTGTGTATGTCTGTGTGTGTGTGTGTGTGTGTGTGTGTGTGTGTGTGTGTGTGTTGTGTGTGTGGTGTGATGTCTGTGTGTGTGTATGTGTGTGTATGTCTGTGTGTGTGTGTGTGTGTGTGTGTGTGTATGTCTGTGTGTGTGTGTGTATGTGTGTATGTCTGTGTGTGTGTGTGTGTGTGTGTGTGTATGTCTGTGTGTGTGTGTGTGTGTGTGTGTGTGTGTGTGTATGTCTGTGTGTGTGTGTGTATGTATGTCTGTGTGTGTGTGTGTGTGTGTATGTCTGTGTGTGTATGTGTGTGGTGTGTGTGTGTGTGTGTGTGTGTGTGTGTGTATGTCTGTGTGTGTGTGTGTGTGTGTGTGTGTGTGTGTGTGTGTGTATGTCTGTGTGTGTGTGTGTATGTATGTCTGTGTGTGTGTGTGTATGTCTGTGTGTGTGTGTTTGTGTGTGTGTATGTGTGGTGTGTGTGTATGTGTGTGTGTGTGTGTGTGTGTGTTGTGTGTGTGTATGTCTGTGTGTGTGTGTGTATGTATGTCTGTGTGTGTGTG
Source organism: Cherax quadricarinatus (assembly GCF_026875155.1). Taxonomy (NCBI): domain Eukaryota; kingdom Metazoa; phylum Arthropoda; class Malacostraca; order Decapoda; family Parastacidae; genus Cherax; species Cherax quadricarinatus. The sequence continues at coordinate 11,652,112 of NC_069472.1, forward strand.
TGTGTGTGTGTATGTCTGTGTGTGTATGTGTGGTGTGTGTGTGTGTGTGTGTGTGTGTGTGTGTGTGTGTGTGTGTGTGTGTGTGTGTGTGTGTATGTCTGTGTGTGTGTGTGTGTGTGTGTGTGTGTGTGTTATGTCTGTGTGTGTGTGTGTGTATGTATGTCTGTGTGTGTGTGTGTATGTCTGTGTGTGTGTGTGTGTGTGTGTGTGTATGTCTGTGTGTGTGTGTGTGTGTGTGTGTGTGTGTGTGTATGTCTGTGTTGTGTGTGTGTATGTATGTCTGTGTGTGTGTGTGTGTGTGTGTGTGTGTATGTCTGTGTGTGTATGTCTGTGTGTGTATGTGTGTGTGTGTGTGTGTGTGTGTGTGTGTGTGTGTGTGTGTGTGTGTGTACTCTCTTGACTGTACTCACCTATTTGTGATTGTAGGGGTTGTAGAATTATTACAAAAAGAAGTTAAATGCAATTATTTACTACAATAACATGCTCAAAATAATGTTAGTTTACTAGGTTATTTATTAAGATTCTGAGATTGGCTAATGATATAAACATATATTAATATTTATATCAGTAACCAATTTAGATTACATGAAAGGCAAATAAAGCAAAATTTGCAGCTATATTAATTCGTACTCTATCATTTGTTTATTGTTTAATGATTAAGGACAGTTCGTAAATGTTATATGATCCATACTGATACACATTATCCTGTTATCCGTTTCTCTGGCTCCTAGACCAGCTTCCATTGTGGGGATTATTTAAATATTTAGAGAGCATTAATCTCACTTTAATTAGGTGAATTGCCTCCAAGTATAACAACTTTAATTAATGAAAGTTAATTATTCCTTGTCTTAATGGGCTTAAAAATTGCCAGCCTGCACTCGAGTACAAGCTTCGACAGCCCTGGTCTGGACATATCCACATATCGCCACTGAACTAGTTAATTAACGTAAGGAATGTAGCTCCTCGAGTGTGTTAATAAAACCAAGGCTGCTCAGGAGAGCTTGAACTGTATTGAAGAACCTTTTAAATTTAACAGCACCCATATTCACTTGTATTCATCATACCTTCGTGAGTTGCGTAGTTATAGTTATCATGGAGTCTTCCAGATGGCGTCTTGAGAAGTCCTCTTGATGGATACTTCAGGGGCCAATAATTTTTGATATCCACTCATCCTGGCTATTCCTCTTATCATGTTTACTAAATAAGAATGAGTTCTGACTGCCGGGGATACATCTCAGTACAAAGCCTCTTGCTCTAATTAATTATAATATTTGCTCATAGGTCTGTTAACTACTTGCTTCCTTTAAGGAAACTAAAATATCAGAATGAACAAATCTACTATAAATCTTAATGCTCAGCCAGATCCTAAATTTAAATAAAATTATACTAGATTTAATGAACAAGCTGGAACAATAATTACTTCACTCTTCCCCAAATCTATGGGGACACATGAGACTGGTTCAAAAGCTAGGGAAGTAGGCACGAATATCAGGAAAAGCACTACAACGGATGAAGGCATACACGACAGGACGGAAACAACAAGTGATGCTCCGGTCCTTGAAGAGGTGTCAGAATGGGTGCATGTGTCAATTAGGGTTCTACAGGGCAGGTGTATACGTAAATGAGTAACGAAAGAGTCAGGGGCATCCCTGTTCGCGGATGACGTGAAACTAATGAGCAGAATACAAACAGATGGGAACCAGGAAAGGCTACTTCATACCAGCCGTAAGTCTGGTATGACAAGCTACTTCTGGAGTTTCGTCCCAGTTATGAAGTTTGGAAAGGGCAAAAAAGACTACAGACGGAGTACAGGCTCGGGGGGCAAAGGGATGAATATTACACCAGTTTCATCGCCTGAGGGGCACATCAACCAAATACTGCTGCAGCAAATGTGCATCTGGCAAATTTAAGACTACTTTTTAGACAACTAATTAAGGAGACATTCACGACACTGTACACCGGGTACGTCAGGCCCATATTGGAGTATGTGGCACCAATACGGAGCCCACACCTAGTCAAGTATGCCAAGGAATTGGAGAAAATGCTGAAAGTTTACGACGAGACTAGTCCCAAAGCTCACAGCTATGTCCTATAAAGAGAGGTTAATGGAAATCATCCTGATGACGCTATAGGACGGATGACTAGGGGAAGGGATGATAACAGCATATAAAATACTGAGATGAACTGACACGATTAACAAGTTCAAATAGTTTGGGAGATGGGAGACAGGAACACGTGAACACAGCTGAAAGTTGAAATCTCAGACAGGGTTGTTAGTAATTACTTAATCAGGATTAAAGCATTCAGGAAGTGGAACGACCTGAGAGTGAAGTGGTAGAGGCGGGATCCCTACATGGGAAGCAATACGATGCGGCTCGCAAAGCGTCACCGCAACTAAGACGGAGGAAACGCTAAATAAATAATCTTTATCTTGTCCTATCCCTTCCTATATCCCCTCGGAGAACAGAGGTATTCTTAGCTTGTTTGGGGCACCTGGGTAGGTTTAAATATCAGAAATATCTGTAGGGACAACAGGAGGTAGAACAGTAAGACCATCACACGTTAGTAGTACGTTCAGTAGTGTAACATGAATTATGTTACTATAATGTTATTTATCAATTTTTGTCTGATACTATAATGAATGTTTTCCTCTTAGTTTAGTCTGCTTAACACAATTCATTCACAAAGTCTCTAACTCTGATGAGCATATTTCATTACACCTACGGAAGAGTAATTAACTCAAAATAGAGCCCGCACCTGTGGAAATATACTTCCAGATAGGCAATACCGAGCTAAGTTTATACATACTTGGACTAATTTACCTTCTACTTTGGAAGGTAAATCAGTCCACGTATTTATTCAGTATTTCCCCAAACTTTAGTCTTTAACGAATCGGATCTAGATGCGAACAAAGTTTGGTTATTAATATGGACAATGATGTAAAGTAAAAGGACACAAGTGCAACTAATGTGACATTTATTGTGGCAACGTTTCGCTCTCCAGGAGCTTTATCAAGCCATTACAAACAATACATGGACACAGAGGGTATATAAAGGCTCAATATAATTACCAGAAATTAATGATAGATAACCATATTTCTTGTGTATCCTATTACCGAGCAGCTCAATAAATTAGATGCCATCAGTAAACAATAACAGAAACATTTATGATCATCAATCTGCTCGTTAGATAAGCCTTGGTAATTCATTCATTATATTATTAAACAAAATATATTTTGTAGGACTGATGTTTACAGTTATAAAATGAACTACTCTAGTTATTGTACTATGTCATTTATCAAAAACAGTATATTTCATTATGTGTACAAATATAATCATGCTACCAAGCATTATAAAATATGCTAGAGTATACTCTACTATGTATTAATACTACCTGTATACATTTTTTAACTCGAGTAATAATTTATGTAACTGGCATTTATATTTCTTGGGTACAAAATTGTCAGTTGTATAACAGTTATTAGCTTATGAGAAAGTCTGTTTACCCTCGTAAGAGAGAGATTGATGTTTATTATTATGATACGAATGATAATAAATTATATTTAATATTTTTTCACAAAGGTTCTGTCAGAGATAGAAAATCGCCTAAGACCACAAAGGGTCAAGTGGAAACAGCCATGAATCAATGTGTAGATAACATTACCAATGAATTTATTGTATGTGTAGTATTAGTTGATTCTTTAGATACTATACTGGCTTATTAATTAGCAAGTATGACTCGTATTCAGGCTGAACAACTTGCAGTTATGGCATTATGAGAAACAACACCTAACTTAGTTTCTGTAAATAATCTACCACAATGGTAGGTATGGTAAGTGGGTACATTTAAGTAAGCGTGATTCAACCTAACAATAAATAAAAATCATCACTAAAATCCCTTAAACTATGCAATTTATACTAACACCAGCAGGTGAAGGGGAAAAAAATTGGACTTCTGTTTACATGCATTGTTTATATATGAAACTCACTATGGAGAATCAGCTGGAGTATACCAGACCGGACGCGGGGTTCAATGCCCTCGCGGTCCGGTCAGTGACCAGGCCTCATTTACCTCAGTTTATCTCTGAGAAAGTAAATAGTCCCAAAAACTCTGTTTCAGCATAGAAACTTTTAGTCACCAGCGACACATCTGTTGATGTAGTCATAACCGGACAAAAACTTATAAGGTCGGCTTTAAATTTTCACCACAGTTTTGGATTAATAAAGCAAGGCTCACGCTACGATTGGGTTCCATATGACCCAATTTGTCAATTTTATTGATTAAAAAGTTATAATTTTTATTCAGTAATTAAAGGATTTCTTATTGACTTCAAAACATTGACGACGTCTTGTTGAGTAAGATATCCTACAAATTTAGTCCGGGTATGTGAAAATTTGTAATCAGATCAGATACTAAAGAATGTCTTTTCTTATCGGTTTTAAACGTCTGCCATTGTTGGATTTTATTAAAATGAATCTTATCGCTCATTTTAAGCTGTGCAAATTTCAATTTGCCAGTTTTATCAAGTAAATTGTTTCCCTGTTATAACTAAAGAATAACTCTTCCGATCAGCTTGAAGCCATAAATGATTGTCTGTGTGCCTCTCAGATTTGTTTTTTTTTTTATGTCAGTCTTATCAAATTGGATTTTTTTAAAAATCAAAATGAAATTATTTTTCTTAAAGGATTGTACAAAATTTTAAACGGAATGCAGAAAAGAAAATGGAGAAAAAAAATCACAATTCTCGTTTTCATGGCGTTTTAAAGTTTAACGAAGGGAAACTTTCTTATTTGTTTGCAACATTCTCCGCAATAGTTTCCTTTGTATTCTCATAAATTCTCACTCATTATTCGAGAAAGCCCGATTCGATCGGCTTCAGAATTTCAGCGATGGTGTATCTTTTGCAAGAATTGTGGTGCTATTTGCATGCGTGGGTCCCAGATACACAATGTTTTACGGGTCATCTAAATGTTATTCCCGTGTGTTAACCAGAGATATGCTGTTTTAATCTCGAAATGGCACAGTGTTATTTTTCAATATTTCCTTATTTTGCTTTGATGCTGGTGAGGGACTCTTGATCCAAGGAACTGGACTTATCTTCCTCTTGCCTGGGTCGAATCTGAATAACTACCATTCCACAGGCGCTATATTATCTCTGGGTTTAGCGCTCTCCTCTGATGAAAGTATAACAATAGTGACCAAAATCAGTCTTCAGTGCCTGAAGCATCGTTTGAAAGTAGAAAGATTGTTTCATGTGTTTAGGCTGTTTACAATTTCTGTTGAATTCTGTGTATAACTGGAAACTACATTTTCTGCTCATCTGTAAACTTTTAGTGATGAATTTTCCACAAGTGAAGGAATCTCTTGATGTTAGATTGTATTAGTCATCACTTACCAATATTATTAACCACATTAGTTTCTGCGAAATAATTGTGAAATGTCTCCTTTGATCAGGAATAAGTTTGACGATTTGTTTATCCTAGGTTAAGTCATCATAAGGTTAATAATAATAATAATAATAATAATAATAATAATAATATATCTATTTCAACAAGTACATGTACAAAGTATACAGGCCTAGCTGACATCAGTGACATACTACTATGTAGAAAGCCGCTTGCCATGCAGAGCATTTCGGGCAAATTAGATAAATTGTCCCAGGATGCGACCCACACCAGTCGACGAACACCCAGGTACCCATTTTACTGATGGGTGAACATGGACAGCAGGTACCTTGAGTTAACACGTCCTAATGTTTTCCAGCCGTACCGGGGATAGATTCCCGGCTATGTACGTAAACTAAGCTTACATAAAACTTACCTATTTCCCTACTGATCTAATTACTTACATAATGAACTTAATTTCTTAAAAGCTAGTTAATCTAACTTAGAGAAAGGTTTGCATTGACTCTGATCTGTATAGGTTAAAATTTGCACGTTTGAAAGAAATTGGAAAATATGAAATACGGCTTTTTATCATTAAGTTCCAATTTTCGCATCCGATCAATGTCAACACTTCCATGCCGATAACTTGATGATGCAGTTTCTGAGCGACTTCACACTTAAAGTGCTAAAGTATTTTATTGGACTTGTCTCTGAGAGATTTGAATATGATCTTGACTATGTTCTAATTTAATATTTTTATTGATGAAATTTGAATATTAAATTCCCTATAATTACTTGTGAATGTCTTTTCTCTTATGGAATACGAGGATAACTTGGTTGGATCTCTCAGAGACCGCAATACTTCCAGTTACTATTAAGAGTTACCTAAGGAAGACATTTAAAGAGGCTGCCCGTTTTTTTTATTTTGCTCATTACTCGACAAAACCTCATTCATCCACCTTGCAAACTTCAAGCTTGTGCACGGGCACAAGCCCCAGAGTCTTGGAACAATTGGCATGTGCATGTGCCCTATAACCAAGGTGTTTAACCCATTTCCAGCATCACAGAATTACTCATATTACTTTCAAGATCCACATGACTCACTAAATCGTAATGACACGATTGCAAACAAACCATACCACAGGCGGGGTTAGAACCCGCGATCAGAATGTCCAGTGGCTAACGCGTCGTTCTGGAGTTTTATGACTCTGATCGCGGGTTCTAACCCCACCCGTGGTATGGTTTCCAAGATCCAAAGAGTGAAATTCAAACGTGCAAAAGAGGAGCCTCCTAATTCGACGATGAGTAAAATTCAAGTGTGTAGATGCAGATTTGACAATTTTGTGTGTAAAATAGTGACAAATTATTAATCCGTTAAACTACTTTAAATGGATTTCAGTTTACCTCTTCTGAATGGTTTCAGTATTTAACGTTAAATGCGTCTGCGGCCGCATTAGGCATAAGACGGTATTAGCAGACTTACGGTTAATGCCATATCCGTTAAGTGTTGACTGTGTGTAGTCAGATTTATTGTAGTAAAATAGTTAATGAATAGCTTGGATTCGTGGTAATTCATGCCATAACTGGAGAATGACTTATTTGACTAGTTATAAATTTTCACCACTGGAAAGCTTTCCTGACCACAAGATTCATCCTTTTGTTGTCGTGCACACGTTCCACTTTGTCAATTTATTCCATTAATTAGTTTTATTCATTTATATTCTGTATAAATTTATATTCAGTAAAATAAACTTACGCTGTAAGTTTATTTTACTGAAATTGTTAAAAAGCTTTTAATCACTGAAATCAAATCAATTACTGGAGAATGCTTTATCTAATTGGCTTTAAACTTTCACCGTTGTCGTGTTTTAAAAGTATGTTGAAGCACACACTAAGCAGTGTTGATTCAATGTACCAGTTTTATTAAATAGTTTCCCATGCAATAACAAAAGAATGTTTTTTCTAACATGTTTCAAACCTGAAACTCTGGTGTATCTTAATTTATTTTGTGCTTATAGGAGAAAAGTTATTTTTTTGTTTTTAAATAAATTTTATCAAATTGGATTTTCTTAAAAAATCTAAATTATTTTTTCTTAAATGATGGTATGGAATCAAAACAAAATGTAAATTGAAAAACAAAGCATTACAAAAATCTAGTTTTTCGGACATAGTCAAATTTAACGAGGACAGATTTATCTATTTTTAAAAAAATCTTCAGCAAAATTTTCAGATTTTTTTTCATTGACGAACTGGTTGTCAGGAATAGGCTCAATAACTGTAAATATTTCTTTCATAACTTTCGTAAGTGGTAAGGAGACGTGTGATGGCTCACCACCTCACTAATGGTGGCAGTCTTTGAAAGTGAGCGCTGACAAACCTAGATCAACTTGAGGGTTTAGTAGTAGTAGCAGCTGTCGTATATTCCGATTGATCTTAACTTTCAGCTGTCCTCAAGACAATCTTTTATGTGCGACAACAACTTCGGCCTACGACAACTTCTGAACCAAACGTCTTGAACCTACACTACCAAACACGTCTCTACAGTCTCAGATTACAAGTTTCAAATTTCTTTCTAAATTCGTATCCGTTCTTGGCATTAGACACATTGATTTATTTTTATACTCTCATAATTATTTCAGTCAGGATTAATAGATCATTATTTATATAATAACGATTTGTATTTTACGATTATTATCCTTATCCAGATTGATTATTGTCCTGTTATTTTTTTTTTTTTCAAAAAAGTAGAGAGATTGTAAAAAATCACCTTCCATTCCTCTCCCATATAATGCACCTAAGGCAATATTCATAGGACTATTTGCATGGGTGGGCGCCCTATGGCCAGTGTTACATGGTCCATGCCCAGATTTTATTTCATGTAACACCTGGAGATAACCTCCTCTGATCATCTACAAATTTTAAACAATTGTGTATCCTCCTTAGAAGAAGTTTAGTATTTTTAATGGAGTGTCTAGCCGCCAATTTGCCACTTTAAATTTCTAAATGGTAAAGTGCTATTTTGCACTATTTCATTATTTGGCCTTATATTCGTGAAAAACTTGTGACTGGAGGAACTAAGCTTATCCTCACCTTCCAAGAGAGTCGTATGATCCTTACTCTTAGTTCTTACCACTGATTAAATACGATGATTTTGATCAGGAACAATTTTTAATGGCTGATACTTCTTATTAGATGCATCAAAAAAAATCGTTGGATTTTGGCTGTGTAATTACAACTTTTGTTGGATTCTGTGCACCAGCTGGAGAATGATTTGTCTGGTCGTCTTTCAACTTTCAGTACTGACGTCTTCCCTCCAAAACAGCATCGCCTTGATTATCAGTTTAACTTTTAAAATACCAGCTTTGTTAATCAAATTGCTTTCTGAGAAACAACTGGAGAATAATCTCTCTGACCAGAAATAAATCAGTGTTTGGCTTTACTTTGTCATCATTGGTTAAATATACAAAATGTTCACTTGATAAATATTAATTACTTGCATACTTATGCTGGTACATCTTTTTAGAGATAAAATTGAATTTATTTTGGCCTGTGTTGGTCTCACTTTACTTCTTTACAAAGAATAAACTAAAAAAAAATAAATATTGAGTTGATATGATAATTTCTGAGTGTCTCATCAAATTATCTTCTCATTCCAATGCTTATAGCTTGGTAATTCATATTTTCACTGTGTTCAAGTATAATGTGCTGGCGTATTTTATTACACTGGTTCATTTGATCATTCTTTTTATAATGACATCAAGTGGAAAGTTTTAATTAGTTTATTGCAGTATAAGTCATAATTTCCCATTTCAGTCGAAAACACTTGGGTATTAATGTCTGTGTGATAACTTGCTAATTCCAAACCTGATTCGCTACAAATATTCAAATTTAACAGTTATCTACATAATTAACTTATGCCTCATTCTACACTAATCTGTACGCGTGCAATGACGTACAGGTGTCTGAGGATATGCAATACGGGGATACCTCTCTCGAATCCCGCAGCAACTAGAGTACATGTAGTTATTATTGTTAGGTATCCCTGAAAGGAGATACCTTCAAACTGTCATACTTAGTATGTTCATAATGAAAAAGAGCTCTTCCAATCTACCTGAAATTTTCAACGCTTGTCACTATGGCCAGACTTGGAACACTTGTCATGTGCAGATGTTCAGTGAACAAGGCTGTTTGAATCCATTATCGGCATCTTGGAATTTTTCAGAAAACTTTAAACACCCTCACTGGCGTAACTTCTAAATTTCACAAGAGATGCTTCGTAAACTGGAGAGACCCTTTCAATCCTCTGAAAATTTTCTATTTGCCCTAACTCTTCCTCCATTCCTATACACCCGATGATCTCACTTTCCTCGTCATTCCTTCTGCTTCTTGAACCTTTTTCAGCTTCTTGGAGTCCATAAATCATCTGTAGCTTCTGTATTTCTCTGTTCTGTTGCCTCTTCCTCTGGATTTCTTTGTCAATTTTTAACATTTCCCATGTAATGTCTCTTAGCTCCTCCGTAGCCTCCCCATCTTCTGAGAACATCGGCGTTAATGACGTTTCTTCACGGTTTTCTACCCGTCTGCATCTGTCATTGTATCTATCTTTCCAATACTCCCTCCAATCATTTCTACCATGACGTCCTTCAGCGTGGTTCTTTCCTCTGCCAGTTTAATGTCTCTTTCTTTGTAATATATGTCTTCATTATCTGTTTCAAAGGTTCATCACTGGTTTTCTTACACACTGTCACTTTCTCCCTGAATGGCAATAAACTTTCCTTCAAGCTCTTCATTCCTTTGGCTCTTCATGTCAACTAATATTATATCTAGTTAATGTTGTCCATCTCCTTCACTTTCCTCCTCCCAGTGTGTGTGTGTGTGTGTGTGTGTGTGTGTGTGTGTGTGTGTGTGTGTGTGTGTGTGTGTGTGTGTGTGTGTGTGTGTGTGTGTGTGTGTGTACACTCACCAAAATTTGTTCACCTTTATATGGTTGCAGGGGTCGAGTCTCTGGTCCTGGCCCCACCTCTTCGCTTGTCACTACTAAGGTCACCCTCTCTTCGATTTGAGAACCATATTGTACCTCTTCTTAAAGCTTTGCGTGAATCTTGCCTCTACCCCTTCATTCTCCAGGTCATTCCATTTTCTGACAACCTTATGGCTGAAGAAATGCTCCTAACATTCATGTGACTCATCTGTGTCATCGGAGTGAGTTCCCTTAACTTGTTCCAATGGGACATACCCCTTAGCTCCGTGACTAGTTTCATTGAAAACCTTTGCACTTTCTCCAGTATTTTTGACATACTTGACATGCTGGGCTTAACGCACACGGTATAGAGTGTTGTCAATGACTCCTTACTTATAATTCTGAAGGCTAGTCTTAGATTTGCTAGACACACAATTATTGCAGCAGTTATTTGGTTGATATGAATCTCAAGAGATATGTTTAGCGCAATGCTCACTCCAAGTTCCTCCTCCTTGAGTGGAGTTTGCAGCCATAACCCCTCGATCCTGTACTCCATCTGCGGTCTTTGAACTTCCCAAACTTAGACTTGCTGGATTCTAGGAGTCACTTATCAGACCCTCCCTGCAGCCTGTCGAGATTATTTACCGGTCCTCATCTGCTTTTATTCTCCCCATTAGTTTTCACGGGGATACCTCTAATTCTATCACTTCCGTCATGACATTTAATTGTCATGGTTCTAGTACCGACCCTTGCGTGCATGTGACCCACTGGTCACATGCATACATTCTGACACCACCTTGTTAGGGACGCCTTGATCCATTGCAGTCTTTTAGCTGTTATGCCTGTGTGCTGTTCTAGCTTCAGTACCAGTGTCTTGCATGATCCTGTATCAAAACGCCTTCCTACAGTCCAAGGAGATGTGATCTAGCCGTCCCTCTCTCTCCTGCCTTTCTTCTGCTACATTGTCGTGGAACTCCAGTAGGTTTGTTAAACAGAATTTACAATCTCTAACGCCGTGCTGATTATCATTAATAAACCCACTCCTCTCTAGGTGCTCTACCTCTCTTTCCCTGAAAATCTCTGTAATCATACTACATACTACGTAGGTCATTTACACTGGTTTGTAGTTTGTCTTTCTCTCTCTCTTTTTTTTTTTTTAATTTTGAATCACATTTGCCGTTTTCCACACCTATTGCAGATGCCCTGTGTCGACTGAGTTCTTGGAAATTGTTGCTAATATCTCATATAGTACTTCTACTCACTCTCTCAGGACCAACACAGACATAATATCTGGTCCCACTGCCTTTACGGCTTCTTAACTTCTTCCACAGTTATATGTATGGTGTCCAGCGCTGACTGGTGCTCTCTACTTCTTCAGTTCACTGGTAGACTTCCTGTCTCCTCTGATGATACTTCCTAATATTTCTTGTTGAGGTTCTCAGAGACTTCATGGTCATTCTTAGTGAGCTCTCTTCCTTAACCTTGATTTCTTGATTCTTTAATATTGTCTTCCTCCTGATATGGCTATATAACAACTTTGGGTAGGATTTGGCTTTCGACGTTATGTAATTCTCAAATTGTCATTGAACCTTTCTTCTTACCCATGCGTATTCGTTTCTGGCTCATCATATTTCCTATTTTTCTCTGAGTTCTTTACATTTTACATTCTCTCCATGCTCTAGAACGTTTAGTTTTGACTTCTCTGCACCTCAGGGTAAACAATGTACTGTTTTTTTCCGATTTCTTCTCTTGATCCAAGGTACGAGTTTTTCCTCTCTCTTTGTACTTTCATGCCACATACTCATTCATCGCATCCACTGTCTTCACTTCGAGTTCTTTTTACCAATGTACCTCACTCATGTTTATGTAAATGCTTCCTTCGAAGTTAGGCATCCTACATCCTTCCCGTGATACTTCTCTCTCCAGATTTATTTCCACGAGCAAATAGAAACCAAGGACCATGTTGTCATTAGCACGGAGGGGACTTTCATATATAATATCCATTATGTCAGAGCCACTCAATGTGAATGAAAGGTCCAGCCTTGCTGGTTCATCCCCCTTCCTCTCTTTTCCTGGTCGTGTCCATAACATATTGGAGCATAAAGTTCTGCATTACCACCTCCATTATATTAGCTTTTCACGTTTCTGGTCCCCATTGTGGCTCTTGGTTCTCCCAGACTATCTCTCTGTGGTTAAAGTCACCGATGATCAGAAGCCTCCTCCTGCCTGTGTGGGCTCTTCTGGCCTCCTCAGTTAATATATCCACAACTGCTCTTTTTAAGTTGTATTGTTGGTCTCTTGCTGTTTAGTGGAAGGTTATACATTACTGCTATCAGCACCTTGGGACTACCGGTCTTCAATGTGCCTATTGTGTAGTCATTTTCTTCTCCTCTTCGATCCCTTTCATCTCAAAATGCCACCAGTTTCCAAAGAGCAAACTACTTCTTCACCTCATCTGTTCCTCATAATATGATAACAAGAACAGTCATACTGGCTGGATATCATCTCTACTAGCTTTGTCTCTCTGAGTGCTATAAAGTCTAGGGATGCCTCCACTATTCGCTTGTTCCATTTATTACTGTTACTCTATTTAGATCAGTGTACCATACTTTAAGCTTCCTTTCTGTTCAGGTTCTCAGTTTTCTGAATTCCTGGTCCTTGCCCATGGGTCAGAGGGGTGGGAAGGTGCCGTTGTGGGTTAAGGGTTAGGGCAAAGGTGGATTTTTATCTCTAGAAATGATCAGGATCCTGGATGTAGATAGGAGTGAATGAGGAGGTCAGGGTGAAGGGGGGCAGAGGGTCCGGGAGTTAGGGTGGAAAGTAGTTTTGAGGAAGGTACCTGCAATGGGGATTGAGATTGTGTGTGTGGCATGGAGGATGGAATATAGCTTGTCGTGGGTTTGGGCAGGAAAGAGGGCTAGTGTGTGCCTGTCATTCCTTTAGAGGCTGAGTCTCACGTTTGACGATGCATGCCCTGTCTCTCCTTCTCACCTCTACCATCCTTTTACTGTCACTTGTTTCTTATTCTGTCCAAGTCGAAATATACCAGGTGGTATTTTTCTGTCTGACTTAACTGCGGTTTTCTTTGCTCGAACCTGTGTCAAGTCATTAACATTGCAAGAGTCATTTTGACTCATAGTTCTCTGAAAACATGTCATCTGGGTCATTTCAGCCTCCCTGCCTGTTAGGCTCATGATAGTTTGATTCTCTTGTTCCTCTATCTGCCGTATATCATCTTGAGTCCTCCCTTCGGCCTACTAAAGCCAATGGATAATCATCGACCTCTCTCTCCCCTCTTTTTTCCCTCAAAATTTCTGTGTTTCTTTTTGACCAATTACTTTTTGGTATCCCATATTTCCAGCACACACTCGGTTGCTGGAGAGTATTTCCACAAAGGTCTTGTTTTTCTTTCTTCCATTCATGTGCTATTATTATTACTCCATCTTCTCCAGTTCCCTCTGAGCTAATTCAGATACTTTTCCTGGCATTGTACCTTTGCCTAAGCTGCTGCAACCCTTTTCTCACATTCTCAGTGTGTGTATTCACCTATTTGTGGTTGCTCCTGGCCCCGCCTCTTTACTGATTGCTACTAGGTCCTCTCTCTACCTGCTCCATGAGCTTTATCAAACCTCATCTTAATTAAAACTGTTTGGTTCCCGCCTCCACTACATCACTTTCTAGGCTATTGCACTGCATGATAACTATGAAGAAATGCTTCCTAACATCCCTTTGACTCATCTGAGCCTTCAGCTTTCAATTGTGACCCATTGTTTGTGTCCCATCTCTGGAACATCCTGTCCTTGTCCACCTTGTCTATTCTGCACAGTATTTTATATGTTGTCATCATGTCTCTCCTGACCCTCCTGGCCTCCAGTGTCATAAGGCCAATTTCCCTTAACCTTTCTTCGTAGGACAATCCCCTTAGCCCTGGGACTAGTCTTGTTGCAAACCTTTGCACTTTCTCTAACTTCCTGACGTGCTTGACCAGGTTTGGATTCTAAACTGGTGCTGCATACTCCAGTATGGGCCTGTCGTATATGGTGTACAGAGTCTTGAACGATTCCTTACTGATGTATTGGAACGTTATCCTTAGGTTTGCTAGACACCCGTATGCTGCAGCAGTTATCTGATTGATGTGCACCTCAGGAGATGTGCTCTGTATTACATTCACCCCAAGATCTTTTTCCTTGAGTGAGGTTTGCAGTCTTTGGCCACCTAGACTATACTCTGTCTGCTGTCTTCTTTACCCTTCCCCGATCTTCATGACTTTGCATTTGGCAAGGTTAAAGTCCAGGAGCCAGTTGCTGGACCAGGCTTGTAGCCTGTCCAGGTCTCTTTGTAGTCCTGCCCGATCCTCGACCGATTTGATTCTCCTCATTAACTTCACATCATCTGCAAACAAGGACACTTCTGAGTCTATCCCTTCCGTTATATCATTCGCATATACCAAAAACAGCACAGGTCCTAGGACTGACCCCTGTGGAACCTCGTTTGTCACAGGCGCCCACTCTGACCCCTCGTCACGTACCTTGACTCGTTGTTGCCTCCCAGTCAGATATTCTCTGATCCATTGCAGTGCCTTTCCTGTTATGTGTTCATGACCCTCTAGCTTTTACATTAACTTCTTGTGAGGAACTGTGCCGAAGACCTTCTTGCAGTCCAAGAAAATGCAATTTATCCACCCCTCTCTCTCGTGTTTTACTTCTGTCACCTTGTCATAAAACTCCAGTAGGTTCGTGACACAGAATTTTCTTCCCTGAAACCGTGCTGGTTGTCGATTATATGCTTGTTTCTTTCCAGATGCTCCACCACTCTCCACCTGATGATCTTCTCCATAACTTTGCATACTATAGACGTTAGTGACACAGGTCTGTAGTTAATGCCTCATGTCTGTTTCCTTTTTTAAAAATTGGGACTACATTTGCAGTCTTCCATACCTCAGGTAGTTGCCCAGTTTCAATGGATGTGTTGAAGATCTTTGTTAGTGGCACACACGGACTGGTTTTCGTGTCCGCGTGCAAGGATCTCACCCACGCCCCGTAAGCCAAGAATTCTATTAGCTTTATCGAGAACAGTCATGCACTGTTTTCTTGGCTTTAGATTACTGCTTACAAGAACTCCTAATACTTTTTTTTCATTTAGTGAATGAGATTTACATTATTCGGTTAATAAGAGCCATGGTTATTCGCTTTTTCCAGACTTAGAACCTTACATTTATCTACATTAAACTGCATCTACCATTTCTCTGGCCACTGCATCAACCTATCTTGAGCTTCCTGCTTATGTAAACGTGTTAATGTTGCTATTTCCTCATCTTTGTCGTTTATATATAAAGTGAACAACAAAGGACCCAACACTGATCCCCGTGGAGAAGCACTTTCGAAACATCTCCACTCTGATTTCTCCTCATTTATGTAAACTGCTGCCTATCTGTCAACTACGCAACGATCCTAAAAAAAATTTCCTTTCCTATTACGTGTACCTCTAACTTTGCTCAACAATCTCCTGTGTGAGCCTCTATCATAGGCCTTACTGAAATCCACATACACATTACCAGATTCTTTATCATGATCTACCACTTCAAAACCTAACTGAATAAAAAAAGTAAATTCGTAACGCAGGAACGGACTTCTGTAAAACAGAACTAAAACTCATTGATTAATTTATGTAGTTCAAGGAGGTCTTAAATAGCCCTGGAAGTTATTGATTCCATCAATTTTCCCACAATGGAAGTCGTTAGGCTAACTGGTCTATAGTTCGAAGCTAATGATATATCTCCTGTATGCGTGAATATTTGCATGTGTGTTCCTTTCCATATGTATAAAAGGCAAAAATATAATAATAAGATATATCTCTGAAGGTGCAGGAGTCGTGTATAGGAAGTTTCTGATGGCCTTATCACTCGCTCTCTGTATCAGCAACAGCATTCAAGGCGCACTTCACAGTGCCAGTTTTCGTTCCTGATTGAAGTTACTTCACTTAAGACGGGAAGGAGAGGTAACTTGGCCGCCACAGTCGTTGCCGGCAGTTGTGGAGAGTAATTGATAAAGAAGTGGAGGGAACTTTAGCGCAGCTCAGAGCCAAAGTTTTGATTAGCTCTTCTTTTAGGATTTAATTGATCAGGAAGGTAAACGAAAATATGATGATTTAGTGTGAAGTGTCAGAACAAGATCTATTTACAAGACTCGGTAGAGTCCCTCACATTGATAGTTACCTAAATAAATGTTCCCTCAACACCCCTCACACCCACACTACTCACACCCACACCACCCACAGCACCCCACACCACCCTCACCCACCCCCACCCCCCCCCCCCCCACCCACTACCACCCTCACCCCCACACCCACCACCCCCACCCACACCAACCCTCACCCACACCACCCTCACCCACACCACCCTCACCCACCTCCCCCCAACACACCCCTTTAACCCCACCCCCCTACACCCATACCCCAAATCCACACCATTAACACAATACCTTCACCCACACCACTTAAACCCCTTACCAATATATCTAACACCCCTTTTTCCCACACCCTAACCAACCCTTACCACACACCATTAACGCCAAAAATCACCCACCACTCATATCCATCCCCCTTTACAACATCTTTTTTAAAACCATTAACGAACCCTACACACAACCAAATTCAGTTACACACAAAATAATCCTACATAAAAGTAAGATTACTGGACTTTCCCGTTCCCCCACTGGGGGCTACCATTTCGTTTACACCTTTTTAAAGAAAGAGGAGGAGGGGGTATGTATAGGCAGGAAGTGGTGGTGGTGGTGGTGGGGTAGTTTTGGGAGTAGTAGTGGAGTAGAAGGTAGGAGGGAGGTGTAGAAGCAGCAACAAAATAGGAGGGGAGCCTGCAGAGAGCTAGGGGCCCACAGAAGGTAAGGCAAGAACACAGGGGTGGGGGAATGATAAATAGATAAACAAAACGCAATTACACCCCCCAAACCCACCCCCCAGAAACTACATCACTCACACCAGCACAAACTTACCCCTTACCCATCACACCAACGCCATTCACATTCTCACCCATCACACCCATACCCGTCACAAACACACACGTTACACCCACACCACTCATCCCACAGCCATCACACTCAGTCACACAAACATTCCTGACACTCATACCCATCGAGCATCAACATCAATGATACCCACATAATTCGAATCCACATCCATCATAGCCACTTCCATGACAATTACACCCATAGCAAAGACATCCCTGACTTCCACACCTCTTACACCCACACCCATGATATCCATAAAAGTTACACACGCCACTCACATCACACCATCACATCCACACTCTGACACACACGCCACTCACACCCAAACAAATCACACCCCCCACACACCACCCTTCATACCAACACCACACACCCACACCCTTCACACCAACACCCCACACCCAAACCCTTCACACCAAAACCACCACCACACCCACAAAACCCCAAAACCACACACCCACACCCTTCACACCAACACCCACACACCCACACCCTTCACACCAACCACACACACCCCCACCCCTTTACACCAACACCACAACACACAACCAAACCCACACCAACACCACACCCTTCACACCAACACCACACCCTTCACACCAACACCACACCTTCACACCAAAAACCACACCTTCACACCAACATCACACACCACGCCCCTTACACCCACTCCCCTCATACTCATTTTCATCATTTCCACTCCCCTGAAACTTTGACTACTCCCAAAACCACACCACTCACACCCGCACCCAACACGCCCATACCCTGACACCCACACCAATTACATCCATGTCACCACAAGCACTCCCATCACACCTACATTCATCACCCCCTCGTCAGAACACTCATCTCTCTCATACCCCTAACACCCACACCACTTCTACCCCCATCCTTCACACCTGCTCTCATCACACCCCCTCCCACTCACATTTACTTAGCCACACCCACATTAATCACACTTACATCACTGACACCCACAATACCCCTCCCACAGCACTTATACCCATACCAATGATACACACACACCACTCGTGCCCACACCCCCCACACCTATACCAGCTACACCACTTCACTTACCACACCAACACCCTTCCACACATCCTCATCCCAACCCTCGAACACCAATGCCAATTTTCCCCAAACCCCCACATCACAAAACCTCTCACACTCATCCACCCTCGAAACCAATTATCCGCCCCCCTTAACCCTCAACCCACACTCAACCCCTTTTTAACACTCAACCTGCCCCCACATCCCACACCCTTAAAACACACCCAACTCCCTCACACACTAACCACTTACACCCACACCAAAACCCACACGACTTTTTCCCACGTCAATCACAAGTACACGGGTGACACCCACACCACTCACACTCGAACCTACTAACACCCATATCAAACCCAATTCATCACACGAACACTTTTCACACTCTCGTCCATAATACTTACACTCATTACATCCACACCCCTGACACTCACACCACTGACACGCCACACCCACACCTATCATACACGCCCATGACAACTGCACACCTACACCACACCCACACCTATCATATACGCCCATGACAACTGCACACCTACAACACACCCACACCTATCATATATGCCCATGACAACTGCACACCTACACCACACCCCTCATACCCATAGCTATCACATCCACACCACTGACGCCCACACAACTTCCATCCACTCCCATCACACCCACATCACTCAAGTCAACACCTATCACGTCCACACCGATCAACCCCACATTTATGACCACCCCCACTCACACATATCACACCCAACCCCCTTCACAGCCATCACACTCTCACCCCTGAAACCCACACAACACTCCACACCTCTCACACCCATACTTTTTAAACCCACACTCGTCCAAAGCAGCATCAATCACAACATACACACACCTCAAACCAACATATATCACGCTCATACTTCTAAGATCAACACCACTCACACCCATAGCATTATCACCCACGCCTGGCTCCCACTTTAGATGCCCACAGCCATCACACCCACACTCATCACACCGACACCACTCTCACCCACACAAATCATGCCCACTATTATGAGCACATGTGGTAAATCAAAGGCTTCCAATACCTGGTCGTAGAATAAAGTCACTAAAACAAGGCAGAACAAGGGCAAGGGGTAGATTTCTTTACCCACATATTCCGTCCGGTGATGAAATAAGGCATTTATTTGGAAAATTATTGTTTATTTCCAAAAAAAAAAATAGATAATTGATGACTACCCGTTCCTTTTATAAGCATTGTTACAGGTTTTGGCATAGAATCGCCCAATGTTGAACACATTTTGGCAAGTTCTTCATCGAGGTACCAGGTTCTATAACATCAGCAATTAGTTTTTCCACAGTTCAACAGTCCTGTTTTGCGATCCTGCGTCTATTTCCATTGATTCTCAACTGGCTTGAGATGAGGATACTTTCCAGGCCAGTTTCAAACGCTTAGCCCACTTTCTTCGACGAATCTCAGCGTTTTTGTGGACGTATGGCATGAAGCAAGATCCTGCTGAAAAATGTCTTCTCCATCAGTAAAGTCTCTATCCACAATGGGAAGCAAATGAGTGTTCAGGATTGCCATTTGTCACTGTTCATCGTCCCTCAACAATAATAAGCCGTCCCGGTCATTTAACAGTAAAACTACCCCAATGTATTTACGCTAGCTGAAGCAAAATTCTTTGTAGATCTTTGCTGGTTTTAATCCTTTACACTATTTATGATAATTTTGTCATCATGAAGCGGTGTATGCTTGCAGGAATAGCCCTACGGAACAACAGTTGTTGTAGCACTGTCGAGTGTCTCTGGGTAACACCACAGATGGTTGGTTGCCAGAAGTCAGTAGCAAACTTATGAAAAGAAAAGCATCCAAACTACATCAATTAAGCAGGAGACTATGACACTGAGATAATCACAAAATTTACTCCTGTCCCAATTGATTTCCACATTACTGTACTTACAATACGTATAATGTTAATATATTAAGATATCAGTGTATGTATTTGTGCAACCAAGAGTCACTCAAGGCATCACTGGACACTACCAGTGTCTGTAGAAATCCGCCACCCAGCCAGGTGGACAGGTGTGACGGCACCTTGGCTGACTGACACGGTGAACTGGAAAATAAGCACAGCAGTTGGGTCCCAAAACTGCTACACTCTGAATTCCCAGCAGAGTGGTCGAGAGGGCATTCCAAATAGTTATGTGACTAAAGTTGAACAAATGAAACATAATAGGCGCACGCCACACCCATACTATTCACACTCACACCCATCACATATTCATCCATCACACACACACATATATAACACCTACGCCAGAGCTTTGGTAAGATGGGAAAAGAAGAATAATGGGTAAGAATGGAAATATAGGAAAAGGGTGGGGTGGGGGGGGAGGGGAGGTGGGATAACAAAGTAGACAAACCCCACTTTGGTGCATTTACGTACGGTGTGTGGGGTTGTGTGTGTGTGTGTGTGTGTGTGTGTGTGTGTGTGTGTGGGTGGTGGGGGCGGGCCGTGCGTGCGTGGCGTGGGGGCGCGCGCGCAGCGTTAACTCATGAATTCACAGAATGGGGTATAAACACATCCCCACCGCTTCACAATATATTTTCAGACCAAACGAATAAATGCACCAAATTCTCATGCCACACTCATACTACTTAAAACCCACACCCAACACACTCCCACCCCCCAACACCTATCCCAAACTCATACCCCCCCATTCACACCCCCCCATTCACACCCATCAACACACCATTCACACCCACACTCATCACTCCCACACCCCCTTACACTCATATCCGTCATACCCAAGCCCCTGACTCCTACACTACTGACACCCACATACGCATACGTCACACACACATCTATGACACCCACATTTCCGATACCTAAACCGCACACTCATACCCATCGCACCCACACCTATCACCACACATACCCCTATCACCCGCCCCAGCTCACACACACACTTTAAAACATCCATAACCCTGACACCTACACCACTCACCTACCTCACACTCACCCACACTCATTATACCAACTTACCTGACATCTATTTTACACCAGTCACACCCACACCTATCACGCCAACATCACTCTCACACATACTCTTCACATCCATATCACTGGCATCTACACCACTAACCTTCACGTCTCTTATACCTCACTCATTACACCAACTCAACTAACATCCGTACCTTTCATACTCTCACCGACCACACTCATTTTACTCACATCCACACTACACACACCTACACACACACACACACACACACACTACACACACAAACACACACACCGCTCATATCCCCACTTATTTCATCCTCATCACTCGCTGACATCAGTGACATACTATATAGGAAATTCTTGGTTATGCAGATCATTTCAGGCAACATAGGTTAATTTTGTCCCAGGATGCGACCCCCACCAGTCAGGGACAGCAGGTGTTATAAATAAACAAGCCCAGTGTATCCACCCGTACGGGGGATCGAACCACAGACCCCAATGTGTGAGGCGAGTGCGCTATCACAGCTATACTTGCACTCGCACCACACCTCTCACACCCACGCCCCTTACATCCAAACCAGTTACTACAACACCTAACACCAACACAAGTTACATCCACTCCCTTCTCTCCCCCCCATATTACACCCACATTCCCAAGACCCCACACAACTGACACACACACACATACACACCCATCACAGTAACATAACTCATTCCCATATTCATAACATACACATCCCTGACACCCACACCACTGAGACCCACACCAATCATTCTCACTCCTCTCACATCCACACCCATTATTTCAACACCCCTGACACACATACTACTGACACCCACTCTTCCCCTCACACATACACTGGTGACACTCAAAACACTTGCACTAACACGCGCTCACACATGTTACACACACTCCCCTCATACTGACACCCTTCACATCCAAAAACATAACTCCAGTACCACTCAAACCCACACCCTTCACACCCACACCACTCGCATCATCAACTGTTCCTCCCACATTCCTGAAACCCACATCCGCCACCCACACCACATTCACAGCAATCACTCCCACTTGCCTTACACCCACACCTCACACTTGACCCATGCAAACACATATATGTGAATACACACCATTCACACCCACACATCTCACACTCCAATCTCTTACACCAACACCACACACCCACATTACTTATACCTACTCACATGATACCCACATCAATAACACCCACTTAACTGACCTCCACACCACTAATACACATCACTAACATCAACACCCTTTACAGCGACATCAATTATACCCACACCACTCACCCGCATCTTCACCCCTGACACCTACACCCCTCTCACACGCCCCTCCGACATTCATCACATCTACACCAGAAACACCCATATCCCTTACCCAAACTCCTCATCTACACCATTCACACTCCATCACTCATACCCACACCCTTGATACTTCCCCACTTACACCCACACCATTACTCCACACCAGTTGCACCTATACCCTTCACACTCACTCCCAAAACATCCCCATACCTTACACCCACAAAACTCACACCTATACCTATTACACACACACCATTAATACCAAAACTCCTTACAGCCAAACTAGTTATACTCACACTTCTCACCCACACATGAGTTACACCCTTCGCCCATCAAGTCACACCAACATCCACATGAATCACACCCATACCCATCACACGCAGCCCAATCCCACCTACACCACTCAAACACTTACCCATCACACACCCCTGATATTTCACCCTTGACACCCACACCCCTGACTAACACCACTTACACCCACACCACTCACATCCATACCACTCATTTACTCTCCTCAAACTTACATCAATCATACCCTCCAGTCACACTCAGCACAACTGATATCAAAACCATACCATTTACATCCACACCTCTCACATGCATACCCATCACACCCACACCACTCACTCATTACACCCACCTCAATAACACCTTCTCCCATCACTTCCCTTAATAAAAAATACTCTTATTACTCCCACACCCAACATAGTCAAAACCTTGACAACCAAGCCACTCACACCCTCACCCCTCACACTCACACCCATTACAGCCACATCCATAACACCCACAACACTTTCACGGATACAACTGACACCACATACCTTCCAGTCCACTCACATTCGCACCCATCATACACACTCCAGTCACACTCACACCTACACCCTTTACAGCCACACTTCACACCCACAGTTAACATACCCACTCCCATCACTGTCGGGGATCGCTTCAAGAAAGTGATGGTAGCAAGAATATTATCGATATATTGGTATTCAAGATGGAGCCCTTCCTATCACGTCAGCCAGGTCTATCACGTCAGCAGCCTGGTCTATCACGCCAGCCTGGCCTATATATATATATGCAAGGAATTCCCAAAAGCAGGAGAATTCCTTGCATTGTTAAAATCTCTTAGTAAGGCTGATGCATGCAGCGGATGAGATGAAAAGCTGTAAGCCTTCTCCCTGAAAGCTGGCTGCCTTTGATCAACGTCTAGCGCAAGCTGGTCGCCAAGGTATTGGTCCAGTGTGGTGAGAATGGCATAGCACTGCGTACCTTTTTCCAAGGTTCATAGGTTCGAGTCTCCTTCAGCCAGAGATCAGGGTTTATATATATATATATATATATATATATATATATATATATATATATATATATTATATATAAATATATATATATATATTATATATAAATATATATATATATAATATATATATATACATATATATATTCATATATATTATATATATATATTATATATAAATATATTTTATTATTATTATTATTATCACACTGGCCGATTCCCACCAAGGCAGGGTGGCCCGAAAAAGAAAAACTTTCACCATCATTCACTCCATCACTGTCTTGCAAGAAGGGTGCTTTACACTACAGTTTTTAAACTGCAACATTAACACCCCTCCTTCAGAGTGCAGGCACTGTACTTCCCATCTCCAGGACTCAAGTCCGGCCTGCCGGTTTCCCTGAACCCCTTCATAAATGTTACTTTGCTCACACTCCAACAGCACGTCAAGTATTAAAAACCATTTGTCTCCATTCACTCCTATCAAACACGCTCACGCATGCCTGCTGGAAGTCCAAGCCCCTCGCACACAAAACCTCCTTTACCCCCTCTCTCCAACCTTTCCTAGGCCGACCCCTACCCCGCCTTCCTTCCACTACAGACTGATACACTCTTGAAGTCATTCTGTTTCGCTCCATTCTCTCTACATGTCCGAACCACCTCAATAACCCTTCCTCAGCCCTCTGGACAACAGTTTTGGTAATCCCGCACCTCCTCCTAACTTCCAAACTACGAATTCTCTGCATTATATTCACACCACACATTGCCCTCAGACATGACATCTCCACTGCCTCCAGCCTTTATATATATATATATATATATATATATATATATATATATATATATATTATATATATACACAATATATAATATTATATATATATATATTATATATATATATATATATATTTATATATATATATATATATTTATTATATATATCATTTATTATATAAAATATATTATACATTATTATATATATATATACATTTATATATATAATTATATTATATATATAATTTATATATAATTTATATATATACATTTATATATATATATACATATATATATATATATAATATATTATATATATATAATTATATTATATAATATATATAATACATTTATATATATATATATATATATATATAATTATATATAATTTATATATATATATATAATATATATTATATATATATATATAAAATTATATATATTTACATTTATATATATATATATATAATTATTATATAAAATTATAATTATATATAATATATATATAATTATATATATATATATAATATTTATATTATTTATATATATATATATTATACTATATATATATTTATATATACATAATATATTACATATATATATATAATATTAATAATATACATATATATATACATTTATATATATACATTATATATATAATATATATATATATGTATATATATATATATATATATATATATATATATATATATATATATATATTATATATATATATATATATATATATATATATATATATATATATATATATATATATATATATGGGACAGAGTTCACAGTAATATACACGTCCTGCCAGACCAGGCAATACTTTGGCGCCCGAAGAAGCTAGGCGTTGGAACCAAAAGCAGCCAGCTCCGGGCAAGTGTTTAGTTTTTCATATCGTCCCCCGTCTTACGTGAGATACTGGAGTTAACGTTAACACGTCGTAGATAAACGAAATATTTACGAACATTTATTTTGGTCTTGATTACCTCAAACTTTTATAGTTGGTGGATATATTTTAAAGAAAGCTTAGATCCATTTTCGACTATGCAAATTTTAAATTACCAATATTATTTAATAACTTCGCTTACATGACATAACCTGAGAATACTTAGTCTAGTCGGCTTCAGACACTTAGTTGTTGATGTAATTTAATTGAAGAAATATTTCCTTATAGGACTGTAGTGAATTTTATATTTAAGAGAAGTGCAACTTTTAAAATCTTTGCGTCAGACCTGACACTTTTTGAAGCTACGGTGTTCTCATCAACCACTAACTTTTTCAAGCCCTTCGTTTATAACTTCAGAATGTCTGATACAATCGGCTTCAGTTTTTGAACTCTGTTAAACCGTTCCCAAGTTAAGGTTCGGGAAACAAGGAACAAAGGCAGGTGTCCTCTGCTCAGTTTCATGTACACCACTTCTTAAATTATTTTCCATGGGACAACTTTAGAAAGCCTCTCGATCGCGCTCAACATTTAAAGCTGGTGTATCCTACTTACAAGAAGGCTGGTAGTGATATTTTGTATAATAACTGGATTAGGCTTCCACGAGAGTGGTGAATTGATTCTGATGAGGGGCTCTTGATCCAAGAAACTAAACGTTTCCTCCTTTTTCTAATCGAATCCGAATGCCTCCCATCACACAGTCTCAGTGTCACCTCTTGGGTATAGCGCTTTTCTGGGATAAACTTAAAACTATTGAGAATGAAAAGAATAATGACTGATTCATTGTACGAAATTGGTTAAACTCCTTTTATATATAGGTTGTGTAAGCGCACATTTTGTTGGTTTCTGCGCATTACGTAGAGAATGCATCCCCGTCAACACTTTTAGTGTTGAAGAAAGTTCCTAGACTTCAATTTACGAAACAGGCAAAACAAATGCGATATGTAGATTATAATGGAAAAATGAACATGTTATTAGAAGCCGGGGGAACTTACGTGCCTCTTAAGCACGCTCACAACTTACGTCAAAAAAAAAAAACGGTTGCAAACTTCTAGACCCCATCAGCATCGCACATTTTTGTTACTCAGGTTCCCTTGTCAACAGAAATAAAAACTTTGCCAACCGGAACAAGAAATTAGATGGACATCGCACAACTTCACAGGACATTCCCACTTCAGCTTCAACAAGTCTCATTAAACCACACGTTAAATTTAACATTGTTCTACTTTTTTAATCCCTTCAAACAAAAATTTAACACATCAATGGGTTCACTTTTCTGTGTAGTACTATTAACTTTGTATGGAGCATATTGGTTAAGTCCGATTAGCCATCGTAATTCCCCAGTACGTCACCTGGCTCTGAAATGCTGATGACATGGTTATCATTGGTCGTTTCAGTCTTGAGAACCTTAGAGACAGACTCAAAATTGTGAAGTCCTCCGTACAGTTCATCATTTACGAAAACGAGACTTGTCTCCCCTCTTCCTAGACGTTCTAACTCACAAACACAGTAACACGCAAATTCAGTCTACTGAAACCTCACCAAGAAGGATGACTTTTTTTATTTTCCCAGCCTTAAAATCTAGAGCAGATTCCAACTTTTATTACGTAAAAAACGTTGCTATCAAGATAATGTGTGTGGAAGAGGACTTCAACCGACAGAGCAAACCCAAGGCAGTGTCATGATCGTAAATCTCGCGCAAATTATTCTCTGTAACCTGCCTTCAAATGATGTCATCCAAACAGTACACAAATCACATAAGCCAGGTCTTCAACTCACTCTTTACCTGACTGGATGACTTTCATAAAGTCAATTCCTCTTTCTTATTCGTTAATCTGTGCAAGGTTTTTCCTAACATACTCTTGTGTTCAGACAATTTTACTTCCTGATATGCTAATGTTCACAATACCTGGAGTCTACCTGTAGGGTATTCCGGGGATCAATCCCCCGCTACCCGATCCACTACCAGGCCTCCCGGTGGATCAAAGCCTGATCAACCAGATTGTTACTGCTGGCTGCACGTAGTCCAACTTACGAACCACAGCCCCGCTGATCCGGCACCAACTTTAAGCATCTGTCCAGCTCCCTCTTGAAGGCAGCCAGGGGCCTATTGGTAATTCCCCTTATGAATGGTGGGAGGCTGTCGAACAGTCTTGGGCCCCGGACACTGATCGTGTTCACTCTTAGCTAAACACAGAGTCGTATTGGGATTTCTGTATCTAACTCATTTCTTTGTTGTCATCTGTGTAAGTCTCATCTTGTCTGAGCAAGGTGTGGTATTTGCCTTGTTTTTGGCAGGTTTTCTTGAATATTTTCGTTATGGTTATCATGTATTTCTTGATAATTTACTCTCTAATATCATTTCAGTTTGTAGTCAAAAATATCACTTGCTCCAGGTGAGGCTCGAACTCACAACCCCGGCATGGCCCAGACACTGTCGTATAAGTACCGTGCGCTAACCGATTGCGCCACTGGAGCACATCGAGGCTTGTTTTACAAGACTTACTTGTAGTAATGTTTAAGCAGAAATCTTCGTATGGTGTATCATGTTAGGGGACACTTCCCTCATATCACACATTCACCGAAATACATTTTGTTTACAATACGTTGAGTAAGAAAGCATTATAAAAGGATGGCACATCTTACCCATTCAAATATGTTGGAATATGAAGACGGTGACATCTTACTCACAGAATGATATTAAAGTATTAGGAAAACATCTTACAGAACATTTTACACAGACTTTTGTACACATTCCAAATTACAAGTACAAATGACATAATAAAACATCAGTAAAAGAACATGAGGAAGTTGGAATTATACTCAGAGAGGTTAGGTTAGATAAGGTTTGTCAGGAAACAGGACAAGTGTTTCCTGACGCGGGTCTTAGATGACCCGCCTTTGGAGCTTTGGTCATCTGACCGAGGCCTTCTGCTGGCTTACCGGTCCACCCCTTTAAAAATAATGGTCATTTTAACCAACTGCAATTACTCACAGAGAGGCTAAGAAAGAAGAGAGTCACAGCTTACACAGAGTAGGAACATAAGGAAGGTTACCTCATTCTCACACAGGTTTAACAGACCTTAGGGAAAGTAAAGTCTAACTCAAACTTAAGTAGTTGAACATGGGGGAAGGGACATGTTATTCACGCTGTGGTTTTGGAACGTCAGGAAGGTGATAACTTGTGCACATAGTAACACAGATATCAAACTCTACCCATATACAAATAGTGAACACATTGGAATGTGAACAGTTACTAACCAGGCAATATGCAGTCATGGATGTGACCTTCTGTATAAGATGAGAGAGTATGAGCATGAGAGAAGATGACGAGAGAGAGATCTAAAGTGAAACTAAAAGGAATAAGAGATGGAGAATAGAGAGAGTAGAGAGATAGAGAAGAGAATTAAGAAGTATGTAGAGAGAAGCAGAACATACAGAAAGCGAACTCGTACTCGCCAAGGTTGATATTTAACAAGTATCACAAGAAGCCTACCTCAATTTCATTCCTGGCAACTAGCCTGATCGGTGGACATTCTGTATAAGATCTATCACTAATTATTATGAGCAAAATATACCTTGGTTATAGTGTCTTCCTTTTAAGTTGAAAATCTAAAGGATTATAGATGGAAACCTTGGTATGTTAACTTTATATCAAGTAAATATGGAATGTTACTGTAGATATTATTAATACTCATCACTGTTTAAACGTAACCCAGTTATTACTGTTCCAACAAAACTAATGTGCGTTATTACAAATTTACTTGTCGATCCGGGACAGCAAAGAAGTTCTGGTTCTGCGACCGTGGATCGAACTCCTTTATCTAACCTCTCCGATAAGCTAGCTAATTCTAGCTTTGTCATTAGCACCATGCTTAAAATGATAAGTGTCCAAACACTGGACATGCCACTCATAACGCGAGTACATTCGAGATTTCATTCTCCAGTTTTGGATATCAGTTTCAGGAGCAGTACAAATATAAAATCATCCAAGAATGTGCTTGCATTAGGAGTGGCATGTCCAGTGCCTGGACACCTACCGTTTGAAGCATAGTGACTTGGTGGACTATCTTCCATGAGGCTGGTTAAATAATTCGTGTTCTTTCCCCGGCCGATCACAGAATGTTACTTACTATATTAATGAATCCACAAAACAGGAGGTTTTATAGTAACATGCTGTGACCGGCCGGGGATCGAACACGATTTATTTAACCAGCCTCATGGAAGATAGTCCACCAAGTCACTATGCTTCAAACGGTAGGTGTCCAGGCACTGGACATGCCACTCCTAATGCAAGCACATTCTTGGATGTATGTGTGCACTGCTTCTGAGACTGATATCCAAAACTGGAGAATGAAACTAGTTCCGGTAACAATCAACGTGCTCGAATGTACTCGCGTTATGAGTGGCATGTCTAGTGTTATGAGTGGCATGTCTAGTGTTATGAGTGGCATGTCCAGTCTTTGGACACTCATCATTTTAAGCATGGTGGCTTAGTGGACAAAAGCTACGAGAATTTAGCTAGCTTCATCGGAGTTTGGTTAAATAAGAGGAGTTCGATCCACAACAGGTCGCAGAACCGAATAATTCATCTTTGCTGGTGGTGAAAAAGTAAACTTGTACAGTAACGTACATTAGGTTGTTTTTATACAGTTAATAACTGACTTACGTTTAAACAGTGATGAGTATAGATTAATATCGCTACAGTAACATTCATGGCAATACTCATAAGTTTCCATTCTATATTATTATAATCACAAAGAAGCTCTAAACCACAAGGGCTATACAGCGCTGCAAGGCAGGAAGGAAGCGAGGGTATCAGGTGGCAAAAGGGAGATGGATGAGTAATAGGTTACAGAGAACAGCGGGGCAGTGGATGGTGAAAGGGTAGAGGGCAGCAAGAGATTGATGTAGAAAGGGCTGAGGAGTGCGCGAAAAGTATCATCAGAGTTTGTGGAGTAAATCAGTCGTTGTCAAGAAGTCAATGAGAGAGTCAGGATTAAAGGAGGGTCCATCAGCAAGAAGGGAAGGTAAAGAGAGTGAGTAGTAGAGCGGAGACAACGTTGGAAGTAAATTCTGCGTGCTCGTTGATAGAGAGGGCAGTCTAACAGAATGTGACTAATTGATACTGAAACTTGACACTGCTCACAGAGAGGTACAGGGTGCCTCTCCATGAGATACCCATGAGTAAGATGAGTGTGGCCAATGCGAAGGCAGGAGAGAGTAGTCTCCTAACCTCGGCACTGATGACAAGAAGACGGCCAGTAACCTATGCTCGGTTTAATAGAATGAAGTTTGTTACCGAGTAGAGTTGACCAAAGTTGTTGCCAACGGGTGTGAAGGTGGGTAGTTATTGCAGCAAAATAGTCCGGAAATGGAACACCTCTATATGAAATTGGTAGGTCATGTACTACTGACCGAGCAGCAGTGTCTGCCTGTTCATTGCTCTGTACGTCAACATTGCCAGGGACCCAACAAAAAACAATTTCTTTATGCTTGGTAGAGATACGGCGTAGCCAAAGTTGGATACGGAGAACTATGGGGTGAGGTGTATCAAATTTCCGTATAGCCTGTAGAGCACTAAGGAAGTCTGAGACAACCACAAATGATGACACAGACATAGATGCGATACGAATAAGTGCTGCAAGATTGACATTCAATTCAGCAGTAAAAATGCTAGCCGAAGATAGTAAATACCCTCGCATGACGCTGTCCAGAAACATTGCTGCGAATCCGACGCCGTCAGAAGACTTAGAGCCATCTGTGTACACTGCGATGGCATGAAAATGAGAGTGGAAGTGGTCAAGAAAAAGAGAGCGGGAGGCCACCGTAGGTAGTTGGGCTTTCGAGCAAGGGAGTGAGAAAGAACAGACCCGAACAGCTGGAACTTCCCAGGGGGGTAGGGAAAAGTGAGATGCTACATGAGCATATAAAGGTCGTAACTGAAGGGAAGACAAGAGCGAATGCAGGTGAAGAGAGAAGGGACGGAGCAAACAGGGGCGGTTAACAAATAAAGAATGTCTACTAATATCGGTGACCATTCTATAAATGGAAGGATTGCGGAGATCGTGAGAGCGCACATAGTAGCGAAGGCAATGGGCATCACGACGATCGACAAGGATGGAACATTTGCTTCTGCATAAAGGCTTTCAACAGGGGAAGAGCGAAAAGCACCAAGGCATAAACGTAATCCTTGGTGATGGATGGGGGTTAAGGCTAGAGAGAGTAGCAGGAGAGGCCGCTGAATAGATTTGGTCACCGTAATCGAGTTTCGATAAAATGAGGGCTGAATGTAGGCGAAGGAGTGTTCGACGATCAGCTCCCCATGAAAGATGAGCAAGGGTTTTAAGAAGGTTCAGCTGGCTGTGACAAGTTGCCTTCAGAGATATTATGTGAGGTTTCCAGGATAACCTACGGTCAAAGAGAAGGCCTAGAAACCTGACTATCACGTTCAGGGATACGGGAGCCATAGAGTTACAAAGGATGATCGGAGATGACAGAGCGTCTAGTGAACGTAATTTGGTGAGTTTTGATACTGGAAAATTTAAACCCATGCGTGGTGGCCTAATTGGAAACACGGTCGACCGCATGCTGGAGAGAAACTGTAATGAGGTGACAGTCAGCGCCTGCACAAGCAATAGCGAGCGAAGTCATCAACATAGAGTGATGACCAAATATTGGATGGAAGAACAGAGGCCAAATCATTTATAGCAAGGAGAAAAAGCGTTGTGCTCAGAATACATCCCTGAGGGACACCTTCAGCTTGGACGAAGTCCGGGGAGAGTACATTATTGACTCGAACACGGAAATGAGTGTCAGTTAAAAAGTTCTTAAGGAAGGATGGTAGATTGCCTCGGAGGCCTAAGGAGTGGGCTTGGGCCAAAATATTATACCTCAAAGTTGTCTCATATGCCTTCTCAAGGTCAAAAAATATGGCAATAACTGAGTGGTTATTCGCAAAGGCATTACGAACATACGTATCCAAGCGTAGCAAGGGGTTTATGGTAGATCGGCCCTTACGAAAGCCATATTGACTAGTGGAGAGATTGTTGTCTCTCTCTAAATAACACATTAAACGTCGATTCACCAGACGTTCCATCACTTTGCAAACTGCACTAGTAAGAGCAATGGGACGATAGTGGGAGGCATCATGTCCCATAGTACCCGGCTTGCGGAAAAGGAGAATGATGGCAGATTTCCACAGCTGGGGAAGAACTCCTTGTGACCAAATAAGATTGAAGAGGTGTAAGAGGACTGTAAGGGCTGACTGATGTGAATGTTGTAACATCCGAATATGAATGTCGTCAGGCCCAGCTGCCAATGATCGGCAAGCTGAGAGTGTTGCCTCCAGTTCCCGAAGCATAAAAGGCACATTATACTGTTCTTCTCTGAGAGAAGAAAAGACAAAGGGTACTAACTCTCTGGCAGACTTTGAGGAAAGAAACGAGAGGCATAGATGGAGCCCCCGGGAAATAGGGACCAGATGAGTGCCAATTTCAATGGCAACGTCAAGAGGGTTTGCTATAACACCGGCGACCCGTAGAACAGGAGCCGGGTTAGGAGAGTATTTACCACCCAATTTCCTCATTTTCGATACTGCACTCATAGAGGAAGCAGAGGTGATGGTGGAAACAATCTTGCCAGCAAGTGCGTTTAGCGTCATGGATGACACAGCGAGCGACCGCACGCTTCTGCTTAAAATCAAGAAGTCTCTCATCGGTTCTGTTGTACCGGTACCTGCCCCATGCAGCGCTTTTCAAACGTACTGCACGAGCACAAGCAGGAGACTACCAAGACACGCACTTCTGAGAATGCCTGCATGAGGTTTGGGGTATAGAATGAGAACCTGCGGTTAAAAATGACGTCGAGAAGAGGTGTAGAAACTCATCAATGGAGGATGAAGAAGGAACCTCACTAAAAGCAGTGAGTTGCTAGTAAAGGCCCAATTTGCCAGATCAAATTGCCAGCGAGGGCTATGGAAAGGTGGTGAATATGAAGAAGTAAGAATGACTGGAAAATGATCGCTGTCATGTAAGTCCGGTAGAACAGACCAGGCGAAGTCTAGTGCAATGGAGGAAGAGCAGACCGATAGATCGATGCAAGAGAAAGTATGAGTACAAGGATCAAAATGGGTGGGAGTGCCCGTATTTAAAACATGGAGGAGGTGAGAGGCGAGAAAAGCCTCCAACTGAATGCCACGTGAGTCACAATGAGACTCCCCAGAGGAAATGGTGGGCATTAAAATTGCCAAGTAACAGAAGAGGTGGTGGTAAGGATGAAACAAGAAAGGCAAAATCTGGGATAGAAAATGCCCGAGGAGAGAGATATAAAGAACATATCGTAAACCACTTATTCAAATGGATACAGGCTGCAGTGTAATGCAGCGAGGTATGGACAAATAGATGACAGTACGGAATATCATTGCGTAGAAGAAGGGCACTTTCATTAAAGGTCGTACGAGAACTTGTCGATACCGGAGCTTGTGAGTGAGAACTCGAAGATGTCAGAACAGACTGAGCTGTTGAAGTAGGGACGTCTGAGCGCAGGACAGCAAAAGAATTAGATACGGGAGTGATTATGGGAGGGGTAACAATAGAGGAGGCTGCAGAAGATGGGACACCAGAAGTGGGGGGACGTTTGAAACACGAGAATAAGAAACACGGGGAAGTCTCCCTTGGAGGCAGAGATGAGAAACTGCCATAGCATAAGGGAGACCGTCTGCTTCTTTGAGGCAACGGATTTCACGCTCATTTAAGTAGACCTGGCAACGGTGAGAGTACGAAGGGTGAGCCTCATGACAATTAAGGTAAGAGGGAGGTCGACTGCAAGATGTATTAGAATGATCGTCGGCACCACAAACTGGGCATTCGGCTATAGATCTGCAATATTTTGCTGGGTGACCAAATCGCCAGCAATTTCTACACTGTTGCGGTGTAGGGATCACCTTTCGAACTTGTAACCGATGTCCTGCGACCTAAACAGAGGACGGGAGTTCACGGCTGTCGAAAGTTAATTGAGACACATTGGAAGGGTAGGCCTGTGAGAAGAATCCCAAAGGCCAAAAAGAGGAAGGGAATAAGGGAGGGACGGGGGGGGGAGGAGGAGGAAAGGAAAAAGGGAGGATGTGATAGGGAAGGGGGGATTCGGGGGTAATTAGGTTCGGTCTGAGGAAGGAAACCAGCAGGTCTAATTCCTCAGACCAAGAGCCTCTTCAGCACGCCAAGGAGCCCCGCTTGAAGAGGTTCCATTCTATAATCCTTTTAGTTTTCAACTTAAAAGAAAAACACTATAACCAAGGTAATAATTTATGCTCATAATAATAAGTAATAGGATCTTATACAGAAGTGTCACCAGCCAGACTCGGGCTAGTTGCCAGGGATGAAATGAGGGTTGGCTTCTTGTGATACTGTGGTTAAATATTACAACCTTGGGCGAGTACGAGTTCGCTTTCTGTATGTTCTGCTCTCTCTCTCTCTCTCTCTCTCTCTCTCTCCTCTGAGTAAGATGTTACATTCCTGATGTTGCATTATGTCTCTTAGTACTCTATCACCATTCCAATGTTTCACTATTTGTATATGGGTAAGATTTGATCATCATCGTTGTCAGTGGAATGCCATCCATCTGAGCAAAAAAAAAAAAAAAAAAACTAATGGAAAAATAAATATATAAAGAAACGACTAGGAATAATAATATTGTGTTTTGTGGATTTTACTTAAAATTT
This sequence comes from Cherax quadricarinatus, assembly GCF_026875155.1. Classification (NCBI taxonomy): domain Eukaryota; kingdom Metazoa; phylum Arthropoda; class Malacostraca; order Decapoda; family Parastacidae; genus Cherax; species Cherax quadricarinatus. Next base: position 11,687,585 of record NC_069472.1, read on the forward strand.
AAATATAATAAAAGTGGCTGTTGGTTCTGCTGCTGTGTTTTTGCAGGAGTAGGTAAGCCCTGGATGGATCTCTCATGTTTAAGAGACGGTGTAGGTAATCCTGGGCGGATGGTGCCAGTCCGATGTTTAGGAATCTCCTGAACTACTTGGTTGGAGCACCACAAGTAGGATAAATAAGGGCCGATAGTAGTCGGACAATGTCAATTAGTCCAATTACCAAGTATCTTGCTCCCTTATCTGGCGTCTACCCTGGATGACCACACTAGGAGCAGAGCTAGTAATTAGAAAAAATAAATTGGTTATCAATAGTTATACAAATATAACATTTAAGAATAAAAAAAGAGTGGTATAAATGCCAAAATCATTACTGGTAACCAAGAAACAAAAGAAAACAACGAACAGTAATACTCCTGGTAGATCACCTTACTTGATCAGGAGAAGAGTGGAGGTGAAGTGACTCTCCAAACTTCAACCTACACCAGGTAAGGTCAGTACTACTAGGAGTAGAAATTGAAGCGTATCAGACACTAGGAACTAGAGTTTTGCCCCAGCCCGCAAGAGGAAAGTGTGCGACGTAACTCGCTAATGGTTCCTGGCTGCCTGAACAACCCTAACCCCACTTATAACCCACTTTTCCCTCACAATCGTGGTCTACTAAATGTGCATAAGTTATCACCTTCCTGACGTTCCAACACTACAGCGTGAACAACATGTCCCTTCCCCCATGTTCAACTACTTAAGTTTGAGTTAAACTTTACTTTCCCTAAGGTCTGTTAAACCTGTGTGAGAATGAGGTAACCTTCCTTATGTTCCTACTCTGTGTAAGCTGTGACTCTTGTTTCTTAGCCTCTCTGAGTAATTGCAGTTGGTTATAAATGACCATTATTTTTAAAGGGGTGGACCGGTAAGCCAGCAGAAGGCCTCGGTCAGATGACCAAAGCTCCAAAGGCGGGTCATCATCTAAGACCCGCGTCAGGAAACACTTGTCCTGTTTCCTGACAAACCTTATCTAACCTAACCTCTCTGAGTATAATTCCAACTTCCTCATGTTCTTTTACTGATGTTTTATTATGTCATTTGTACTTGTAATTTGGAATGTGTACAGAAGTCATGTGTAAAATGTTCTGTAAGATGTTTTCCTAATACTTTAATATCATTCTGTGAGTAAAATGTCACGTCTTCATATTCCAACATATTTGAATGGGTAAGATGTGCCATCCTTTTATAATGCTTTCTTACACTCAACGTATTGTAAACAAAATGTATTTCGGTGAATGTGTGATATGAGGGAAGTGTCCCCTAACATGATACACCATACGAAGATTTCTGCTTAAACATTACTACAAGTAAGTCTTATAAAACAAGCCTCGATGTGCTCCAGTGGCGCAATCGGTTAGCGCACGGTACTTATACGACAGTGTCTGGGCCATGCCGGGGTTGTGAGTTCGAGCCTCACCTGGAGCAAGTAATATTTTTGGCTACAAACTGAAATGATATTAGAGAGTAAATTATCAAGAAATACATGATAACCATAACGAAAATATAAGAAAACATGCCAAAAACAAGGCAAATACCACACCTTGCTCAGACAAGATGAGACTTACACAGATGACAACAAAGAAATGAGTAAGATACTGAAATCCCAGTACGACTCTGTGTTTAGCTAGCCACTAGTCAGTCTAAAGATCGACAATCGAAATGTTTTTCATGAATTAGCCTCAAAACTCCATCAATGTATGCCAAATTTCCGACATTACCCAACGAGGGTAGAAACATTGGGCATGTTTCTTCACGCCGGTTGTTTATGTTGACCCAGCAGTAAAATGGATACCTGGGAGTTAGTCGACTGATATGTATCGCATCTGGGACAAAATTGACCTAATTTCCCCTAAATTCTCTGTATAACAAGCGGCTTTCTATATAGCAGTATGTCTATGATATCAGCTAGGCCTGTATACCATGTACATGTACCTGTAGTAAATATATTATTATTATTATTACTACTACAACAGACTTTGAGAAAGCCATTGACAACATGATCATGCACTCAGCCCCAGGCCCAGACTCGTGGAACTCTGTGTTCATTAAAAACTGCCAGAAACCCCCTTTGCGTGCCCTAAGTATACTATGGAGGAGGAGATTAGGCATGGGATAAATTCCACAGTCACTAAAAACAACTGATATAGCCCCACTCCATAAAGGTGGCAGCAAAGCATTAGCTAAGAAACTAAAGATCAGTAGTTCTAACGATCCACATCACAAAAATCTTTGAAAGAGTGCTAAGAAGCACGATTGCAAACCACTTGGATTTCCAAAAACTGCAAAAATCCAGGGCAACACGAGTTCAGAGCAGGTTGCTCAGGTCTCTCGCAACTACTGGATCACTATAATATGGTCTTGGATGCACTGGAAGAAAACAGAATGCAGATGTAAAATACTCAGACTTTGCAAAAGCCTTCGACAAAGTGCGATCATGGTGAAATAGCGCACAAATCGCGTGCTAAATGAATAACTGGCAAAGCGGGGAGATGGATCTTCAACTTTCTAACCAATCGAATACAAAGAGAAGTGGTAAACAGAGTTAAATCGGAAGCTGCCATATTGAAAAGCACTGTTCCACAAGGCACAGTAATCGGCCCCATACTGTCCCCCATCCTCATATCAGACATAGACAGACACATAAGACACAGAACCGTGTCATCCTTTGCAAGCGATACTAGAATCTGCATGAGACTGTCATCTATTGAGGACACTGTTAACCTCCAAGAAGAAATAAACCAAGTTTTCCAGTGGGCAACGGAAAACAATATGATGTTCAATGAAAACAAATTCCAACTACTCCGTTATGGAAAGCTGGAGGAGATAATTAGAAGTGAGTATACTACAACAGTCCCACTATCACAACTGCAAAGAAAATGATAGGATGGATAATCAGAACGTTCGAAACAAGAGATGTCAAGCTGGAATACTGCTGTACATTAAATCAGGTGAAACTGCAGATCTAGAGAGTGTACAGAGAACCATTACTGCACATGTAAGTTCCCTCAAACACCTCAAATACTGGGAACGCTTGGAAGCACCTAACTTGTAGAGAAAGGGGTTTCTATTTAATTCACATTTTAAAAAAAGAGGATAAGTAAGTATAGAGGATATGATGTAGGGCGTAATGACAGTAGTTTGTTGGACTATGTATTGGTAGATAAAAGACTGTTGAGTAGACTTCAGGATTTACATGTTTATAGAGGGGGCCACAGATATATCATATCACTTTTCAGTTGTAGCTACAAAGAGTGTAAAAGGTAGATGGGATACAAGGAAAACAGAAGCATCAAGTAAGAGAGAGGTGAAGGTTTATAAACTAAAAGACGAGGCAGTTAGGGTAAGATATAAACAACTATTGGACGATAGATGGGCTAGTGAGAGTATAGGCAATGGGGTCGAAGATGTATGGGGTAGGTTTAAAAATGTATTGTTAGTGTTAAGCATTCATTCATTCATTCATTCATTCATTCATTAGAGGTTCGCCGGTACTTCCGGCCCGGGTCTTCTCCATATGGTGACCCGGCTCAGTGTTAAGCAGAAGTTTGAGGTTACAGGAAAGTGGGCGCGGGAGGAAAGAAAAGCGATTGGTGGAATGATGATGTAGAGAGAGTAGTAAGGGAGAATAAGTTAGCATATGAGAGGTTTTTACAAATTAGAAGTGATGCAAAGAGGGGTGAGTATATGGAGAGAAAAAGAGAGCTTAAGAGAGTGGTGAAGCAATGTAAAAAGAGAGCAAATGAGAGAGTGGGTGAGATGTTATCAACCAATTTTGTTGATAATAAGAAAATATTTTGGAGTGAGATTGACAAGTTGAGGTAGCCTAAGGAACAAATGAATTTGTCAGTTGAAAACAGGAAAGGAGATTTATTAAATGGAGAGTTAGAGGTATCAGGATGATTGAGGGAATATTTTGAGGAATTGTTAAATGTTAATGAAGATAGGGAAGCTGTGATTTCGTGTATAGGGCAAGGAGCAATAACATCTTGTAGGAGTGAAGAAGAGCCAGATGTGAGTGTGGGGGAAGTTCGTGAAGCAGTGGGTAGAATGAAAGGTGGTAAGGCAGCTGGGATTGATGAGATAAAGATAGAAATGTTAAAAGAAGGTGGTGATATAGATTTGGAGTGGTTGGTACTATTATTTAATAAATGTATGGAAGAGGGTAAGGTATGTAGGGATTGGCAGAGAGCATGCATAGTTCCTTTGTATAAAAGCAAAGGGGACAAAAGTGTGTAAAAATTATAGGGGGATAAGTCTGTTGAGCATACCTGGTAAAGTGTATGGTAGAATTATTATTGAAAGAATTAAGAATAAGACGGAGAGTAGGGTAGCAGATGAACAAGGAAGCTTTAGGAAAGGTAGGGGGTGTGTAGAAAAAGTGTTTACAGTGAAATATATAGGTGAACAGTATTTAGATAAGGCTAAAGAGGCTTTTGTGGCATTTATGGATTTGGAAAAGGCGTATGACAGGGTGGATAGGAGGGCAATGTGGCAGATGTTGCAGGTGTATGGTATAGGAGGTAGGTTACTGAAAACAGTGAAGATTTTTGACGAGGATAGTGAGGCTCAGGTAGGAAAGATGTAGGAAAGATGGAGACTATTTCCCAGTAAAAGTAGGCCTTAGATAAGGATGTGTGATGTCACCGTGGTTGTTCAATATATTTATAAATGGGGTTGTAAGAGAAGTGAATGCGAGGGTCTTGGCAAGAGGTGTGGAGTTAAAAGATACAGAATCAAAACACAAAGTGGGAGTTGTCACAGTTGCTTTTTGCTGATGACACGGTGCTCTTAGGAGATTCTGAAGAGAAGTTGCAGAGGTTGGTGGATGAATTTGGTAGGGTATGTAAAAAGAAATTTAAATGTGAATATAGGAAAGAGTAAGGTTATGAGGATAACAAAAAGATTATGTGATGAAAGATTGGATATCAGATTGGAGGGAGCGAGTATGGAGGAGGTGAATGCATTCAGATATTTAGGAGTGGACGTGTCAGCAGATTGGTCTATGAAGGATGATGCGAATCATAGAATTGATGAGGGGATAAGAGTGAGCGGTGCACTTAGGAGTCTGTGGAGACAGAATTTTGTCCTTGGAAGCAAAGAGGGGAATGTATGAGAGCATAGTTTTACGAATGCTCTTATACGAGCGTGAAACATGGGTGATGAATGTTGCAGTGAGGAGAAGGCTGGAGGCAGTAGAGATGTCATATCTGAGGGCAACATACGCTGTGAATATAATGCAGAGAATTCATAGTTTGGAAGTTAGGAGGAGGTGCGGGATTGTGAAAACTCTTACACTCAACGTATTGTAAACAAAATATATTTCGGTGAATGTGTGATATGAGGGAAGTGTCCCCTAACATGATACACCATACGAAGATTTCTGCTTAAACATTACTACAAGTAAGTCTTATAAAACAAGCCTCGATGTGCTCCAGTGGCGCAATCGGTTAGCGCACGGTACTTATACGACAGTGTCTGGGCCATGCCGGGGTTGTGAGTTCGAGCCTCACCTGGAGCAAGTAATATTTTTGGCTACAAACTGAAATGATATTAGAGAGTAAATTATCAAGAAATACATGATAACCATAACGAAAATATAAGAAAACCTGCCAAAAACAAGGCAAATACCACACCTTGCTCAGACAAGATGAGACTTACACAGATGACAACAAAGAAATGAGTAAGATACTGAAATCCCAGTACGACTCTGTGTTTAGCTAGCCACTAGTCAGTCTAAAGATCGACAATCGAAATGTTTTTTCATGAATTAGCCTCAAAACTCCATCAATGTATGCCAAATTTCCGACATTACCCAACGAGGGTAGAAACATTGGGCATGTTTCTTCACGCCGGTTGTTTATGTTGACCCAGCAGTAAAATGGATACCTGGGAGTTAGTCGACTGATATGTATCGCATCCTGGGACAAAATTGACCTAATTTCCCCTAAATTCTCTGTATAACAAGCGGCTTTCTATATAGCAGTATGTCTATGATATCAGCTAGGCCTGTATACCATGTACATGTACCTGTAGTAAATATATTATTATTATTATTACTACTACAACAGACTTTGAGAAAGCCATTGACAACATGATCATGCACTCAGCCCCAGGCCCAGACTCGTGGAACTCTGTGTTCATTAAAAACTGCCAGAAACCCCCTTTGCGTGCCCTAAGTATACTATGGAGGAGGAGATTAGGCATGGGATAAATTCCACAGTCACTAAAAACAACTGATATAGCCCCACTCCATAAAGGTGGCAGCAAAGCATTAGCTAAGAACTAAAGATCAGTAGTTCTAACGATCCACATCACAAAAATCTTTGAAAGAGTGCTAAGAAGCACGATTGCAAACCACTTGGATTTCCAAAAACTGCAAAATCCAGGGCAACACGAGTTCAGAGCAGGTTGCTCAGGTCTCTCGCAACTACTGGATCACTATAATATGGTCTTGGATGCACTGGAAGAAAACAGAATGCAGATGTAAAATACTCAGACTTTGCAAAAGCCTTCGACAAGTGCGATCATGGTGAAATAGCGCACAAATCGCGTGCTAAATGAATAACTGGCAAAGCGGGGAGATGGATCTTCAACTTTCTAACCAATCGAATACAAAGAGAAGTGGTAAACAGAGTTAAATCGGAAGCTGCCATATTGAAAAGCACTGTTCCACAAGGCACAGTAATCGGCCCCATACTGTCCCCCATCCTCATATCAGACATAGACAGACACATAAGACACAGAACCGTGTCATCCTTTGCAAGCGATACTAGAATCTGCATGAGACTGTCATCTATTGAGGACACTGTTAACCTCCAAGAAGAAATAAACCAAGTTTTCCAGTGGGCAACGGAAAACAATATGATGTTCAATGAAAACAAATTCCAACTACTCCGTTATGGAAAGCTGGAGGAGATAATTAGAAGTGAGTATACTACAACAGTCCCACTATCACAACTGCAAAGAAAATGATAGGATGGATAATCAGAACGTTCGAAACAAGAGATGTCAAGCTGGAATACTGCTGTACATTAAATCAGGTGAAAACTGCAGATCTAGAGAGTGTACAGAGAACCATTACTGCACATGTAAGTTCCCTCAAACACCTCAAATACTGGAACGCTTGGAGCACCTAACTTGTAGAGAAGGGGTTTCTATTTAATTCACATTTTAAAAAAGAGGATAAGTAAGAAATAGAGGATATGATGTAGGGCGTAATGACATTTGTTTGTTGGACTATGTATTGGTAGATAAAAGACTGTTGAGTAGACTTCAGGATTTACATGTTTATGGGGGGGCCCACAGAATATCAAAATCACTTTTCAGTTGTAGCTACAAAGAGTGTAAAAGGTAGATGGGATACAAGGGAAAACAGAAGCATCAAGTAAGAGAGAGGTGAAGGTTTATAAACTAAAAGACGAGGCAGTTAGGGTAAGATATAAACAACTATTGGACGATAGATGGGCTAGTGAGAGTATAGAAAATGGGGTCGAAGATGTTGGGGTAGGTTTAAAAATGTATTGTTAGTGTTAAGCATTCATTCATTCATTCATTATTCATTCATTCATTAGAGGTTCCCCGGTTTACTTCCGGCCCCGGGTCTTCTCATATGGTGACCCGGCTCAGTTTTTAAGCAGAAGTTTGAGGTTACAGGAAAGGGGGCGCGGGGGGGAAAGAAAAGCGATGGGGGAATGATGTTTGTAGAGAGAGTAGTAAGGGAGAATAAGTTAGCAAAATGAGAGGTTTTTAAAATTAGAAGTGATGCAAAGAGGGGTGAGTATATGGAGAGAAAAAGAGAGGTTTAAGAGAGTGGTGAAGCAATGAAAAAAAGAGAGCAAATGGGGAGAGTGGGTGAGATGTTATCAACCAATTTTGTTGAATAATAAGAAAATATTTTGGAGTGAGATTGACAAGTTGAGGTAGCCTAAGGAACAAATGAATTTGTCAGTTGAAAACAGGAAAGGAGATTTATTAAATGGAGAGTTAGAGGTATCGGGATGATTGAGGGAATATTTTGAGGAATTGTTAAATGTTAATGAAGATAGGGAAGCTGTGATTTCGTGTATAGGGCAAAGGAGCAATAACATCTTGTAGGAGTGAAGAAGAGCAGATGTGAGTGTGGGGGAAGTTCGTGAAGCAGGGGGTTTAGAATGAAAGGTGGTAAGGCAGCTGGGATTGATGAGATAAAGATAGAAATGTTTTAAAAAGAAGGTGGTGATATAGATTTGGAGTGGTTGGTATATTATTTAATAAATGTATGGAAGAGGGTAAGGTATGTAGGGATTGGCAGAGAGCATGCATAGTTCCTTTGTATAAAAGCAAAGGGGACAAAAGTGTGTAAAAATTATAGGGGGATAAGTCTGTTGAGCATACCTGGTAAAGTGTATGGTAGAATTATTATTGAAAGAATTAAGAATAAGACGGAGAGTAGGGTAGCAGAACAATTAATTTTGCCTGAATCGGAAGTCTATAAGGCGATTGTGTCATTTCCTGCAGGATCTGCAGGAGGTTACACGGGAATTCGACCTCAGCACCTCAAGGAGATGGTAAATCCAGTAATCGGTGCATCTGCATCACTTCTTCTCACCGAGTTAACAACTTTCGTCAACAACTGCCTGGCTGGGCGAATCCCAGAAGAAATTAAACCTTTCTTTTTTGGAGCCTCACTGTGTGCCTTGAAGAAGAAGGATGGGGGAATCAGACCTTTTGCGGTTGGAAACACTCTTCGCCGTCTCGTTGCCAAAGCAGCAAAAAGAAACATTCGCCTAGAAGCTGCCAGTTTACCCCAGCCACACCAACTGGGCTTTGGGGTCCCTCAAGGCAGTGAAGCTGCAGCTCATGCGGCAAGGGCCTAACATCAGGGACCTACCAGAAGACAAGGCCATAGTCAAACTTGATTTTTAAAAATGCCTTTAATATGGAAAAGAGAAGATGCTGTCTTGCCAGCTTTTTCGGGATCGCTTCCCCAGTCTTTTTCCGTTCATTTCACCCGGCTACAGCAAAACCTCAATTCTTTTGTTTGGAGAACATGAAATTCTCTCATCAGAAGGTGTTCAGCAGGGTGACCCACTCGCTCCACTTCTCTTCTGCTTGGGAGTAAGAGAACTAACTTCCAGCCTACGCAGCAAGCTCAACATTGGTACCTGGATGATGGCACTCTGGCAGGTACTGAAGAGTCCCTGGTAGGGGACCTACAACTGGTGAAAACACAGGGAGAAGACTTGGGACTCATCCTCAATCCCTCCAAGTGTGAAATCATCACAAACAAACCAGGAAATAATCAATGCTGTGCGAAAAATTCTCCCAGAAGTCTCTACTACACTCCGTCCCCAAAAGTACCCTCTTTGGAGCACCCCTGGGTCACCAGGCCATCGACACAGTCCTCAAGGACAAATTGAATGACCTGATGAGAATGGAGGAGGAGAATAAGCAATCTTGATGCCCATGATGCTCGTATCTCCTCACAAGGTGCCTTACTATTCCAAGACTCACTTCCTCATGTGTGCACCCTCTTTTGACAACCCAACACTTGACGAATATGACGCACACCGAGGTCAACCCTTAAGAAGGCACTGAACCGTCACTAGAGGATCAGCAATGGGATCAGGCAACCCTCCAGTACGACTGGGGAGGTATAGGGGGTGCGCAAAGCAACGCATTTGCTTTACCTGCTTTTTGTCTTCGTGTTTGGCTCCAGTGCATTAGTCAAGAAGATTGTTCCCGAACGCTTGAGAGACATGGTAGGAGCTCAAGACCCAGGTTTACTGAAGCAGCGATTCGTGGGACACCCTTACAGATTCCTCCAGTAGACCAGCTCCTCCAAAGAACACAAACAGTCACTGGGACAAACCGATCATGGAAAAAATCGCCAACACAATGCTCTCCAACGCCTCAGGAAGGACAAAGCTCGTCTCCTGGCGTGAAGGCACCACACTCAGGAGATTTCCTGTTTGCTGTTCCCAATTCCTCCTTGGGCACTCGACTAGACCCACAGGCCATTCGGATTGGTGTTGCTCTTCGCCTAGCCGCCCCCATCCTCACCGAACATAGGTGTATTTGCGGCAGGGCGACAGCTGATCAATTCGGACTTCATGGTCTCGTGTGTCACACAGCAGAAGGGAAGTATGCCAGGCATGAGGAGGTCAATGACATCATAAAGAGAAGCCTCGCCACGCCCGTTGCCCAGCTCAATGGGAACCCCAAAGTGCAGAGGTCTGACGGAAGTTAAAGCGTCCTGATGGAGCCACTATGCTACCTTGAAGGATGGAAAGCAGATTGCCTGGGGCTACACATGTTGCCGCCACATTGGCAGACACCTACTTGCCATACTCCGTAGTGGAAGGGGTGGAGCTGCCAGCCACAGGGGACTCAGAAGATCCGCAAATATGAAGACCCTTCCCCCTTGCTATAACTTCATTCCAATAGGGTCGGAGACCCTTGGAGCATGGGGCAAGTGTCTGCTAAAGTTCCTCAAAGAGTAGGTTGAAAAGCTCATCATAGAAACCAAGGACCACAGGGCGACCAGCTTCCTCTTTCAGAGACTCAGTGTTGCGATCCAGAGAGAAATGCCTGCAGCATTCTGGGCATGCGGCCCACCGCCGGGGGCTGGACGAAGTATTCGAGATGTAGCTCTGAGTTTTCCTATGTCGTTTTACTTTGTATCATATTTTTGTGAATGTTTTGTCAATGTATTTTGTCTTTAAATAAAATATATATTATATATATATATATATTAATTTATAATATATATATATATATATATTAATATATATATATTATATATATATATATATAATATAATAATAGGGGGTGGTAGGAGAAAATTCTCAACAGCTTCAGGGAGAATCTTGAGTTTTCCCCGAAGCAAGTTTATTCTTTTCTTGAGGATGAGGGTCCCCATAACAGTTCTAGAGTGGTACCTCCCTATATATATATATATATATATATATATATATATATATATATATATATATATATATATATATATATATATATAATATATATATATTTCAACAAGTCGGCCGTCTCCCACGAGGCAGGGTGACCCGAAAAAGAAAGAAAATCCCCAAAAAAAGAAAATACTTTCATCACATTCAACATTCCCCACACTCACACTTTATCATGTTTTTGCAGAGGTGCTAAATAAAAACATCTGAAGCAACACATTAAAAAAACAAATTATCCCTCCAAACTCCCAAAAACCCCAAACCCCTCCTTTAAAGTGCGGCTTTTGTATTTCCCATTTCCAGGACTCAATCCGACTATAGAAAAAACCCGGTTTTCCCCTGAATCCCTTCACTAAATTTACCCTGCTCACACCCCAAAGTCGTCAGGTCCCAAGACCATTTGTCCCCTTTCACCTATCTAACCGCCACGCACGCTTGCGGGAAGTTTCAAGCCCCTCCCCCAAAAACTCCTTTCCCCCCTCTCTCCAACCCTTTCAGGACGACCCCCTCCCCCGCCTCCTTTTCCCTAAGATTTATATGTTCCCATGTATTCTCTTTGATCCATTCTCCTAAATGACCAAACCCCCTCAACAACCCCTTTTTCTGCCCTCTGACAAATCTTTTTTTAAATCCAACCTTCTCCAATTTCCCCCCACTCCAAAATTTTCTGCATAATATTTACACCCCACATTGCCTTAAAATGAATCCCACGCCTCCACCGTCCCCCCTCGTGTTTCATTTTTCCCCCCAAACTTCGCACCCCTATAAAGTTTGGTATACTATACTTTCATACATTCCCTTCTTTGCCTCCATGATAAAGTTTTTTGACTCCACATATCCTCAACGCACCCCCCACCTTTTTTTTTCCCCCTCAATTTTATGATTAACCTCATCTTCATAAAACCTCCACCGACACGTCAAATCCCCCAAATATCTGAAAACATTATTCTTTTCCCTACCCCTCCTCCCCCATTTTATATCCCAATTTTTCTTTTTCTAAAACATTTTACCCCTCATCACCTTACTCTTTTCTTGTTCCTTTTTACTTTCTACCTTTTTCACACATTTTCCCCAAATCACCTAACCTTTTTCAATTTTTCTTTTAAACTCCCCTAAGCACAGTATCATCAGCAAAAAGTAAATGGTCAATTCCCATTTGAATTTTGATTCCCCCAAAAATTTTAAACCCACCCCCCTCCCGAACCCCTAGCATTTACTTTTCCCTTTTCAACCCCCTTATAAAATTTAAACAACCCCCGGGGACATTACACACCCGTCTAAGACCTACTTTTAGGGGAATAGTTCCCCCCTTTCACCCACCCTAAACCCGAGCCCCTCACTATCCTCAAAAAACTCTTTACGCATTTAATAACTTACCAACTATTCCTATATTTGCAACTCCCCCATTGCCTCTTTCACCTATATATCCCTTTTTCAAAAACCCAAAAATCAATAAAAACTTCCCTACCTTTTTCTAAATACTTTTCACAATATGCTTCAAAGAAAAACATTTGATCTAACACCCCACCCATCAAAAACCCTCCTTGCTCATCCGAACCCTACTTTCGTCTTCCCTCTAATTCTTTCAATTATAACCCTACCGTAATTTTTCCCGGGTATCTCAGAAAGTTTTTTATTCCTCTAAAATTTTTAGTCTTTTTGCCCCTTTTTCCCTTTTATAAAAGGGGGACTATACATGCTCTCCGCCAATCCCTAGGTCCTTCCCCTTTTTATAATTTATTGAAAAAAAGTACCAACCCCCCCAAAACCTATTCCCCCCCTGCTTTTAACATTTTTTTATGACCCCATCAGTTCCAGCGCTTTACCCCTTTCATTTTAGTAATGCCTCAGTACCCCCCCACATTACTTTCTGCTCTTTTCACCCTAAAAGGGGTTACCCCCCCTGACCAGTGCATGAAATTACCCCTCTTTTTCTTCCTTAACTTTAAAATTTCCCTCAAAATATTCTCCCCATCTACCTAAACCTCCATCTCCCCTCTAAAACCCCCCCTACTCTGTTTTTAACTGACAAATCCTATTTTCCCTTCTTTCTTAATTGTTAAAACTCACTCCAAAATTTTTTTTATTTTCTTTAAAATTTCTTGACGTCCCCTCCCCACCTATCATTGCCCCCTTTTTGCATCTCTCACCACTCTCTTTACCTTTCTTTTATTTCCCCATATATTCTCTTTTTATAACACTTCGTTTTGTAAAACCTTCATAAGTCCCTTTTTTCCTTTTATCAAACCCTTTACTTATTTTTCCAAACCAACCCTCCTCTTTCCCCCGCACCCATCCCCCCTTCCACAAACTTCGCCCCACATTCTAATACTGCTTTTTTAAAATTTTCCCAACCCTTTCAACCCCCCTTACCCATCTTTGCATATCCCATTTTTTCCCCAATACGTTTATATCTCCCCCGAACTTCCTCCCCCCTTATTTATACACTTTCCCCCCTCTTATTTTGTTGCCACCCCTTTTTTCCCGATTACCCTTTCTAACGTGCTACAATAAATAATGCCCCCATTATCAGTTCCCCCTCTTAAACTGTACATCCCTGGAGCCACCTAAACCTTTATCCACCAATACTAATCTAATAAATACTTTCTTAGTCTACTAAAATTGTATATTTTTTATTTTTTTTAAAATTTTATAAATTAATTACCAAATTTTTTTAACTACCCCAATTTAAACCCCCCTTTTACTTTTTACCCCTGGCACCCAAATTTACCTATTTACTCCCCCCCCATAACATTTTTTCCCCACTTTTAAGATTGAAATCCCCAACCCCATATCTACTTTTGATTCAAAAAAACTCCCCCCCCCCCAAATCCATTTTCCCAACTTTTCTCCTCTACATTTCCCTTCTTCCCCTTCTACCCATTTATTTTTTCCCCTTCCGAAATTTAATAATTTTTAAAGTCCCTCTTTTCCCGCCATAGCTTATCCCCAAATATTCTACCCTTTTTTAGCTCTAACTCTATTTGAAACCCCTACCTAATCCCATTTTTCCCCTCCACTGAAACTCTCCCACCCCCTTCGCTTTTTTTCACTTAAAAACCAGGACATCCAGCTTCTTTCATCATAACACCCCAATCTCTTTTCTTATCTCTCACAAATCCACGCACATTTAGATTCCCAATTTTACAAAATTTTTTTCTTCTTATTCTTTTTAGTAAAACTTTACAGGAAAAGGGGTTACACCCATTTTCCCCGGATTTTAGTTGACTTTTAAAACACCATGGGTTTGGAGGAAAGTTCTTTTTCCACTTCCCCCTGGATATAAAAGGAAAATTTTTAAGACCAAGAACTTTTTAAAATAAATCAAAGAAAATCGATGAGGTGGATGAAAAAACGTGTACATGTATTGTAGTGTGGACCTAAAGGGAAGTAGAAGTAGCGACATGCCCTTTAAACTTGCATATTATGAGACAGACAAAAAAATTTAGCAAACCACCATCAGTAAACAATCCAGGGTTTTTTTACATCACTTGGCGGGCGGTATACCTCCCCCGGGGGGTTGCTGCCCAACCTATACCTATTAAAATATATTAATATATATATATATATATAATTTTAATATATATATATATTAAAATTTATTCAAAGGTCGGTAAACTTTTCTCAACATTATTTTTAAATCAATTATGCAATAAATTTTCAACATACATAAAAACCCTCTATGTTGCACATATACATTTTCGGAATTGTATATTTGCAGTCTAGGGAAAATTTAAAAAATTTAAATTTTTAAAATGTTTTAAAATAGTTCCCTAAATGGCAAAAAAAAATTATTTTTCCCGTTTTTTAAAAGAAAAAAAATTTTTTTTTCAGTGTAAAAAATTGTTTTATGTGATATAAAAAAAAATCTTTATGTTTTTTCCGAATTTTTCAGTTTTCCTCCAATTTTTTGAATTTTATTTCTCTCCACAATAGCAAAGTTCTTATCGGGTCGGCTTCAAATAATTATTTGCTGCATGGTAACTAAGCACAAATTCTAGGGGCAATAAACAGTTAATTCCTTATAACAAAAATTATAGGACTTATTCCCGCATCCTTGTACGGTTCGATAAATTCGAAAACTCTTTTTGGAGGAACTACAAGGTTTAATTAAGAAAAATATCTGTAATTTACGATGGGGACGTGTTTTTAGGTATGCAGCAGACAATTTCCTTTTTTTTAAAAAGGGTAAAATTATATTTCCCATTTAATTTTAAAAAAAATTTAGTTACCTTTTTAATGGGTTTATTTTAATTGGAGATACGGTACATCTTTCGTCAGGAGAGTAATTTTAAATTTAGTTTGTTGCCGTCAAATTTGTTTTTAAACAACACTTTTTTTTTTAAAACTTGGGAAACGTTGCCCTAGTTCAAACCCCGAAAGGCCTCTTCCAATTTTAAGCCCTGTTGTGTTTTTCCATATAGCAACTTTTGCGTTGTTTTCGTCCTTAATAAGTCCCAGTATGCCTATTTTATTATATAAATAAATAGTGAGAATTTCATTCAATAAACAATGCCTTGTCTTATCGGCTTTAAATTATTAACGCTGATGCATTCCCAAGGAACGAAGACGCGCAATAGATTTTGACCGCTTAGGAACAAATCTAAATTTTTTTCTGATAATATTTACAAAACTGGGAATTACTAGATTCCTAATAATTACTGATGAATGTGTTTTCTTGATATGCTTCAAACTTTCCGTGTTGATGAGCTCAATTAAAAGAAAGCTCAGCTTCCACTTCCAATTAAATGTATTTTAGCTTGTCAATATATAAATAAATTAGTTTCCCTGTAACAAGTAAAGAATATCTCTCCTGGAGAACATCAAACATTCAGGTGATGGTATGTATTAATTGAAAATATTTTTGCACTGAGTCTGAGTTTTGCTTCTGCCAGGTTACCAATTTTACAAAAAATAAATATGAAATTGTTTCTTTAAAAAGCAAAATATTTTTTTAGAAGATTTTAGAGAATTGTAAAATGAAAAGAATTACAAAAAGAAAGTTAAAAAATATTGAATACTAACTTTTCAGTATTTCTCAATATTTAAATTTTCACGAGTTTTGTGTAAAAAACACGAATATTTTAAGCTACAGTGTTCTCAACACTTTCCCTCACTACTACAGAATACGTATCCTATAATACATATTCCTGATGATAATTATTTATAAGTGAAGGTTCATTGAGCCAGGGACAGAGTCAGGCTTCCTCTGCTCCATTTTAAGTTGACCATTCCTTATAACGGCTTCCATGAGATCACTTAAGAAACCCGCTTGTGTTCTTCAAAAGTTTGATACTCGTCTATTCCATTTAAAAGATGGTTGATATGGTTGATTGAATTGCATCTTAATATTCAAATGGCACACTAATGTTTTGTATTATATAAATGAATTAAGTTTCCTAAAAGGTGATGACTTGTTTCTGGTGAAGGGGGGTCTTGATTAAGGAACAAAGGTGGTGACTTGCTTCTGGTGAAGGGGGTCTTGATTAAGGAACAAAGGTGGTGACTTGCTTCTGGTGAAGGGGGTCTTGATTAAGGAACATAGGTGGTGACTTGCTTCTGGTGAAGGGGGTCTTGATTAAGGAACAAATGTGATGACTAGCTTCTGGTGAAGGGGGTCTTGATTAAGGGACATAGGTGGTGACTTGCTTCTGGTGAAGGGGGTCTTGATTAAGGAACAAATGTGATGTCTTGCTTCTGGTGAAGGGGGTCTTGATTAAGGAACATAGGTGGTGACTTGCTTCTGGTGAAGGGGTCTTGATTAAGACAAATGTGTGACTGCTCTGTGAGGGTTTGATTAAGGAACAAAGGTGATGACTTGCTTCTGGTGAAGGGGGTCTTGATTAAGGAACAAAGGTGATGACTTGCTTCTGGTGAAGGGGGTCTTGATTAAGGAACTGAACTTTTCTTTCCATTGATTGGATCAAATCCGAATGTCTTCCTTTCCACAGGCGCTATATGACTCATACGGGTTTATTGCTTTCCACTGATTAAAATAAAACTATTATGAACAGCATTAATTCTTAATTACTTATACATTGTATTAAATGAATTAAATGTTTCTTACGTGTAGGCTGCGTAGGTGTATATTTTGTCAGCTTCAGTGTAATAACTGATGAATGTATCCTATAGTTAGCTTTAAACTTTTAGTGCTGTTGACTTTGCCTCTTGGGATGATTTCTTTTAGTTTTATGTTGGGTAAGTTTTATTGTGTCAGTTTTATTAATCAAAATTGGTTTCTGTGAACTTGAGAATATCTGTTTTTATCAAAAATAAGTCAGTGTTTGACTTAATTTAGGTGTTTCTGGGTTAAGTCTATATATCGTACTTTTTTGTGTGCCTATGATATCTGTGCCCTCAAGATCATTACAATATTTTAGGTTATATTAATTTGGCTAAAATAAAATTTGCTAATATACTGCCTTAATTACATTTTTCAACAAAATCGGTCTGGCTTACTCTGAGCGTGGCTCGAGTCCTAACTTACTTTTGAGGAGGAATAAATTGGGATAATTGAAATAGTGCTTTTGATGCTATAACTTCTGAGTCACATCAAATTCGTTGCAACGAATTAATGCAACTTCTGCAAAACTTGAAGCTTAATGTGTTGGTGTTTTTTAGTGTGTTGATCTCTCTGAGATAACAAGAGAATGCCTCTTCAGCTTAGCTTAGTATTTCTTAGAAGCAAGTTTGAATTAGATTTGTATGTCCTAATTTCTCCATTTTATTGGAGAAGTTGGGATATTTGATTCCAGATGATTACTATTGAATCCCTCTTCTGATTCTCTTCACATCTACAGCCCTAATATATAAATGCATTACAAACTTTGTCGCAATACGTACTCTTTTAATTCTGAATATTGAGGCAGAATGGGGTTGGGGCTATTTAACACGGTGAAACCTTTCTCAGATTCCTCTGTGACAAAAACACATCTGGTTCATTGTGATTTTGTTTTCCGTCATCGATAGTGATTGAAGAATGTACATTCAACAAACAAATATGATGGGCCTTCAGCATGCTTAGACATATCCAGGTGAACAATGAGCTGTAAAAATAATGAAAACATCTGGTGCTGATCATGGCGTTTAGCGAGAAACCTGCATGTGTTTGCAAAACTTATAAACACCAACAGTATTATACATAAGGCCTTGATGTTTTCTCCTTACTTCCGTGAGTCCCCACCGACCAGATCGTCACACTGTTTCACTGTAACATCCATCCTTTCTCAGCTTTGTCAAGTCTCGTTGACCCTCATGTTATATTTAATTTACTTTTCGTATGTTAATTTCCTCGAGCAAAAATTTAACACGTCCATAAGTTCACGTATGTATGTTTTACTGGTTATCCTATAATTATATGGAGCACACTCACAGTGACCGATTCACCATTGTAACTCCACACGAGGACCTTAAAACCCTCAACGCTGTTCATGACCGAGGAAAAGACATGTTTCTCCTTCCTCAAATGCAAGTGCTACTAGAAATCCACTAAGAAAGATAGCCTTATCTATTTTTCACACCCTGACCTTAAATCGTAGGACAGAGACTAAATAATGACGTTTTGATCAAGAACATTGGAATCGAAGCCACCTTCGGCCGGATCTACAGCACTTTAGAGAATTACCTAGGCACAGTCATGCCGCAAATCTTTATGCTCAAACTCTTCTGCGTAGAAAGCCTACATATGACTTGACCCATACAGCAGTCCAAGTCACATAACCCAGGTCCTCAACTAACTTATCATCTGATTAAATGGCTTTATAAAAATGTGGTTTGCAAATATTTTGAATGCCTTAATAAACTGAATCTTGAGGGAAAATGCCGTCACTTGTCAGCTCCTTGCCTTTCCCACCTTCCGTTCCTTATATCTTTGCAAAGTGTTTCATTACACCTCTTTTTCTGTTCAGGAAATTTCATTTCTTCATCTGCCAAGGTTTAAGAAAATTGTTGTCACTATGGTTCTCAAAATCTCATACGTGTTCAAACTATCACGTTCTCTGCAGTATTGTGGTCACCATTATGTATTTTTTTTTATTCTATTCTCATATATCAGTAAGTACAGTTATTTCAGTTTATGGTCAAAAATACTACTTGCTCCAGGTGAGGCTCGAACTCACAACCCCGGCATGGCCCAGACACTGTCGTATAAGTACCGTGCGCTAACCGATTGCGCCACTGGAGCACATCGGTGAGTGGTCTGTAAGACTTAATTGTAGTAACATTTGAGGAGATATATTGAATTATGTTTATACAGTCACTGAAATACTTATGTTCTGTGTAAGTGAACATGAAGGTGACATTTTATTCACACAAGGTAGGTAATATCTTAACACAATATTGTGACACATCTTTCACAAAGTACGGAAAGTATATAGGAACAAGTACAAAGAACATAGGTAGTGGAACATCAAGGAAATGCCTTACACCGATGTCAAAGAACAAGACGAAGATCTAATAATATTCACACAGAGGTAATGGAACAAACGGTAGGCGACATCTTAAAGAGATGTAAACAAACACCAGGAAAGTGAATTCTTACTCACGCATATTTAGAAGAGGATCGGAAAGGTCAAATCTTACTCACACACATGAAGTGTAACGTCAGAAAGATGATAGCTTACTCACAGAGATATTAGAAGACACGGAAGGTGTAATCATACTTACTCATGATAGAATATAATAAAACAGATTATTACTTAGAATATAACGAAATCAATCCTCGTTTCATCCTTAGCAGCTAAGCTGGATCTGGATTGTAACAGATATGTGTAAGAATTCATTATTTTGGTAGTAAACTAGACTCCTTATTATGACCATAACTTATAATCTTATTTTAAGGGCTTTTTACGGAGAACAGTGAAAAAAGGCTAAAGCAAGGAAAACGGAAATAGACGTATGAAGTCATGATCTTTAACAATAAATTTAAGCGCCAGGTTTATATCATGCATTCAGAATAAAGAATGTTTCTATAATTATAATTATTAACTGTAATAGTGTTGTTAGAATTACTGACAATATGTTAGGCAAAAAACAAAATTGCAGTGAATGAGCCATTATATTGTGGCAATGTATCGCTCTCCAGGAGCTTTGTCATGTTATAATCAATACAGGGATACGGAGGATATAAGAATAAACAGTATAGTAGGCTGGCTATCTTGCCCATGTTGACAATGGTATAAAATACCCACAGGTTGATGAGCAAGAACCATGTGCAACCCTTAGGTATCTGTATAATTGAAACGTTTCGTCTACGCGGTAGGTATCGTCAGTCAAATACAAAGGAGAATGTTTTGTAGGCAGCCGGAGTAGTGGCGAGAAAAGCATGATGTAATTAGTCCACCAACGTTAGTTTGAAGTGGTCAATCCCTCAGCCTAGAGAAGAGTAATCGCTCCATGGTCTGGAATGATATGCAGCCGAAGCATGAGAAAGGAATATTTGATACTGTCGAAGGTGAGGTATAGAAGATCTCGAAGGCGTTGCAAGGGACATGGCGCCTATGGGTTCTACTAATGGAGCTGCAACGTCTTCGAGATCTTCCACTCATCAGTTTCGACAGTACTAAAGACTAAATTCTCATGCTTCAGCTTCATATCGCTGCAGACCATGGAACTGAATTCCTCTCATGGGTGAGAGATTGACAACCTAAAACTATTTCTCTTAGATTAATAGAATGATTACATCATCTTTTCCTAGCCACTGCTTCTGCTGCCTACAATATATTCTCTGCATTTGACCGAGGAAGCCTACGGGGTAGGCAAACCCTTTTAACAATAAATATACCCAAATGTTGCACACATGTCTTATTCATAAACTGGCCCATGCTGTTTGTCGTAGTAGTAACAGCACTAGTAATAGTAGTAGCAGCAACAGTGCAGGTAATTCTTGGTTGCTATGTGATGGCGGTGTTTATTGTTACGAGAAGAACTCTTTCGCTAGTACTTCAGAGATGATGAGGCTCCCTTTATTCTGTTTTTAGTGTTTTAAATGGCTATTAAGTATGATTCAAGGCTGTTTACATCTGCGGAAACTGGGTTCTTTAATCACAAGGCGTTTGTTTTTAAATTTCATCAGATTGTTGGTAGAATTCTGGTGCTGTAAAAGTGCGTTGTTCAAGTTATCGTTCAAACACGCATTAATGTGTTCATTGAGACATGTTTCCACGTTTCCTGCCGTTTCGCCGAAATATATCTTATTACAACCTCCACAGGGGATTGTGGTTCAGGGTTCTACAATTTATTCCTGTTTAGGTCATTTACAGTGGTGCTGGTTGCGATGGCTACGCTAGTATAGAAGAGTAAAATACACATGCAACTGATAATTCTATTTGTTGATTCATGTGTTTCGTATACACAATTGGCTTCTTCAGTCAAATACAGTAGCAAAGTAAAGATTTAATTAGTCCATCAACCTTGAAGACAGTTTTTGAAATAGTGAGTTCTTCAGCCTGGAAAAGCATTCAGCTCCACAGTCTGGAACAATATGAAGCTGAAGCATAAGAATGAAGATTTAAATTCTGCTGAAGGTGAAGCGTGAAGGTCTCGATGACGAAGTAGGAGGTAGGGACCACTGTTAGAAGTAAGACGGAAAGAATTTGTTGAGCGTGGCAGTAGACTTATAGGTCCCTGTAGATTCCAACCCATCCATATACACTTAGCTAAGATGGCGTTGATGGGAGAACCCATTCCAACTACGTATGTTTTCAGAGCCGATTGTTGAAAGAAAAGCAGCTGAAGTCAATGTAGAGTTCAATCAGATCAGCGAAATCTCTGAGAGGTAGAAGATGAAGGCGAAGATTAGCATTATATCAGAGAAGGTCAATGGCTTATATCCTAACTACTTATTTTCTTGTTTCGGATAGAGAGGTCACTGATGCGGTTAAGGAGTTCGCCTGAATGCTTTAGACGAACTGGCCTAATGGTTCCCTGAAGGCTAGAAAGATGTTTGGCAAGAACTCTGGCTAATATGTGTGATGCACTGCCTTTACCTCATATCAGGTATAAACAGTGCATCACACAAATTAGCAGTTCTTGCCTCGCTCATCTGAATCATTCAGACGATCTTAACCGCATCAGAAACCTCTCTATCCGTACATGAAACTAAGCAGCTTAGGCGTTACTTCGCTCTTCACAAAGGTACCCACCACACTTGCAACTGATTTTATCCGACGTAAAGTCAAACAGGATCTTAATAATCTTCCACTACCTCCCGGAGAATTCTTTGACCTGATTGAACTCTGCATTAACTTCAACTGCTTTCCTTTCAGCAATCGGCTCTACAAATATGGGAATGGGTTCTCCCATCAGAGTCGTCTTAGCTAACTTGTATATGGAACACGTAGAAAGTGAACGCTTCGCCTGTATCATTCCCCCAAAAGTCACATGGTTGCGTTATGTGGACAACATTTTCATAATAACTCCCAAACGTTAAGACCTGTGAGGAATTTTTTGAGAATGCTGAACGCAATTGAACCGGCTATCCAGCTTACTCTTGACAAGCGAGTCCAATGAAAAGCTAAATTTTCTCGACGTCCTCATTCAAAAAGAAGACAACACCTCTAGTTTCCAGGAAGCCTTTAAACAAAACTATATCACACAGTCAAGATACTAAGACCAATATAGGCGTCATCATAGGGTTTTCCTAAGAGCATAACGAATTTGTAGTCCCGAGTTTCTTGACGAGGAATGTGCACTGAGGAGTGTACAACGAATCTTTACTGAGCTACATTTTTTCTTCGTTTTTCATCAAAAACTGTAAGAAAAGTGCTCTTAAAATCATCAGTTCATCACACACTAATACTCCTAATAAAATTATAATCCTTCCCTACAGACAGGTGGCACTAAACTACTCCAAAGTAACCTCGTACAAGGCAATGCAGAATTTTACATAATTACCTGTATACATAGTATACATAGGCAATACAGCAGGCAATGAATGCAAGAAAGTATACATAGGCAATGAATGCAGGAAAGTATACATAGGCAATGAATGCAGGAACTATCACTTGAACGTGTGTGTACAACACCGGGATTCTGCCAGCCATTTGATGAAATTTAACAACGATCGCCTCTTAATCAAAGAACTCATCCTCGTTTCAAATGCATTTAAGGGAAAAAAAGATCATCTTTGAAATACTGCCATGAAGAGTTCTCAAAACAATACAGCTCGTCATCACATACCAACCAAGAGTTACTACGAATACTACTACTGTACTATTTTTGTACCACTACTACTACTACTACTACTACTACCACCAGCATGGGCCAGTGAGCATACTGCACTGGTTTTGCTTTTACATCTCACTTGTTGCCTATATATATCTTCCGAGTTCCGTATTGTTTGGATGTCTTTATAAAGCCCCCGGGGAGCGAAACGTTGCCACAGTGAAATATCGTGTTAGTTGTACATTTGTCGTTTTGCCTAACAATCATTAACTATCCATGTAAAAACAGCTGTACCACGAAGCACATAACAGTAAAAGTGTTATTTTTAGTAATAGTGTAGAATAAAATCTGACATACCAAACATAATGTAATCAATAACATCAAAAAGAATAAAGCACCGCATGCTTAAACAAAATATTAATAATAATAATAACAAGTTATGATATATAATAATTATTATTTATTCAATACATGATGCAAAATTCTAATTTAGTTTACAGCAAATTAGAAATAAATGTACAGTAAAACAAACTTAAATAAATGCGAAATAAAAATAGAAAACTGAAAATGGCAAAGCAAATATTTATCCTTCAACAAAAAAAAAAAAAAAAAGTGAAATGAAAATTGAACAATTCTCGAATGATTCATATTAAAATCAGCATCAACAAAAAAGCTGGACAGACACTAGCTACTAAAACAATGCCTAATATTTTTTCTGAAATAAATTTATATGAAAAAAAATACAAAGTTGCAGTTGGAGAAATTATACCTTCTCGTTTTTTACTACTGTCTAAACTTCCATAGGTAGACTTTGTTGACATCTAGGAACACTCATGCAGGTCTTGCTGAAAGCTATTTTATTATTGTATTCATCAGGGAGTGGTAGATCCATAGGGATCACACAGCCCCCGGAACAATGATTGGCATTTAATCTTCATTCAAGGAACCAGAGCACAGGTCCAATTCCTTAAGTCACAAGCCCCTCAGCTTTAAAATTTGGGAACATCACCATTCATTGAGTGGCATTTCTTCACCACGATAATAACTCTTCATGCAGAAAGGCTTCTCTTCATCAGGTTTGCATAAACCACTATTCCACTTATTTTTCCGTATCTGTCTGCTACTAGGTGAAGGTAGATGATGGGAGTGGAGGTGATAACGAACGAAATCTTGGTTCCCGCCTTTCTTCTGTTAATAGCCCTCTGTCCGAGCCCATTCCTTATCAAATCTGTTTCTCTATTTCTTCACCCAGAATTAATTCCTGGAATTCCCTAGACTGATTCTGGACTCTTTGTTCCATCTCCTATGGATTGATAATAAGCATCAGCATTTTTCTACGTGCCATGTGTATACTGGGGCCGGAGGCAGTTTCCAACATATTAATCTCACTGAGGGCAGAACCTGAATTGTTATTCTCCCTCGAGGTCGTCATTATCTGAAATATTCCTTCCATTCAGCAATAATCACTTACATAATTTAATACTCGGGTCCCTGACCTAGTTTTATACTCAATGTTTCTCTACAAACTGAGCTAGAAAATCTTCATGTTCATGTAACTCAATCTTTATCTACATGCAGATCAGTACTTTACAGGCGGTTCATCCCTCAAATCATCTTGAAGAATCACTATCTCCTATTCTGACAAGAAAGGTTTAAACTTGGCCACAAGCACAAGCTTCTTTCCCTAATCTTCTATAACACCTTTAATCTTATACTTCAGTCATTCCTACACATCATCACTATTCCACTCTATCATTATACCGAGAGTATAATTTCAGGGGTTTCCAAATCCCAAGGCGGCAGTTTGCCAAGTATATTCCATTTTTGTCATGGAGATATTGCATTTAAATTCGCATCCCTGATCCATCACTAATTCTGCAACAGTCTGTGGATCACTTGAGGTATCAGCACCAGTGCCATAAATGGCCCACCAATACAAGTACGTACCGGTTACCAGAGTAGCTCTTTCACAAGTTAACAAGATTAGCACCAGCATGGTGCAGTTAAATAATTATGAAAAAATTTGCAATTTCACACTGTCCTGAGGGTTACCTTTACTGCTTTGACAATTACCACGAATTTTCACATACATAGTTACATAACTGAATAGGATTCGGAAAAATCTTTTATTTCCACTAAGTTTTCAACATGTTCTTCAAATGTATTGAATGATAGCAGTAGGCCTTTCATATTGCAATCAACACATCAGGAGCATGCAATGTTGCAGAAATGGATCAGGAAATCCAGAAGATCTATGCAGTCAGACTGACTTACTTCCATTGGGGTCATTGTAATATCTTAAAGCCTAGCTGTAAGAAAACAAAAATTAGTCATGATTATAACCATAAAAATGAATGTCAGTTAGGGTAAAAAGAGGTACGGTAGGAATAAAGTTAATGGTAAATCAGCTTACAATAATAGGTATACCAATGTACTGTACAGGTATAAATTGTAACGAGCCTGGTTGATCAGGTCCTGATCCACCATGAGGCCTGGTCACAGACCGGGCCGCGGGGGCGTTAACCCCCGGAACTCTCTCCAGATAGAATCATAGTGCTATGCCATCTAGATGTGCTAATGAGTGCTACCTAACAGGGCTAAGAATGAAATTTACAGCTCTGACAACTTGCTTACGTTATTTTAACCCATAAGGTATTCTTTTATTGATACAGCTTGAAAATATCTTAAAATTCTATATTCTACCTATTCTTTTCCGCAACAAGTATGGCCTAATTAGTCATTAGAATTTCCTGTACCGAGGCAAAAAATAACGTTAGTTATTTAATTTTCTCTAATCAAAATAGATAAGAAATATCTGGTTTCTTTACGAGCACCATAGATGAGAGCCACAGCAATGAACTTGGCTCAGTTACTCCATTTTTTACCAAAGTTTTACATTACAACTTATTTCTCTTTTATCCATTTTTCTGATTCTCCTCTGATGGGTTTGGAGCGACATTTATCATTGCATTTAACGCTCAGTCTGGAGTAAGAAACATATCCCGACATCAGTGTTTTTTAAGTGATTTAGGTTTATCTCATTCATGCTCTAACACTAACACATTCATCCTCTGAAGGTGCAGCAGCATCCCTCCCAGACCTGGGACTCTTGCAGTGGTGATAATCACTTGCGGTCGTTATCCCCACTCGATCAAAATCAACAAATGAATCCAGCGTGATAATTTATACTGAAGTCAATTTATCCCCATTTCTGCATCATATTATACGATATACTACTTAAGACTGATCGCTGGGAGACCGATCTTTTCTCTGACTCCTGGGCAGTAACGAGGGACTAAAAAGAAGGTTAGCTGTTGCAAGGAAGGTAGATTTTGGAAGTATACTCCCAAGATTTACCTTCCTTGCAACTGAAACTTATAAAATGTAAGGTATATGTTATTGATACATAGTTTTGAACTGCACCGCCTAAGACTGGGAAGATCATTTTGGGTTGAGAGAGCTTCAAAATGTGACTCTGATGGGACTCTGAAAAAACTTTTACTCATGCTTATAGAGACTACTGTTGAGGGATGCTCTGCAAATTGTGGTAGGAAGGAATATCCCCCAATTCAATCCTGGTAAAGTTAATACAGGCCTGAGCTTTATGACTAGTTTCTCGCATTTCAAATTACAAGTCAGTTTGTCCCTTAACATCAAAATCTTGACAATCACCACTGAAATTACTTTCTTGATTTTAATTATCTTTCGTTCATGGAAATTGTTACTCCACCTGCATAATAATATATTGAAACAAGGCTTTTCCCATTCACTCTTATCTTCATTACACGTCTTTCATCTTCAGTGACAATGTTAACAAACCTAGCTTTTCTAACTACACTTTCTTCCGTTATGAACGATTGTTAGAGGAACTGACCTAATATAGCTTGTTACCATACTCTCAACATTCACTTGAAGTACAAGTATTCCTCATTGTGGTAATATTCATACTCAGTGACTTTTTCTGGGGTGTGGACGCACATATCATTGCTTAATATTGTTGCTGCTACGTATGGTGCTGGGATACAAAAAGTGTTACTCAACTATTTGTGGTTGCAGCGGTCGATTCTTAGCCCTTGGCCCCTCTTCTTCGCTGATCGCTATTTGGTTCACTGCTTCCCTTCCTGATCCTCTAACTTTTGCACTAATCTCTTATGAGGAACTTTGTCGAAGGCCTTCTTGCAGTCCAAGAAAATGCAATCTACCCACCTCTCTCTCTCGTGTCTTACTTCCGTTACCTTGTCATAAAACTCCAGTAGGTTTGTGACACAGGATTTTCCTTCCCTGGATCCGTGCTGGTTGTCGTTTATAAGCTTGTTCTGTTCCAGGTGCTCCACCACGACTCTGCATACTATACACGTCAGTGAAACTAATCTATAGTTTAGTGTCTCGTATCTGTCTCCTTTCTTAAAAATGGGAACTACATTTGCAGTCTTCCATACTTCAGTTACTTGGCCAGTTTCAATGGATGTGTTCAAAATTGCTTTTAGTGGCACACACAGCATGTCTGCTCCCTCTAAGGACCCACGGAGAGATGTCCATTCTCACTGCCTTTGAGGTATCAAGTTAACTTAGCAGCTTCTTCACTCTTCCTCAGTTTTGTGTATTTCATCCAGCACTTGTTGGTACATCCCTTGTTGGTGTACCCCCTTATTCTGACTTCCCAGAGTACTTTCTGTCTCCACTGTAAATACTTCCTTAAATTTCATGTTGAACTCCTCACATACTTCTTGGTAGTTTCTTGTGAGCTCCCCACCTTCCTTCCTCAGCCTAATTGCCTGGTCCTTGACTGTCTTCCTTCTGATGTGGCTATACAACAGCTTCAGGTGAGACCTGACTTTCGATGCTATGTAGCTTTCTTACTGTCGCTGGGCCTCTCGCCTAATCTGTGCATACTCGTTGCTGACTCTTCTACTACTCTATTTTCCTGAGTCCTTTGTCTTTTGTGCTTTTTTCCACTCTATAATGCACTTAGTTTTTGCCTCCCTACACCTTGGGTAAACCAAGGGCTTGTTCTTGTCTTCCCATTATTTCTATTGCCCTTAGGAACAAACCTTTCCTCTGCCTCCTTGCATTTTGTTCTCACGTAGTCCATTTTGTTTACTGATATTCCTACCAATTCTCTTTCCCACTGAACCTCCTGCAGGAAGTTCCTCATGCCTGTGTAGTTCTCCTTTTTGTAGTCTGGCTTTTCCCATCCTACTACTGTTACCCTCTCCACTTGTAACTATGTACTCAATGTTCGGAACCACGTGATCACTAGCTCCGATGGGTTTTTCGTATGTGATGTCCTTGACGTCCGAGCTACTCAGGGTAAATATGCGGGTTGTACATCACTGCAATGGCTACCCTATGTCCCCCAGACTGAATTGTACCCTCTATGTAGTCCCTTCCATTTCGTCCATTCCTTCCATTTCTTCAAATCCCCATCGGTTTTTAATGAGCAGTGCAACTCCTCCCCTCCCCCTCTGCTCCCTCTATCTTTCCTCAGGATCTGATATACAGGTGGGAAGACTGCGTTTGTTATCAATCCCAGTGAGTTTCGCTTCTGTGAGTGCTATGATGTCTGGGAACGTCTGCTTAATTCTTTCATTCCACTCCTCACATTTATTTATTCCAACAGCATTTGTATACCAAACCTTCAACTTCTTTTCTAAAACTGTGGTCTGGGGAGAACGTTGTGATTGGGGGAGTGGGAGACCTGACGGGGAACTATGGGAGATGGTGGTTGCCGTGGGGGTTGGGTATGTTATTAGGTGGGTGGGGGCAGCGGGGACGGTGTGTGGATTTTGTGTTAGAGTGTTTGGTTGCATTGAGGTTGTCGTGATTGAAGTCCTTCTGTAGGTGGTTCTGAGGTTGTATTTTCTCTTCCTAAAGAGAGAGAGAGAGAGAGAGAGAGAGAGAGGTACTCACCTATTTGTGGTTGCAGGGGTCGAGTCTTAGCTCCTGGCCCCCCGTGTGTGTGTGTGTGTGTGTGTGTGTGTGTGTGTGTGTGTGTGTGTGTGTGATGAACCAGAACAATTAGACACTTGTATGGATCACGTATTCTACGAAAACTTACCTGGGTGGATATGAAACAATATAACTAAGTTATTATCTATTAAATCTTTAATTAATTGATAGAATATGTTATGGTTCTCAAGCTCAAATATGGTAGAAACAGTAGTGAGGATATAATAATAGTGCCACATGAGATAGTGCTTCCTGTATCCCAGCACCAAACACTGAGCGAAGATATGTTATTCCACACCCCAGGAAAAGTCAATGAGTGTGAGTATTACTACAATGAAGAATCCTTATACGTTCTGTGAATGTTGACAGTGTAGTAACATAAGTATATTAGATCAGTTACTCTAATAATCGTTCCTTACGTGAGAGGAAAATGCAGGGTTAGAAAAGCTAGGTTTGATAACTTAGTCACTGAAGATCGAAGACCTGTAATTAAACATTCAATGCAATTATAGTTCTCGGTCCATCAGTGACGACTCCCAAAAGAGGTAAATGAGCAGATTTCATTACTGTTGCTTTCACCTGTTGTGTTCGTAGAGAAACTAGATAATTTTTATCTATTTTGATTAAAGAATATTAAATCACTAGCAATATTTCTTTCCCCAAATCCCGTAAATCCAAGAATCATTTTCAACTTCAGTTACATAATCGGCTAATCCGGACATACTTGTTGGAGAAACAAAGTAGGAGATTACATTTTCAGATGTTTTCCAACTGCGTCAATTTAAACAAATACCTTAAGGATTAAAATTACATAAGTAAGTACTTAGCGAGATATAAATTTAATTTTTAACCCTGTTAGGTAGCATTGATAGGCGCAACTAGATGAAGCAGTAATCCAGTCGACAACACATCAAGAACATGTTGAGAACTTACTGAAAATACTAATTTCTAGGTAATATTACCAGCACATAGAAAACTTATCACCCTGATAAGTGCAAGGCAAAATGGGAAATGCCTAGACTGAGAAATGAAAGAGTTCAATATATTTTTAGGTTCAGCAGGTTGTTTTAGAAGACATTAAATGCTTTGCAGAATTAGCAGCACCACTTTCATATTTAACTAAAAAAAAACAAGTTTTGTGAAGAAAAGGGCACGAGTAGGCACCGTGGCATCTGATTTTTCAAGAGTTCGAAATACATTTTTGATCCATCATCTTTTGTAAAAGGAGTCTCCTGATGTCAAGAGATGAAGATAATCCTGATCCAGCGGCTTATTTCAGCAGAAATATATAGGAAAGTCAGATATGCTTACACCTACAAAGACTCGTTAATAGTGATAGAAAGTGTTATGTAATTTGAGAATTATAAACCATAGGGTATTGTTACACATATTCAAGACAACTTGCTGTTCTAAAATGTTTAGTTGGGGTTTTAAGCTGTCCGCCCACTCGCATGAGAGAGATCTTGTATAAACCAGAAGCCTCACACCACTTTCCAGGAATGTTAAGTTAATGCGGATGTTAATGTCGAGACAGTGGGCAGCGAGATATTGAATGAAGATCAGATGAAAGAGGATAAGTTGATGGAGGCAACTGAGAACTTAGGAGGGAAATTCCCAAACCGTAAGTCAAGCCGTACTATTAATGAATTTGAGATAAATCAAGGTGTGTTTTACCGGGTTCTGGACCTAAATGATCGTTTAGTTATGCACTTAATAACACCTAATGTGTCAGAAAGGTGGCCTTGAGACATCCTCACTCATCATTGATTGAAGGTCACCCAGGAGTCTTTGTAACCTATTAGGGCAAAGAAAAGGTTTTGCTACCAAGTCATACTCAATTATGTAACTCAGTGTGTGAAAATTTGTCGTAATTGCCAAAGAAGCGAAGGTAACACGCATAATCTGTTCAACTTGTGCAAGAGCTAATCTGGTAACCAGTACGAATTGTATTGGTGAACCAATTATCAAGTACATGACACTTGTGTTGATCCTTCAAATCACCTACATACTGTTGCAGAACTGTTCCATGACAAATTTATTGAAGTAGTATTTTAGCCTAAAACAAGAATTAGTAATGGATCAGGGATCCTAATTAAAAATTTCTCTCTCCATGACAAAAATGAGATCTACTTACCTAACTGCTGCTGGAAAATCCCTGACAGAGTGGAATAGTTATGATGTATAGGAATGACTGAATTATAAGATTAAAGGTGTTAAAAAAGATTAGGGAAAGAAGCGTGTGCTTGTGGCCAAGTTTAAACCTTTCTTGTCAGAAGAGGAGATAGTGATTCTTCAAGACGATGTAAGGCATGAACCGCCTGTAAAATACCAATGTGCATGTAGATAAAGACTGAGTTACATGAACAAAGATTTTTTAGCTCAGTTTGTAGAGAAACATATTGAGTATAAAACTAGGTCCAGGACCTGAGTATTAAATTATATAAGTGATTATTGCTGAATGGAAGGAAGATTTCAGATAATGACGACCTCGGGGGAGAATAACCATTCAGGTCCCGCCCTCAGTGAGATTAATATGTTGGAAACTGCCTCCGGCCCCAGTGTACACAGGGCTCTTAGAAAAATGTTGATGCCTATTATTAATCCACAGGAGATGCAACGAAGAGCCCAGAACCAGTCTAGAGAATCCCTGGAATTCCTTAGGCTGGTTCTGGAGGATTAGAGAAGCAGATTTGGTAAGGAAAGTCGGGTACCATGCTCTCGTTCGTAGTCATCTTCACTTCCATCGTTTACCTTAACCTAGTAGCAGACTGATGGGAATAGTGGTAGAATAATGGGTGATGCAAGAACGGATGAAGAGAGGGCTTTGTGCGAGAAGAGTTATTATGGTGGTGAAGAAATGCCACTCAGTGAATAGTATTGTTTCCACATTCTATAGCTGAGGGGCTCTTGATTTAAGGAGCTGGACCTGTGCTCCAATACCTTGAATTGAGATTAAATGCCACTCATTTTCCTAGGGGATATGTGACCCCTATGGATTTACCACTCCCTCATGAATATATTAATAATATACCTTTCAGCAAGACATGCATGACTGTTCATAAATGCCAACAAAGTCTACCTATTGTGACTGACTAGTTTAGGAAGTTCTAGGGTTGGCCAGTAGATCAAGTTAACGTCGCTTCTAATTGGGTTGTATACAGATATGGAGATGAGATTGGAAAACTGCAGTGTAAGACAAGGGTCCTATACCCTCCTCTGTCAACCCCTTTAAACACCTGCCACTCATATATAATGGAATACAGAAAGCAATCCTTTGAGGTCAAGGGCCTGCTTCTGTCTTGCCCATCACGATCCTAACCAGTCCAGTAATGCCTGACGATGTGTGAAGAAAATCTAGTGTAGTGCTGATATAATATCTGAGGAAATTAAAGTAGAGAAAATTAAGGAGCATATAGAATAAAAAGACAATACACTGACTGGAACAATACAAAAATATCCCACACATAGGAGAAAGGAGCTTACGACGACGTTTCGGTCTGATCTGGACCATTTAAAATGTCGCACTAACAGAAAAGCGTGAGGAAGCCAGTGTACATAGACGAGCGGGAGAAAGGACGGGAACAAGACTGACTCCAGATCTACTTCATAATCTTCCCCACCATTCCTCTACTATTGCTTCTAGTGAGTAGAGACAATGAAGAAACATGAAGAGACTATGGAACTTCAGTCTCTTAGTAGCAAAAAGTGAGAAGGTATAATTTCTTGCCTGGGATGATAATATTCTCCAACTCTCTGTAGGAAGATAAGGCCAGTGTGAAGACAGAGGCAATATTACACTGTATGAACTTCTCTATACTCCAACTTTGTACTCTTTTTTTTTACCTATAAATTTATTTCATATGTTAATTTATTTTCATTAAAAATGTTATAGCTTCCGTGTTGATACTGATTTTAATATGAATTTTTATTTGATTTTTTTTTTTTTGAGGGATAAATATTTGTTAAGATGTATGACCTGCTTTGCCTTTTTTAATTTTCTATTTATATTTTGTATTTAAGTTTATTTTACTGTTCATTCATTTCTAATTTGCTATAAACTAATTGTAAACTAAATCAGAATTTAGCTTATAATTAGTTATTGTCATTTTATTATTTTTCTTAATTTAGCTTAATTTTTCTTAATATTTATAATTACGATAAAAAATGAATTTGTCTCACTGCCTTATTTTTTCTTTTTATCTCCTTCCAACTTTCCGATTTTATTTTACTCACAACTGGACAACGCCTCATCTAATCACCTTCAAAATTTAAACATTTGAGTACCTTTCTTTCCCCAGTTAGGCCGTGTTTACACTTTCAAATCAAGGGAAATAACGCCGATGGTGACACTCTTCAAATTGTTAGTCTTCCCTCATTTAGAATATTGCTCAGTGCTGACGACCCCGTTCAAAGCAGGATAAATATCAGAGCTGGAACAAATACAGAGATAGTTTACGGCTCACACTGAGCCAATAAAACACCTAAATTACTGGGAGCGCCTTCAAGTCTTGAACATGTACTCACTGGAGTGGAGGAGAGATACATGATAATATATACCTGGGAATTACTCGAGAGCCTAGTTCCAAATCTGCACACTGCCATAACATACTGGAGCGAGTTATATGGGAGGAAGTGTAAAATAAACCCAGTGAGAAGCAGGGGTGCGGTGGGGACAATAATGGAACACTGTATCAACATCCGGGCTCCCAGACTATTCAACATTTTACCAGAAGATATCAGAAACAAAGCTTGAAGAAATGTAGAAGCCTTCAAGAGGAAACTGGACAAGTATCTTCATCAGGTGCCAGAGCAACCAGGCTGTGATGGATATGTGGGGCAGCGGGCCTCCAGCAGCAACAGGTAGGTTGACCAGGCAAGCACCGGACGAGCCTGGCCCATGGTCGGGCTCCGAGAGTAGTCAAACTCTCGAAGCTTTTCACCCGTATATCTGATGTGTTGCTCAAAGTTACTGTGTAAAACTAATTGCTATTTGGCGATGATGGTAGCGCGCACAGCGTACAGTGAGGTCCGTGGTTCGATCTCCGGTACGGGTGAAAACATTCGGGCGTGTTTCCTTAAGATACCGGCTGTCCCTGTTCACCTAGCAGTAAACAGGTGCCTGGGTGCTAGCAGACTGGTATACGTAGCATCCTGGGACTTTCTATACAGTATGTAAATGATGTCAGCTGGGTTTGAATAAATTGTATGATGGATTTGTAGAAATAAAGATTAGTATTATTATTATCATTAGTAACATTTATTATTAATATTATTTCCAGGCTTCTTGCTGTTTAGCTTGTGTATACTTTCTGTATTCATTGCCTGCTGTATTGCCTATATATACTTTTCTTTCGAGGTTACTTTGGAGTCTTTTAGTGCGACCTCTCTGTAGGGAAGGATTATAATTTTGTTAGAAGTGGTGTTAGTGTGTGGTGAACTGATGATTTTGGGAACTCTTTTCTTACTGTCTTTGATGAAAAAGGAGCTAAAATGTAGCTCTGTCAAGATTCCTTGTACACTCCTCAGTGCACACTCCTCGTCAAGAAACTCTGGACTGTAGATTCGTTATGCTCTTAGGAAAAACGCTATGATGATGCCTCTATTGGTCTTAGTATCTTAACTGGAATAGTGTGTGTGATATACTAGTTACGTTTAAAGGCTTCCTGTAAACTAGAAGTGTCTTCTTTTTGAATGAGGATGTCGAGAAAAATTAATTTTTCATTGAACTCTTCTCTCAAGTGTAACGTGGAGAGCCTGTTCAACTGTGTTCAGCCTTCTCTAAAAAATCCGCACAGGACTGAACGTTTGGGAGTTATGAGAACGTTGTCCACGTAACGTAACCAAGTGACGTTTGTGGGAATGATATAGGCGAAGCGTTCACCTTCTAGGTGTTCCATATTCAAGTTAGCAAAGACGGCTCTGATGGGAGAACTCATTCCCATACCACATATTTGTAAAGCCTGTTACTGAAAGAGAAGCCGTTGAAGTTAATGCAGTGTTCAGTCAGGCCAAAGAAATCTCTGCGTGTCGTTAAGATTAAGATCCTGTTTGACTTTACATCAGAGAAAGTCAGTGGCTAGTGTGGTGGGTACCTTTGTGAGGAACAAAGTTACGCCAAAGCAACTTAGTTTCTTGTTCGAATAGAGATTTCTGATGCGAGGGTGATGGTCCCTAGAAGGAAGGAAAGATGTTTGACAAGAACTTCTAATTTGTGTGACGCCCTGCTTATGCCTGGTGATGTTGGTCTAAGAGATATAAAGAGTACATCACAAAAATTAGCCGGAGTTCTTGCCAAACATCTTTCCAGCATTTTGGGGAACATTAAGCCTGTTCAACTAAAGCATTCAAGCAACCTCTTTAGCGTTATCAAAGACCTCATTATTCGAAACAAGAAAATAAGTAGTTTGAATGTCACAAGCCATTGACCTTCTCTGACGTAAAGTCAGTCTGGACCTTTATCTTCCTCTACCTCCCAAAGATTTCGTTGACCTGATTGAACTCTGAATTAACTTCAACTGATTTTCATTCAAAAATAGGCACTACAAACATGGGATGTGACTGGGCTCTCCCACCAACGCCGTCTTAGCTAACTAGTATATGGGTGGATTTGAATCTAGAGGAACATGTAGGTCCACTGCAATGCTCCACAATTTTTTTCCCTCTTACTTCTAACAGTGGTCCCTACCTCTTTCTTCGTCATCGAGACTATCATGCTTCACCTTCAGCAGTATTTAAGTCTTCATTCTAATGTTTCAGCTTCACATTGTTCTAGACTATGGAGTTGAGCTCTATTCCAGGCTGAGGAACTGACATCAAAAACTATTTCTCCAAGGTTGATGGGCTAATTACATCTTAAATTTGCGTCTACGTCTCTTGCCTCTGTAATTGACTGAAGAAGGCTACTGTGTAGTCGAAATGTTTGAGTCAACAATAAAGACACCCAGTTGTTGCACATGTTTCTTATTCTTCAACACTAGAGTAGCCATCGCAACCAACACCTGCGTAAATGTCCTAAGCAGGAATAAATTGTAGAACCTTAAACCACAATCCTTGTGGAGGCTGTGATAAGATATGAGTCGACGAGACGGCAGGAAACGTGGAAACGTGTCTCAATGAACATATTAATGCGCGTTTGAACGATAACTTGAGTAAAGCACTTACATAACACCAGAATTCCACCAACAATCTGATGAAATTTAACAACAAACGTCATGTGATTAAAGAACCCAGTTTCTGCAGACGTAAACGCCTTGAAACATACTTAATCGCCATTTAAAACACTAAAAACAGAATAAAGGGAGCCTCATCATCTCTGAAGTACTAGCGAAAAAGTTCTTCTCGAAACAATAAACCCTGCCTAACCTAACCTACAATACATTCTCCTTTGTATATGACTGATGAAGCCCGTATTAACAATGGTATTTTGTACCATTGTCAATACAGGCAAGGTAGCCACCCTACTGTAGTGCTTATTCTTTTACCCTGCGTGTCCCTGTATTGATTATAATGTCTTGACAAAGCTCCTGGAGAGAGATACCTTACCACAATATAAATGGCGCATTAATTATACGTGTTCTTTTCCTTAACATTGTCAGCAATTCTACCAACATTATTACAGTTAATAATTAATTATAATTATAGAAACATTCTTCATTTTGCATGTAAAATATAACCCTGACACTTTTATTTACTGTTAAAAATTTTGGCTTTATACATCTATTTCCATTCTCATAATTTTAACTCTTCTTAAACGTTCTCCTTAAAAAGCGTTTAAACTAAGTTTATAAGTTATGGTCATAATAAGGAGTTTAGTTTGCTACCAAAATAATGAATTCTTACACAAATCTGTTACAATCTAGATCCAGGTTAGTTGCTAAGGATGAAACGAGGATTGACTTCTAAGTACATTCTAATTAAGTAATAATCTGTTTCATATTATTTTATTCTACCATATGTGAGTATGATTACACCTTCCGTGTCTTCCAATACCTTTGTGAGTAAGTTATCATCTTTCCGAAGTTCCACTTCGTATATTTGAATAAGATCTAACCGTTCCGAGCCTCTTCTAAATATGTGTGAGTATGTAATCACTTTCTTGATGTTTGTTTACATCTGTTTGAAATATCGCCTACCGTTTGTTCCGTATTCCTCTTGTTCATTGACATCGGTGAAAGGTGTTTCCTTGATGTTCCACTACCTATATTCCTAGTACTTGTTTCGTATATACTTTCCGTACTTTGTGAAAGATGTGTCACAATATTGTGTAAGATGTTACCTTCCATGTTTAAATAAAATGTCACCTTCATGTTCACTTACACAGAACATAAGTATTTCAGTGACTGTATAAACATAATCCAATATATCCCCTCAAATGTTACTACAATTAAGTCTTACAGACCACTCACCGATGTGCTCCAGTGGCGCAATCGGTTAGCGCACGGTACTTATACGACAGTGTCTGGGCCATGCCGGGGTTGTGAGTTCGAGCCTCACCTGGAGCAAGTAATGTTTTTGACCACAAACTGAAATAACTGTACCTGCTTATATTAAAGAAGAGAATAATTAAAAAATACATAATATTCAAAAGAACATAACAGGCTGAACTCGCATGAGACTGAGAACCATAGGGACAACAATTTTCTTCAACATTAGCAAATGAAGAAATGGAATTACTCGAGGGTAAAAATAGGTTTAAGGAAACACTTTAAACATATTTCAGAACTGGAAGGTGAAAGAAGCTGTGTCCCACCACTTATTCCATTACTGTCTTGCCAGAACTCCACCCCTTCTTCAAGGTGAAAGCACTGTACTTCCCTCCTCAAGGAATCAAGTCCGACTAACCGGTTTCCCTGAATCCCTTAATAAACGTTTCATTCCATACATTCCAAGAGCACGTCAAGCCATAAACACCATTTGCCTCCTCTCGCTCCTATGTAACACGGTCACGCACGATAGATATTTATTGCTTATTTATTTATTTATTTAAAAAAAATGAAAAACATCGGTCGTTTCCCACCCAAAAAAAGAAGAAACACTTTCAACACCACTCACTCCATCACTATCTTACCAGAGGTGTGCCCGTACTGCAGTTCAAAATCTGCAATATATCTCCACTTTTGCTTCAGAGCTCTACTTTCTACCTCCAGGAGTCAAGTCCGGCTAACCGGTTTTCATAAAAGTTACTTTGCTTCATATTCCAATAGCACATCAGGTTATAAAAACCATTTGCCTCCACTCATTTCTAACACACTCACGTATACTGTAATAAACAACTGTGGATAATAACAGAAATGTGGACGAGGGGCTCGAACTGCGGTCCGTAAATTGACAGTCCGGTGCTCTACCGCCTAGACTAACCCGAGGTCGTGGGTACTATAGGACTAATTTCATTTCTTTTTCGTTTGGAATACGAACAGTACACATGGTAATGTACCCCTAAAAATGGTTTTTCAAGCAAAAACAGTACTGTGATCATCGGGAATCGAACCCGGAAACATTTAGCCCAACTCCTGGGATCCAACTAACCTTGGAGCCGCAGTAAATGTTCCGGGTTCGATTCCCAGCTGGTTGCAGTTTTGTATTTGCTCAAAAACCACTTTGTTATGTGGATTCATTAATAATAATAATATTCCAAACGGGGATGGATTAACCTACATGGCAGGACATCGGACTGTCAATATAAGGACTGCAGTTCGAGCCCCTCTTCAACCCTTTTGTTTATTCATATACAGATTTATTTTAGCATAATTTGAGTTCACATACCATGTGGCCTTGAGGACGATCCTTCACTCTACTACAGATTTATACGCCCTTCAAGGAATCTTTACTTCGTTCCATTCTATCAAAATATCTGATCCACCTCAACAACCCTCCTCAGCCAGCTGGATAATAATTTTACTACCACGCGCCTCCTTATAATCTCAAAGATACGAATTCTCTGTTAACACCACATATTGACCTCAGACACGCTGTCTCCAGTCTTATCCTTACTCAACATTCACAACCCATGCTTCACACCAATATAAAAGAAATTAACATTAGTAGTCTCATACATTCCCCTTTTTGCATTCATAGATAATATTCTAAGTCTTCACAGTTTCCCCTTTTTCCGTTCTCCAGTTCTGTGGTTCACCTTGAATTTCACGGACCCATCTACTCATAAGTTCAATTTCAAATATCTGAAGACATTCACGTCCTCTATACTCTCTCCTCCAGACTAAAATCCAATCTTTCATTAACTAATTTTTTTGTTACCCTCACTACCTTACTCTAACCAATGTTCACTTATAATTTCCTTCTTTATATACCCTCCCAGATTAGTCCACCAACCTCTGCAACTTCCCCGTACAGTCTCCCAAAAGCAGTGTCATCAGCAAAAAGCAACTGTGACAACTCAAACTGAGTTAGTTTCCCCTTATCTTACATTCCCACACCTTTCCCCAATACCCCTGCATTCATTGCATTCACTTCACTTAGGACCACATTTAAAAAAATATTAAACAATTATGGTAACATCAAACTCTCCTTTCTAAGGCCTGCTCTTACTGAAAAATAATTTCCTTGTCTCCTACATACTCTAACCTGAGCCTCATTATCCTCGTCAAAACTCTGAACTGCTTTCAGTAACCTACCACCTACTCCATAAACTTGTAACATCTGCCACAATGTTCTCCTATCCACCCTACCATACGCCTTTTCCAAATCCATAATGCAACTAAAACTTCTTTACCCTTATCTAAAGTTCACGTATATTCTTCAATATAAACACTTTGTCTACGCATCCTATATCCTCCCTAAGACCTTGTTCATCTGCGATTCTTCTCTCCGATGTACCAGTAATTCTTTCAAAAATAACTGTGCCATACATCTTACCAGGTACACTCAACAGGCTTATTTCCCTATAATTCATATACTCTCTTTTCCCTCTGCCAGTTTTTTAGGTACCTTTCTTTCTTTCATACATTTGTTAAGTAAAAGCACCCATCACTTCAGAACTATTCCCACCTGCTTTTAACATTTCCGCAGCTTCTTTACTCCCTTTTCAGACTCATTTGACAGGACGGTGACACCTTGCTTGCAAAATATATACAGTATATTGTTTTGTAAAAGATATCTCTATTTCTCTTCTCCCATCCATTCCTTATTCTTTCCTGTCTCTAATTCATAATTTATTTTACCCTTGATGTGGAGTAAGAGATGGCAGTTCCAAAGTGATAGTAACTCCAGCTATGCTGAAACGAAACCTTCAAGCTCCTTATTAGAAGTTCCCTCATGGGATGGTTGACCTTATTGTTGTCAGCTCAGACTGATAGATTTACACACCTTGAGTGAAGCAATCCTACGTGATGGAATATGACTGGAAAATAGTTAACTTTTATTGCCATTTATACTGCCATATAGAAAATGGTAACACACAGCTGATGCATCTATTTGTGTATACTAAATGTTCTTTGTGTATAATTTCTCTTTTTTAATTTCTTTTTCTGCTTGTATGAGGTACGCTTTCCTCAGACACGACAAGTACCATGTGATAGTAACTATGATGGAACCTGGTTCGGTAGATAGCATTCTCACCACACACACTGAAGGACCGAGGAATAACTCCCAGCACAAGTGAAACGTTGGACATGTTTCTTTACACCTGCTGAGCCTGCTCACCTTGTAGTATGGAAATACCTGGGTGCTAGTCAACTGTAGTCTTAAATCATTTTCCTCAGTGGAAATAAAACCTACAGTCTTCGGTGATGAGCGAACTTTTTAGATTATCTTGGGTTACTAACCCACCGAGGTAATAATTCAAACAAAAAATTCTTCCCGTAACTAATGAACGCTTACTACAATTCTTGAAGATCCTCTTTCCGATACTGAAGTCTTCCAAAACACAGTCTAAGAACCAAATCCTGAGTGATAGAACATGACAGGGAAATAAAGCTTTTGTTTAATCCACTCTGTAACTATCATATTATATAGGAAAGTAGGACATTGCTGATGAATCCAACACTGATTAATAAAGGCCAGTAGGCCTTCTGCCGTGTTCCTCCATTCTTATGTTCTAAGAAAAGCCATGCAGGGTGCAGAGCTATTCTAATCCAGTGTGTGTACTCGCCTAATTGTGGTTGCAGGGGTCGAGTCGCAGCTCTCCGCCTCTTCGCTAATCGCTACTAACTACACTCTCTCCCTGCTTCAAGAGCCTTATCACACCTCATCTTAAAGTTATATATGGATACTGCCTCCACTATTTTATTCCTCCAAATTGTTCCGCTTCCTGACAACCCTAAGGCTGAAGAAATACTTCCTGACATCCGTATGACTCATCTGAGTTAACTTCCAGTTGTGACCCCTTGTTACCGTGTCCCTTCTGAAACATTCTGGAGCACTTCACCTTGTCAATTCCTCTCAATATTTTATTCGTCGATATCCTAATCCCTCTGTCCTTCCTATTATCCAGTGTCGTCAGGTTTGATTTACCTTAACTCCCAGGACATACCTATAAGCTCTGGAACTAATCTTGTTGCTAACTTTTGCACTCTATAAAATTTCTTGACGCGTTTGAGAGAGGTCTGGGTTCCATACTGGAACTGCATATTTCAATATGGGCCTGACGTGCACACTGTAATGTCGTGTGTGTGTGTGTGTGTGTGTGTGTGTGTGTGTGTGTGTGTGTGTGTGTGTGTGTGTGTGTGTGTGTGTGTGGCGAGCGCGCGCGTGCGTGTGTGTGTGCTTGTGTGTTAGGAGAGGAAAGATGAGGGGAAGCAGGAAAGAGGAGCGAGAGGAGGGATGAGGTCTGGGAATGGGGAGTTGACCCGGTAATCAATATCTCCTTCGCCTTGTACTTAGCTGCTGACGTCTTCCGCCCGCTTCATATATCCTTTGTGTCAAGTAATATAAAAGGATGATTAATTACACTGAACAACAACAAAAACTGTTATCGGTCTGCTACTAAGATAAATAAATAGATAGATGTTTTGAGTGATATGTTCTTACTGATTCCACATTTGAAACAGAAAGTGAACTAGAACGTCGGGATGTTAAGTTTTTGGAAAACATTTTCATAAAAAAATAAAGCACAGGTAATACGAAAACCATTAAAAACTTATTACCTGTTATAAAGTAACTGCTGACGAATGTTTCTGGACACTAATTAGCATATTTTCACTGTAGTTAGAGACTTTTTAAGCAATTAAGTATCTGGCGTTACGCTAATAACTAACACTGGTGTCTTTACTAAGAAACCCACAGTAGTCCCCCGTCATGTTAGCACTGAAACGTACCTACCAACGAACTTTCATTGTACCGAGTTCCTAATGAAACCTTTCATCACAATCATCAATAACAGCACCAAGATTCGATACATAGAAGTCCAGTTTTCTTTTTAAGAAAGTGCAATTTAAGGGACATCAGCAATCCGGAGCTCTACAGGTTTCTCTCATGTTTTATATAAACTTAGCATGTTTGCTCTCCGCCTTCCTAAGAAGTTCTGGACATGCTGTTTGTAAGCCTCCCATGAAACCACCTCCAGTGGTTTCAGTTTTGACTGGAAGACTGGGACGGAAAACAGGTTACGTATTCCACGCCTAACAAATATTCCGGCCTCAAGCTTTACACCAGTTAAAATTCCACCAAATTTTTCCTTAAGGTAAAACATAGTGCATCCTCATTATCCATAGTCTTCATAAATTTTTCATTTAACCCAACTTTATATGTAATACTGCAAGAAATATCTTTCGAAAATGTACCAGAAGCATGTGTTTTACGTTAAATTTTCCTTGATCCTATAGTGGCTAGCGTCTTCACAACTGTTTCACAAAGAAAGAACGTGTGTTTTGTCTAAGCAAGATTGCGACTAAGTATTAACCATATTACCTTTAGATCCCCAAATATATTCCAAATGTGGTCTTACTATATCGTTATTCTAAGTAGAATTTGCAGGGACTTAATTTTTCCTATAATCCACAGACGACTTTTTATTGCCGTTGGGAATGAGCAACGTTCACAGCTCAGTTCCTTCACATTAAGATTCACATTATTACACAAAAACACCCACTATTTATTTCATAGAATATCGCCAAGCAGTTCTGCCTCTTGTAGAGTGATAAAGTGTTCTAAAGTCTTAGATACTGGTGGTTCATAAAGATCAGTGTTATCAGTTTCTTCACTATTTTCACGTTCAGTGTCATCAGCAACAAGTGGATAAGGAACAGGGGTGTCCTCAGTGCATGACGCAGGTTTTCATGCTAACTCACACTCTGAATATGCTATCTTGTTCTTGTTTGTCTTCGATAAACCAACCACATTAACCATACAGAAGTGACAGTTATGCAGGTGATTTTTTTTATTTTCGCCAAACCTTTTGGGACTGTCAGTGGCACTGATGTTGTTTCGTATTCAAAAACTGTGTCAGTGTAGAGGTACAAATAGTCCAGCGTGTGTGTGTGTCGACCCATATTGAATTTAGGTATTTTGATCATCTATCTCACGACAGA
The DNA here is from genome assembly GCF_026875155.1 of Cherax quadricarinatus. Taxonomy (NCBI): domain Eukaryota; kingdom Metazoa; phylum Arthropoda; class Malacostraca; order Decapoda; family Parastacidae; genus Cherax; species Cherax quadricarinatus. The sequence continues at coordinate 11,731,164 of NC_069472.1, forward strand.
AGTAGTATTTTTATAAAACCTTGATACTATTTGTTGATACTTGCAGGTATCAACGATTTGTTGATACTTCTCACTTACACAGCAAGAAACGGCCTGCACTGTTTGTGCATTTCGTCTGTTCGTGTAAATCTGAAATTGGGATTTCATATAAGAGAGAAAAGGAAATCGAATGTAAATATATGGCAGAGTAATGCAATTTAAGCAAAATAAAAACCACTGTACACAACGAATAGTAACCTTTGTAAACATGCCTGAACATTGGAACAGCCAGAGCACAACTGATGCTCTCCGACTCTTCTGACGAGAAGACATGATGCGTAGGATTAATTTTTTATGCATGTAACAAACAGCCGCAAGACTTTCTGAAGTTCGTATATGAAACAAAGAAACACACATGTTGCCAATATCTTAATAATTTATATCTAACTTCTGATTCAGATTCAGCATGTTAAAAATAACCTACAGCGGTTTTATATTTAGAAGTAGCATATTTATTTGTTACCATTGTTATCTGTTGTATATGTCACTCCGGAAATCAACACAAAATGATGAGCACCTGAGGGAAAGACACCACACCAGACGTCCTGTGTACATTGCCTCATGCAATCGCTGAGTCAAGTATCACACGACGAATGGCGTGTTACGGCATATATACCTGACTTAATCCGTTCATTCACATAACCTTCATGTCAAGTACCACTCAAAAAAGTACCTGCTGGTAAATAACGCTCACCAGTACTCTAGAAGCATCATAAAGTTTGAATGTACATTTTGTATATATATATATATATATGTGGTGTGTGTGTGTGTGTGTGTGTTGTGTGTGGTGTGTGTGTGTGTGTGTGTGTGTGTGTGTGTGTGTGTGTGTGTGTGTGTGTGTGTGTGTGTCTTTCGTGCCGAATAGGCAGAACTTGCGATCTTGGCTTAAATAGCAACGCTCATCTTGCCATATAGGACAAGCGAAAATTTGTGTATGCAATAATTTCGCCAAAATCATTCTGAACCTAACGAAAAAAATATATTTCACTGTGTTTGTTTAGCATTAAATTATTGTAAACAAATCTAAAATATATTTAGTTGGGTTAGGCTAAAATAAATTGTTCTTGTTATAGTAAGGTTAGGTAAGTTTTCTAAGATTCTTTTGGAGTAAAATTAAAAATTTTAATGAAAAATATATATCTTTAAATGTATAAAAGAAAATTTTAGAAAGGACTTAATTTTAAATGAGTTCTTGCTAACTGACCAGTTTTACATATTCAGCACGACATAATATAATATATATATATATATATATATATATATATATATATATATATATATATATATTATATATATATATATATATATATATATATATATATATATATATATATATATATATATATATATATATATATATATATATATGGCCGCATTTCACAGAGGGAGGGTGACCTAAACAGGAAAACGAAAGTTTTCTTTTTCCTAAATTAAGTAATTTAGATGCCTCTTGCGACACGCATAGCTTATGGAGGAAGAAATCTGCTCCACTTTCCCGTGGAAGAAAGCTGAAAGCGAACATAGATGAGAGTAATGTGATTAAGGTAACAAACGATTTAGGTAAAATAAAATTGGATATCATGTTGGAGGGAGGGAGTATGGAAGAAGTGAATGTGCTACGATATTTGGAAGTAGACTCGTCAGTAGATGAGTTTATGAAGGACAAGGTAAACCATAGAACTGATGAAGGAAAAAAAGGTCGGTGGTGCACTGAGGTGCATGTGGAGACAAAGAACGTTGTCCATGGAGGCGAAGAAGGGAATGTGTGAGAGTATAGTGATACCAACACTCTTATATAGGTGCGAAGCATGAGTTGTAAATAATGCAACAAGGAGGCTGGAGGCAGTGGAGATGTCGCGTCTAAGGGCAATGTGTGGTGTAAATATTATGCAGAGAATTCGTAGTGTGGAGTTGCTAAAAGTATTAGTCAGAGGGCTGAGGAGGGGCTGTTGAGGTGGTTTGGTCATTTAGAGATATGGAGCAAAATAGGATGACTTAGAGGGTGAATAAATCCAGTGCAGGGAAGGAGGGTTGGGGTCGTCCTAGGAAAGAATTGGAGGAGGGGGTAAAGGAGGTTTTGTGTGCAAGGGCTTCGACTTACACCAGGCATGTGTGAGCATATTAAATATGAGTGAATGGAGACGAGTGGTTTTTGGGACATGACGATCTGTTGGAGTGTGAGCAGGGCAATATTTTGTGAAAAGATTCAGGAAAACTGGTTAGCTGGACTTGAGCCCTGGAGGTGCGCAGTACAATGACTGCTCAGTAAAGGAAGGGTTTGGGATATTTGCTGTTTGGAGTACCATCTGACCTGTCATATCTGCACGCCTCTGCAAAGACAGTGATTGTCTGTGAATGATGGTGAAAAGTTTATTTCTTTTTCTGGTCACCCTGCCTCGGTGGATGGTCAGCGTGTTGTAAAAAATAGCAACAACAACAATAATAATAATAAATGGAGCCCACCTCATGTGCAAATTTAGGGACCCATAACCTCGGAGAAACCGATAAGAAGATTTCGAGAAAAATATCTTAATTTCTTCTTGAAGACGTTTTAACATTCAACTTCCCCTTCTTAATCTTTTTTTTATTTCAGGAATAGGTATATTGTATTACTTAATATGTTACACAAGGCTTAAAAGTTACAGTGATGACAGATCTCATGTACAATACTAGAGGTTTGAGGAATACAAGTACATATTGCTACGTGCTTTTCAAACATTATGTTTTAAAAATCTTATCCAGTTCCTCAAAGCTTTACCCTTCTGACTGTAGCAGTGAGTGGCTGGAACAGAAAACTATCCACTTTGGGGTCCCTAGTTGCCCTAATGATTATTTTGCCTAGTTCCTTAAGGAACTTACATGCGCTCTTTTCTTAAGGAAACAAATATGTAATGATGGGCAAGTTCACCATATTTTCTAGATTTTTGGAACTCGAAGTTGGTAGTGGTTTGTTCTTTCTCCCTGCTTTATTGGAGATAGGTATCAACCAGTATAGTCTCATAACACCTGATTGTCTTCTGTCTAGGCTTGCAGAGTATTTTCATCAGGATGCATTTGTTTGTCATCGGATCTACTTAGTTGTGGTGGGTCCCTTATTGATGGGCAGGAAGTTGTTGCAAGACTCATTTTGATGATGTTATTAACCTCCTTGTGCCTTGCAGTCTTTTCCTTTGATCTCCAGCACACAGTATCATGGTACCCGAATCTATTTGCCGATTCACTTCCGCTTATACACCTGTGTTCGGCGAGGATAGGGGGCGGTAAAGAAAGAAGGGACACACCGATGTAGATGGTATGAGAGTCGAGGCGTTTGTCAAGGGAGATGGGGACAGCCAACATGCTAGGAAGCGAGTTCTGTCATTACTCATTTTTGAGGCTATATTCACTATTGGGCAGTCCATTTTGACTGTACTGTCGAGAGGAGCAGGTCTGGTTGATGATCCCGTCAGATAATCCCAGAGAAAGGCTCCGTCATGGCCGCCCTGTCGGGCTACAGGGAGGAGTACAAGATCAGCAAGTACGGGGACATAAGCCAGCAGTATCAATTTGTCCCAATGGGATCAAAGAACTTGAGTTCATGGGGTAAAGAATGCCACACGGTTCCTTAAAGAACTGGGCTCCAGGCTCATCTATACCATCAGGGACCCAAGGGCAGCCACTTTCATGTTCCAGCGCCTCAGCGTGGCCTTCCAGAGGGGAAATGCATGTTGCATACTGGGCTCACGTCCGGCTTCGGAGGAGCTGGAGGAGATTAATAACCTTTGACACATTGTACCAATGTATTCATGTTTGTGTTTTCTGTCAGTGTATTCAGTTTATTAATAAAGTTCATATAGAATATAAAATATAGGGGTGGTAGGAGAAGAAAATATTCAAACAGCTCCGGGGAGAACCTTGAGTTTTCCCTGAGGTACGTTTGTTGTCTTCTCTGAGGATGAGGGTCCCCAGTGAAGCTCTAGAGATGGTACCTCCCTATATATTTTGGTTATATATATAAATATATAAAAATTTTATATATATATATATATATATATATATATATATATATATATATATATATATATATATATATATATATATATATATATATATATATATATATAGAGAGAGAGAGAGAGAGAGAGAGAGAGAGAGTCATAATAATTGCACTTGTGTCGTTTACCTGACATATTGTCGATAATTCTACCAACATTAATACAAGCTCTACTACTGTGTGACGTCCTAGGTTCTCGAACAGGTTCTAACGTTGTGTGGAATCTTGGGGTCGCCACAAAGCTCTGTCACTGTGTGGCGTCCTGGGCTCTTCAAGCTCTACCACTGTGTGGCGTCCTAGGCTCTCCACTAGGCTCTACTACTGTGTGACGCCCTGCGTTCTCCGCCAAGCTCTCCTACTGTGTAATGTCCTGGTGTTTCTATCATTGCGCAGTTTCCTGGGCTCTCTGCCAAATTCTTCTGTGTGGAGGCCTGCGTTCTTGAATCTCCACCAGTGTGACGTCTTGGATTCTCTGCCAAGTCCAGGACACTGTGGTGTCCTGGACTTCCCGTCAAGCTCTACTGTGCTGTTGAAAATAGAACGAAAATAGTAAGTGTCTTAAAAATTAAGACATGTGCAACAGTTGAGTATCTTTATTGATGAAATGTTTCGCCTAAACAGTAGGCTTCTTCCGTCAAATACAAAGGGAATATGTGATGAATGGTTTAGAAAACCGACAAGTTGAAGAATTGAGACACTTATGCAACACATGGGAATCTTTATTGAAGAAAGGGAATAGCAGAAACGAAATAAAGATGATGTAATCAGTCCAACCTTGGAGAAAAAGTATTTGAGGTGGTCATTCCCTCAGCCTGTAGAGGAGTTCAGCTTCATGGTCTGGAACGATATGAAGCTGAAGCATGAGAACGGAGTCTTAAATACTGTCGAATACTGTAACATCATGGGAACTTGATATAAGGAATTCTTCAATACTTCTCCAACCTTTGGAAGAAGACCTACTTAAGATTGAGACACTTATGCAACACATGGGAATCTTTATTGAAGAAACGTTTCGCCACACATTGGCTTCATCTGTCCAATACAAAGAAGAAAGGTGTAAGGCGAGGAGGAGTTTTAGGTAATCAGTCCCTCAGTCTGGAATTGATGTGTTCAGTCCATCACTCTTGTAGAAAGTACAGCATATGGCCGTAGAAGTGGCTTATATACTGTGGTCAGGCGAAACGTTTCCTTAATAAAGATTAACATATGTTGTATCAGTGTCTCAATCTTCAACTGTGGAAGGCGAGGTGGAAGTTCTTCAAGGCGTTCTAAGTGACGGGATCTTGGTGAAGAGGACATCTTCCACTCTTCACCGCACATTTACTAGTTATGAGTGAGAAAGGTTGGATTCCAGATAGACCTGCCTTCTCATTTCCACTAGTGGATCCCGTGGAAATGATATAAAATGCCGACTCAATGGAAAAATAAACAGTAGTATATGTGATCCTTTACTGACAAAGTTTCGCCCACACAACGGGTTTTATCAAGTCACATCTGTTTGTGACTTAATGACGCCCACTGTTTGGGCGAAACGTTGCCAGTAAAGAATCACATTATACCGCTTATGTGTTTATCTGTCCATAGTGTATCCCGTCCCTTACAACGTCTTCAAGATCTCCCACCTCACCTTCGACAGTATTTACATATATATGATTGCGTTCTCATGCTTCAACTTCATGGTGTGGAACGATATGAAGCTTAAGCATGAGAACGCAATGACTCAAGAAATCATAATGACACGATTGCAAACAAACCATACCCCAGGCCGGGGGTACGCAGTCATATAAATACTATCGAAGGTTGTTAGGTAAGACACATATGCAACAGTTAGGTATCTTTATTATGAAACGTTTCGCCTACACAGTAGGCTTCTTCAGTCAAGTACAGAAAAGTTGATAGAAGCAGAAGATACTTGAAGACGATGTAATCAGTCCATCACCCTTAAAGTTTTGAGGTGGTCAGTCCCTCAGTCTGGAGAAGAGCATTGTTCCATAGTATGAAACAATACTATGGAACAATGCTCTTCTCCAGACTGAGGGACTGACCACCTCAAAACTTTAAGGGTGATGGACTGATTACATCGTCTTCAAGTATCTTCTGCTTCTATCAACTTTTCTGTACTTGACTGAAGAAGCCTACTGTGTAGGCGAAACGTTTCATAATAAAGATACCTAACTGTTGCATATGTGTCTTACCTAACAACCTGTCGGTATTTTATACCATTTTAATGTACTATCGAAGGTGAAGTGGGAGATCTTGAAGACGTTGTAAGGGACGGGATACACTATGGACAGAAACACATAAGCAGTATAAAATACCGATCGATCATGGCGGAGAGACCAGGACGCAACACATAGTGGAGGAATGAGAGGCATGTACCACAGTTGGGTATCCTTATTGATGAAACGTTTCCCCTAAACAGTAGGCTTCTTCAGTCGAACACAAAGGTAACAGTAGAAATGAACTAAAGATTATGTAATCAATCCATCAACCTTGGAGAAAAAGTGAGGTAGTCAGTCTCAACCTGTAGAAGAGTTCAGCTTCATGGTCTGGAACGATATTAAGCTGAACTCTTCTACGGGTTGAGAGACTGGCTACCTCAAATACTTTTTCTCCAAGGTTGATGGACTGATTACATAATCTTTAGTTCATTTCTACTGTTACCTTTGTGTTCGACTGAAGAAGCCTACTGTTTAGGGGAAACGTTTCATCAATAAGGATACCCAACTGTGGTACATGTCTCTCATTCCTCCACTATGTGTTGCGTCCTGGTCTCTCCGCCATGATCGACCGCTGTGTGACGTCACTGGCTATCACCAAGCTCTACCACCCTCCGTAGTTTGCATATTTGTATGTACAGCGCTTACTGTATATCATCTGTGAAAGGAACTGTATCCTTTATTCATTCTCTGCATATTCCCGGCACTATGTGAGTTTCATACTGAATGTGGCTATTTCACTGTTGTTGCTTTTATTACTACGTGCTTCCTAGTCCACTATTATTTATATTTCTATGCTTTCCCTCGTCCACTATTATTCTATTACTATATGCGTCCCCCCCGCTGTTATCCGTAACCTATTACTGATCCATCTCCCTTTTGCCACCTGATGCCCTCGCTTTCTTCCTGCCCTGCAGCGCTGTATAGCCCTTGTGGTTTAGAGCTTCTTTTTGATTATAATAATAATATATGCGTCCCCGTCCACTTTTGATCTATCATTATGTGCGTCCTCGTCCACTTTTGATCTATCATTATGTGCGTCCTCGTCCACTTTTGATCTATCATTGTGTTTTCTCATTCACTTTTGATCTATCATTATGTGCTTCCTCGTCCAATACTATTCTATCACTCTCTGCTTCCTCATTTATTATTGTTGTTCGTCCATTGTTATTGTTCTATAAAAACATAAAAAAGGAGGAACACTGCAGTACGCCTGTTGACCGATACTAGGCAGGTCCTTCACAATCCATCCCACTAACAGAATATTTGCCTAACCCAGTTTTCAATGCTACCCATGCAATAAGCTTTTATAATTTTATTTACTCATGTGCAAGTCCCATTCATATCCAACCCCTCTCACTCACGTATTTATCCTACTTAAATTTGAAGCTACCCAAGGTTATAGCCTCAATAACCCTACTAGGCAGACTGTTCCACCATTAACTACCCTATTTCCAAGCCAATACTTTCCTATATGTGACGAATGGTTTTGAAAACCGACAAGTTGAAGAATTGAGACACTTATGCAACACATGGGAATCTTTATTGAAGAAACGTTTCGCCACACAGTGGCTTCATCAGTCCAATACAAAGTAGAAATGGGTAAGGAGAGTAGAAGTTTGAGGTAATCAGTCCCTCAACCTGGAATCGATGTGTTCAGTCCATCACTCTTGTAGGAAGTGCAGCACAGGACCAGAGAGGTGGCTTATATACTGCGGTTTTCAAAACCATTCATCACATCTGTCAGACACTGCAACATCATGGGATCTTGGTACAAAGACTTCAACGCTTGCCCAACCTTTGGGCGATGACCTACTTACACTAGTGGCAGGTCCCACTGTGATCCCGCCTCTTCCTGCTTGGACTCATCTCACCGCAGTATATAAGCCACCTCTCTGGTCCTGTGCTGCACTTCCTACAAGAGTGATGGACTGAACACATCGATTCCAGGTTGAGGGACTGATTACCTCAAACTTCTACTCTCCTTACCCATTTCTACTTTGTATTGGACTGATGAAGCCACTGTGTGGCGAAACGTTTCTTCAATAAAGATTCCCATGTGTTGCATAAGTGTCTCAATTCTTCAACTTTCCTATATCCTTTCTAAATCTAAACTTTTTTAAATTGAATCCATTATTGCGGGTTCTCTCTTGGAGAGTTACCCTCAAGACCTTATTAATATCCACTTAGTTAATACCCATCTTCCACTTATGCACTTCGATCATGTCTCCCCTCATTCTTCGTCTTACAAGTGAATGTAATTGAAGGGTCTTCAATCTTTCTTCATACGGGAGATATCTAATGCTATGTATTATTTTTTTCATTCGTGGCTGAATGTTTTCTAACGAATTTACATCCATTCTTGTAATACAGAAACCAGAACTGAACTGCGTAATCTAGATAAAGCTGTAGTATAACCGCTGGACTTCTGTTGTTTACACTTCTTGATATAAATCCCAGTAATCTATTAGCCTTATTACGCACGCTTAGGCACTGCTGTCTTGGCATAAGGTTGCTGCTTACCATAACCTCCAAGCCCTTTTCGCATTCTGTACGCCTAAGTTCAACATTATTATGCTGTTTGTAGATGAATGGTTCACAGAACCGACATGTTGATAAATTAGACATGTGCAAATCTTGGATATCTTTATTGAGGAAACGTTTCGCCACACAGTGGCTTCATCAGTCCATACAAAGGAGAATCTTGAAGAAGAGGAGGAGAATGAGGTAATCAGTCCCTCAACCTTAAGTCGATGTGGTCAGTCCATCAATCTTGAATAGAATACGGCATACGAGCGGAGGAGCTTATAAACCGTAGGCAGGAGAGGTGCAGCAGTCATAGGTGGTGTCACATTTGTTCAATGTGGAAGTAGGTCGTGCCCAAGAATTAGGCAAGCGAAGAATTCCCAAGTATTAAGATCCCAAGAAGTTGCAGTGTCTGACAGGTTTGTAGATGAATGGTTCACAGACCCGACATGTTGATAAATTGAACAAATGTGACACCACCTATGACTGCTGCACCTCTCCTGCCTACGGTTTATAAGCTCCTCCGCTCATATGCCGTACTCTATTCAAGATTGATGGACTGACCACATCGACTCAAGGTTGAGGGACTGATTACCTCATTCTCCTCCTCTTCAAGATTCTCCTTTGAAGATTGAGACACTTATGCAGCATATGGGAATCTTTATTCAGGAAACGTTTCGCCACACAGTGGCTTCATCAGTCCAATACAAAGAGGAAGGCGTAAGGAGAGGAGGAGTATGAGGTAATCAGTCCCTCGGCCTGGAGCCGATGTGTTCAGTCCATCAATCTTGTAGAATGTACAGCATAGGGCCGTAGACGTGGCTTATATACTGTAGAGAGGTGAGGTGAAGCAGGCGGAGGCGGGGTCATAGTGGTACCATCCACTAGTCGAAGTAGGTCTTCGTCCAAAGGTTGAACAAGTGTTGAAGAATTCTTTGTAACAAGATCCCATGATGCTGCAGTGTCTGACAGTTGTGATGAATGGTTTGAAAAACCGACAAGTTGAAGATTGAGACACTTATGCAGCATATGGGAATCTTTATTCAGGAAACGTTTCGCCACACAGTGGCTTCATCAGTCCAATACAAAGAGGAAGGCGTAAGGAGAGGAGGAGTATGAGGTAATCAGTCCCTCGGCCTGGAGTCGATGTGTTCAGTCCATCAATCTACAAGATTGATGGACTGACCACATCGACTCAAGGTTGAGGGACTGATTACCTCATTCTCCTCCTCTTCTTCAAGATTCTCCTTTGTATGGACTGATGAAGCCACTGTGTGGCGAAACGTTTCCTCAATAAAGATACCCAAAAGTTGCACATGTGTCTAATTTATCAACATTATTATGCTGGCAAGTGCTGGGGTTATGAACAATCCCGAACTTCAGAACCTTACATTTATCTACATTGAACTGCACCTGCCACTTTTCTGACCATGAACTGAGTTTATCTAAACCCCCTGAAGTTCTGTGACATCTACATTTGAATCGATTATCCTACCTGTCTTCGTGTCTTCAGCAAATTTGCTCACATCATTAGTAATTCCCTCGTCAAGGTCATTTATGTATGTGGAACGCCACTTATTACAGATCCCCACTCAGATTCAACCCCATTTATGCACACACTCTGCTTCCTGTGTTGTGTAAGAATGGTATATAATACCGACAAGATGAAACTAAGACACATATGCAACATCTGGGTATCTTTATTGTAGACGTTTCGCCATCCAGTGGCTTTATCAATACAAATTCTAGGACTGATGAAGCCACTGTGTGGCGAAACGTTTCCTCAATAAAGATACCCAAGAGTTGCACATGTGTCTAATTTATCAACATGTCGGTTCTCTGAACCATTCATCTACAAATTCTGGGACATAACTTGAAGACAGTAGAACTATGTACAGAAGATGAGGTAATCAGTCCCTCAACCTAGGAGTAGGTGCGAAGAGCACCATAGTCGTGGAGATTCTGAAGCAGAAGAAAGGAGCCTTGCGCTTATATAGTAACGTCAGGTGTAGCAGACGAGGGCATAGTCACTGGCAGGCGGGATTCCCCAGTGGAAGTAGGTCCTTCCCAAAGAAATGGGTTAGTAGTAGTAGTAGTTGTCGTGAAGGTTATGTACATGTCCTCAGAATTAAGATTCCATGATGTTGCAGTGTCTGACAAGTTGTGTACGAATGGTATATAATACCGACAAGATGAGAGTAAGACACATGTGCAACATCTGGGTATCTTTATTGTAGACGTTTCGCCATCCAGTGGCTTTATCAATACAAATTCTAGGACATAACTTGAAGACAGTAGAACTATGTACAGAAGATGAGGTAATCACTGCAACATCAAGGAATCTTGATTCTGAGGACATGTACATAACCTTCACGACTACGACAACTACTACTACAACTAACCCATCTCTTTGGGAAGGACCTACTTCCACTGGGGAATCCCGCCTACCAGTGACTATGCCCTCGTCTGCTACACCTGACGTTACTATATAAGCGCCAGGCTCCTTTCTTCTGCTTCAGAATCTCCACGACTATGGTGCTCTTCGCACCTACTCCTAGGTTGAGGGACTGATTACCTCATCTTCTGTACATAGTTCTACTGTCTTCAAGTTATGTCCTAGAATTTGTATTGATAAAGCCACTGGATGGCGAAACGTCTACAATAAAGATACCCAGATGTTGCACATGTGTCTTAGTTTCACTCTGCACTTTTTCCCCAGTGGCAAGAGCTGCCACTTTCTTTAACAGTCCCTAGTGCGGTACTCTATCAAAAGCCTTACTAAAATCTAAATAAACAATATCGTATTCTTTATGATGATCAACGGCCTCAAAAGCTTTACAGAAGAAAGTTAGTTTAGAAAGACACGTAAGCAAACACTATGACATTTATTAGAAAACGTTTCGGTCCTGGGACCTTGATCACTTGATCAAGGTCCCAGGACCGAAACGTTTTCTAATAAATATGTCATAGTGTTTGCTTACGTGTCTTTCTAAACCAACTTGTCGGTATTTATTACCAAGGTTTATACCAAGAAAGTTAGTAAATTTGTTAGGCAGGAATGGCCCCTAGTGAATCCATGTTGTGCATCATTAATCAAACTATGCTTATCAAGATGACTTCTTAAATTATCACCAATAACTGACTATAATAAAGTTGGTAGAATTACCGACAATATGTTAAGTAAAAGGACACAAGTGAAACTAATGTGACATTTTATTGTGGCAACGTTTCGCTCTCCAGGAGCTTTATCAAGCCATTACAAACAATACATGGACACAGAGGGCATATATAGGCTCAGAGTGAGGTTGGTAGGTAAGACACAAAGGCAACAGTTAGGCAACTTTATTCCGAAACGTTTTGCCTACACAGTAAGCTTCTTCAGTCGAGTACAGAAAGTAGGCAGGAACAGTAGAGATGTGAAGACGATGTAATCAGTCCATCACCCTTGAAGTTGTAGAATTTTGAGGTTGTCAGTCCCTCGGCCTGGAGAAGTTCAGTTCCATAGTCAGGAACTATCTGAAGATCAAGCGACAGTGCGGAGACTTGGAAATATAAACACAAATGCAGTATAATGTGATCCTTTATTGACAACGTTTCACCCATACAGTGGGCTTTTTCAAGTCACACACGGATCTACCTGGGGTTGGAAGGTACGGGAGTATTTATAGTTCAGAATGTTGAGGTCAGGTGGAGAATGCTGCATCTGATGATCTACCGGGTGGGGTTATAGAGTCTTGGGTAGCTAGGCGGGGATATTGGACAAGTTGTGAGTAGACCTTCTGCAGTGTTCTATGTTCTTATGTGGGATAGCGATGAAGAAGTTTCTTGGCGAGTGGTTCAGCTATGTTATAGAAGCCATTGTTCTGGTTGAAATTGTTGGTTATAGAGATAAACGATGATTCCAGGATTCTTCTGTATTGAGTGTTGTCTTCTGTAGCTATAAGTCTTGAGTTTCTGTAGTTAATTAAATGGTTGTGTGAATTGCGATGTTGTACACAGGCATTCCTTGTATCGTCAGTCCTGCTTGCATATTGGTGTTCTGAAATACGTGTTTGGAGGTCTCTTGATGTTTCGCCCACATATAATTTGTTGCAGTCATTACAAGGGATTAAGTATACCCCTGCAGAGGATGGAGGCTTGTCCTGTCTACTACTGGTGATGTCCTTGATGGTCGTGCTTGTGGAGGTTGATACTTGGAATGATGTTTTGGCAAAGATGTTGGAAACATGTTTGGCAATGGAGTTGGTGGGAAGGACTATGTATCTCTTCTCGGCAGTGTCTTCTCTGGGTGTGTTGAAGATGTTTAATGCTCGCCGTCTGCAGTCTCTGATGAAGTGACGAGGATAGTGGAGTTTGGAAAATACTTGTTCAATTATAGCGCATTCTTCCTCAAGGAACTCGTTGCTGCAGATTCTGAGTGCACGCAGGAAGAAGCCTATAATTACACCACGTTTGGTTTTGGTGTCGTGGTGAGAGTAGAAGTGGAGAAGATCGTTTTGGTTGGTGGGTTTTCGATAGATTTAAAACGAAGTTCGTGGTCAGCTTTGCAGAGTAGAACATCAAGGAAAGGAAGAGTGTTGTCGACTTCTTCTTCAAGTGTGAACTGGATTGAAGGCTCGACCTGGTTGAGCTTGTCTCGGAGAGCTTGAACGTTGAAGCGTTTAGGAGTTATGAGGAGAATGTCGTCAACATAACGGAGCCAGGTGACAGACGAAGGAATAATGGTAGAGAAACGTTCGGCTTCTAGATGTTCCATGTATAGGTTCGCCAGGACTGCACTGAGTGGCGAACCCATGGGTAGTCCAAAAGTCTGCTGAAAGAGGTGATTTTCGAAAGAGAAACACGTAAAGCCAACACATAGTTCAACAAGGTCGATGAAATCGCTGGCTGGAATGGGAAGATCAAGTGAATCGTCAATTTTCCTGCGCAAGAGATCGATGGCTTGTTTAGTAGGTACTTTAGTGAATAGGGAAGTCACGTCAAGGCTGGAAAGTTTCTTGTTCCTGATGTTGATGTTGCGAATGCTCTCAGGAATTCTCGCCAAACACCTCTCTAAACTCTTGGGCACTATCAGTCCAGCACATCTCAAACACTCAGGTGATCTTCTCAATCGCATTCGCAACATCAACATCAGGAACAAGAAACTTTCCAGCCTTGACGTGACTTCCCTATTCACTAAAGTACCTACTAAACAAGCCATCGATCTCTTGCGCAGGAAAATTGACGATTCACTTGATCTTCCCATTCCAGCCAGCGATTTCATCGACCTTGTTGAACTATGTGTTGGCTTTACGTGTTTCTCTTTCGAAAATCACCTCTTTCAGCAGACTTTTGGACTACCCATGGGTTCGCCACTCAGTGCAGTCCTGGCGAACCTATACATGGAACATCTAGAAGCCGAACGTTTCTCTACCATTATTCCTTCGTCTGTCACCTGGCTCCGTTATGTTGACGACATTCTCCTCATAACTCCTAAACGCTTCAACGTTCAAGCTCTCCGAGACAAGCTCAACCAGGTCGAGCCTTTAATCCAGTTCACACTTGAAGAAGAAGTCGACAACACTCTTCCTTTCCTTGATGTTCTACTCTGCAAAGCTGACCACGTACTTCGTTTTAAAGTCTATCGAAAACCCACCAACCAAAACGATCTTCTCCACTTCTACTCTCACCACGACACCAAAACCCAAAAGTGGTGTAATTATAAGGCTTCTTCCTGCGTGCACTCAGAATCTGCAGCAACGAGTTCCTTGAGGAAGAATGCACTATAATTGAACAAGTATTTTCCAAACTCCACTATCCTCGTCACTTCATCAGAGACTGCAGACGGCGAGCATTAAACATCTTCAACACACCCAGAGAAGACACTGCCGAGAAGAGATACATAGTCCTTCCCACCAACTCCATTGCCAAACATGTTTCCAACATCTTTGCCAAAACATCATTCCAAGTATCTACCTCCACAACCACGACCATCAAGGACATCACCAGTAGTAGACAGGACAAGCCTCCATCCTCTGCAGGGGTATACATAATCCCTTGTAATGACTGCAACAAATTATATGTGGGCGAAACATCAAGAGACCTCCAAACACGTATTTCAGAACACCAATATGCAAGCAGGACTGACGATACAAGGAATGCCTGTGTACAACATCGCAATTCACACAACCATTTAATTAACTACAGAAACTCAAGACTTATAGCTACAGAAGACAACACTCAATACAGAAGAATCCTGGAATCATCGTTTATCTCTATAACCAACAATTTCAACCAGAACAAATGGCTTCTATAACATAGCTGAACCACTCGCCAAGAAACTTCTTCATCGCTATCCACATAAGAACATAGAACACTGCAGAAGGTCTACTCACAACTTGTCCAATATCCCCGCCTAGCTACCCAAGACTCTATAACCCCACCCGGTAGATCATCAGATGCAGCATTCTCCACCTGACCTCAACATTCTGAACTATAAATACTCCCGTACCTTCCAACCCCAGGTAGATCCGTGTGTGACTTGAAAAAGCCAACTGTGTGGGTGAAACGTTGTCAATAAAGGATCACATTATACTGCATTTGTGTTTATATTTCCATTGTGTCGGTATTTTATACCATTTATTTCCACAGTGCGGAGACTTAAATACTGTCGGAAGGAGAGGTGCAGAGTAGTAGTAGTAGTAGTAGTGAGAATGTAGCCACTCAGAGGTCAGGTCCCACTCAGATCCAAAAGTTCTCACTTGAAAGGGATGTCCAAGGTGTTTTCTGTACCAAGAGGCCATGTGTTGCAGTGTCTGACAAGATGAACATCAAAATGGTACAAAATACCGACAGGTTGGTAGGTAAGACACATAGGCAACAGTTAGGCAACTTTATTCCGAAACGTTTCGCCTACACAGTAGGCTTTTTCAGTCGAATACAGAAAGTAGGCAGGAACAGTAGAGATGTGAAGACGATGTAATCAGTCCATCACCCTTGAAGTTGTAGAATTTTGAGGTTGTCAGTCCCTCGGCCTGGAGAAGTTCAGTTCCATAGTCAGGAACTATCTGAAGATCAAGCGACAGTGCAGAGACTTAAATACTGTCGGAAGGAGAGGTGCATAGTAGTAGTAGTAGTGAGAATGTAGCCACTGAGAGGTCAGGTCCCTCTCAGATCCAACAGCTCTCACTTGAAAGGGTTGTCTAAGGCTACATTCTCACTACTACTACTACTCTGCACCTCTCCTTCCGACAGTATTTAAGTCTCCGCACTGTCGCTTGATCTTCAGATAGTTCCTGACTATGGAACTGAACTTCTCCAGGCCGAGGGACTGACAATAAAGATACCCAAGAGTTGCATATGTGTCTAATTTATCAACATGTCGGTTCTCTGAACCATTCATCTACAAACCTGTCAGACACTGCAACTTCTTGGGATCTTAATACTTGGGAATTCTTCGCTTGCCTAATTCTTGGGCACGACCTACTTCAACATTGAACAAATGTTACACGACCTATGACTTCTGCACCTCTCCTGCCAACGGTTTATAAGCTCCTTCTCAGCACGTATGCCGTATTCTATTCAAGATTGATGGACTGACCACATCGACTCAAGGTTGAGGGACTGATTACCTCATTCTTCTCCTCCTGTTCTTCAAGATTCTCCTTTGTATGGACTGATGAAGCCACTGTGTGGCGAAACGTTTCCTCAATAAAGATACCCAAGAGTTGCATATGTGTCTAATTTATCAACATGTCGGTTCTCTGAACCATTCATCTACAAACGTATATAGTTCTACTGTCTTCCAATTATGTCCTAGAGTCTGTATTGATTAAGCCACTGGATGGCGAAACGTCTACAATAGAGATATCCAAATGTTGCACATGTGTCTTAACTTTCATATTGTCTGTATTTTATACCTTTCTTGCACAACTTGTCAGACACTGCAACATCATGGAATCTTGGTTCAGAGGAAATCAAGACCTTCACGGCTGCTACAACTAACCCATCTCTTTGGGAAGGACCTACTTCCACTGGGGAATCCCACCTACCAGTGACTATGCCCTCGTCTGCTGCACGTCCTTATCCACTGACGCCTATATAACCCTCCCGTTGGGGAGGGTAACCTCTACCTGTTCGACAATGTTCGCACATCGTGTTAAAATCAAACCAGCCAGTGGTGTTATAAATGATTCCACTAAACTATTACTTGCTGCCGCTATGAGGACCTGCCTACATCTCAAATTCACAGCGATCCACTCACTCAAAGATTCCTTTATTGTCGTCTGCACCGACGACAATGAAGCAGCTAAACACATTACGGGACCGGCAATGAACACATTACGGGACCGACAATTCATCATATCACCGTCTCCCTCCTTGCTGGCGAAACGTTCAGTTTTTGTTAAACAATTGGATAAGATAATCACATCCATACCAACGGATGAACTGAAGACCTCTATCGAAGACCAAAACACCTGGGCCTCTGTAGACACCATCACACGAATTCCCAATGCCTCATCTATGATCAAAATCACCTTTTCAAACATAGATATGGCTACCCAAGCACTCGCTTATGGACTAGCTATCTCATATTACCACGTACATCCACGCCACATTGAACCTGAACGTTTTGCCCATGTCTCTCCCTGTTGGAACTGTTACTCTTATCAACATTCAACAAAGGACTGTCCCATTAAAGACAAAAAGTTCTGTTCTACCTGTGGAAAAGAAGGTCATAACTTCAAAGCCTGCACCACCACCAATGCCACTCCAACATGTCTTAACTGCAAGGGTACTCATCATACCCTTGAAGCTAAATGCCCACTACGAAAAGAAGTAATGTCGAAAAAAATTGAAGAAGAAACCAAGAAGAATAGTCCCAAATCGCCGACATATACCGCCATTTCAAAACTTCAGTCGGACACCACCAGAATTCTACAAGCCACACAGCAGTCATCTCTATCCAGCAATTCCCTTTCTGCACTCCCTGACGCTGCTCCCTTTAAGGTTTTGTACTGCATGATGTATGCACACCTTGCAAATGCAGTAAACCCAGGCACATTCAACACTACAATTAACGAACTATTCCGTCTTAACAACATGCCGTCATTCAACTTTCCTGACTCGCCAACATCACAGGACTTCAAGATTATCCCAAACATCGCTAACTTCACATCAACTTCAGGCCCAAATCCTAACTCTGCCCCAAAAAACACTCCTGAACCAAGCCCAGTGACCACTGCCACCTCTCAACAACCACCAACAACCAGCCAGACCGCAAATACTCTCTACTCCCAGCCTCCTCTTGACACAATCACTGTAGAAACAATTGAACAAGAATTTCCTGACGAATCCCCCGATGAAGCAGATAGCGACGACTCCAGCACACCCTCTTGGGAAAACCTTACTTTCTACACCTCTCCCTCGAACGCTGACGCCATGACCTGCTCTGAACTATACAAAGGCCTCGGTGATGGAACAGTCAAGTATGCCTGCGAATCACCTCTTCACTTCACACTCACGCAAGTTCATCAAGCCTCTTCGTTTCACTTTTTCCAACAAGACAATGCTATACCACCTCTCCAGGAGCAGCTTCAAGAAGTTTGCAAATGGCTCCACTGCAAACCTGCCTCCTCAACTACTAAAATAACCTCCCATATGTCTGCTGCCCTCTGATGGTCCTACCTGCCTGCCCTCTCCTGCGACCTGGAAACTTCCAGCTCTCGAGACTCAAAGACCTCACCTACCACGAGACTGTTGCATACACAGCTTGCTCTCTTCCCGTTTTTTCTCCAAGTCTGTCCCACGATCGCCTTAGCTGCTGGGTCAAGCCCTGGCTCTATTTCTACGACTAAGAACACTCCTCTCCAGCGCTATTCTTCGTCTGTCCCGTCTTCCCCGCTCATCCCATTGGGATCTTACCTGCACTTGCTTGCTTGCTTGCTTGCCTTTGCTCCAGATTCTCCTCCACCACGATGCTGTGAACACTAACTCCAAGGCTGAGGGACTGATTACCTCATCATTTGCATATAATTCTACTGTCCTCCAATTATGTCCTAGAATCTGTATTGATAAAGCCACTGGATGGCGAAACGTCTACAATAAAGATATCCAGATGTCTTAACTTTCAAGATGCCCAGAGTTATTTTTAAGGAGACCTATCTTTTCTCTAACTTTTGTTCTGTAAACCAGAAAAAAAACCTTTTGGGTTACTTTTCGAATCCCTAGCAACTTTAATTTCATAGTCCCGTTTTGCTTTATTAATCCCCGTTTTAACTTCCCTCTTAATGTCAGTATAGATGACCCTCACCTCTTTTGATGCACCTATAAATGCCTTTCCTCTGCCCTAAAAGATATTTAAGTCTATTATTCATCCATTTCGGATCATTTATATTCAATCTTATTTCTTTATATGGAATAAACGTTCTTTGGGCAGCAAGTATAGCGTTCAAAAGCTCTCATACTGATAGCTCTCTTCGCTACACCAGTCCACAGATTCTAGTTGTTCCATTACTTTTAATATTATCTAGAAGTACGAGAATAAAGATAATACGGTATCATAAGAACATAAGAAAGGAGGAACACTGCAGCAGGCCTGTTGGCCCATACTAGGCAGGTCCTTTACAATTCATCTCACTAACAAAACATTCGCCCAACCCAATTTCCAGCTACAATGAAATAAGCGATGTGCAAGAATTAACCAACCCTCTCATGTTTTTATCCACATGGAGAATTTCCAGTGATATTCAATAATGTATTAACTCTGTGAAAGGGAAATAATCTTTTGCACTATCCGGGACTGAACAAGGATCCTTAGGCAAAACTTTACCAAGCTAAGAAATGACTAGCCGAAGATGAATACGGGTTACTAAGGAATGAAAGAGGATTGCCACTTTCTACTCTGTTTCAAGTCCTCAGTAAAAAACTGGCAGTGCCAGAAGTGGAAATGGCAAATGTGAACGTATCAAAAAGGGAAGACAGAACGATGAATAAGAAATAGACTTCTGTGGAAAACAATCTAATTGCATTTCGTACCCGAAAAAATGTAATCGACTTAGCTGGTTACCAAGACGTACGATGCCTATGAGGTAATAATATTTTTGTTTGGGGATAGTCAGGTTAGATTTTTGGTATATGGCTTCATGGGTTGAAGGGCCACATAGAGACAGAGGGTTTGCTTCCTGGGTAGGGATGGAGGGAAATTTTTCCGGATGACATGTTGAACAAAGGGACAACGAGAGTTTGCATAAATGCTGGAGCAACGTAGGCAAGCGTAATGAGGGTTTAGTTAGAATGTTCCCCCGGACAAACTAATAAGACATAATGAGGGAAGAAGGGGGGGCCGGCACCTGTTTATTTTGAGAGCATTTTGGCCCCCAGGGAAAATGTTGGTAATGAATGGTGGTCAGGGGAAAATGGATGCATTGTTTATTAAACAATGAAAGGTTAATTTGCAGGTAAACCCTACATTAACAACTGGGACAATTCGATTGGCCCAAAAACATGTTAGGAAGTGGTTGCGTTCACTGAAACCAAGGACAAAAGGGGTGAGTGTTTTTTGCTAGCTAAAGTTTGGGGGTTTTTAGGAACTTAAATAGATTAGTTAGGGTTGGATTTCAAATGATAAATTATGATGATTGGATAGACTGACTTATGGTCTGATATTAAGAATTATAGTAATGTCATGGAGTACTCTGGGTAAGGAATTTCAGAAATGTATGTAAAAACCAAAGATGAATAGGAAAAATGGCAGATAAAAAAAACATATGATGGTTTTTTAAAGCAACTCAAAGTGCAAGAAAAAAAATTTTAATAAATACTTTTGGTAGCATTGCTGGGAACTTTGATATCATTGCTTTAAAATGAAATTTGGTATATTTAAAAGGGGATAAATTGCTGAGTGTAATATTCAAGGGCTTAATTTGTTCAATGTGGAAGATGTAATGGGAAGGGGGGAGTTGTTGCATTAATTTCGAGAAAATTTTAATTGTTGCAAAAAACAGGGGTTTAAAAAAAGATGGGAAAATAACAAACTTTTGGGTAGATTTGTGAGGGTCAAAAAAAAATAATTCTAGGTGAATTAAAAGCCTCCGCTTGGATCACGTAGGGGAGATTCTTTGGGACGAAATTGTAGGACTTTAAAAAACAATAACATAGTGATAGAGGGGGGTTTAACTTTATTCCAAAATTTACTGGAAATTCTTTGACAGGTTTAAATTAGGCCCAGTGCTTCATGAAACATTCAGGACTGTTTTTTTAAGCGTGCGTAATGGGGTACCAGGGCAATAATTTGTTTGACCTGTCTTGTTTAAAAAGGCACACCGAAATAATCTGGGGATCATGAAGAGCTTGGGCAAGGATCACAAATCCCACTTTTTAGCATTAAATGGGAGTGCAAGAAAAAATGACAAATACCCGTAAAAATCCCGATTTTCGTTCTGCGATTAAATGGGTTAGGAACACCTTTAATCTTGATTTGGGGGTTTTCCCGCTAATGATTTTATTGACGATGATATACTTATGATTTTGAAGGGATCTCTTTTATGATTGTTTCTTAATAATGTCCGTGCCCCGAGTATATACATTCCCCAGAGAGAAATTTGGGCTATAATAACGATCCCCAAAAGGTTAACGGGGGGGAAAAGCTTTTATTAGGGGAAAAGGGGAATTTATAGGCGCATCAGAAGAGGAGGTTTTAAACCCTTTCTGCCAATTTTCACTTAAAAAAGAAGTAAAAAAGGCGATTAGAAAGGGGTAAAACGGGGGACTATGAAATTAAAATTTTTTCCCAATAAATCAAAGGAAACCCAAAGGGGTTCTTTAAGTGTATAGGAAAAAAGGGTTTTTGTCAGTTTTTCCCACAGGAGATGTAAATAAAGTTTTCCAGAAATTTAACCCAATTATTTTTTTTTTCCTAAATAAATTTTAAAAATTAACAAATTTTAACCGTCACGGGACATGGTTATTAAGCAGAAAAAAAATTTAAAGGGCAAAAAAAGTCCCCGGGACCCAAAGACTGCTTTCCGGGGGAAATTTAAAGGGAATGCAAGATTGAGCTTAGTCACCCATTAACGAGTGGTTTTAATTTGCGTCCTTCCTTACCGGGTTGTGCCAGAGTTGTGGAAGATGGCTAAAGTGGTTTCCCATATTCAAAAACAGGGGGGTAAGTCCACTCCTTCAAAATTTCCATCCAATAAGCCCGACATCTATAGTGGGCCAAACTATTAGAATCAATTTTAGATGAAAATTATCAGAAG
Source organism: Cherax quadricarinatus (assembly GCF_026875155.1). NCBI lineage: Eukaryota > Metazoa > Arthropoda > Malacostraca > Decapoda > Parastacidae > Cherax > Cherax quadricarinatus. Next base: position 11,753,219 of record NC_069472.1, read on the forward strand.
TCACCTTTTAAAAAACCCTAACTTTATAATGAAATTTACCATGGTTCACGAGAGGGCGTTTCCTGCCCGACAAAACCCTTTCCTACGTTCTTCAATAAAAATTTGAGGCGTTGACAGTTTATAAGGAATATGATATTGTTTATTTGGATTTTAGTAAAGCCTTCGATAGAGTGCCTCAGTTGCGAAACAAGGAACAGTTTTACTTGGATTTATCTCAAGAAGTATAAGTAATAGAAGTCCAAAAGTTATTTTACAGCTCTATACACACAGTGAGGCCTCATTTAGTTTATCCCTGCTCATTTTTTGGGTTCCCTTACTACAGGAGGGATATAGACTCATTAAAAATACAGAAAAATGACTAAAAGATTTACTGTGTAAGGACCTCCTATGAAGAAGACAAAAAGCCTTAAATCCCACTCTCTGGAGAGGCGTAGAAGAGGGGAATATCATTGAATGTATAACTGGATACGGGCATAAACAATGGAATAATAAAACTGAGGGTGCCCGAACCAGGTAAGAACCAGAAATAATGGATTTAAGTTGGATAAATTTAGATTTAGAAAGGACATAGGTAAGTACTGGTTTTCTAACAGAGTTGTAGATGCGTGGAACAGTCTTCCCAGTGGGGTGGTAGAGGCTAAGACCTTGGGGAGCTTTAAGAAGAGACTGTACAAATATATGAGTGGGAGGGGCTGGGTTTGATTGGTGTCATTGGGTACGGGAGTTATTGCTTGGGTAGCTTTGGGTATAGGTCGTTTTGATAAGGACATGCCTCGCATGGGCCAGTAGGCCTTCTGCAGTGTTCCTCCATTCTTATGTTCTTATGTTCTAACTAGGTAGACAGTTCCACTCATCAACTACACTATTTCCAAACCAATACTTTCCTATGTCCTTTATAAATCTAAACTTATCTAATTTAAATCCATTACTGCGGGTTCTCTCTTGGAGAGATATCCTCAAGACCTTATTAATATCCCCTTTATTAATACCTATCTTCAACTTATACACTTCGATCATGTCCCCTCATTCTTCGTCTAACAAGTGAATGTAACTTAAGAGTCTTCAATCTTTCTTCATAAGGAAGATTTCTAATGCTATGTATTAATTTAGTCATCCTACGCTGAATGTTTTCTAACGAATTTATGTCCATTCTGTAATATGAAGACCAGAATTGAGCTGCATAATCTAGGTGAGGCCTTATTAATGATGTATAAAGCTGCAGTATGACCTCTGGATTTTCTGTTCCTTACACTTCTTGATATAAATCCCAGTAATCTATTTGCCTTATTACGTACGCCTTAGGCATTGCTGTCTTGGTTTAAGGTTGCTGCTTACCATAACCCTCAAGTCCTTTTTCGCAATCTGTATGGCTAAGTTCTACATTATTTAATTTATAAGTGCTAGGTTATGGACACTCCCGAGCTTCAGAACCTTGCATTTATCTACACTGAACTGCATCTGCCACTTTTTTTGACCAAAAATAGAGTTGTCTAAATCCTCCTGAATTCCCTAACATCTACGTTTGAATCAATTGTCCTACCTATATTTGTGTCATCGGCGAATTTGCTCATATCACTAGTAATTCCTTCATCAAGATCATTGATATATATTATAAACAACAACGGGCTCAAGACTGATCCCTGTGGAACGCCACTTGTTACTGATCCCCACTCGGATTTAACCCCATTTATAGACACACTGCTTCCTGTCTGTGCGCCATGATTGGGATTTAACCCCATTTATAGACACACTGCTTCCTGTCTGTGAGCCATGATTCGATCCACGCGAGCACCCTTCCCCCAATGCCATGAGCTGCCACTTTCTTTAACAGTCTTTGGTGCGGAACTCTATCAAAAGCCTTACTAAAATCTAAGTAAATATCAAATTCTTTACCGTGGTCAACAGCCTCAAAAGATTTACTGAAGAAAGTTAATAATTTAGTTAGACAAGACCGGCGTCTTGTGAATCCATGCTGAGTATCATTAATCAAGCTATGCTTATCGAGATGGCTTCTTATAATATGAGCTATAATTGTCTAGTAATTTGCCTACAATTGAGGTCAGGCTTATTGGGCGGTAATTTGACGGTAACGACTTGTCCCCTGTTTTAAAAATAGGAATTACATTAGCCATCTTCCACATATCAGACACTACACCTGTTTGAAGAGATAAATTAAAAATATTAGTTAATGGTTCACAGACTTCCATTTTGCATTCCTTAAGAACCCTTGAAAAAACCTCATCAGGACCCGGTGACTTATTTTGCTTCAGTCGGTCTATCTGCTTCACAACCATTTCACTAGTGACTGTGATGTTACATAATTTACCTTCTTCTGGCCCACTATAAAAATTAATTACTGGAATATTGTTAGTCTTCCTGTGTAAAAACCGAGAGAAAATAATTATTTAAAATTGAACACATTTCATTCTCTTTGTCAGTAAGATGTCCATAGTTAATTTTAAGGAGACCTATCTTATCTCTAACTTTTGGGTTAGTTTTGGAATCCCTAGCAACTTTAATTTCATAGTCCCTTTTAGCTTTTCTTATCCCCTTTTTAATGTCCCTCTTAATGTCAATATACTGATTCATAAGATGACCCTCACCTCTTTTGATACGCCTATAAATTCCTTTCTTATACCCCAGTAGATATTTCATCCATTTTGGGTCATTTCTATTTGATCTAATTTCTGTATACGGGATAAACGTTCTTTGAGCAGCATGTATAGTGTTCAGAAAACTGTCATATTGATAGCTCTCTTCGTTACCCCAATCAACAGATAAGTGTTCTCTAAGCCCATCGTAATCTGCTAAGCGAAAATCTGGGACTGTTACTGAGTTATCGCTACTATCGTACTTCCATTCAATGCTAAATGTAATTGATTTTTGGTCACTAGCACCAAGTTCCTCTGAAATTTCTGAATTATTAACAAGGGATTCATTGTTTGCCAGAACTAAGTCAAGCAGGTTATTTCCCCTTCTAGGCTCTGTCACAAACTGCTTCAAAAAACAATCCTGTACTACTTCTAAGAAGTCGTATGATTCTAAATTCCCTGTCAAGAAATTCCAATCAATATGACTAATGTTAAAGTCTCCTAGAATTACTACATTATCGTGCCTTGTGGCCCTAACAATTTCTTCCCATAGTAGTCTCCCCTGGTCCCTAAGTTTGGGGGACGGTATATCACACCTAAAATAAATTTTTCATGCCCCTCTGAAAATTCTATCCAAACAGACTCTGTATGTGTTACTTCAGACTTAATACCCGTTTTTATGCAACAGTTCAAGCGATCTTGTACATACAGTGCCACCCCACCCCCCTTCCCGATACTTCTATCTACTTGGAACAATTTAAAACCCTGAATGTGACATTCCGCAGGCATATCCCGATTTTTCATATTGAACCACGTCTCAGTTAAGGCAAATACATCAATGTTACCTGCACTAGCAACTAGTCTCAACTCATCCATCTTATTCCTAGCACTACGACTATTTGTGTAATATATATTTAAGGACCCTCCTTTCTCTTTACCCTTCCTGCTCCTTCCTGTTATTCCACTAAACCTATTACTGTCCTTGTCAATTAGTGCCACTGGCTTTCCAATATCCACCTCATTTTGCCTATTACTAGTTCTCCTAGTACTCATATTACTACACTGGGACTTCACTGTTTTCCCGCCAAAACCCATACCACTAACTATTCCTAGTTTAAAGACCTAACAGCTCCCTTCACTGCGTTGGCCAGTGCTCTCACCCCACACCTACATAAGTGAACCCCATCCCTGGCATACATGTCATTTCTGCCATAGAAGAGGTCCCAGTTGTCAATGAATGTTACCGCATTTTCCTTACAGTATTTGTCCAGCCAGCAATTGACACCAATTGCTCTGGACAACCATTCATTTCCAACTCCTCTCCTTGGCAAAATGCCACATATGGCAGGGTTCCCACCCTTCCTCCTAATTATCTCTAATGTTGACCTATACCTGCTGATCAGGTCCTCACTCCTACGTCTGCCAACATCGTTGCCTCCAGCACTGAGACTGATAATAGGATTGCTCCCATTACCTCTCATGATGTCATCCAGACGTCTAACAATATCCTTCATTCCAGCCCCAGGAAAACACACACTCTGCCTCCTACTCCTATCCTTCAAGCAGAATGCCCTATCCATGTACCTAATCTGGCTATCCCCAACAACAACAATGTCTTTACCTTCCTTGGCGTTGTCCGTCGTGATGCTCCGAGTAGTCGACTCACATTCGTTAGGTAGCACTACACCTTCACTTGTGGAATTCGTCAAGACGTTCTCGATGGTTTTCGCTGGGTTTCCAAGGATGTCCCACTCACGTCAGCCAATGCTTCCTTGGTGCTCGTTGTGACATTCCCAGTAGAACACCCATATTCGTTAGGTAGCACCGAAAATTGGTTGGAAGTTTCCACAGTAGTCTTCTGGGTCCTCGTTGTTTCTGCTTCTCCAACAGTCTTCTTGATCCTCAGCTTGGTTCCATGCTGCCTTGGCCACTGACCAAGCTCCCCTCTTAACCTGGGGACTCGCAACAGGAGGATTACTTCGAATCCTCTTGTTCTCCTCCGTTAATCGCCGTATCTCCTGCTTAGCAACCCTAAGCTCTTCTTTCAGCTGCTGGTAAAGTTGCTCAAGAGAGGGAATCCTGATTCAGATTCACAGAGAGCAAACAAACAGGTGTTCACAGAGCAAAGTACACGTCACCAATTTTCGTTCTGCCGATTATAGTCGACTTAGGGAAAACCTGTCTAGTCTTGATTGGGGAAATCTAGCTTATGATGATCATACTTACGATTACGAAGGGATCTGCGTTTATGAACTTTGTTAATAATGTGCAACGTGCTCATTATTATCAAAAAAGAAGCGCTAAACCAAAAGGGTTATACATAGCAGCAGGGCAGGGAAGGATGCAGGGGTAATGGGTAGCAAAACGGAGAGGAATGATTATTAGATTATGGAGTACAGCGGGGCAGTGGATAGTGCAGGAGTAGAGGGTAGCTAAAAATTAAGGTAGAAAGGACTGAGGAGAGTGCTAGAGGCATCATCATCAGAGTTTGTGTAGTAAAGCAGTTGCTGTCAAAAAGTCAATGAGAGAGTTTGGATTAAAGGAGGGTCCATCAGCAAGAAGGGAAGGTAAAGAAAGGGCAGCAGAGCGGAGACGACGTTGGAGGTAAATTAAGTGTGCTCGTTGATAGAGTGGGCAGTCCAACAGAATGTGGCTAACAGATACTGGAACTTGACAATTTTCACAGAGAGGAACAGGGCGCCTCTCCATAAGATACATAAGAAAGGAGGAACACTGCAGCAGGCCTGTTGGCCCATACTAGGCAGGTCTTTTAAAATTCTTCCACTAACAAAACCCCTAAGATGAGTGTGGCCGATGCGAAGACGGGAGAAAGTAGTCTCCCAACCTTGACATTGATGTCAAGAAGAAATCGGCCAGAAACCTATACTCGGTCTAATAGAATGAAGTTTGTTATGGAGCATATCAGACTAACATTGTTGCCAATGGGTGCGAAGGTGGGTAGCAATCACAGCAAAATAGTCACTGAATGGAATACCTCTATATGAAACTGGGAGGTCATGTACTACTGACCGCGCAGCAGTGTTTGCCTGTTCATTGCCCTGTATGTCAACATGACCGGGGATCCAACAAAAAAGCAAAATCTTTGTGTTTGTTAGAGATATGGCATAACCAAAGTTGGATACGAAGAACTAAAAGGCGAGGTTTATCAAATTTTCGTATAGCCTGTAAAGCACTAAGGGAATCAGAAACGACCACAAATGCACAGATGCAATACGGACAAGAACTACAAGAATGGCATACAATTCAGCCATAAAAATGCTAGCTGAGGATAATAAATGCCCTCGCACGACACTGTCCGGTAACATTGCTGCGAATCCGACAGCGTCAGAAGGCTTAGAACCATCGGTGTACACTGCGATGGCATGAGAATGAAAGTGGTAGTGGTCAAGAACAAGAGAACGGGAAGCCACCGTAGGTAGTTGGGCTTTCGCACATGGCAGTGGGAAAGAACAGACACGAACAGCTGGACCTTCCCAAGGGGGCAGGGAAAAGTGAGATGTTACATGAACATAGAAAGGTGGTAACTGATGAGAAAACAAGAGTGAATGTAGGCGGAGAGAAAAGGGACGGAGTAAACGGGGGCGACGAACAAATAAAGAACGTCTACTAACATCAGTAACTATCCTATATACGGGAGGATTGTAGAGGTCCTGAGATCGAATATAATAGCAAAGGCAATGAGCATCACGGCGATCAGACAAGGATGGAAAATTCGCTTCTGTATAGAGGCTCTCAACAGGGGATGAATGAAAGGCACCAAGGGACAGACGGAGACCTTGGTGATGAATGGGATCTAACTTAGAGTTGTGGGAGAGGCCGCAGAATAGATTTGGTCTCCATAATCTAGCTTGGACAAGACTAGGATGGAATGCAAATGGAGGAGATTGTGACGATCTGCTCTCCATGAACAATGAGCGAGAACCTTAAGGAGATTTAACCGACCATGGCAAGTTGTCTTTAAAGAAGAAATGAGAGGTCTCCACTTCAGCCGGCGACCAAAGAGCAGGCACAGAAAATTGACCATATCACATGCCGGAATACGTGAACCATGTAAGTACAAGGGAGTGTCCGGACTAAGTGGACGTCTAGTGAAGGTAATGAATCGAGTTTTTGTACTAGAAAATTTAAGCTGGCGATCATACTGGGAAAGCGCCTCTGCCCGCGAGCGGGCATTACATATGTATCCACTTTGAGAATAGGAAGATCCTGAAGGCCTAATTGCTCCAAAATATCATCACTGCAAGACAGAAATTCACTCTGTACAATATTACTCCGTAAAACCACAATACCACTGCAAGAATTGAGAGTAGCGTGCCAATGAACTGTGACTGGAATGTTATCAATGGAAGTAATGTGGGAAAGATCATGAGCTTGTTCTGCATTCTGAATTGTAACTATGCACGAACCACTTCAAAGAGTATGAAAGGATATATTTTGGTCAACATGTCGTAAAACAGCTGGAGTTGAAGATGTCGGTTGTAGGGAAAAGAATTTAGTCTACTGTATACTTGTAAACATGGTGTGTAAAGGCGTAGTACCGCAGACGGCCCGACCCATGCTATATGGGCGAGCTGAAAATCGTCACACCATATTCGGGGAAGCTGGACGCATAGTTGTAGGAGTGCATGAAGAAGAGGCGCTAGAAGAAATGGGCGGAGCCTTAGCACCTGGAGTGGGTGACGAAGCGTCACCAGCAGAAGGTATAGGGGTACGGGAAGAGTCTGGAGAATGGTCCAATAACGAAACCGGGTCAGAGCAGGATGTGGTAACAAAAAGGGGCCTGGGAAGAGGAGGGTTATCACAGAACGAAGACTCCATGATGATGGGGCTTCTTTGTTCTTATTATTTTTAAGAACAACAAGAAGGAAAGAAATAAAAAAGAAGGACAGCGGAGGAACAGTCACTAGAGGGCATGAAAGGACCATATCATGGTGGAACTCGTGCCATACCCTATCCTTCACGCCAGTAAACCAGCGCTCCGGGATAGCAACTTCACATCTACTAAGCAAACAAAAGAGAGGGAGGTCGGAAACCCACCACAAAGCATACCTCCTTCGGCTGCCACCTCCCTGAACCGACAGGCAGCCTCTGGAGATACAATCATCAGCTGCAATACAACCTGCCTGCTTCTCGGAAATCCGGGAAGGGAGCAGGGTGCCTACAGATAATCCAGATTCAAAGGCAAACTACACCACACCCGAGGAACCTCACGAAGCGGGGTGAACCCTGGCAAACTTCCTCCTACCTAGAAACCATAATGCTAGAGAGGACACCAGAGGCTACAAACGGGACGGGGAAAAGAGGGGGTTGGGCAGGGGGAGGGAAGGGAAAAAGGGGGTATGGGGAGAATGGGATAGGGAAGGGAGGATTGGGGGATAATTAGGTTCACTCTGAGGAAGGAGACCATAGGGTCTAATTCAGTAGACCAAGATCCTCTTCACCACGTCCAGGAGCCCCCTCCCTTGAAGAGGCATACACAGGTTTAAGTTAATTCAAACCTTCCACTAAGAAACACCAGCTTGGAAGCTAAGCTGACGACTCATTCTCTTGATAACTCAGCAAATTTAAGTTTGAAGCTGATCAGTACTTCCACTGTCAAAAACACTAAGGAACTACACTATGGGAAACTCTATTTTTTCAAATTTTCCATAAAATAAGGCAAATTAGGCCATAGTCAATCCAAACTGATCACCAAGAAAGACTGAAGTAGACAAACAAAAAGCATTCAAGTCATTTTTGCTTAATAAATCTAAAAAAATCTTTATAATTGTAAAATTAAAAATGTCTATAATAAGTCCAAAAAAAACCTGAATTATGTCTAGGCACTTAAGAGATGTGGTATAAACCTTGGTAATAAATACCGACAAGTTGGTTTAGAAAGACACGTAAGCAAACACTATAACACTATAACGTTTTCTAATAAATATGTTATAGTGTTTGCTTACGTGTCTTTCTAAACCAACTTAAGGGATGTAAATTAATTATTTTGTTTAATTTCCAAAGTTATTTCAACTGGAAGAAAGTCTATCTCGATGAATTAGGGTTCTAATGACATTATGGAAAGTCGTCCTGACGACACTAGAGGACAAGACAGATAGAGGGGATATAATAACGACATATAAAATACTGAGAGGAATCGATAAGGTGGACAGACAGGATGTTCCAGAGATGGGATACAGCAACAAGGGGTTATAATTGAAAGATGAAGACTCAGATGAATCAGAGGGATGTTAGGAAGTATTTCTTCAGTCACAAACTTGCCAGGAAGTGGAAAGTTATGTAGTGGAGACAGGATCCATACATAGCTTTAAAAAGAGGTATGATAAAACTCATGGAGCAGGGAGAGTGACCTAGTAGGGACCAGTGAAGAGGCGGAGACAGGAGCTGTGATCGACCCCTACAATCACAACTAGGCAAGTACACACACACACACACACACACACTACTGACGAGTGCCGTTGCCAACCACTAACAAAGAAAACAGCCAAGTAATGAGTAATACCATTATCATCTCAGAGAAATTAGGTTATTTAATATTTAACCTTTCTATATTATTTAATACCTATTGTGCAATAAGCATTCACATATATACTGAATAGTCATTATAATCTTAAATTAAAATAAAAATTGGGTATCGGTATCGGCACAAATTTTGGTATCT